>CM056575.1:126916821-127516821 GCA_029721435.1 Gymnothorax reevesii | reverse complement strand
CACTTCCGGACAAAATTTGGCACTGAGGAGTTCTCCCTCTGGCACAGACTGGTCAAACTGCAGCCAAAGACCTGATCTGAAACACAGCATCCCGATATTAGAGATTAACACTGAATAAGCAGCACGACAAGTTACCAGAGAACATCCGTTCCCCACCAAAATTACCTTCCTCATAACAAACCGTGAGGTTAAGTGGCATTACACACAGACACTATTGGATACACATTACATACAGCAAAAATAATGTTCTTCACATGGGGACTGAGAGCCATTAACCCCTTTCTGCAGATGTAGACGCCCGCATCTATAGACCTGCAAATTTAAGCACGCTGCTACTGTAGTCGATCACTAGATGGCACCCCCGGATCAGTTATTGAATGTTCACAAGCAAGCAGACCTCGAACGCGGTTCTGAATATGGGGAAGTTCACTCCACGCCCTGTTTTTCAAGAGCTGCATGAATTAAACTCCTCAGCTAAGCCTGATGTGCAAACTGGTCAGTATCCTTGCCCATAGTATCGATCCAGCAGTTTAAAAAAATGATATCTTGACTCAGAAAAAATCGTTATCCTCTGTAGCAACCAGTTAAGCCACAGTGAGCCAACAGTATTCCAAGTAATGGTTCAGAAAAATCAGTTTTCTGAGGCAAAAAAATCGACATGGTATTGATTCTCTCACATTCTACTGTTAATTACAGTCGTCACATACAAAAAAATTCGTAGATCCCCACCGTGGATTTACGCGCAGATTAATTCATTGACAAATCCAGCGCTTCCTTATATCCACACGAGTACTGGCGTTGATAGCCAATCACTCAATCATATGCTCAGACTCTTCTGCGTAATTGGTGAGTTACACTTCATGCCCTCGTGAAGTTTCCTTGGTAACAATGTATTGATTGGCTCGTTTCTTATCCAATTCCCGAGTGTTTAAACATTTTAGAGTAAGTGAAACACATTGATTGGACAAACACAGAGCATACAAACCTATGCGTATCAGCAGGCTCGGTTGTATCTTGTCTACGTTATGCACATTACGCGGCTAAAATAGACGCGATTTATAGAAAACACGTTCGCAAAACTGGCCTTGAAGTGTTCAGTTACATTTACAGGATTTAAATGAGATAAGGATATGGTCAATTGGAATTATTTCGAATGAAACAGGACCGGAGGGTTCCTGCTACTGGATCGGTCTCTGGAGGAGGGGTTCATGAAAAAGGTCAGGCTGCTACTTTTTTTTTTTTTTGTTTCATTTTGGAATGTATACATACTCGACAAAGTCGAATGTCGAGGTTTTTTTCCTGGTTGAAACGCGAACTGCCCGTGCATTTGGGTGGACCCCCTGGTATGTTCATTGCATGTTTCTTTTGAATCCAGGGAGGCAATGGATTGTTCCCTGAAAGTGGAGTGTCTGTTCTGTTAAAATAAGGTATATTTCAGAATTCAGATATTACTGAGTTAGTGAGTTGCACTTGTTCCTTATAAGCGTTGAAATGAGTTTGTGAGCTTAGAAGAGGGGACTGGTAGCTTCCATTACAGGGTGAACGTTCTAACCGTTTAATAAGAAGTTTATTTAATGCGTGTTTGTGCTGGCTTGGGGCACTTTGAAGTAAAATCGCCAAAACTCTAAACTTTATTATGAAGAAAAGGCATGTTGTGTGTTTGGAGAGGTTACTGGTGACCATTGATATTCAACTGCACTGAGATTGATAAAATCATACTAAATTCAACCAGAAAATCATTTGTTCATATTAAATTTCATGCCTTAAAACTTTATTTGTGTTATATACATGATTTTTTTAATGATTTGACAGGACTTCATTTTGAGACTTCGGGGAGACACTTGGATAGCTGTATAATTTGGCTAAAAGCATGTAGGTAATCTAGAATGTAATGTTGAAGATGAATTGCACTTGTGGTCAAGGAGTTTATGATCCCATAAATGTATAGTTTTAAGCCCCAGCAGTTTTTCAATCCTCAAATTATTTTTTTTGCAATTTCAATGGTGAATTCTCATGAAGATTTTTTTATGTTTGCAGCTCATTTTCTCTACCATAATCATGAAAATTAACTGAAATAAGATGTAATTCTAAATGCTGTAAGTGTTTTTTCAGAATTGAGCCACATTTTTCCTCTTTATGAAGCTTAAAATTTTCAGGGTAGGTGGGTATTAACTCAAGGAAGAGGTGATTAAATTTTGGCATATCTAGGCCAAAGTACTGCTGAGATATAAGCCAAAGTTCAAGATTTCAAGTCTTTACAATGGGCCGGAGTTCCAATCACCGTGCTTTTGGCTTTGCTGCCCCCTGGCGGAGGTTCTGCGCTCTCCGAGTGCTTTTCTAGTTACTTATTTAATGAGGATCCTGAGGACACATTAAGTGGTTATAGTTTGTGGTCAAATCAGCCAAACCACCTCGCGGTGGTCAGAGATGCATTGTGGCCACACAGAATAAAAGGGTAAATGCAATTCTGTTTTCAATCTACACGCACAACTATGTAGGTAGAAAAGCGTAATTGCGCTCAATTGTTCCAGACCAGAGAACTACCAAAGCACACGAGAGGAGGATGTGACGTTCGAGCTGCACAGAGCAATCGGATATCAGTTGAATCTCCGGAGATGTGCATTAACACCTGGTGTGAATGTAACAAGGTTAAATCACATTGAGATACGATCTGGATACAAGATTAATTTTAATGCACAGTATAAATGGACTTAGAGACTAGTGTCCGGTCTCCACTGGCTCTAGGGCGTACGGCCCTGCAGGTACCTTTGATGTAGCCCTTGTCTCGGACCGCCTGCAGGGTGGGCCTGCGTGTGAGGAACCTCTTCAGCTTCACTCGCGTCTTCTTCTGGTCCGACGGGTCCATGCTAGAGGAGCTCTTCAGAACTGGGGAGGGTCAAAGGTCAAGAGGTCAGCAAAGGGAGAAAAGTACCAATAAAATACCTGCATCCCAGTACTTCCAAAAATCCATCTTTCTTCCACTGTCCTTCTCCGCCAATCTGGAGGCTTGGGGAGGAGAATGACGACACAAGCGTACGTAGGCACCAAACCCCAGAAGATCCATGAGCCATTAGCAAAAAGCCATCTTTCGAACTCCTTGATCTTAACTGTGGAGTGACTGCCGGGAGACACACGGGCGGGTGACAGAGGGATGCCCCTCTCACCTCTGCTCTTTTTGAAGCTGTGGTGCTCCTTCTCCTTATCGCGTTTCTCAGAACCTGGAGACTCGGGCATGTCCTCCTCAATCGCCTCGTCCGACTCCCAGGCCTGCAAACACAAACGGTCCTGCCGTAAGCGGCCCGCAAATATGAAACCCACCAACCTCTTATACAACACACCTGTCTAATGGAGGATAGGACCTTCCGCCTCCAGAACAGGTTCAAAAAGGCAACGGTGAATTTCTCAGGTATTTTGGTCATCGCGTGGTGTCTGCATTTCACTCGGAAATATCTGCTACGATGTGATGGAGATCAGGTTCCCAAGCCATCAGGGTAAATGGAGGGCACTGGCATGACCAGAGTTTAAAGGTGCAGTCACATTTGAAAGATGTTGAGTTGGTGCGAAGGAGCTAATATGTGCCATGAAGATGCTCCACGCACCATCACACCCCAAAAGCCACCTGCACTGCTGATAAAAGGCAGGATGGATCCGAGTATTCATGTCATTTACACAAAATTCTGACCTGCTGTGATGTCACGAGAGTAATCCAGATTTGTTTGACCGGACTAAATCCCCCAAATCTTCAATCATCCACGTGCTCATGTGTTCAGGGCACCATTGTTGCAAAAGCCTCCAATAGCCTTCATTAGCTTTAACAGGTCTGCCCATTTTTGACTGACCTGTTGTTAACAAGACATTTTTCACCACAGAACTGCAGCTCGTTTTTCATGAGCACTCAGTTAACTCTGTCATGAGTGAAATTCTCAGAGCGGCAGCTGTTATTCAGATGCTGAAGCAAGCACATCTGCTCTTTAAAATCACAAAGTTTTTCAAAATACTTATACAGACAAAAAAAATGAACCACTTCATGTCTGGTGTATCGAGTAGCAGCCACATGATTAGCTGTTTATAAACAATAATTTAAAAATTCTTTTTAATCACAAATGCATTCTTTTGTCTGAAGTTTGGGAATTCCCAACCGAGATGGAACGCCCACCTTGTAACCTGTATTATCCCACCTCGGACAAGTGTACTTGGATGGATTTGGGAGAAATAAGTCACGTGAAAACTCAGTATATTCCCATATTACGTCTATGAGCTGACACACGGTGTTCGAGTGCCTTATCTCCCTTAGCGTCTCTGGAACAGCCGAAATGGTATTTGTGTGGGGAAAAAAAGATTTTCGGTGGGACAAATTTGTTACACAGTTTGTTAGAGGGCCAATACGGAAATATAAGGGGTCAGTAAATGGCATGACTCGGCTAACACCTCGCCCAATGTGGCATTTAGTGAGCCCATACATTTCTGTATTCTGTATAACAAACTGTGTAACTTATAATATTCGCCCGATTGAGAAAATTCACAAACCATGTGCACAACTGTGTCTCTGTTTCCATCCAGTGGAGACAACAGGAACTGCAAAAGCACGTCACTCTTATTCTGAGGCCACCAAAAAAAACAACTATTTTATTTTCTTAAAGATCATTGCACGTCCCTGTTGATGAATTACAGCACAGAAAACTGCTGGGCGATGTGCGTCTTTTAATGAAAGCGCAAATATCTGCAAATCCTGCAATTGTCAGCCTTTCGCAGATGACGCACCAGAGGCAGTGTGTGTAGGCGGGAGATCAGTATTCTCACTTACATGGGTACTGATGGTCTCCGCCAGCGATCTGTACCAGTCGTTTATGACGCTGTCAATCTCCGACTGAATCAACAGCTCAGTCCCCTGCCGAGTCTTCAGCTGCAAAGAAGAAGCAACAAAATCAGGCGTGAAGAAATACGAACACCTTCACTACATCACCCGCGCAGCTATATGTGAGTGGCATTACGTGTCAGAACTTTCCAAAGAAAAAGACAAACATGTTAAAAATACACCATAAACTGCACTGACGTCAATACAAGACCAGTTCTGAATCTCTAAGGAGTTCCTGTGTGCTGCCATGTGCACTCAGAGAGGCCATAAAATGTTAAGATAAGAATATGCAGTCAGTTTGGTCAGAGTGGGTGCATGTCAAAGCATAGGCTGCAGCCTTCGAAGCCTGTAGTTTAAGGGGTCGTCACTTCATTTCATCCGCCAAACTGACATGACATCATTTCATCTCCATTAAACAGCTTTGGTTTAAGGGAGTCGTCACTGGTTTCCCTAATTCTAACCTTAACTATAACCCCTAACCCCAAACCTAGCCCTAGGTTTAACCTTATCCCCAACTCTAAATGTTAGCTTGGCAGATGGAAATAAGTGACGACCCCTAAAAATGCAGCCTTCGAAGGATGCAGCCTACGCTTTGAGAAATGGTGAAGATCACGGTGACGATCTCGATCTGATCTCGAGGACGCACCTCGATGACGTGTTTTTTACTGGATTTGTCCTTAGAGGCCCAGTCCACTGAACCCCCTCTCAGGTCCACACTGACCTCTGGCTTAGAGTTGCTCCCAAATTTCTACAGAAGGGAAGAACAGCAGCATGTAAAAGGCAAAACACACTTTGCGAGGCGTGACAGAACGTTAGTAGATTTTGGCAATCACAACAAGCAGCACAGAAACCTTATTTTTGTGGCAATATTCATTTTTTTAAGTTAGCATAAGGAAAAGAAAATGTCTGACAATAATGTGCTTTCTTTATCTCACTTCCCGAATCATGAGAGCTCTCGGCTCTTTCTTATCGACGTGTAAAGGTGTGACGATAAGGAATCGAAGTCTAATGCCTACCCTTCCCACCTTTGCATTTCATGGCTCTATACCATTATCCTACCCATCCAGCCCAATCCAAATGAGCCTTGACCCGTCAGTAACAGTGCTGGTTAGGACACAGGCTTTCTTTAAGCCGTTACTGCCTGAAGGCCAGGTATACAAATAGGTTCTTCATTCTGACTGGTTCGCAGGTTTTCTAATCACACGCAGTCATTGGCTGCCTATGCAGTGAGGGTTTCCAGGAGTGAGGGTTTGATTCCTGGGCTCAGTGTTGTCATTCTACCTGTGAGCCAGGTTCTTCACCTGAATTACAAATAAAAACGAAACAGCGGCTATATTAATAGATTCTATGTCGAATATAAGCTGTCCGTGTCGTTTTAATAGCAACTGCATGAACACAAACATGTTAATGCAAAGTCCTGTTCTAGTCGCAAACAATCATTACCCAAAGGAAGAGAGTTTTCCAAGTGAATGACTCATTTTAACCCAAGTTAAAAACCCTCACAATTTTCAGCTGCAATAAGAGATGACTCATTTATACTTAATCGCGAATATAATTAATCGCGGATTCAGTATTGACCCACCTACAGGTCAGAACATATCCGTGAACACAATTACAGGAGACACATCCGCAAATCGATTGTGAATGCTTTGCAACTTCGCCATCGTCACACAGCCAGTTTTTGCAGTTCTGACTCAAATATGGAGCAGAAATCAAAGGCTTGCAATTAATGAGAGCTATAATGACCTTCGATTCAAGGCACTATTTCAATACTGTCATAATGTACGAGACGCACATAAAATACATCTTAAGTAAATATCCTATGTCACAGAGAGACAAGTGCACTGGAGTGGGAATATTAAAGCTGTGGGATCTGAACCTTGTGATCAGCCTTCATTGAGAAGCTGTGGTGGCTTATCTCTGAGCTGGGATCGCTGAGCGATAATGAGCTTTTTAAAATTAAAACATCTTAGTGTGGACGTAGCCGGAAGGAATCCCACTGCTTCTACTGCTGAACGCATGGCTGCCGTTCACAGGGCCAGCAAGATGCACCCGACACAAAATGGCTGACAGTACGACAGCAGCAATGGAGCCGAGACAGTAACTACTGAGGTATTGGGTGCAACGCCTAGGGAGAGCGTTGTCAATCTATCCTTCTGTTATTCAGACTGCAGAATACTGTAGTTAATGGTTGTTAATAGCTGTGCAAGTCCATTTGGAGAAGTTCTAGCAACTACTAGCTTAACTATAAATGGAAAATGTAAGTCAAGCTGAAAGTGTGTCCAGGCAACAGGGGGAAATGGAAATTGTGACAAAAGGGTCAAAGAAAAACATAAAAACAAACTTAAAACAAAATAGAATTAAAAAAAAAAAAAAAGACATGCCTAGTCTAATTCAGCTTTCTTTACATTTGGCAATATGTTCACATTCTGCCCATTTTAAACTTTTAACATATCATAATAATTCATAAATGTATAAAATAAAATAAAAAACAGGCCATTTCAAAGCCAGAGATGTGAATGATATACGTTATATTCTGGCTGCATACATTTACAAGAGCAGCCAGAAAATCCGGTTCCCAGATGATATTAAAGTGTCATTAATCTTCAACACCACAGTTTTGGACCCAAATTTTAGACAGAAGCAGTAAATTGTCGTTGGGGCGCAGATTTAATGTGTAAAAAAATACATCAGTATAAACTGACCAGGAAGGTCAAATCAAACCCAGTAAGACGTGTCCTCAAGGAGGGAAAGACAATAATCAATTCAGACGCACCGCAGGGAAACAATTTTCAATCACATGCTTGTGTCAACAAGCACCCTATTGGATGAAAGTCCACTTTGATGTTTTACCAATGCCCTTTTTTTAGACAGAAAACATTACATCTGTGTGTCCTTTCAACGGAAAAACCGCACAGTTCGTAATTGGGTTTTCCCAATCAAATTAAGGGTCCTTGCATTATTCGGCAAAAGAAATCCAAGTAAGACAGACAGACGGTCATTAAACCATGCCAAACCTAATCACTCTGGAATGGAGACACTCGAGGGAACGGTCACCCATATCAATTGACCTTCATAATGCAATCCCAGGTGCTCCTGCAGCGGAGACTGAAGACGGTGCTCGGGGCTTCCTAAGAGCTCTACACCAAGTCCCCAGCTTAAGCTTCATTACTCTTGATTTTCTTTAACTTAACCCTGTGCTATGGAGTTCAAGGCTAAGAAAAGGAAATGGTCACTGTGTGAAAACATACATTATATGGGCAGAGAGAACTCAATGTACAGTAATTTGGAAAAGGGAGCATTCAGGAGGAACATTATTGCTGCCGAGCAACACCTGAGTGAAGGTTGCAATGAACTCCAGGGGTTTACAGGTTAGAATTCTGAGCCGAGGAGCTGTAGTTCTTGAAGGTTCCCCGCCTTCACCGGGCAACACAATCAGAGATTAAATGCAGAAGCAACAGCAAAGAGTTATGACAGGGAGTGAGTAAGGGGGCAGTTAATGGGCTTAAGGCTTGCGAGACCAAAAAATAATGAAGGGTAATATGCACTGAAATGCACATGCTGGAATGCAGGCTGGAAAACCCCGGTTGTTTCAGGCTTCTTCGAGCCAAACCAAAAGTGAGCGCGTGCAGCGGTTAAAGCCCCGGGTTCGAGCAGAGGCAGGCAGCAGAGAGAAGCTCTGATGTAAAAATGGACGGGCGGCAGGCGGCATGCAGAGAGAAGACACATACAGTAGGAGACGGGCCAGGCCCGGAGCATACAGCGGGGCGAGGCTTCACCGAGCGCCGCCAGTTGCTTAGCAGCGAGAGGAGCAGCTCAGGGATGGAGCCGCTGTGATAGTATGACTTGATGGAAGAGAGGGAGGGGATATAAAGAAGGGTGATGTCACTAAAGTTCACAGAGAGTACAGAGAGGTGAACAGGATACACTGAGCAGAGCACAGGGGAAGCAGACGGCCAGACAATCCTGAAAGATTTACTGTCTCCAACTTCCCCCAAAACGTGTCTGTGCAAAACTCTTTTTTTTTTTTTTTTTTTAAAGCTCGCGAACAGACCCAGACTTTCTGGGTGGAGCAGGGACAGCGATAAAAATAAAACTTCACAGCAAACTACTAAATCAGTATCTTTGCTGTATCTCAAACCTCAAAAATGCCTTTCTGTATTTCGAACTTTAACCCTTAGAGCACCAAATGCAGCCATTATTGCTCAATGATGCAAGTGATCAAAATCAACGCTGTCGAAAACCTACCATGTGCCAAACAAGTCACCGCATGATAGGTTTTCAAAAGCACAAGATAATTTAATTTATATTTAAAAAAAATGTATTTCAGCGCTCTAAGGGTTAAGTCACCTGATAGGGCTATCCAGAAGTTAACTAAATTCTATCAGGATATAAATCACTGTTCTCAGCATTTTGTTTAGTCAGTCATTTCTGCTCCCAAGCAAGTTTGAAAAATACAGTTGAAGGCAAAATGGAATTGAGTATATCACTTAGATACATTTTTTAATCATAATGTCTAATCTGAAATATTCCACATCACTATACTGTACAACACCTTCACATAATTAGGCGTCAACAAGTACTCAGTGTGAACTCAATACCAGGCCGAAGCACACCACAACTGTATTTAAAATAAGTGCAGAGACTGCTCTTGCAGAGGACACTGGAAGCCATGATGAGACAATAGAGACCTGCCAATTTTATTTCACACAATGTGGAATCCAACAGATTTTTCCACACAATTCATCATTCGCATCCCATATGCAGGAGTAGCAAAAGAAAACCGCTCGGGTGGAAAAAAAGTAACCCCTTACTTCACACAATGTGACAAGTTTAAAAATGAGGCAGCTGACTGCATTTTTTTAATGGCCGTTACACGCCTGAGAGGGCGGAGTCATAGCAAGCTTACCCAACTGGTGCCGCCCCCTTGAGCCTTAGTGAAGAGCAGAGAGGAGCCCCGGAGCACAGTCCATGAGGACGTCCAGTTCTTCCTGCAAACATACACACATACACACTGGCCAATCAGACTCACTGGATCCAACCACTTCCTAAAACAATAACCCGTCATTTACTCACACAGCGACACATTAGTTAATCAATGTCCTGACAGACCCAAGTTCACTCACAAACGCTTCCTTACTGAATAAGCGGCCTTTCATGAAATGTATACTTTCATAACACAATGTCCTCTAAGCAAGACTGCAGAATGCTGCAGAGTTATTTACCCTCAATGACAGAAAAAAATAATTCAGCACACATGCCTTTAACCTCACCATACATACCGTACTTTCTTTCCATTCTCGGTTATCTTGGTGAAGTTCAGAACTCCGCACTTCTCGGAGGGCTAGGGATTCCAACAGAAAACAACTGGAATGTTTATTGTGAGCAAAGAGATTAAAAAAGGTAAAAAAATACACACCTTCAGACATGAGACAGAGAGGCAAAGCTTGAACCATGGTAGGAGCGAGTAAACTGCAGAAAAAGGCTGCAAAAAAAAGGAACAGTAGTTTTACCCAAGTTGTGGACGGACTGACGGACGGACACACGGACACAGCAGAGCCACACATAAGGCCTGCCCGGCTCATGGGTGCTCAGTAGTTGAGTGAGCGGAGCTGAGCGCAATAGCCTATTTTGTGCTGAGGGCACCACAAGAGCCAAGACGTGGACACTCAGAGAAACCTCATTACAGACCCCACTGCCCCAGTCACCATAACACCCAAGTCCTCACGCTCATAGCTGCCTAAGCGCTCCACTCTAAGAGGATAACCAGGAGGAACTCGCACACAGAAGCAGCAGAGAAGAGCATCATGGGAAATGGAGTTCTTCATCACCAATGTGGACGAGAAAGCAGACAGGGAGGGTGGGGTTGGACCCGAGGAGCACATAAGGACAGGAGGGGATACTAACGGTGGTGGGGGGCTTGGGAGACGAGGGACAGGAGTCAGAGCCAGGGGAGCTGAATTTGGGACTCGCTGGAGACTCCTGAGGATGAAAATGGCATTTTAAACAAACCTAGGCAATGTCTAAAACCGCAAGGATATGGGTCACATCTACAACCAACACCCAGGAAGAGCATTTTAGCATACAGCCACGCGTCACATCTACAGCCAACACCAAGTTGGGGCATTTTTCTCGAATGTATGGATCACATCTACAACCCATACCATGTTAAAGCATTTACCACACACGTATGAACCTTGACTTGAGCCAATGTGAAGTCTGAGGATTTTATTTTACAAATATGGATCCCATCTCCATCCAGCACCCTTATCAAGCATTGTACCTCAAAATATTGAGCACATCCACAGTCAGCACCAAGCCAAAGCATTTTTACTGATCTCTATGAATCACATCTACAGCCAACACCAAGGGAGAGCATCTATCGACCTCACAAATATGGATCACATCTATAGTGAAAAGCTATGCGGATAGCTGCAGACTATTGATATTTCCTTTTGATTAAGCTCCGCAATCACTTCAGACCCAAGAAACCAGTTACCTTAAGTTAGCCCTGGAATGAACTGCTTTAACTGATAAATGAAAGTTCACTACAAGTGCCGAGTATTGGCAAAGTCAGCAGCCTCTGTAATTCAGCAGCACTGAGGAGCACTGACCGTGACAGACTGCGAATAGCACTAATGCTTATATTAGGAGGAGGCAAATGACAATTGGTTACGCTGCTGTCCCCTTCATATTGATCAAGGGGGTTTGCAATCCGAATCAATAGGGAGCTGTGCCGTCATTGCAATCAACTGCATTATTTTTTTCTGCGCGATAAGAGGTCAGGTACAAAAATATTTCATTTTTTGGCAGAGAACCAATTGACCAATTTTCATTAACTGCCAGCCAGCATCTACACTACATCCTTCATGCACGGAAGCATTTTAACCCAACCAAAAAAAATTAGGTGACTCTGGCCATATTGTCGGGGTCTTTAAAAAAAGACAGAAACTGGTAAAGGAGGGGAAAAGAACAGAATGATTGGGCTGGTAAGGCCTGCATCCTGAAGTAATGTCTCCATGGTTACAGGTGCCCATGATTAGAAGGGTCTTTTAGATGAAGCCACAAGGAGTGGGCCTGCGAGGAGTCATTTTTTCAAATTAGAAACTCAAATCAACTTGTCCTTGTTAGGAGTGATGCTTCAGGGCCTTTTATTTCTCTTTTTGGTCACATACTGCATAAAAAAAAGTACGCCGTTTCTTTACATGACCAATTCAGCTTACAAGCAATCTCAAGCTCATCAAACTCTTCATTTCAAAGTCACTCATTACAAACCAAAAATTTTCATCAATTTTAAACAAAAACTGAACTTTAGAAAGTCTATAACAAGAGGCCCATGGGCCTTAACGGTCACCTGTGTTGTATAAAAACCGATGTTATTTATGCCAATGAACCAAATATACCGAAAAGTATAATTTTCCTATATAAAGTATAGCAAACGTCACCCCCTCCCCAGGGGCAAACATGGAGCCTGGGGGCCATGAAATTAACAATTTTGATAGAGCACCTCAAGACCCTTCCATCTATGATGAGGATTGGTTTCCAGCCTCTCTGTCTGGAGAAGAAGATTGTTGAAATTTTTGGCAATCTGACCCCGTTTAGGCCCCACCCCTCAGCCCCTGGGGAAGAGACAGGGTCAAAAATGTCATAGTATGAAACGGTCATCTCATGATTATAACGCCAATCAAGTTTGAATGATTTCCAGGAGAAAATGAACAAGATTGGCCAGATGGTTTTTACACCTGATCCTCAGGTAAAAGGAAGGAGGAAAACAAGCAGTTTTCGGACACTGAGGACCGAGCTCTGATGATCTGATGATCTCTGATCTAAACTGTTTCAATAATACAAAGTTAGCATATTGGCAAGATACATTAAGGATGAGGTGTTTAGACTGGAGTAATGTTCACTGAAGATTGGGCTTCAGAATAGTTTCTAAAATTCAGTAATTTCAATTAAAAAAAGTGACAATGCTATCAATATTTAGGATATTTAAGATAAATATCTTAAATATGCAAAAGTAACTAAAACCCATGACATTTTTTCCAAGAACATTCTCAGCGACTACAAACCCATATGTTACTGCATGTCTACGCGCAACAAATTGCACAAAGTACCATATGACTATTTCAGTTGCTTCCAAGACTCCAGTGCAAAACAATAGTGTAAGAAGTTACTCAATACTGATGTAGCCCAGCACTTCACTGGCCAATCAAAGCAACTGATTACCATACCGCAACAATTGGCTTCCAGGTAAATGTCTTCAATGCTTTCACTTTTCCCCACACCTTCAATAAAGCCGTTACCCCTTACTGAGTACAGACAGGCTCAAACACGGGGTCCACTTCACTTGCTTCCAACATGACAGTAAATGCTATGTCAACACCGTGTTCCATTCGCACAAGCTGACAAAGTCTCAAATACTTGCACTGCACTACAAACACTAGTGAGAAGTGTAACAGCGCACAGTCCTGACAGGTGTGCTGAACAGTATTGTACATACCTTGTCATTGGCATCCAGCATATAGGCGCTATGCCTCCACTTGGTGAGCACGATGGGCTCTGGCCTCCGGTCGAGACTACGGCTTTTCGGCATGTCATCGGGTTGTGGTGGGGAGAGGTTATACTACAGAAAAAGAGCAGGAGGGAGGGAGGGAAGGGGAGAGAGAGAGAGAGAGAGAGAGAGAGAGAGAGAGCAGAAAAAAGGGAGAATAAAGCTGACCAGGTCAGGGAGTCAGATAAATGTACATGGAAATTTACAATGTGCCAAGAACAGAACCCTGCAGTACCTCTCTCCTCCCGGCCCGAAACGCCATCTATGAGCTGAGCCCTCAAAGAGCATAGCATCAGAATACTATTCCAGGCGATCCAGTGTAGCAGGTCTTTCATGGATATCTAGAGGGTCTGCTTCCCACCAATCCAAGTGAGAACTACTCCTAAGCAGACCCTGATCTCTATTAAGTTAACTAGATTACCAGCTTCCTGGTTTTAGCAGAGTCACAAATGAATAAGGCAGGATCTTCCAGCAACAGGAAAACTCCAAGAGACAAACACACATTCATAGTTCTTAAGCTCATTTCCATTCAAATAATATACAGTATGGCCTATATACAGTGAAAAGCAAAACTGGATGAACTAAGGGCCTCATTCACTGAGATCTTCAGTATGCAAAGCCCTACAGCCCACAGAAAACTAATAACACTGTCTAAGCCTTGGGCTATGGTGAGGGTGGTGTTGTCCTTCAATGTTAGCAAATTGCGAGGATGCAAGACCACATGAAGTGCAAAGGTCGTTACAGTGCTCCAACACTGCAGTGAAAAGAGCTAATATTTACAACATAAGCAAAACACAAAAATAGCAAAGAACAATATTTTCAATACTTGAGCTTTTATAAACAGTGGCAGTCTTATTTACATCACTACTCAACCACACAATCCCCAGGAATCGCTTTACCCCAGGCTTTAAAACAGGTTTTACATTACAGTGTTTACAATAGCATGAGTGCTGTCAAGGGTCGTAACAGTATCTGGACACGAACATAATAATTGGTGCAAAACAAGCACCATGACCAATCATTGGTCAGCTTACGGATTGTTTTCAATGTACTACAAGGTTTTGCACAAGCTGAAGGTCTTTTAAAATAAAAACAGTCTTCATGCTTGCAGGTATGCGAGCCGATGTGGCCGTCTACGCATAAAAGAACTAGCGCCGTGGAATCAGACTAGGGACCTCAAAAACCTCAAAAAAAAACAAAACCCAAAACATTCCACCAGCAGAGCAACCAGACACAAGCAGAAGTGAAAAAGTCTAAGAGTACAATGTGCGATGAGGCATCCGTCAAAAGCCAGTAATGTTATGCTGTAAAACATTTTGGGCAGTAGGATGATACTACTGCAGCAACTTTTGCTTTGTATCTCTGGAAAGGTCGCAAGATATACTGGGACTTAACTGTACAGTGTTACACAGGTTATGTGAAAAAAATTATTTACAGTTGAGCTCTCTTGATCTGCTTTTGGAAGTAGGTCTGTACTAAGAAGGGTTTGCTAAACTCATTAAAGAACGACCCAGGCAGTGAAACTTAAGAGACCAGCCATTTTAAAATCGAGTCAATAAGATTAAGTGTGCCTTCTCAAGGGCAGCTGGTATTGTCCAACAGGTAACAAAGTCTGAAACGCTGGGGCTACACAAGGGTTTCCTATCCACTGCACCACCATGGCATTCATCCAATGTAATCTGGATGCCATATTCATATCATGCACAATGACAGTGCTGCCTCTCATTCAAACTGTAAACTCAAAAATTCTACCCTTTCCTGGAAGCTTTCTCCGACATTAATATATAGCGAGAGTAGACAAAGAAATCCACCGATTACCCAAGAAAACACAAAATTAAATTATCTTTACTAAAATAAATATTAATTCTCGGATATACTCACTTTGGGTAGTTCCCATTCGGACCTGGATCCATCTGAATTGTAGTAGTACGGCCGTCCTTGTTCATCGACGTGCTTTATCCACTAAAAACACAGAGGTAGACTGTGAAGCAATCGTGAGACCGGCATAAACTTGCACAGACCTCATGTATCACTAATGGTACAATGAATCATTTGTTCAATTACACAGTAAAATAATTTAAAATCAAGCTCTAATTAATTGTGAATAATCAAGTATTGATTTTCGTAAAGAGAAATGACTTGGACAATTAAAGCAATCAGGCACAGGAGACGTGGGAAATGTAGTCCCAGCCCCGTGGCCTCCCTGACTGGTTCTCCTGGGGGTCTGGGCCCAGCAGAAGGGGAGAAAATGGGTCAGTCTGAACAGCAGCATTAACGACACAAGAGTCATCAGGAGATGACGCATTCCCCCCAACCCCTGCAATCTAATCTCAGAAATCCCAAAATACCAGAAGGTACCAGTCTAGGACCTGATTTAATACGTACAGCAAGAACTGTAAAAAAAAAAAAAAAAAATACTGAACGGTATTCGAGTTCTGCTTCGGAAATGAACTGATTACAGACGGATGGACGGACGGACAGACGGACAAACCGATGACTAAATCCCCCCACATTATATGCCAGGGGGATAATAAAAATGCATGACCGTCTCCCATCTTCTCCCTATACCATGACCCCATGAAACCATAACCCCCCACTACCCCCTAGCCAGGAGGAAGTGAGATCAGACAGTAAGAAGGAAGGCAGTGTACATCCGAGGGACCAATCTACGCTGGGCGACAAGTTCCTCCGTTACTAACCAATCGAGCAAAGTAACTGAAATCACAATATTCACCGAACGCTTATCCCCGAATCCACACGTCCCTATATTTCTGCCCCAGCGATTACAGTCCCCAGGATCTAGACACAACCAATGAAGAAGAGGACTGACAGGTGAAGAGAGCAGCCCCAGTACCTTCTCATTCGTATATTCACAGACATACAGGGTTTGCCCATGTTCATCCAGCTCCTCAGACCAGCCCCGCAGTGGGGAGCCGTACTGGCTGTCCGACTGGCTGGAGTACGCGCTGTGGTAGTTCTCCTCCGACGACAGAGGCTGGAATCAGCGGGTGCAGCAGAGAGGGAGGGAGGAGAGGAAAAGGGTGCTCAGAGTCTGATTGGAGGGATTTGCCCGAGATGAGAGACCACCCCCCCAAGAGGAAATGATAATCGTCACATCATATGATCACCTGGAGCAGGAGGGGTCAGCACACGCAACACACACACACACACACACACACACACACACACACACACACGCGCATCACACACACACACACACGCACGCGCATCACACACACACACACACGCACGCGCATCACACACACACATACACACACACACGCATCACACACACACGCATCACACACACACACACACGCATCACACACACACACACACACACACACACACACACACACACACACACACGCACACACGCACACACGCGCACACGCACACGCACACGCACACGCACACACGCACACGCACACACGCACACACGCACACACGCACACACGCACACACGCACACACACCAAAAAAAATAAAAAATCCAACATGCACCCACAGCTCAATTACAGCCAGTTATCCCAGTATGCAGTCTTTAATTTTCAGAATGAGTTAAAATCAGGGCATCTGCACTGAACAAATGAAGGTGTACTGCATGGAATATCTACTGCTTCAAGTGGGCAGGGCCAAGTAATCCTGTTTATAGAAGCAGCAAATAACACCCTTCAATGATAATTATAAATAGTAAACCACATAATAGGTAGGACCTATTTTTTTTTTATTCAAAACCTGCAAAAATGCACGCACTGCAAGTCCAGATTTTCAGCTTATTACAATATTTATCACCACATTGGTTTAGTTTTGTTAAAAGTAACGGCAGCTGTTGTCCATGGTTCCCATATTTTAGGGAATCATTATGTTTTGCAATGCTTTCACCTCCAATCAGAGCCCTCAGATACACAGGCCAGACCACAGACTTACTGAAATAACCTGTTATGTAGATGATTCAGACCACTGATGAGCACAGTAACACCTACAAACAGTATTTAGAGCCATAATTTTAGAGAAAAAGAGTAAGGAAAACTTTATCTAAATACGAGTTCCAAAATTGTGAATATCTTTTCCTCTGGACCATGAAAATCACAAAAAGTAAATAAATTGAAAATAAAATTGGGGCGCTATGAGAAATGTAAATGAAAACCAAATTCAATGATTTGAAAATCATGCAAACCAAGCAATTAATTGATGATAATAAAGAGACAATTGTAATGTTAAACATGTTAGACATTCGAGCTGAGAAATGTCATTGTTTTTTTGAAAAATATACGTTCACTTTGAATATGACGCCAGCAACACTCATCAAAAAAGTTGTGACAGGAGCATGTTTGCCGCTGAGTCGCATCACTTCTTTCAACAACACTATGTAAGTGTTTGGGAACTGAATAGACTAACTGCTGCAGTTTTGAAAGTAAAATGATTTCTATTCTTGCTTGATATTTAATTTCATCACTTCACAACATCCTCAGAGATATTCTTTTCTTTAAAAACACGCCAAATGTTTTCAGAGGACCTGAAAGGACTGGACTGCAAGCAATCCAGTTTAGCATCCAGACTCGTACTATGGAGCCATGTTGTTGTGACCTGTGCAGAATGTGGTTTGGTACTGTCTTACAGGAATAAGCAACGCCTTCCCTGAAAAAAATGTTGACTGAATGACGACATGCGTTGCTCCAAAACCTCAATGTATCATTCAGCATTAATGTTGTCTTCACCGATGTGAAAGTTATTCATGCCATGTGCACTAATGCACCTCCATCCCATCACAGATGTTTGCTGTAGAGAGTGCTGATAACTAGCTGGATGGTCCCTCTCGTCTTCAACCCAGAGGAAGCAGCATCCATGATTTCCACATTTTGATGAGTAAGACCACCAGACAGTCTTCCAATTTGCCTCAAACCGTCTTATATTAGTTGGGGCCCAGTGATGCAGCATCGCTCCTCGTTTTTATTTACATACAGTTAAATATCCCCACATAATAGAGTTTAATCTTGCATTTGTGGATTCAGCACAGGACTGTGTTCACTGACGATGGTTTAAGGAAGAGGAGATGAGCTCATGCAGTGATTTTCACTACAGACCCTGTCTGTTTACAGTGCCGCCTGAGGGCCTGAAGATTATAGCCATCGGATAGTGGATTTCAGCGCTCTCCTGTCTGTACAGAGATTTTGCAAGGTTCTCTGGATCTTAATGATCATGTACCTTAGGCGATGAAATCCCATATTCTTTGCCATTTTATGTTGAGACTTATTATTCCTTAATTGTGGAACTATTTGCTCATGCAGTCTTTCAAAGACCAGTGAAGCCCTCGCATTTTTTGCCCCTGAGAGACTCAGCCACACTAGAATGCTCTTTTTATACACCATCATGTAACTGACCTGTTACAAATTAACCTAATTAGCAGTGAGATATTCCATCAGGTGTACCATTTAACACCATACACCTTGTGTCTTTTGTTGCTCTGTCCCAGCATTTCTGAAAAATAATTGCTTGCATCATATCCATGATGAGCAGATATTCTTCAAAAAACAAGAAACTTTCTCAATTTCAATATTTGATAAAATAAATAATGATTAAAAAAAAACTGATGGACAATGGAAAAAAGAAAAAGAGAAAAAAAAAAACGAACAATCATTGGGACCAATCCAAACACTGCAACCAGTAAATTTGCACTTAAAACCAGTTGTTGCTGATAACTGCCTAGAGGAACCTCCTCATGATTTAAAATTAGGTGAATCCAAAAAAGCCTAAAAGTTATCCGCACTCCATCATGGTGTTTACACATGGTTATACAGAGTCATACACTAACTGTATTAGGGGTACTCTCACGTGTTCTTGCTTCATGGCACATTTGTACAATCACAAACCACTCAAACTAGCCACAAGGTGGTGGTGTGGTGCTGTTTTGTCATTGCCTTCATGTTTAATAGGAAGGTTCAGGTCAACAGCGTCAACATTTTATAACAATCATAAAAAGTGTTTTTAGTCGACTAATTATTAAATGAACATTACAACATACAACATGGGACCGGATTCGTAAGACACTTTTTGGCTTTGTTGGCCTACTGCTTTCCCTTCCTTTGAAACAAGCATGTAAAGGTGAAAGAACATATTAATGCATGATAACGGGAACATGCCGTTCTGCCCCTACAGGGCAGTCATTTAGACAAACTGCCCTCTGGACTTTGCTCCTGCCAGCTGGGTACCACAGGTTTGACCAAACAAATATTCCGAGACAGTTTTAACAATATTTAAATATAGCACCAGCTGGGATGTGGCTTAGGCCCTGGTCTGGTTTCATTTTCAAACAGGGCTAGCTGTAATAGGAGTATGAATGCAAGTTGTGGGAAGTGAAAGCCTAGCGTGCCACAGAGAACCTAAAATGACAGCCGTCTGCCAGGAAACAGGCTTAAGTGAAAGGTCAGAACGATGTTCTGAAGTAAAAGGTGGAAAGAAGATTGAAAGTTCTGAAGTAAGTTACATGGGCATGTGGCAGTGACTACTTCCTGTGAAGTAGAGGCAGGCTTATGACCGTATGGTTCTTTCACTGGTGATACTGCCCACAAAGCATGGATATTGGGTGTATGGTTGTCTGGTGAATGCACAGACTGTATAAAAAGATGGATGAAGCAACCATGATGTCACCCATTCGTTTCAGCATATCATTTAGGAAGCCTCGATTTTGTTCATTTGAATGGCGCCATTTTGTCATTTTGAAACCGGGTGTTATTTCTATTGGACGAGAGCGTGAATGGAATATCCAGGGAGGAGTGAGCTTGGAACTGAATGCATCTGACGAGGACCAGAGGATAGCCATGCCCCGAAAGCATATTCTGGCTTTGTCCTTTTATTCTAGTCTATTTGCAAACATAATTTACAAAAATGAACATCAAGATATATCGAAGGAGACTTGAAATTTGCGACAAATACCATAAAGTAATGTGGAAAATCATTATTGAAATAATACATCGGGTGATAAAGTAGGGTCATTTTCATTTGCAGGACTTCTGCAGGACTGAACTTCTTTCTGAACCACCAATGTCGCCATCTGCAGCCCATTAAATAGAATGCAAATTTTAAAGATTTCCGCATTGGCCTCAGTTTTCAGACCTGGTTGCTGCGCCCATCTTTTTACACAGTCTATAGGTCAATGATTCATCACATGGGAGACTAGGTCTTGGGTAACTGGTTGTTTGATCGGTGGTCCATTTGTCCCCCTGGCGGCCGGGTAGTGAGTTTGTGGCTGATTTGACTGGTGGTAAATTCCACCAGAGGGGAAGACTGAGGTGTGTGGTTTGTTACAGTGAGAGAGTGTGGTTACCTCAGTGTCCCCGGTGCTGTGGGACTCGCCGCGGTTGCTGCTGCTGCTGGTGCTAGTGCTACTGATGTCACGAGCGCGCGGCGGTTTCCAGGTGCGCTCCTGCGAGGCGCGGTTGAAGTAGAAGAGGCGGCCGCTGCCGTCCTTGTGCGTCTCCCAGTCCCCGAGCGTGTGCAGCGGGGAGCTGCTCGGATGGGGCGGCAGGCTGGACTGCGAGATCTTCAGGTCTTGCAAGTTGGCGTAGACCGGAGACTCGGGCCGAACCTGACCCGTGGGGGACGCCGACTGCTGAGCAGTGACACAGGGGATATCAGATCAGTCAAATGTGTCAAAAAGACAAAAACACCTGTTTACACCGAGAGAAAAGCTGCATATTGTGTTTATCATGATGAAATCCACCCTGTCAATGGTGATAAAACCTCAAGCACGTTAACTCATCTTTTCCAAGCCAGGGGATTTGAGAGCCATCATCCAAGACTAATAACAACAGGCAGTTCGAAGGCCTGACGTATTGGTTGGATAAAGACCCAATACTGGAGCAGTAACCCTAAGCAACCCACTGTTCTCCGAGCTGGGAGAGACCAAATAACTGCCAAATGAAATGCTAAAGACAGTCAGGGCTTGCTCCTCCAGTCTCTATCGGGCCCAGACTGGTCTTGTGGTAAATGCCTTCACCAACAGTACCACTCAGGAAGACTAAGCAGTTTGTTGTGCAAAACTGTGTGTGCGCGCGCGCGTGTGTGTGTGTGTGTGTGTGTGTGTGTGTTTGCACGCAAGTATATGCGTGTGAGTGAGTGTGTGTGTGTGTGTGTGTGTGTGTGTGTGTGTGTGTGTGTGTGAGTGAGTATGTGAGTGTGTGTTTTTCAAAATAAACTGCTATAAAAATATAAACCACTCTCCTCAGTATCTCTGCCACAGTCTGAGGGGGTCAGATAGGCAGCATGAATAGAAATGTGAAGAATAGGTGCCATTTTTGGTTGACCAGCTCACAAAGGTGAGAGCCAGGGAGCTCAAATAGTTTCCATTCACATTTTAACCAACAGTTATTACGGCGCATGTCCTGCCAAACCGGATATAGTGCAATTCATCATAATCTACTGCAAAGATAATGCTTGCCCTATTCTGCACATCTCACAGCATATTTGTATCAACAGCTGTAATACCTACATCTTCATACTAACATACGGATGGAAATGCCCAAAGTTAAAAGCGGATATTCTCTACCCCCATTCATCATATTAGTTGTCCAGTATGTTGGAGTGCAGAGAAAATACAACAATTTTCAGTTACTTTTCTAATACTTACAGACTGCACTACAGATAGAAAATGCTGAAGTTTTAGTTATATAATCAGATGTGCTGTACTTAAGGGTGCGTGACTGAAAAGAAGTAATATTTTTAGAAGAACAATGATGGGTCAAGTTAGGAGATATTTTCATTCTGAGAGATAGTGCAGAGGTCAAATAAAGGAAGTGGCAAGTGGCCCTGCCTGCGGAGTTTGAGAGATTTTAGTGGCGCAAGTGGTGAACAGGAAGGAACTTGCAGACACGGAATAAAGGGAGAAAAGGGAAGATTTGCCCAACGTCCCCAGAAGCAGAGAATTTCAACACAATATCCACGCCACAATGACCATGTTGGAGATAAAATCTGCATGACCTGATGTGGCCTTCACTTTATTAACAAGAGCCATCAGGAGATGGCCATACCCCCCAGCCCCCTCAAAAAGTGAAAAACAAAAAAATGCCAAAATCACAAAGGGCAGCACCCCAGCATATGGTGGATTGGTCTCTCACACAATCCATAGAATGTTATAAAGTTTCGTGATGATGCATGATCGCTCGTAGAGAAGAAAGGATTTGAAAATGAGCTTTGCTATTGGCGACGACCTTGTTTGATCAATCTTGTGCTGGCAGATGTCCATAAGACCTTATGATGGATTTAAATTAAATCAGGTAGGCTTCATTGTAATGGCCATGAGATGAGGGATCTAAAATGATGAATGGACATTGCATTTAAGAGTTACAGCTCATTCTAACAATAGCGGCCACCCACAAAATGAACTGGCTGATTGCGGCCACATCTTTTAAAGTAAAAACTTAGTGTACACTATATTAAATGAACCCAATCAGAGGACGTTTTCACTAAATTTTGCGAAATTGGTTGCACCAAGTAGGAGGACACAGTTTTAGTATTTTACAAAAAAAATTCTGAAAGGCAGAACATTTACCCATGCAAAATTGCCAAAGCTTATACTGACAAATGTGTGTGGACCCACAGAATTTTGAAAAGAATTTTGTTTCACTGACCTATGATTCATTAGCTGTAGGCCAAAACAAAGTTTGTTACAGTGTCAACTTGTGGTCAAGTCATCTAAAAATTCCACAATGGCAAAAGGCACAACTCCAGCATATGGTTAACATGTGAGCCAGGATTTATGCAAAAAACATCCAAAGGTTTTCCAGTCATGTTTACAGACAGACAGACGGACACACAGAGCGATAGCCATATTCCCCCGCATTCTAAGCCATGGGTGATAGTGACGGATAAGGGGTTAAAATACTCCAGAGAGCGGAAATATACAGGATACGAGATTCCACCCCGGGAAGGTGACACTTGAATGCCAACAAACTCCTACCAGCTGGAAATCAGTTTTGTGGATGACGAGAAGCACTGTGTGTACTCAAGTACTGCAAGACCAGGAACAAACCAAAATCAAGGAAATAAAATCTGTATCATCATCATCATCATCCCACTATAAAGCAAGGAATCTCTGCGAGCGCAAGAATGTCCTTTGATTATCTTGACAGCTGTTCATCCAATTAACTTGTGTCTCACTGGATGTATTGCTGTGGATCCAAGGACGTGCTGTGTCCAGTTTGAAGTTGTTTGGTTGAGCATTTCTCGAGAAATCAAGAAAGCCGCAAACGCCAACACAACTCCAGCAGTGAGTGAATGGGCACTGCATGAGTATAACTAAACGTTAACATGTAGACGCGCAACAGAAATTACGCAATTAAACGGCAACTACTTTCCACTGTAACGACGCAGTGCTTACTTCCCCTAGCAACGTGGGACACATAAAAAGGGGAATTAAATATTTTCATGCCCGTGTAAGCTTCTACACCTTCCACTAAATCTCCAAATAGCCCAGAGGACTTCACCTCGATAAACCCCATCAAACTTGGACAAATTAAGAAGCACCTGAAGCCACAAGGCAGGCAGTCTGCCTCCTGCAACAAAACCGGCATGAATGTTAAATCTAAACAGAGCCAAGCCTCAGAAATCTAAATCACCACGGCAAAGGCCCCCATCTCACTTTATACCTCGTGCTGGCTTGCCCACACTTCCATAATCTCACCTGCAAAAGTTACAGGGTAAAGGACTCTTGTCTGGGGAAAATTATTGCTTTGGAAATACTGCTGTACAGTCAATGTCGGGCATCCACAGTCCAGCAAAAAATAGATGCAATAATACTGAACTTTATGAGTGACTGAATTTACGACGGTGACAAGTGCATTAGGCTAATTGAAAACAAACTCAGTAGAAAGCGATCAATTTTAAAAACAATAAAAATACAGAAAAATGGGATATTAATTAAGGTTCTAGTTTGTGCTTTGGAGCCCCTCACCAGAAATCAAGCGCCAGCCCCGACAGGGATGCAAGTTAGGGCTGAAAGAATCAAATAAAGGATAAGAAAAAAATAAATGAATAAAGTGCAACACAAAAAAAAAAAACATGCATATGCTCTCTCACAGAAGCACCGTTCTCCATCTCTCTCCTCATTATAAATAACCCTGTGGGATGCCTTTGGGCGAAGTGATGAGTGTGTAAGCAGAGGAAAGTAGTTTTTTATGCCTATGGTGAGGGTTACAGAGAGTGATGATGTGCCTTTACAGGTTTAACACTGCTGCTGAAGAGTAAGGTTTGCAGAAAGGGCATTACATCAGAAATCAAACACTTTCAAACTTTTCCCTTTTCATTAAGGCACTTACTTAATATGTATTTTTATTTTCCAAGTATTGCACTTAAAATGCATGAATTGCCCCTATGGCAGTTGTACGAGATGTGGGCCCTGTGTTTGGTCCAAAGATGAGCACTGTAACCGAAGCCTAGTTAAAGACTTGTTGATTGCTTTGCCAATGCGACAAGACGGGTCTTTGCCATGAGCAGAAAGAACGATCTTCGCTCTGATTCCATACCAGTCTTAAAAGAGGAGGCATAGTTTCTGACAGGATTTGCACCTGTCATTTTTTTGTACCACGGAGCACAACTATCTGAACAGTGGAACAGAATGCCTGGGAACCTTCCTCACTTTACTTTTACGTAACCACGTGGGATGTCTTTAACAGAAAACCCGTCGTGGTGATGGGTCAGGCATTATGAAGTTACAGCATATGACAGTTTCCCCTCACTGTCCCTCCAGTAGCACACAAGAACACGAGTGGTTTGTTGTGACTTGATCAAATGGTGAGATTGCTCCTTATCTGCAATGACGATAATAATTCTCTGGAAAAATCTCGAACCACTAGGACTCCGTGTTCTGGCAGGAGCTCATCCCTCACCTGCTTTTAATATCGTCTTTTCATTTCGGCGATCAAGTCAAAGCAACAGAGTCCGAGATGGAGGTTTATAGATGAATCAATGTAATGGTCACCAGCTTTCTTTCCTCATGGCATTTTTATCTACTTGCGGTCGATTCAGCCAGAAACCTCACAACAGGGGAGCCGGCCGCAGCAACAAACTTACAATACTGTCCAATATGGAGTAAGTAAAGTGTTATCAGCTTGTGACCAGTGGTTTAAAAATGTGAAAAAGTGAAAGTTCTTCACGCATTCATCTGGCTTCTCAAAGTATTTATTTATGGACATTTGGTCTTTCTATTGAGGCAATATCATTTCAGCTTCCTGTTTTTCAGTTATGTTCTGATACACAAATGGAAAAACTGAAGTAACATTTGAGGCAAAAAAGGAAAAATGAAGGGTTCATGCGTTAGATGTGAGCCTTGCATCTGAGGTTTACAGCAGCAAAACCAGAAGTGAGCTAAACTTGGTAAATTCACATAATAGGTGCCCACCCAATAACACAGTACGAACACTCAATAAATATATTTTAAACATCATAGTTTACCCCTTTTAATCCATTTAAAATTTAGGGACAACAAGCCAGTCAGAAATTGTAAAGGTCCCCCACCAAAAATCGGAATCAGGCACACACAAATGAAAGGAAACAACCGAAATCAACAGTCTCCCAACCTACTCTGTGGGAGGCAGGGGACAATCAGCTAATTTGATGAAATCAACCAACTTCAAACAAATAGTGTCGAACTTGTAGGTAACCCTACTTTTCAGCTTCCCGATAACATCTGAACCATGCTGTCGAGTTATTTCTAAGGGTGTCTTTAATAAGTAGGGTGGATGTTCTGCAGAGGCCCTCGTCTATTGAATAGTTGGTCATTTGGATTAATCAAACCTCATTCTTAATCCCACACATGCAGCTGAACACATATTTTTAAAAAACTTTTAAAATTTAGAAGGGCGAGGTCAGTGCGTAATGATTTCTGACAGAATGGCACAGAGGCGAAGCCTTGGCATGTAACTGTGTAACCACAGCCAAGCTTGCACAATATAAACAAAAACACTCCCTCCAATACTTCATACAGTGAGAATTGCGGAAAATATTTGCCATACCTGGCTTCCAAATAAAATATACAATGAAAAAAGGCATTTTTTGCATAACAAAAATAAAAAAATCACTTAAAATGCAAATCAAATTAACGCACTGAAACGTGTGAGCCAGAAATTGCAGTATGGACATCTGCAGTAGAAAAAAAAAAAAAAAAGACTAATGCATCGCTTTTTTGGTTCCATTTTCAAAATCACCATTTAAACTCAATAATAACAAAGTGCATGTCCCTGCCATCGAGAGTCATCACCTGCGGTCCAGGGGTACTGATGAACACATCATCATCATCCTCTCCAGGTCTGCGGTAGCCTTTAAAAGAGCGCAGCACTCTAAACATGGTGCTTGTTGGCGCACTAGACTTTATTCTCTCATTTCCTACATCTCTCCTGACGACACCTCTGTTCGCTGGCCGGTCTGTCAGTCAGTGTGAATCCTCTGCCTGCTGTCTGTGGAGTGAGACCTACAGCTCCATCACACACATACAGGGAGACACACAGGAAGTAGCTGAGGGGAAGCTATACCTCTCCACTTCCTCCTACTGCACAACCGCAAGTGAAGTGAAGCCCGCCTTCTGACTCCAGCGAGCACTGAAAGAGAGAAACTCTGAAACCTCAAGTCTACACTACACTGACCCCATGGAACAGTGGTGCCCAAGAATAGCACCTCAGAAGCCTAGACTGGAGGAAAGAGCATAAATTTGGTTTGAACATTGGGGGTTGAATAGACAACGCTAGATACATTGGTGATAATTTGATTATTTGGGGGGGGGGGTTTAAATCATCCTTCCAACTTCCCCCAATACATTGGGCATATGCCAGGAAAAACCCAGAAGCAACACACTCTGATAGCACCAATTTCTGTGGACACCAGGAACCAGGAGTGAAGGAATGATCCATGTTCCCTTTATCAACGCTGCCCAATGCAGACAAAACCTTAATCTGCAAGTGAGCCAGACCATTTCCCCTGAGTCTGGAAAGAGTGAAGACCTGAGTAACGCCTGTAAGGATCTGAGTGAACATGAAGAGCGAGGGAGGGGGTGACCGAGGTAACTGGGCGGGGGCAAAGCCATACATCACTCCCTTTAAGAGGTGCCGTTTCCACCGGGCAAGAGGGTAAGTTATACCTACACTGTTCTTGTATCCAATGCCCTGATGTGGAAAGTAGCAGTTAGATTGAATATGTGTGCGTCTATGTCAGGGTGGGGGTGAGGCGTTGGTGCTCCCAGGCAATGCGAAAAAAAATAAAAAAATCAATGTGACTGGCTGTGTTTGTCTTTTAATACCAAGCCGAGTTCAAGGTTTTTTTTCCCCCTCCATTGCTAAGACAGAAAAGCAGCAGATAAACAAATGGTGCGCCCCCTTTTGGCAGGATCTAAGCAGTGCAGTTTGTTCCCGAAGAAGGAGCAAGGAAAGGCAACATTAACCATAATTGTATTTCAATTACAATAAACAAAACTATTTCAATTACACTAAAAACTGGAGCCTTGGGTCTTATGAGAACACCAGCGCTGACAACTTTGAACACTGCACAGTGGGGCGTACTGCAGCCGCTGCATGCGTTGTAAAAGAAAATACTTTATTCAGAATTAGACGGAAATGAATTTCCAGCCAAGCTTTCGCCCGCCACTTCGGGGGGAAAAGGTGAATCATTTTGCCTCAGACTTGCAGTGATAAACATAAATGAAGTCTGCCAGCTACAGGCAAGCATAGAATGGAATCCGTCACTGGCAATTACAGATAGGAGACCCATCTGACATCTTTCGGAATTCGGACGCGCGCAAATCGTTGAGAAGTGTGTCTGTTGAATACAGAGCCGGTTCTCTTGATTCCAGGGCGCCTGATAAATTAGCCCTTGGCCTTGAGAACGTACCAGGTCACGGCGGCGCGAGGTGGAATTCATTAATAGGCCGCTTTCACACTGGACGCGAAACGAATTTTTCGCAGGACAGATTACATTCAAAGCCAATGCATTTGCATTGACTTTGAATGTAATCTGTCGTGCGAAAAATTCGTTTCGCGTCCGGTGTGAGAGCAGCTATAGGCTTACTCTCCAGTTCCGCAGCCTGTTTGCGACATTTTGAAGCTCGCTTGATGTTTAATTCATTTCGGCGTAAAAAAACGCAAATCGTAAATTCCGGTCCAGGCACCTGGGATGTGAGCAGGGGTGTAGGGACGGCGTTTGGCTGCGGGGCGAATCTTTTCTGCGAGGCAAATCTCAGAAAGAAGAATTAATGAAGCTCGGGGTCAGCACAGAGTCTCTACGAGCTCTCCAAAGGCAAAACGCGGGAGGAATAAAAAAAATTTCCCCTACCACTACACAGAAAATAATAAAATAAACTAAAGTACACTGGTTTATAGAGACAACACATATGCGGCTGTGAAATTATTCAGCTGCTTGGCAGATGTCCCTAATTCAGTCAAACCACACCACCTACGCATACTGCTGGATGATCACTCAAGTACCATCGTGAAGTATTTTGTACCGAGGAAAAGACAACCGCTACCCAGGATTCAGCCAAAAAATAGTCCATCATTCGAGCACCTCAGCTTTAGTAATAATGGAACTCCCTGATAAATACCCCCAGACTATTTTCCCACACCCTTGGAGGAACTAAGCAACACAATCAATAAGTTATCACATAGGATTTTATATTTCCCAAACGTATTACATTGAGGATTCAAGATCAGGCAGCATCGTGAGAAGCTCATGGGAAACCCAGCTATATCACTTCAATTATATTGAATTAAGGCTATTTTCGATTAAAAATGACTATTTTCACGGAGTAATCTATTGCTTCATGAAGACCACAGGAATAAAATAACCTGAGCACTCAATAGCAAAATGATTATGATCTGTAACACTTGGTTCCTGCCAACTTCCTTTGCCATCTTCCTCCCCCATCTGCGCAGATGACATGCACGTTCATCCTCTTTCTTGCATGTTTTAAACTATTTGACGTGTTTAATATTTTTTCAACTATTTGTATTTATAGTGCTAAATAGTATGTTAATTCTGAGGGTCAATCAGTCTCAATAACAGGCTATTATTTTTTTGATGGTGATGGATGACAAATTATTCAGCATTGATGATACGTTATTTTATACGCTATTGAAATTAATCATCTAAAATACGGGTTGTTGAATTTGGCTTAATTTCCAATAATTGCTTGAGGTGCCAACAATTTCCAGAAAAAGGAGAGATACTTTTCCCCGTGTTTGAACATGAAAACTATTAATCGAGTTGCTCATTTTATACATCCACCTTTGCTCTTTAATTTTATCTAGGGCGCCAGTAATCCCACATTTAAATGGATAGGTGGACCTCAGATGACCATCCCACAGTCATTTTATCATCTTGCGCTGTTCAGCACACATACCTCGGCAAATCTGCAAAATGCTTTTCATTAAAATCCTTTCAAAATATACCATTCATCTAATACCAAGTAAAACATAAAGGCAACTATTTCCATCAGCTGTGTCCCGGGAGAGTTTCGGATTTTAAACAATGTTTAGCAGCAATGATCCGATTGCCAGGCAATGAACAGCGACAGCATGTCCCAGCGTCTTGCTGTTCCACACTGTATCCTCTAGGTGTCTCCCTCTAGCCGAAAGCCTGGAAGGAGCCAGTTGCGTCTGGCTCGGTACGGACGACAGTAGCTATGAGCGAGCCACTCATAAAATGACCTGTGCATTCTTGTAGCCCCGGCACTTGATCATACAGCAATGACCATGTTTGACTCGGTGAGTTGAGTCCTTCTCGTCTTCCTTAGCCACACCAATGGTGTTACCTGTACAGAGGCGTCCCTTCCACTGGGCCCCTCCGGCTGAGCTTTCACACATTCCTCACATTAGAGCATGAGCCAACGGGAGACAGACTCCAACACAGTGCATAACAGTGGCACAGTTCACCAAGGACAGATGATGACCTGGCGCTCAGCCACCCTAAATCAAAGTTATGTAATGACACAGGCCTTGTTATGTGTCCCCACAGCGAGTTATCCTTACGTCGGGACCATTTCATTTTCAGCGGCTAGAAAGCATCGAGTTACTTTGATTTACACTGCAAGCCCAGCCCTCCTTTAAACCCACCGGCCACATATTTCATTTTATGACTCCAGGCAGAGCAGCATAGCTCACGCGGGTCAACAGAGTCGTTACCAGGATACCCATGAAGACACAGCAGACGCACAGAAGCCCATCGTGATATATGACTGAGGAAAGGAAGACCAAGTGCAAGCCAGATTTTTTCTGGAAGCTTGCTGCGAAGTTATGGCATGACCAAGCATGACCAAAAAATAAAAATAAAAAAATTTAAATAATAAGAAGAAATAAATAAAAAATGTGGCAAGCCAGTGGGAATTTTAATCCCACCAATTAACAGCAGAAAATATCTCCGATCAAAAGCAGCTGTTTTACTCAGGGGAGCATGATAATACTCTGTGCCACAAATGGAAATGTGAATGTACAGTCTGGGTGAGTTGTGAAGGTAGTAGTTAGTGCTGTTTAGGACAGTAACATGCTGTCGGCCTCAGTGCGAGTGATAGTGTGATCTCAAGGGATTGAAGAGTAAGTGTGTTGGGGGGGGGGGGGGGGGGGGGTGTTCTTGACAAAGCCGTCACATTTACTGTCAGGAAATTCCACAGGCTTCCACTGTCCCAACACATCCCCTCCGACAGATGTGTTCACTAACACTTTCCCCATTCCCTCTTAATCTCACTCTCTCTACTTCCCCACTTAAACAAGTACGCACAAACGCTCAAGTGCACACAAACGCTAACATATACTGACACACACACACACACACACACACACACACACACACACACACACACACACACACACACACACACACACACACACACACACACACACACACACACACACACACACACACACACACACACACACACACACACACACAAACACTGACTCATAAGGTCTCCCCATTTCATCTTCACAAATTCTCCAACACTTAATCATTCTCGCATCCCACACACATCCTCTCATTCAAGAGGGTTCTGAATGACCATAAATATGACATTAACAAAAGCTCCTTGATACCAGCTCAGTGTCAGAGTGTGACGGGGAAAGCAGTATCATGGCCAGCAGGGGACAGTCAGCCCAGGACTCGGAGCGCAGTCTGCAGTCAGATCTGCAGTAAATTTAGCAAACATTGCTTTTTGCTGCAGAGCTTGACTGTAAAGCAGACATTGGAGGCCCAGCACAGGCCAGATTCATCCTACAGACACAAAGGACAGCGGCGAACCATCAGATTTCTTCACTCTTGCATCTTCTCCCTCACGCTCCAGTCCTCCAGATTCTCTCATTGCTAGAGTGACCAGACCACACATCCAGATTAACCTGCATGTTTTGCTTCAACAAGTTTTGTTCAGACAAAATCTGTGCCGGTGACAAATCTGCCAGATTTAACACGAGCTAGCACATGCTAACTCTAAACCCGCACAAGTTTAAAGAGCAGGAAAGGTCTCGGTATACATTGAAGATCCCCTTCCCAGATTTCTGTAACCATTCCACGGTTCAGAAGTGTAGGCGCACTGACACAGGAGAAGCCATTAACCTTTTCTTCTGCCTCCAAGAAGCTCTGAGGAAATGTCATCTCTGTCCAGTTCAGAAATTTACAACAGCAAAAAAAGCTCTCTTCTCTTCTGAAGCCATATAAAATGACAGGAGGCGCACCTCTCCCTACACCGTACCACCTGAGGGACGTTTGCTGCCTTACAGCCAACCCCGAGTGGGGCAAGGTGTGGTCAGGCCCCATGGGAGATCCAGGCCACTGCTGCACGAGGTGCTGGTGGGCAAGCAGACTCCCTAAGAATGGGCCAAGAGGAAAACTCAAGGTATCACACCAACGATGCTGACTAGAACCAAATGGACAGCCACAATTTACAGTGAGCTTACAGGGTGGGCCAACATCCACATAAATGGGTGAACAGGACGGGTATGAGTCCTTTGGACCCCATACCAGTTGGACCCCAACCGAATGTACCCAGTACTTGTTGGACCCCACACCAGTTGGACCCCAAACCCAACCCAGTTGGACTCTATGCTGTTTGGACCCCAGACCCCATCCCTAATCCTAAACCAACTGGTCTGGGGTTTAACTGGTCTAAGGGTCCAACCTGCCTGGAGTCCAAATGGTATGGAGTCTAAAAGGTTTGAGTCAGTGGTCCAACTTGTAGGGGTCCAACAGGTACAGGGTCCAAATGACCCCTTCCCAACGAGAGACCTTTTCGTGGGTTCCTAAGTCCTTTTTTTAATGTAAAAAATAAAAACAAGTCTCTCTCGGGCTCAGCCCAAACATAGCCTGAGTGATGGCTCAGCACTCACCAGAAACCAAACCGGGGCTGTCACTCATCGTTTCCCCGAGCCTACATGCTTACAGAAATGCCCCCTTGCTCCCCCTTTCCCACTGTTCTGCCAGCGTGAATGTGGACAGGACTGCTAAATAGGGGCACGTGGCCCCAAGGAGAGGCCCCCAGACCACTGGGCTGTGGGTGGGTGGTCCGACCAACCTCCCGCATCCTTCGTCCCCACCACGGGGCCGGAGGTACCCGAGAGCCAGGCTCCGGCGGCTCTGCGCTCGCCGATCTGACACACAGCAGACACAACATCAGGAGAGGAACTCCGTGTTCCTGCCATTTCGTACCTCGAGGCCAAATTCCCAGTTCCGCCCGCGCTCTGCCTCCTCGTTTGCATACGCAGCGGGGCTGCCTGCCGCATTCCTCCCGTTTCCCGCGGTTACGCACAGCCTGACCGTACCACAGCACTGGGACTCCTCCTTAAAACCTCCCCGAGCACAAGCATACCCACTGAAGGGGCACAAACACACAGACGCATTAACAGCTAAAGGCTAACAGCAGGAGTGTAGCGACAGACCCGGCCTCAAGCTACAGGGGGAGGGGAAAACGCTACACATTATCGTTGTCTCTAAAAGCTCCGGCAAAAGCACCTGAGCCGTTGTCCAGATTTTCTTAATGTGTCATCGAAAGTATACGGAGGACAATGAGGGAGAGAAAGAGTCATTGCCCACGAACGGACCAACCGGGGATCTCGCAGATGGACTCACCAGAGCCACCCTGCTAGCGCCCGTCAGTCGACCTCCACAAAAGAGAGTCCTGGGGGGTCATTGCTGCTCTTTTATTGAGCAAAATAAATAATGTAGAACATATTTAGGGCTCACATCCTACATTGAGAGTTCACTGGCACCAACAGTCAGCGAAAAAGAAGGCACAATAGCTCTCGTTGACTAAAAGGAGCGAGCGCATTGCCGAACACCATAGTGGCAGACTGTCACTTCCCTTTGGATCAACATCCCCAGCTGGATTGGCTTGGTTTACACCGCTGACCTAGTTCTCAGCAAAACATCCAGAAACCCCAGTCAAAACATTGGCTGGACTGAGTCCTGTTTTTTAACATTGACCTTTATGCCTTCTAAAGACCTACTGGTCATTCGCTCAGTGTAATTTCCCTAATGGTATGGACTAAGACAGCTTTAGGATATGCAGTGATGGAGGGATACTAATTGGGGCAGACAGGAGGTTGGAGGGGGGATGTGGTGGGACAATATGGCATCAGCCGTGAGCCTGAAGCTCACCAGTGAGTGCACCTAATACCCACAATGCAGTGCATCAGATTAGCAGAGCTTAAGTAGAACTTCAAACCAATACTGCATTACCTGAGGCTCCACTGTCAGTACTGTTTTACCTGTGGCCAAAGCCTGTGATGAAACGCCTTTGTAGAAGCCTTGAAAACCCCTCACTCAGTAACATACGGTCACAGGGATTAAGAGCATTCCTTTACTGGAAATTAGTGCCATTGCTAACACCCAGACAGCTGAGAACAGTCTCCACCTTGCGGCTGATCCTCTCCTAATGCTGGAAGCGTGATTGGCTCCTGCTAATCAGACTTAAATCAGCAGTGCCCCTTTCGGCTGTGCTGTGCTGGGCACAGACTTAGCAACGGTGAACAGGCACAGGCCAATGCACCGTCCAGCTCTAACACTACCAACTGCTACCTACCACACACACTCACAAACAAACACACTCACACACAAACACATGCATACACACAAATACAAACATGCACGCACCCGAACACACAAACACACACACACCCACACGCACACACAGACACACACACACAGACACACACACACAGACACACACACACACACAAATACAAACATGCACGCACCCGAACACACAAACACACACACACACGCGCACACACGCACACACACACACACACACACACACACACACACACACACACACACACACAGAGCGAGAGCAAGCACAAACGCACATCTCGCAACCACAAAAAGCACAAACGCACATCTCACAACCACAAGGCGAAACACCAAAACCATAAGATAACATATAGCATGCACCATACACTCACAGAACGTGAGAAGGAGCGCGTGTCATTACATCACTACGATTACACACACATGCATGCACATGTAAAAGTAACATCCACTGCATGGTCAGCATACCGTAAAAACTCTGCATCAGTACGAAATAAACATCCGTGACATGATGGACAGCGTTTTAGTCTGAAAGATTCATTTGAAGACAGCAGCACATTAAACCAATACATTGCATCTACATTACTGGTCTGAACAAGAGTCAAATCTCAAAACTTTTTTATGAAACCTAATCATTTTCATAAATGGAAAGGAATAACAATTTTAATTTCAGAGTATCTAAAGAAGACAGTCAATGCAAAGTTGTATTATTTATACCAGAAAAAATCCCAAGATAGACAAACTGCAGATTGTAGAAACAACTTCCTGGAAAAATGATCAATTTGCATAAAACCACAATTCATCCTGTAAATTTACTGCTGACAGGACTGGTGCCACTATATCACTTAGTGCCTATTGCCCAAGGCAATTTATTGAGCATCAATCCTTTGTAAGAAGTCATCTTTAATTCAGCATATTAAATATTGAATGTACTTGGTCATATTTTCATTGGAAAGGTGATAATGGGAGCTCCATATTTTGGGAAAAATTAATCTAGTCTGTAATCCCTCTGAAACCAAGGGAACTGCACCGCGCACAGCAAACAGGCATTCATTAGCCTTAATCCCAAAAATAATCAGAACCCAGTTTGAGGAAATACTTTTGCAAACATTCATTAAAAACCTTTAATTAAAATTAACCCCTGAAGTTCTTCCGATCCATGGGCCTGTAAGGCCAACAAAATCTGTTCAAAAATGTCAGGAACAAGTTTCTTAGCAGGCAAGTGACACAAAAAGCAGGGTCAGTGCTACACTCCCCAGCATGCCTTTGTGCAGGAAGGGGCGGGCAGGATGTACAGCCTGTAGAAGAGCCTTCCTGCTTCCAGGGAAAAAAGCGGGCCGAGATGGAGCCTTGCAGGCAGACACCGATGTCAGCAGCTACAGACGCACCCCGGCAGACTGACATGTAGGCCTTTCTGTGAAACCCTCGCATCCTCCAGCTCCAACGCCCCGGCAGTAAAATGGCTGCCTTCTGCACTGTACACTTAGAGTGCAGTGGAAGACCAAACACCAGTGCACTATGCATTTAACATCACGGCTATTGTGCAGTAGTTGCACACTAAATGTAAATGTATAGGTGTAGTGCGTATAGATATTCATTGGGGCCAGGATGTTCGCCTGGATGTGTTTAATACAATAAAGTATACTTGCGCTCGCATGATAATGAAAAAATAAGTCAATTAACAGAATGAAGTAGATCAATGACTGAATGTAAAACTACAACAAACAATTCTTATAACAAAAAAATTGAAAATTGTGTGTGTGTGCTCTGTGCATGTGTCTGTGTGTGTGAGAGAGAGAGAGCATGCATGTGAGACCGTGAATGTGTCAGTGTGAGAGAGAGTGAGAAAGTGCATGTGTGTGTGTGTGTGTGTGTGTGTGTGTACGTATGCGCGCGTGCGTGTGCAGGAGAGAAAAACGGTTCTGCAGGAAACATGTTCAATGCCAAGCTGCATGATAAACATACCAAAGCACGTCTCAACAAAGATGGAGTACCAAAGACTTCATCACTACGCTGTACGGGTCACCACAGGTCACAGAATTCAAGGCTTACAAAACTAATCTAATGCATGCGGTGAAAAAGATTTCCATTGTGCTGGAGGGAAGGACTGGTTTTCTCTTCACTTCTGTAAAGCATTATCTGTGGCTTTAAACAATTTTTGAGATCAACAACAATTAGTTTTATTAACTACAGAAAAAGTACGAAATCAGTTGCAGTAACTAGCAATTGCTGAGGAAATTCTTACAATGGTTTTCATTTTTATGTATAATATATGATTATCTATACTTTCTATAATGATGGCAAGTAACCACATCAATTAAAAGTGGTTAAACCAGTTGGAACAGTTGCATCAACTATCACCCTCTGTGGTGACACTTGTTTCTGTGGTCCCGTTACCCTGTTATGGGTTCAGAAACACTAAGACTAATTGAACATCAGTGGTTGCAAAATAAGAGCACAATATTATGCCAAATGCTCATGACAGCTGAGTCCTTAAGCCAGGTCCCACAGACGCCTGTGACACAAAGGCATTCATCCCCGATTTACCAAAATCTGCAATTTTAGCAAGAAAACCCAAGGAGAGCTGGAGGCGAGGAATGAGCAGCGCCCCTCGAACAAAAGGCTCTGATGAGGAGGAGAGGGAGAGACAGGAACGGAGAGGAGGACAGAGGGTCGAGGGCCAGTGATTGCCCTGTGCATTAACTTGGAGACAAGTGCTCTTGGTACAGACAGAACAATCAACAATGGCCAATCACGAGGCTCGCTCACTCGCTGGCTCGCTCGAAGACTGGTGGTGAATGAGAATGGTGATGGAGGAGAGTGGGGCGGTGGGTGTTCCTTCACTAGCGCTGGTCTTTGGGAAACAAAATTACGAGCTTCAGACCCCTCTGCCTCTCTGTATCAAATGGATCATTCCCATTACAAAGAAAACCAGGAAAAAAATCACGATACTGGGAAAATAAGGCCAGTAATGTGTCTGAAGTGTGAACCACTATGTTGAAGATGGTCCAATTATTCTGGTCAGTCCAACAGTTGGATGGATGGACTACATTATACAATAAACTCTGCATAGGTCAGGAAAATTCTGCTCATATGGAGATCTAAGGTGCCCTCGTCTAATACTGGCACCCTTAATAAACACTTTGTTTATGAATTAATGTTTATGCGTTGATTTCAAAACATTAACACAAATGGTATCCTTTAATTATACTCAAAAGACACAGGAAGCTGTAAGTGACCTTTCACATTTTCCTGATTATCACAACGAACAAACAGTAAAACAAGACTGGGGACTATACTTCGGCAAGATTTTGATTATAAAATTTTCTATTGGTGCTAATGATTGTGGCACAACGTTTTGGGACAAATGCTTTATATATATATATATATATATATATATATATATATATAGCATTAAAATATTTTTTCAAATGCAAGGTTAGATTTTTGTCAGTATTTTGAAAAAAGACTGGGAGGATAAAGATTAAACACATGTTTTCATAGACTTTGCCAAGGGTGCTAATATTAGAGGAGGGCACTATATGGCCTTCAGCAGGGGTCAGCACAATCTCTCTGAGTAACCCAACAAACGGAGACAACACAGCTAACAAAAGAACTGCATTCAACACCATCCATAAATGGTGAGTGAAACCATCCATAAAACTACTACGCACCCCTCACCTGAACGCACATGAATCACGTCAACACAAAGGTGCAGTCAGCCCAGTATCACTCAAGTGGAAAACAGTCTAGTACAAAAGTGCATCTTGCCACCAAACCCTTTTTTCAGTTTTCACTTCCTGTCTTCATTTATTGAAATGCCTGTCAAGAAATCTTCTGGGAGGAAAAAGCTGCACAACAAAGCAGTGGTGACAGGCACAACGCCCCTTTACTCCCATACGACAGTGCCGAGGTACTTTATGCAGCCAAGGGCAACTGAGGCATCAATGTAACCTGAAAGCCAGCAGCACACCCATTCCATAAGGTGCATTGCAGCAAAAAAAAAAAAAAAAAAAGTAAAATACTTAAGACCCAGGACATGGCGAATACTCTCTGAATGACCACCGAAGGCATCATTTCCATCAACAAGGGTCCACTCTTATACAAGCTCCAGGTGCAGGACAGGTTCGTGTTTGGGTAGCAGACAGGTACTCACAAGGCAACGCGGAGTTCTCTGGTACAAGTTCATCGTTTCAGGTGAGAGCGCGGTCATCCTTCAGCAGCGCAGGCCGGAAGGACTGCAGCTACAGGATCTGAAGCTATATTTAGTCCCAGGGTATTCTCTTTAAACAGGGAGGCTGATTAACAGCCTGACCTCGGCCGTGCGCAGGACTTGCGTAACAGGGACGGGCAGGGAAGCGGAGCCGCTTGCTGCACGATGGTCAGGCCAGTCAGCAGGTTTATTCTGAGAGGGCAGAGATTACAGTAACTACCGCTCGTAGCACACATTCTGAGAGTAAAGCCCCAAATTTCACTCATCTATGGCTGCACAGCAAGAACTCACCACTTTCAGTGAACAGAGGCACAGATTATTTGCCCTAGTCTGTTAAATAGAGACCCTCCACACTCAACATTCTCCGTCGCTTCGCCTGAAGCCGGCCGCAGCTGAAACCCTGTACCCCGGCAGGGGACGTCAACAAATTAACCTCCCAAAGAGAGAACTATTCAGGGACCATCTGTAAATTACATTCACCATAAATTCAACAGCGACCCTCAGTTAAGCTTAGCTTTTGGAAATGTCCCGGCATGCACTCAGCTCTACCAGTACCCAGCTTCAGCCAGGGACCGTCCACATCCAGGGACAACTAAAAACACATGGCATTATGTGGCTCTCTCTACTGGGTAAAATTTATTGCCCGATTAGTAGCAGGCAAAAGGATTTTGATTGCATATGTTATATATTGCTGAGATTATCATCTCAAGAAAGAGACTGAAAGGCACGGATGTTGGGTTCTTGATGAATTTGGGGCACAGTCTGTATAATTGCAGTGCATGACATTCCTCATGCATTCCACAAAACACAAAATAACTTCAGTTTATTTGCAGCATTTTATCATTCCATGAACACCAATCCTTTCTGAATTTTTTTTTTTTTACCAAAAGAATACAAATAAACGACATAGGGCAGCCAATAAACACCCACACCCATATCTCTCTACCAGATCATCTAATCTCACACAGGTCATGAACAAACGCCATTATAATGCAAGGAGCGGACTGCTGCGAGACAGGAAGTAACATTCCTGTGAAATACACAGCAGCCTGTCATGATGGCAGCCAATCAAAGGCACGCAAATGGCAGACACGAGGAAGCCAGAGCCGAGGGGTTTGAAAACTCTGGTTACCATGGCGATAAACGGGTACTGACACAGAGGATCCAAATCATCAGGCCTCGAGGGACGTGATTCTCGCACATCCTGCCACACCCGTCGCAGGCGGCTTTGCTACCTGTTGAAGAATGCACTGGCGTATTAGTCACCAACTCAATCTGAGCAAGGATCTCATATTTTACAGCAAGAGTCAGAAGCACCTCACCGAGCAAGCGCTGATGACCAGTGTTTAAAGGGGGATTGTGAATTTACAAAAGGAAGCCTTTTGGTTTGAGAGAACTTGACCATTCTTCAAGCCTCTACGTGCGCAAGCAGCGTAATACATGAAAGCACTTGTATGTGTTTAGCTGTTTTCACATATCAGAGTGCCTCTCAAAATCTGGAATCACTGATAAATTTGCAGATTATTCCAAGGAATTGATACATACATCTTTTTTTTTTTTTTTTTTTTTTTTTTTACATACAACAGTCATAGTGGTTTGAAAAAAAATATTTATTATGGAATTATTTCTGAATCGATATAATGCTCCCTTGGTGAACAGAAGTTTCAAAAGGAAGAAAAAAAACAGAAATTACTCAGAGATTTCTGTGATTCCAGACCTTTCCTTTGACAGCACAGTGTGCATGTTTGTGTGGTGGTTATGTGAATGGGTGGTACTATATGTGTGTGCTTGTGGTTTAGGGTTTGGGCTGGGGATTGCGTCACAGCGATTAAACAACAATCATTGTAGAGGTTCACTCATCAGGGACTCACTGTCAAAGCCTTTCCAGAGGCTGGGTCAAAATGTAAAACACACTTGTGTAACTGGAGCCTCGTGAAAACCAGCAGGAGGGCTCAGAGTGGTCGTCTCACAGGAAGTGAGGCGTGAATAATGACACAAGTGACATGGCACTCAGCTTCACAGGTACAGCATATACCTATGACTGCAAGTATGTCTGCACGCAGTTCAGTGCTTTATGGTGTGCAAACAGCAGTATGCGAGAGCTTGGGCGTGTGGAGCGCATGCGATTGAGCTAGTGTCCTATATGAGTTATGTCAGTCTGTACATCTCCATGTTGTTCGGTTGGTCTCAAAAACCGAAGATCACATTAAAAAACCCTAAAAGCCAGAAAAGGCTATTTCGGTCCAAGACGTGCACAAAATTAGAAGTTCTACATTTCAACACCATGCCTTCCTCCTACCACGAAAAAAAACACATACTAAGTGACCTGTTTTGTGTTCTTTGCGAAAATGACCTTTCTGGAGCACAAGCTTGTTCCTCTTTTAAATAAACAGCAGACCTGAGATTTTCAGCCTCTGAAGGTCTCCCAAGCCTCGAGTCCGCCAAGCAGTCCCATTCAGTTCAGTTTGACACAAATGAAAAGTTATTTTTGCGTTTCCATTGCCAAACGTTGTGGATGATACAAAAACACCCTTTCCAATATGTTTCATGACCCCACAGCTGAGGTACCTAACATGCTAACCCTATTCTAAAAAGGTAGAGAGAGAAACAATGCAGCCCGTTGATTGGTCAAGAGAGAATCGTCAGTCTTGCTCAACAAGGACAAACATACATATACCAGCCAATGCCATTACCATCGAGTAACAACCACCCCTAGATTTAAGAGTACCGTCTGCAGTGGAAACTGAAAACAGACATAGGGTTCAGGTAACAGTCCATACAGGTTACATACAACACTTCTCAAGGAACTATACTGGAGGTTTTTGGTGGTAATGCGGCTTTAGAGCCCAGTGAACACAGTCCTTGGGGAAGTATGCAGAAAAGGCCACATAATCAGCAGGAAGTTCCCTGCAAGCCAGAGTCTGAACAGGAGGATGCTTCAAAATAGCTGCCGGAATCACACAATTAGAGGCAGCAGCTGGAGGATTTGACTGTCACTCTTCGCTTTGCACGCAAAAAAAATGGACAGCAGGGAGACACAACAACCAAAACCAGAGCGAGTAATATGTGCAAACTCCTCTCCAGTAGATCGCTTTAGTACAGTCCCACTGAGCACCAATAAAAACCTCCAAAAAGCCACTTTTTACCTCAGCATCATAACAAAAGGAGCAAAGGACAAAAACTTTGCAAGAGGAGAGTGTGGGTTTAAAATAATCTCCGGTATTTTAAATAACACGCGCAAGACGATTGTGCAGATTCAATGTGACCTGTATTTTGAGGTACACGAGCAAGAAGAGTGTGGTTTAAAATGATTAGTATTTTACAGAACGCATGCAAACAGTCAACAAACTCTTCTTCTGCTCTTTTCTCGACGATGGCAGATGAAATTTACTGAAATGTAATATAAAACATCGTTAATATAGGCAACATAGTGTTCCCAAGGATGAGCAAACCTTCAGAAACAAAGAACGACGAAAAAACACACTGAAAAGTGCATTGTCAGTATACTAGATTGGGACGCCATATTCTTCCTTTACATGACATTCAAAGCTGCCAGCAGGTCACCATTTCATGGCGCAGCGACTCTGTGAAACTCAGGATCATTACACAGAATGTCCAGGATATTTCTTGAAGCTTCCATAGAACTTTCCAAACTACCAACCATGGCACAGTTCAGTGAATTAAATGGACATGAAAGTCTAAGTAAACTCTGCCCCAAAGGATAGTCAATCATGATGCAACCAGCCATCTGAGATTTGAATGGACTGCATTACATTATTGACATTTAATAGATGCTCTTATGCAAAATGACGTGTAACAGGACTACTTGCAAACTGGGTGTTTTCTGGCTAACAACCAATTGAGCACGTTGCTGGGGAACAACAGACCAGAAGAGCTCAAAACAACACGCGTTTCTGCTGGTCTCCTGTTCAGAATGGTTTCTCCACAGAAATAAATCGGTTTCGTTTTGAAAGCACTGGTGCATCAAGATGAGACTGGGAAGGAAGCCGAAAAAAAAGTGACAGACAGGATGTGACGCAACAGCAGTGTCTGGGGCACATTTACCGGGGCATGAACACAGCAGATCGAAGTCCAGCCACTTCCTGTCACCGCTTGTGGCAGCTGTGACTGACAGACGCACAATGGGGAGGACAAACAAACAAATAAAATGACCGCGGGCCCTGCCTTTCACAAACAAGTGAGGTTTTTCTCCCGGGTGACAAAGGGCGATTGTTCAGCTCAACAATGACAGTGTACCCGTCCAGCGTTTTCACTGATGAAGAGTTACGAAATACAAAATGGGAAAATTGGAGAACAAAAGTGAGATTGAAAAAGAGGAGCCATAAATCACAATGAGACAATTTAACGCCACTCTTCCACCAGCAGATGGTTTCTGAACTCCCGAGGCTCTGTCTGCAGGCCACTGTTACAGATACGGTTCCAAAGACAATATATTACATTACTGCAGAAGAAGGTGAAAGAAGAGAAATTCAGCAAACATATCCACAAAATAATATGCTTTCAAGAGTAAAGAGATGCACAGATATTGAGCAACTGCTTGTATCATAACAGCTTGTGACTGTAACGGAGTCGAGTGGGTTCTACATTACCACCCTAAGTCAACTGAATATCGAGGGAATAATTATCATCAGTGTAAGAATATTCAGAGTACATGTAATTAAATCCTCAGTAAAATTGAGGAAAGTGACAGCGGGCAGACATTCTCTTTTCCCAGCGGTTCCTGGAGGAGGAGGAGCGCTAGAGGATAAGGAGACTAAGTCCACGTCGTCAGTGATTAGCCGTCACCGTAGTTATGGATCACAGACTCTTCGAGAGTCTTGCCAATCCACCAGAACATTCTCCAGCCCATCAGGGCAGTAAATGTACAAAATCAAATTTTAAAAAATATCTTGAGGTGACAAACAGACCAGTGCAATGCCAGCACCTATAGGTCATCACGTGCATACGCCGTACTGGCAAACCTCCTGTGAACGGTGCCACCACAGATAAGGAGGTTGTGCCACAGACAAGTTGAATGAGCCCCGTCAACAGGGCACACATCTGTTTCCAGCTGGTATTCAGACCTGCAGCACTGAGAGCGCCACATTTGGGCTGGCGATTTAAGTGCAGAGTAATCACTTGTGTGAATCTGGGACACTGCTTTCCCTTCACTGGAATGGGCACTGACTGTTGCAAATGCCTGTGATTGGTCAGCGACGCATTATCAGGGGAGAAAACCTGACCTTTCGACTTGAGGGAGGAAAATGGTGAAAAAAATAAAACTGTATAAACACTGAAATTCAATAAATAGACTGGTAAAACACTCAGGATTATTAGGAAACAGACGAAGCACATGCCTACTACAGTCTTAAAACTTTCCTGTGTACGCTAATGGCGCAGGATTCAGAGGGCTATTCAAGGTGTGCAAAAGGTCGCGACCAAGTTCCTGCCATCTAAAAATGCACAAGCAGAAACTGATTTACCAATATATATGACAGATAAGGTAAATTCTGCCAGAAAGGCATTGGTATGAGAGTCTTTAACAGCCTGGCTTCCAGAAAAAAAAAACCAGAAACAAAAGGCACCATGATGAGACTAATCCCCTTTCCCTGAGATTTTTGTGAACATGGGAGCACGTGCTGCGTCACGACAGGGGAGTGGGTGGGGTTGCGGGGAGCAGTGAGAGTGGGGCTTTGTGCAGAGACGACAGAGGGGTACAGTCAGGTCGCGGCGCTGAATCACAAAGCCCTGCTCAGCATTCAGCCGGCGAGCTGGGGCTGTGCGAGGGCGGCTCCTCGCTCCACACGACGGTAAACCGCCGGCAGCAGACGCACCGCCAAACCTCTGCAGGGAGGCTCCAGCACGCTCTGTTCCTCACAGGCAGAACAGGGTTTACCGAATAAAATAATGATGCGTTCACGAATCAAGCTGCTGCATTCTAGCACAAACGGACTGCTCGACATTTTGAATATGATTCAAACAGGCAACGCATGATGGGAATAATTTCCTGGCTTCCGCCCAGTAAGTCGTTGCTGGTTGGACCAGTCTGTCGGAACGCTCTCTGTGCCAGCCTACGAGCCCCCTCCTATCCCTCTAGCACAGGCTGTTCCCCTTCCATCCGTCTCATCTCCCGTCTTGTCCCCCACCGGCACCGCCTGGGTGTTACAGGTCTCCACACTCAAACCCTCATTTATTCAAAGACGGAGCAGCGCTCTGATTTGCATGTCTGGTGAGGCATGCAAATGCCACAGCTCATTTATTCAGATTTGCTGTGTGCTTTGCGGCCAAGCATCTCTTCGCCAAGGCGAGCAGGAATGGTGCCGCAAGCATTAGGAGGGAATTAAATGAGCATGCTCTGAAGAGCTGGGGCAGGGGGTGCGCCAATTGGCCAAGTCCGCTTTGTGTACTTCCACTGCCAATACAGCATGGCCACATGCTAGTATGTGCTAGCGAGCGGTTTACTAGCAGCCAGTCCCCATCATTTATTGCCATCTCCTACCGCACCAAATAACAATAAGAAGTCAGAAGTCATTTTAAATATAGTGTCACAGGGCAAGTTGCACAAAAACTTCATAACAGAGAGCATAAAGCCAACTTATTTGAAGCAATTTAAGGCCTGCGCCCAGCACGAGGCGAAAACAGTTTCTCCACAAAGCGTAAACAGCACCAGCGGTATGTCAAATAGCGGAGCAATTACGCAGTGGTGGCCAATTTCGAAACACAAACATCACCACCTACATTCCATCGGAAGGCCAGGGCTGATTGAGGAGTTTCAATAAAGACAGACCAATATAGCAAGACAACAAAGTAACCTCAAATTTTTCCCTCCTTCAGTCTTTCCCTCCCACTCACCATTCTTCTGTCCCAGCCTCTCTCTCCTGTCCTCCATCTGACCTGAGATCAGTCTTACAGAGCCGATTCATACGGAGTTGCCCTGACCGACTCATTTTCCGACAAGCACGTTGTGCCACACAGACACAATGGCGCTTTTGTCCGGGTGACTTCTGGCAAGCAGCGGCCCGAGCCAGCAGGGATCAATACCAGCCAAGCCTGGAAAAAGTGGGCTAAATCACGCCCCCCGATGGCGCGATTCCACACCCTCAGGAAGACTGAGGCGATCGTAACATGTGGGGGCTGCACTGCAGGTCTCTCTGAAAGAGAGAGGGGACCGTCCCAGACCTAAAATCAGCCATCATAAGAGGATACTCGGGGGAGAGCATGTAAGAACGTTAACTAGTTGCACTGCACAGCACATACGCACGCACGCCAGCAAACTCGCCCACAATCTCACACACAGGCAGGAAAAAGCAGCCTTCAACTCCCAAACACACAAAGCGGTGATTAAGAGCTGCTGCAGTCTGGTCTCTTGGCGGCTTTTCCCAGCTGCTCCTCAAGCGGCTCTCCTTCTTTCACACCCCAGCATTCCTGGGCACGGGGGCCCTCCAGCTCCTCTCCGACAGAAACGGCTTTTCCTCTGCGACTTGAGTCAAGACCACCTTCAACACAAACCAAATATTGTAGCAAGCAAACAAGTAAACTTTTCTGCATGGGGCGGGCACTGCTATCAACAGTTCCAAGTGAACGGTTGCCAGGGCACCCAGGCTGGAGCATGGACGCGTCTCATTAGGCCTCTAAAAGCCATTTTTTGAGCTCCAATAAACGAACATGGCTACGAGTGAAAGGCCAGTACACAACTAGCAAAGTTGGCAGAAGTTCCCGCAGAATCAAATAATCTAGCTCTTAGTCTTCTCTCCACAGATGCCCGCCAACAGTCCGGACAGGGATTAAGAAGATTTGAGGTGGGGTAGAGGCGGGCCTGACTGTGGCCAAACCAGCAGAGGAAGAGAATACAGTCTTTATCTCACACTGTCCCCACATATCCATGCCATAAATACATCTCAAACTTCTTTAGCCAACACTGGGAACACCGGAGAAAACCACTGCTATCCGCAAGCAAAACTCAAGGAGGCGATTTTGGCAGAACACCATCAGATGCCCCTCCTGGCCCCAACCTCAGTGCAGGACAGACAAGCAGACAGGAGCACACTGCTCAGAGAAATCTCAGCACAAATTGACTTAATGACACAGCCAAAGAAATCCTCCGTAAAAGACACAAATATTTATCTTGAGATAGTCAGGTCATCGTGACCACCAACCAACTTAACTAAGTGTAGTGATAAGATGGGGACGCAATGCAATTTGGCTTTCTTTTAACATACAAGCGTGGGTGAGGTTTTAGTGTAGAGGATTTTGTGCTGATCAGCAGGTCAAAAGGCACTTCAGTCCAGCTAGAGAGACTGGAATGTTAAGGAACTGAGAGGGGCCTTAATCACAAAGCAAATAACACCAAAATAACACCAAACTAACTCAACCTTAGAGAGTGGGTCAAAATATCATGCCCTTTGGGCTAAGCAATGCTCTTGCAGTGAAGAGGGGGAAACCGTTCATCCCAGCAAAACTCAGTCCCTCCACCCTTTGCAGGTCAGGTGAGGCACCCTGGGTCAGAGGAGAGTCTGGCATCAGGGAAGCGGCCAGCATCACACGGAGAGCTACACATTCCACTACCACGCAGTTTATTTGCCTTGCAAAAAACCCTGTGGCAGCACACCTCAAGACCAGTTAGTACACCAAACAGCGTACAAGGTACATTTACAGAGTTGACTATCCATGGGAGCAAGTCAGGTCAAATACCCTACTATCGCGACATTAAAATCCAGCTTATTAACAAGACAAGCAACAAAGGCAATAAACCGCTTTTATGGAGTCCACAGCCATGTCCTGGTCTTCCTTATCTTCCATTTTCACAGGAACTTTGACTTCTCTGGGTCATAGATAAAGCTAATGGTCAATACACGACCTCTGCTTTCTGTCCAATCGGTGGAATCGAATCTGACTGGTTCACAAAGCTCATTCTTGGTTAAACCATGATTCAGGGGGAGCGGGGAGAGGTCACGACACGGATGTGTCAGAACAGATTGGAAACCTCGAGCTCCAGCTCTGTGGGTTGCCTGCAGCCTTTGTGATGTAAGAGAAGCAGAAACCACTGATAAGAACACGATTCTTATTTCTACTGACCCTTCCAATGCTGTTCAGCAGCTCAATTAAGTGCAACGAGCGCATTAGGAGCACAAACATCTCCCCCTAACAGAATCCTCCCATCAGTCACACAGACCAGCCAGAAAGAGCTACAGTTCCCCTAAGCGCCAGACCACAGCCGTAAATCTACACTGACCCCAACTTGGAACAGGCCCACACCACAGAGAGATTGTAAGCAAACACACACACACACACACACTGAATCTGGAGGGGTGCTACAGCACTGTTTAGGAGTGTTAAATACCAAACAAGGGTCATTTATAGGTCCATTACACTAGCAACACTGGCCCCTGTGTGAACTCAGACTCACGCCCGCATGCGTGCGCGCGCACACACACACACACACACACACACACACGTGCCCACACACACACACACACACACACACACACACACAAGCACGCACACACGCACACACAGGGCCCAAGTATTTTCCTAACCATCGGCTGGGCAGCTGTTGGGGACAGGTTAAAGGAGAAAACTGTGCAGATGTGTACAGAACAGAGCACGCTCACAGAGATCTTCACACTAATACAGCTGTTAAGAGCAGCACGTGAGCTGTGGGCTGGACAGATGAATGAAATGGGCATCACAGCTGACTGAGCCATGAACCGGACCAGACTTAATGGCATAAATTGCAATGCTTCCATGAGAAATGTGATGTAGAGTGGGTCTTGGACTGGGTGGTGTAAGGGGTAATTACAACTACTGGGAGTTTGCAGATATGAAGCACACCAAAGGTTATTACAGTATAAGACTAAGGACTTCAAGCAAGGAACCGAACCTGAAAAGGTAAAGGTAATGACAGGAGGTCAGTAATGCCGAAAGCATAATCAAAGTAGATTTGAGATGAGGGTCAGGAAGAGGGCAGGTAACGAAAGGCTGATTATATCTGGTCATATCTTCCACAGGAATGCGACATTTGCATGAGCTGCATACCACCAGCTGAGAGGGACGGAGGGTACAGTGGCTCATCAAGCCCCCTCCAAGTCTACAAGAGTAATTCTGGAGCCAATTTCGGCCCTGTAATGCTTCAGTTGTCAACACAGAGAACAGACATAGGCCTTTTTCGCACTCCTGACGTGCTTCCCTTCGCATTATAATCCATTATAAACAGCATCTCTTCCTCCTCCAAGAGCAAAACCTTGACAAATGCCCTGGTATCTGGAGTCAGACCAGCATTAGCCAGGCAAAGGTGACTGTAGCAACAAGAGGGAAATGCTTCCAGATCATCCCACGGGCCACGGCAGATGCGTCCTGATCTCTGCCCTCAATCAAAGTGCAGAATCCACTGCTCATGAGTCAGGCCCATTCAAGCAAAGATAACCATATTAACCCTCCCCACCCCCCATCCTGTAACCCTAGTCCTGGTTTGTTCCAGTAATTTCCATGTCCAATTATTTGGCAGTGAAACTGCTGATTTACTGACAATGATTGAGTGTGGCCTTCACACCTAGTGACTATAGCTTTAGAGTGCCATCCATGGTCTCACGGGAGACCACATCATTCTGAGCCCTGCCATACTGGTTTTTGTATTGTGCATTTCCATGGAAACCGGAGAATGGGGCTGAGTTGTTTATGTGGCACTCCCAGCCCCTTCCATGTCCCGCGAGAGGGACTGGTTTGTTCTGCTTTAACCCCCTGGCCCTTTGTAATGCCCCAGGCTCTCTTCCACACCCCATACGAGTGGAACTTTCGGTCAACAAAGGGGGTTTTCTCTGGAAAAGTGCATTCATGGTTAGAGCCGTCGATGGCAGGAGCTGAGAATCCACGTCAAAAACAAGCAGCCGGTCAGAGCAGGGTTGCGCAACACTCTCGGCTAATCTCCAGCAGTCCTCAACCCTAAATACTGTGAGAAAGGCTGATACTGGGGGGGCTCCTGCCACTTCTGCCTGCGAGCCCTGCCCCAATCACACAGTAGTGACCGCACCAACAGGTCACAATAACACAAAAACTAAACCAAACAGGAGCAAATATAAAAGGTCTAAGAATAAAATTTGAGTGGCTTCTTTTGGAAGTGAGAAATGATCGTTCCATTAAGTCTTTGAATGTTTTTCAAAACGTTCATTCAAATACACATTTCATGCAGATGACGGCTGCTCTACAGAACTTACTGTGGAAAGGAATTTGATGGCAGGACTTCAAAAGCCACCTACCCCTCCAGTGATTTGTTATTCCTACCATCAGCCTATTTCCTGAATCAGTAATTTACCGCCCCGAAAAAGGAGAAGCTCTGGCTAACTGAACGTAAATTCTCCCGTAGAGTGATGCAAGTCTTTAAGGGAAAGGCTCATCAGAGCCCATCTCATGACAGCACTCGTCAGAACCAAAACACGGGCCACAGAGTGAATGTAAGGACACATGAGCACAGCCCAACGAGGTGGCAGCACTTCACGGAATCAGCATTAGATCATTTTAATAATGGACTGCACCGCTCCATGTCAGCACCCGGCTGTCCCAGGAGGCCAGACCTCTCTAATGTCTCGCCAACTCCTGTAGCAGGACACGGGAAAATTATACTCTCAGGCGCAGCATGTGATAGTGGCGTGATAATAATTTATACTGTTCATTATCAACGTTATCAACCAAAAGAGTATTTTCAATTAAGAAGTAAGCTGCCAGCCTCTTTATACACAGCATTACACGCAAACGTCAACACACCTGGCTTTTCTCTTGTATTTGAGTGACAGATGGCATACTGCCACCATTCTGCCCCGACACCTCCCCCTCTCTCCTGCCCAGGCAGATACTTCAAGCGCTAAGGAAACAGCAGCGACTTCCTATGAAGCAGTCACCCTCCATTACAACGCCCAGGTATTCTTGAAAATGAGCCATTTGGCTTGTTGTTAAGTGTCATTAAACAAATAAAAATGTGCATTACCTGCTTAACCCAGGAATTAAGTTACAGCAGTCAAGATGCGCTCAACCAGTTTGTTGTACCGGCTAGTGCAACAGAAGCTTCCTTTATACATCCAGTTACTTGCATATGATGCATAGCGCTGACAGTGAAAAAACAGTAGCTTTAGCGCCTTTAATCTGCCAAAACTCAGTGACCAGGCAACGTCCAACCTCCCAACTTCCTGCGACTATGTCCCACTGTCATTTCAATAAAAAATTCCACAGCTAAATGGGCAAGTGTTTAACGTAGCAATTCCGTCAATGTTTTACGCTGTATTAGCAAAGGTTAATCATGGACCTGCGACCGTGAGAGAACGTAGCCATCCTTGGCCTTTAATTTCAGAATGAAGACGTACGAATCTGAGGCCGCTGCTCTCGCACTCTCCAGGAATGTCGCAGGTATTTCAAGAAGCCAAACAGGGACGGCAGACCAGGGGATACAGTGACAGACGCAACTGTCGTCCTCAACGAGACCGAGGTCTCAGAGGAGATGGGATCTGCGGGTTTAGTTGCGTGTGGACTGGTGAAAGATGACCATGTGACCCGTCCTGTGAACACACTGTGCCCTCGGCAGAGCAAAGCAGAGAGAGCAAGAGGGACAGAGAACAGAGGAGAGAGAGGGAGAGAAACGGAGAGAGAGGAGGAGAGAAGAATACAAGCATACATAGATACTGCCACTTAACCCACACAAAAGCATGAGCGTGCAATATCATGTTCGTACAGAAATACGCTTCACTAAAGAACACCCACGCCATTTCAGTATATGAAATACAATAAGATGTTAGTGTAATGACAGATAGCCAGCCCTATAGCTAACACTCAGAAGTCCAGCCTACTGTCTTCAAGACCACAATGGGTAGAGTATATCCCATAGGAAAATATTAAAGCTCCAGAGGAACTAAAATAAATATGAGCACAGGAAATGGAGAACAGAGAAATGCTGTGGAGATTTCACACAGAGGCTACCTGTACACTGCTGCTACATTCCTATGTGCTAGAGGCTGGTTTCGAGGGCCGGACTAAAAGCGATTGCTGGCTCCACCACAGATATGCCCTGTGAACGATGCGCTGCTCAGAAAAATGCAGGGCGCTCATCAAAATGAACCCTGTAGTGGACATGGCCCGAACACTGACTGTGATCACAGGGTTATCTATCAGCATCATGTTTGAGGGTGAAACAGCGGCTCCCCTCAAAAATACATCTATTCAATCTAAAAAAACTACACTGGGGACCGACTCAATTTTTCCAGCATAAAACACAAATAAACACACTGAATGTTCAAAGATTGCATTAAATCACCTTTTCTTTTAAAATTTATTTTATAAAGTGAGACCAGTGAAAAATTTCAATACCTAGACCCAACAGATTTGCATGTTATAAAGATCTGAGATTAGTTCATCATCCTATCGCACCAAGATTTTCCAGGGAAAGACAGGGTGAGTTTTTAAAGCCTGAGAGCATCATAAATGTGGCAGAAAACTTGTCAGTTCGTGTCAATGAGTGGCAGCAAGCTGTCGGCAGTCCGTGAGCTCAGACTCTGGGAACAGGAGGAGTTAAGGCCATAATACTTTGGTAGCTTCTGAAGATAAATGAAAAGTAATGCCTTTGAAGCACAGTGGGTTACAAAGCAGTTCCATCGGAGTACTCTGACCTCCTCCGGACATTTAGCGCCATTTACTTTTACCTGAGCAGAAGCAGAGCTTCCAGGATCAGTTACATGGGGAGGCAATTTCAGAACGGCCTAAAGGTTCAAACCACAGAAGAAGTGAAACTAGTTACCACAGCAGGAGGATGGAGGTGTACAGTCTGTCAGTTGAAGCTTGTGATAAACACACAAATTGTTTTACAGTTGAAGACTGAGGGACATACTGCTGTACAGGACATGAGAAATGTGTCACTACAGCTGAATGACAGAGTGACAATGCAGTCATTGCTCCACCACCATCTTGCCCCTCTATCCAATCAGGGTTAGAAAGTACCTACCCCACCACAAAAAAAGCAATTCCAACCCTGACACACACACTCCATCACCCATGACAGATGTTCAAACCCCCACTCACTGTTCATGAATATGTCACTGGGAGCCAAAAAAAAACAACCCACATGACATCACAGCAGTGGCAGAGGGGGGCAATGATTGTGCAGCATTCCTGACCTTTGACCCCAGCTCATGAGAACAGCGGGAAGAAGGGCACCTCGGAGGGTCACGGGAGTGACGGGCCCCTTTCATGCAAAAAGCACTTACTCAGGGCAAATATTAGACTAAGGGAAGGTCCGAATTCTGCTGGGCCAGTGAGCATCGAGGAGAGAGGGGGAGACGGACGGGCGGACAGGGTTAACAGCGTAACGTGTGTGTGAAAGGAATGCGGCGAGAATGATATCCGCGTGTTGAGAAACACCATTCTGCTACTCAGGCCAGTAACAGCTACAGAACACACACTTGGATCCCGTTTGAGGAGGACACTGGGACACATGCAAACAGAACACTCCTTCCACAGGCTCTTTTAACCCATTCAGCATTCGCCGCACGCTGATACAATGAAAGAAAATCAAAGCTTTTGAAAACCTATGATGCGGCGACTTGTTGAAAAGAGCTCCCGCAGGGGAGCTCTTTTTAACAAGTCGCCACATCATAGGTTTTCAAAAGCTCAAGATATTTACATTTTTTAAGCGGGTTTGAAAATTGATTTCGGCGCCCTAAGGGTTAAGCCACTACAGCCACATGCCTCTTTAACATCAAACAGCTTTTCACATTCCAGCTTCGGCAAGACTAGATTAAGACCTTACTGAGGAAAAATGTGAGGCAGAAGATGGCTCGTTTGGAGTTCAAATACTCAGCAGCGACAAAAAGGCCAGTTACTCCTCTCCTGACCACTCAGCCCGTTGGCCGGGTCATGGGGTAACGGAGCCGACCAGCTTTTTTGCCGTTTTCACGCAGAGTAAATCAAATTTTTTTTTCTTAAGATTTTTTTTGGGGATTTTCTATTTTTATTAGATAGTCACACAGTGGGGATTGACAAGAAGGCAGGGGAGAAGAATGGGGGAAGACATGCGGCAAATGACCCGAGCCGGAATCGAACCCAGGTTGCTGCAGGAAAGGCACAGCCTTTATGGTGCGTGCGCTTGGACCAATGTGCCACCGGGGTGCCCCAAAATTAGAAATTTTGTTGTTTGAAGAGTAGGAAAGACCTATACAAAACCATTTAAATTCTAATTCGATCTTACTTAGTTTTGGAGCTATGATACAAAATGCACAATTCTGTAACTCCGCAACCGCGTGACCTGGCCCCCATTCCAAAACCCCCCTCAAATTCTGAGAACAAAGCTATGGATCAGTATGCGCCAGTGATATAAGTACATACCATGGGATTTAACCTTGGAGTCCAGGACAGTCCTTCTAAACCAGGGGTGTCAAACTAACCCGTAAACGGGCCAAGAGGCTGCAGGTTTTCACTCCAACAATGCAGAAGCGCACCTGATAAAACTAATCAGCTGTGCAGGCCGAGATCGGCTGATTAAATCAGTGCTTTCAGGTGAGTTTCTGCTTGGTAGGATTGAAGGCCTGCAGCTCTTGGCCCATTTACGGGTCAGTTTGACACCCCTGTTCTAAACGAACACTTTCACAATTTACTGCTCATGTCCGGGCACAAATGGTGGAATCACATCTCTGTGATGGTGGAATATCACAGCTGGAATTTCATTAATGCTTTTCATGCAACAAAATGGACCAGATCAACATAAAAAGAGCACATATTTCGGGTGGACAGTAGCAAAATGCAACATGACCTATAACATCTCACCTGATATAAATTAATGACAAAAAAGGCTAAATAAGTTCTCCCTTCCTAGCGGAGGAGACACCAATTATATACTGCCCAGCAAACTGACTGAAGGCAGTCTGGGTGCTCCTTGCACAATAAAAACACATAACCTGCCTAAAACTACCACAGAAGAAGAGCAGTTTGGCTGGGCCAGTGGTCAGGCCTCCTACTCTGCTGGCAGAGCTTTTGAACAAGGGAAACCCCTCAAAATATAATATTTAACCAACATAATATCCTCAGTATAACAAGTTCTTTTTCAAAGTTTTCTCCTGAACTATAGCCCAGAAAAAAATGAGATTCATGAGTTACAGTTTTTTTTAAAGAGGATCTTAATTAACCAAAAGTAGAGTCTGGAGAGTCACCGTGCAAGATATCCAGAACAAAGATGATAGAATTGTGAAAATAACTGCTGGTAACACTTACTCCCTGAGGCAATTAATCAACACAGCCAGCTGGCTCAAAACCACCATGGTGAAAATGAAAAGTCTTTCGATCTACTGAGACAAACGCCCACATGACCTCCCCCAGACGAGTGGATGGAGAAAGAGAGGGAAACCACAGAATTCAGTGAGTTTAAGAACACGGGGGCAAGACGCAACTGCCAACTGTAGTACACGAGTAGTGTCTTGATTTTTGCAGCATGACCGCCATTTGCCCTGTCTCTCAAAAAGGGGCAGAGAACAGGAAGTGCCCGATAGGTTCACCCGAACGCAGTTTTGAGAACGGAAAAACACTCTGTGGCGAAACCGCAGCGGGTTTCACTCGCTCACATGCCCACAGAGAAAAGGTTACCTACACCTTCATCTTCCGCTCACGGGTAAAGCACAGAATTAGGAGAAAGGCCATCATTCTCAGCATCTGCCATCATGACCACACAACAATGTGGCTTCAACCACCTTCTCAAGAGCACTAGGTCCCCTGCCATAGGAGTACAGCCAATCACTCACTTTCATTCAGGTTCTAGAAGTCATTATCCACAGTAAGGTCTGCATGATTTTAGACAGTTACAATTTCAAAGAGCAACTATTCCCATTCAAGCTTTATTAATTTGCGTGTAAATGCACTGAATAAATGCACTGAGTTTTTTCTCTATTATTTTCTCTGGTTTTGAGATTCCCAAAATGCTGTCAAGCAGTGGTGAAGGTAAAGGATGGTCACTCAAGTATTCAAAATGCCTCTGGACATTGTCTGACGTTTTGAATTAATGGTCTGGACCCGGTGTGATTCTGTTCCTCCCCATGGACACCCTGTTTAAAAGTAATAAAGTCATCTGATCAAATGTATTGATGCATTCGGTGTCTGGCCAAATGACGTACACAGCACTTGGGATTCACATCAGTTTTTACATTTCCTTATACTCGGGTCAAAATCAAGTGTTCCTTAACTTTTTTGTTCCATATATGAAATGAACGGTGTGGGAATGTCAGCCCTTTAAAGAAGAGATACAGGCACAGACCTAAGCCGATGTTACACAGAAAAAAAGAAGAAAAAAAAAAAAAAAAAAACAGACAAGTATAGTCTATTCTCTCCACCCCCACACAGAGACTCACAGCTGAAACTCACTGAAGGCGAGAGGCAGAATATCAAGCATAATACAACCCCCCCCCCAAAAAAAAACAAAAAAGCAGGCAGTGCTTCGCAAAGAAACCAAAAGGGTTTTTGCAACTCCATGCATAGACACACAGACATGCACTCACCACAGACCGACAGACACAAATACACACACAAACATGCACACAGACATACACACACCACAGTCTGGCAGACGGACACACAGGGCATGTAGCTGAACCTGGTGAAACATGCCGATACAGCACCAGTCTGCCAACCAATCTCCCTCCCCCTCCTCCCTACATTCTCAGCTCATTCACACCATGACACGGCCGCGTCTACTTAACTTCTGCTAAACAAAGCGCTGTCGCCCACCCCCGCTTTCCAATGTTTTTCATTTTGCACTTTAAAACAGCCCAACTCATTACAGCCCGCCTGCACTCGCCAAGTGGCCTATGACAAAGCACAACAACAGTACAGAGTCCATTTTGTGTCAGAGGCAGCTTGTGGCCCAGTCCTATGGAGGTAATCAGGGACACAGGCGGATTGCGGTTCTAACTCCAGCAAAGCCACAATGAGTTCAGTGTAGCTACTGGGCCTTTGAGTTAGTCCTTAACTATACATCGCACCAGGGGCCATTGGCCACAGCTTAAACTGAAAGTCTCTTTGAATAAGAACGTCGACTGAATTAACTTTAATTCTGTAGACCCTGGGTATTTGGGTCGGACACAAATTTTTCATATAAATGTGCAAACATAAACAAATGGCGCAGTAAACTTATACTTATTATTCTTTCATAAATATTTCTTATTTCTTAGTATGATTCTCTCTGCCAAGTCGCATTCATATTAGAATATACAACTGGCCGAAGAAGCCAGCTAGTCCAAAAATTATTTGTGGATGACTGATTACATGGCAGAAGCTCTCCAGATTGCCAATTGCAACTGAAATCGAGGAAACCAGAATTCAGATGAAAATAAGACCAAGGGTCCTGTAGCATCCCGGCAAGCAGTCTTACAGCGATGACACAAATTATGAAAATTTCATGTGAAATTTGAGTCGATGAAAATCAATGTCAAGGTCACTAAATAAAAGTTCATGTTTATTGAAAGACCCTCTGTAATACAATCCTAAGCTCTGAAGCAGTTTTGGTGACACAAGTCATGAAAATATGTCAATATGTATTCAATATGTCAATTGTGAACTTTAGAGGTTGCAGAATGTCAAGTTGTGGTCAGCAAATGGACTTCATATATGACCTTCTAAAGGTCTCTAGAAACCTTGGCTCAATCTGTGACCATTTTGATGATACAAGTCATTGCACTGTACATGAAGTGTATCAAGGTGAGTTGATAGCCAGATTTAGAAAAAAGTTATCACACAGATTTGGAGAAATAATTTTTTGAAATTTGAAGTCGTATCTTTTAACATTGTTAATATACACTGCCCAGCCAAAAAAAAAAGTCACCATTTGGAAATTAATGAACAAATTCTATAATTGGATCATTATTGAGGTTATTAATATGTTTCAGCTGGCAATAATCATTTTACCCTGACTGATGAAGCGCGTCGTTACTCATTTCTTAAGAAATCATGTTGGAAGACACATCCCCTGATGGTGGAAAAGATGTTACAATATTTCAGAACGGGCAAATTATTGGCCTGTATTTAGCAAAGAAAACCATGAATGACAAAAACAAGTATGAGGAATCATTTTCACAAACAAATTTGCCACCACAAAATCCTGACCTTAAACACACTAAAAGTTATTGGGATGCGCTCAAGAAAGACCACAGCGGTTCAACCATTATGTCGAGAAGACAAGATCTCAGCCAAAAATTATGGCATTTCTGATCTAAAATAAATGTTCAGGCATTGCATATAGATGTTAAAACAATGACCAGAAGAATATGCACTGTAATCAAAGCTACAGGGGTTCCAGCAAAATATTTCAGTGTACAACTTTTTTTTTGGCCGGGCAGTGCATTTCCTGACCTCAAGTTTGACCTTTCAAAGTCATCTGAGGTCCACTTTAACACAGCCAACGTATAGGTCATATATGACTTCCTATATGTCCAGAATACAAACTTAATCTCTATCTGCAACCATTTGGCCTCCACAGGCCATCTTGCATATTCACAAAGTATAGCGCCCCAAACAGACCCACTTCCGTCGATTCAATCAAAACGGCGCTCGCACTGTACATTGATGGTACCAAGGTAAGTTGATTGCCTGATTTAGAAAAAAAATTTATCACGCAGTTTGAGAAATAATTTTTTCAAATTTCTGTCCCATGTTTTACCAAAGCCAAAATTTCAAGGGCCCATAAAATGGACAAAAATGATTCAATCAAAAATCCAAGAAAAATGTCTGGAGATATGGTGTCGTAGTATGTTATTGCAAATTTACAAGTAAATTCATCAGGCCAAAAAAAAAGATAAAAAAATATTCCGAACTACGGACGCCACACCAAGACATTAGCTTATTGGCCCATAAGGCCGGTAAGCTTAAAACCGGTGATCCTGAAAGTCATACATTATCATTATTTACAACAATTGACAAGCAGCCCTCTCACAGACAGCGGCGAGGGAGTTTGATTCAGTTTTCACCAAATTCTATTCTTTATTGTGCAAGGCATGGCATAGCAGGGAAGTAAAGCCGCAATCTAAAATAAATGTGTAAATAAGTAACAGAAAGCATTAGCTATGAAGCCGCTACAGCACTGAAAACCAAGACAAACAACTGAAACATTAGCAGCAATTCACTTACACGTACACAGAAGGAGACATCAATTATGTGTGTGCAGAACAAGAGCGCACACACACACACACACACATACAACTTAGTCATAAATCTGCTTGGCAATTCATACATTATTGAATGAATTTAGCGATTCATGGGAGCATTTCCATGCTTATTAATTCATGTACACTTCTCTACTTTGACAGGAGAAAGGACTCATGCAGAGGTACATTTTAAATAAGAGTAAAGCCAGGCTGTACATTAGGTGTGATAAAATTATGCTTTGAATAATAAAACCTGCCTTTGGGTTTTTTTCCCCATGATACAAATGCAGATTTTTTGATAGAAAAAATGCAATTGATTCAGAATAAAAACCCAATAGGGACATGAAAATTCAAATATCTGGCCAAGCAGTGTGCCAAGTGCCTTCTTTGGCTGCTCAGATAAGCAATACATATAAAGCCGCTTTCACACCGGATGGGAAACGAATTTTTCGCACGACAGATGCATTCAAAGTCAATGCAAAGACGCGACACGGAAGCTTTAATCTGACAGAGGGAATTGATCACAAAAACTAAATATATGACTGGTTGGTTTGGGAGCCGTGGTCTGGATTCTGGTGCAGAGGACTCGCCCCCCCACCAACCAACCAACCTGAGTCCTCTCCCAAAATCCCCTCCCCCACAATCCCCAACGCAGGGCAAAGTGCCCCAGTGAGCAGTCCTGATCCTCGCCAGATATGACCTACTTTCCATTCACTCTGCACCTCTTTGTTGATGGCACGCCCTCCCCTGGCACTGGGAGACAGGAACAAAGAGAGGGAGCCGCGCAGCCTTCACGAGCCGCCCACGGAGAACCGGGCAGCCACTAACTTATCCGCTCCTGAAGCCGGGAGCAGCTTTCAACTCCCTTCATGAAACATGGTGGATCAAAAAAACAAACAAAACTCTACAACCCCACCCCCACCCTCTCCAATCCAGATGGATTTTATGGCTTATTTGGATACTCATGTTCTACAGTTCATGAGGGCCAATGAAACGGAGGAAAAGCTCCCCACAAGAGGAGAGAAATAACTTCCCGTTAGGCGCCTAGCAGGACTTCACCTCCATTTTGTCACGAGCTACAGGGTGTCCCAGGTTTCAGTGGTTCCCCCACCCCTCTTGTGCAAAATCCACTTCCCCCCAAAAGCCCCCTGCTGCTGCTTTGCCTGACTCCGCCTCCACAGTCACATGACTTCTAATGGTCTTCAGTTACGCAGTGCTTTCCACTTCAAGATTTGAGTTTGTACTCAACTCGGCTTGTAAGCCTACCAAACCGGACACATCTGAGAGCTTCAGGAATGCAGTTTAGGATCGTGGGCGAACCCCCAACCGATACTTGCGCCAATTTCAAGACGAAACTTCCAGACAACTTATGCATTCACAGAAATGCTCACCCACAAATGGATTTTAGCACTGAATTTGAATTGGGCACCATGCTGGTGAAGGTATGGAAATGATGGCACAAGCCAAACTGTGTTCAATAGCCCTAAAAAAGGGAGAAAAAAAACCCCACAAAACACCAATCAGTACAGTTCACAGCAACAATGAAGTAACAAAAAACTAATTGAAGCCACAGAAATTGAGAGCATTCCATCGCTATCCAGGACAATTTGTCAAAGTGGATTATTGTGATTGGTTTTAAGGGTGATCCGATGAGCAAGAGAGGTATCTGAAGAACGAAAGTGTGAGAAATTATCAGAGCGAGAGGCAGCCTGAATGTGAGAGGAGGAGTGACAAAGACTGAATGAGAGAGGGAAAAGGAACCGAACTGTAAAACATAAGAAAAATACTGTGGATTAGAGCTTAAAATGGCTTCCCCGATAGATTGAGACACACTTTCTGAGCACCAACAAAGATGGCAGCATGAGAGATTTGAGCCTAACGGGCCTGACGGAGAATCGCTTCCACTCTCACCTGCATGTGCTCTGTGGAACTGCTGCTCAGGTCGTCCCCAGACTCCGAGTCATTGCGCAGCTTCTCCGAGCCATCACCGGTCGAGTCGCAGCGCGAGAGTGTTCGGTCTGCCGGGTCCAGGTCCAGCGGAGACCTTGGGACTGGCGACTCAGCCCTGGTCCGCGGGAGCGTGGAGCTAGCATTGTTGTTCTGGATCAGTTCTGCCAGGCTCTTGCCTGGCCCGGGGCTCCCAGGGTTTTGGTTGGTATCCCGATGCCCGCCCGTAGGGCTGGTGTGCCCGGGCAAAGGTCGCCCGAAGCTGGACATCTCGGCGTGCTTGTTCAAGTTCTCATTGGACCTGTGGATCTCCAAGACATTGGGCTTGGCCTTCCCCGACCCGGTTCTTTGAAGGGGTTTTGGTGGTGGCATGAGAGCCTTGCGCACCTCTCGCACGTACTGGGCGGGCAGGTAGAAGGACTTTGCGTTCTCGTCCTTCCGCACCTGCCACCAGTCGTCGTTGGTCTTCCTCACGAGCATGTAGCACTCGCCCGTCCGTATGGTGACCAGCTTGTCCTTAGCCTTGTACTCATAGTCGTACTCCACCTCGACATACACCTGGCCGGGGGTGACAGGCAGCTCGCTCCTACCATCTTTGTCCGCCATCTCGCACTCTGCTTTGAATGCTTACCGTCTGAGGGCCAGGGTAATCCTCATGGTGCTCCTGTCGTGCTTGTGCTCCTGTCGATTGGACACAAAAAAAAGAAAATTCCAAAAATATTAGCATACTTTGCTTCAAATATTACGCAAACATCACAACATATGGGACAGAGAAAACTAAAAGAGTCTGTGGCTGAACTTCGCCGCTCCACTGCCTGCACTCCAAACGGACCCAGTCTCACTTTAGACGGATGGACAGCAGGCTGATGACAGGAATACAAAAAAAGATTTCTTCAATTCCAGTCACAGCCCTCCCTAGTTCCAAATCCACTCAGACCCGAGCCTGCTGGAGACAGCTGGGATGCAGAGCATATCCATTCTGAATGATGGATTCTGCCACTCGTGCTCACGGAGACTCATTACAACTCGAAACCACCTACAGGCCCGCAGAAGCAGATGCACAGGAGAGCCCTGAAAGGTAGAGTAGAGATGCACATACTCCATGACTGCTTACTTTAGGAGATTCCCTGGGACTAAATGACCTGCAAAGACATTGGTTTGGCTGCCAGGAGGGCATTAACGGGGACTTGCAGGAAATAAGCATGTGAGCTAATTTAATCGACCCTGGCCTGTATCAAAAAAAAGTTCAGAGCAATATCCACTGACCTTAGCGGGACCTAAAATGGGCTGCACACAACTGCGGGAAGAAGTCATCCTTTAAATGACATCTAAAGACGGGACAGACTGACTAGAAACAGCTGGGACACAGGGCCCAGTTTGAGCTCAGAATGAGCGGACATTCCAACTCACTTGATCAGGACATTGTGAACCATTTAAAAGAAGTTGTGCAGGTTCTGGAAAAGAAAAAAGAAAAAAAAAAAAAAAGACACAAACAAGTTTTGTACCGCTATCTGTATCACAGGCATTATATTTCTCAGATCCCACTCAGGAATGGGATGGGGAAATTCTGAACACAAAGAAAGGAGAACCACATTCTCCAATGGGCCCTGTTTCAATGCTCAGGCCCCACTGTAAAGCAGCCAAGATCAATGCATTATGCACAATTATTGTAACACAGAGTGGTGTATGTGTGTGTGTGTGTGTGTGTGTGTGTGTGTGTGGATAACACCACTGGCTTTCCTGAGTCACAAGCCCACAGAAGGAGCTAAGCAGAGCGAAATCAGTCTGATGACGGTAGTTGGGCAGGCAAACATTTAAGAGCGTGCCCATGTCTCACGCTATGCTGCTCAACACTGGGCCCGGTACATTCCTGTGGGGATCCGAGCCTATATTTACACTGGCCCTGTCATCACTATTTTTACATCCCTCGAGTAACTAACATCTCCCATTTCCTCCCCTTCCGCCATCCTCACAACCCCTGGGCCTTTTGGGGTGGGGGTGGGGGGCAGTGGGGACTCTCATGCCACCACACTATCTGAAAGAGATAATCCCCTGACATTTATACTAAAAATATACTCGAGGTTTCCCTCGGCGACTGTGTGGCTACAGAAAGCCATTCATATCATGTTTGCACATGGGGGAAGAGGGGGTTCCATTTTCACCCCAAAGCTTAAAATACAATTTACTATCTGCAGTGGGGGTATGAGCACACAGGCCTGTTTCGAGCCACAACCGCGTGTTCCTGCATACGCATTCAAAGAGGTTTCACTTGCAACTGGCTGCATGAGCACAATGACACCTCAAAGTAAGGGGACACAGAGCAACAAGTACGACTGCTATCGTTCAGCTGCGGCACAAAAGGCCAGATGGGTCACCAAGAAGGTAAAAGCAGCCAGAGTGGCAAGTTTCCGGAAAATTCCTTCCCTCGGGGGACTTTCTGTAACTCTGGGACATGAGACATCGGCAGAGCGCGTTCCAGGCCAGTCGAGGCAGGAGTGAGACGCGTTACATAACCTCCCAGACTCCAGAGTGTTTGAACGAGCCCCGTGCCAATAGAAAACAAAGGCTCAGCCGGCCAGCTCTCCAAACCCATAAGACAAGAGGATCTCATCAGGCGACAGTCCAGTTTGGACAGACCACTCGCGCTCTCGTTTGCTACCATTCCTTTGGGACCACCCCACTCGGAGCAGAGGGGTGTAGGGCGTCTCTGAAAAACAATGGGTGTCCTGTCTCCCGAGGTACTTCATCTAGTACGCCAAACTCCAGGGAGAAATATAAACTGTGGCTCTCTTTAGAAAGGCTGCCCCATCAACTTGAGGCACTTCCAGAGAGGGACATTTCATAAAATATCATGCCCAGAAAATACTGCGAAGATAAAGCCATAAAATTTCCAATCCTGCCTAATTAAGCCATGTGACTGGTCATGAAGAATAAAACGGAGTGGGATTTAATCCCAGCAGAATCAAGACCCTGCAAGGCAATAAATCTTTACCAAGAGTCACAAAGCAATTTGATCTATTCAGTGTTTAGTAGAAAAGAATCTATGGGCTGTTTCATAACTGGGGTAAATTCTAAAATATTGAATAAATTTAGCTTTTTTTCTAAAATTATTAGCAGCAAGGTGACATATATCATTCATTTTAAGTTCTGCCATCATTGACTAATCTACAGAAGCCGTTTATTTGACGAAAAAATGTCAAATGTCGAATATTTGACAGTACGGTATCTATTTTTTTGACATTTTGGTGTCTCATTTTCTTTTAGATACAATTGTATTCCTCACCAATAAAATGCCACTGTACACAGTAGCTTGTGCAATCATTATTTAAAAAATGGGAAGGTTTTGTAAGCTACAAATAATATTTGGGAGGTCAGAAACGCATCGATTCATGAAAAAACTTGACTTTTTCCACAAAGACATTCTGTCCGTAAAAAAATGTCTTCTCAGGAAATGTTTTTTACATTATTAATATTTCAACAGAGGAAGGGGTTAAGTTTGGATGTGATGTATAATTTTGACTCGAAATATTCATATGATTGCGCATGAGCAATCCAGTGTCAGTATATGCACTGGTCATTACACTGTGCACCATGCTATGAGTCTTCTCCAGAACTGGATAAAAAGGTGGAAATAGGCCAGACACATATTGTTTACATAGACAGACTTATGTTAAATCACTCAGAAGCATTAATATTTTCAGAAAAAAATAAAAGTGTGTACAAACATAATCTGGATCAGGGGTCACCAACCCTGTTCCTGGAGGGCAACCATCCTGTAGGTTTCTGCTCTCTCCAATTTAGCACACCTGATTCAACTACACTGAACAAAAATATAAATGCCCCATGTCAAATTTTTGACTTTTTATTAACAAAAAACTGGAACTGGGATTCGTCTGAGAGTAGCACTCTTCTCCAGCGTGCCAAAGGCCATTGAACGTGTGCGTTTGCCCATGCGAGTCGGTTCTGACGCCGGACAGCGGTGAGATCCACACCACGCTGAGGACGCCGAGCGAGCAAGTTGGCTTCTCGCAGGCGGTTACAGACTGTCTGTGGTGTGATGCCTCTGTTGTGCAGACCAACGGTCTCATCCGCTGTGCGTGTCGCTGATCTGAGCCGATCCCGCAGGTGGACGAGCCGGATGTAGCGATCCTGTGCTGGTGTGGTCACACGTGGCCGATGTGGATGAGGTCGATTAGCAGTACTGCCCGTCTGTCAGAAACAAACTCTCAAACGGCCCATCGTCCGATAGTTGACATTCAGCTGCACAGCGACCGCTCTGGTGGGCATCCCTGCATCCAGCTTGCCAATGGTATGTTCCCGCATGACCTGAGACATGATGACTTTTGACAAAATTTTACATTTTGGGGTGGCCTTTTAGTATCCCCAGTATGAGTGCCTGGATACTGTTCATTCTGTCTGATCACTGTCTGAACGCAAAGAAAGGAATGAAATCAAGGCATCACTGAGAAAATGCTCACTGACAGGAAAATGGATTTTAAAAAAAAGTACACAAATCGAGAAATATCCCTATTGTACAAGTAAAAGTCAGCATATGCTCACTTAGAGTTGTTAACTCCATGTGGCATCAATATTTGACATGGGGCATTTATATTTCTGTTCAGTGTAATTAGCTGCTTAATTGCCCAGCTCATGATATTGTTAAGTTGCTATTTACTTGGATCAGGTGGGCTGAATAGGAGGTAGAGCAGAAACCTACAGGATGGTAGCTCTCCAGGAACAGGGTGACCCTGGATTTAGATGTACCAGATTATCACTATATGTTGTAATGTCAAAATATGTCTTCTCCGGAAAAAATAGCTTTGAAGCTTATATTCAGAGATGGTCATGAAGCAGGCACAATATTTTTTCACAATTTTACGGTTTCTGCTATGCATATGAATAAATTACACCATCCAATTTCTATGATGTCATGCAACACCGTAATGTTGCAACAAATCACATGTAACATGAAAGGGTAAACTTACTTCAAAACTCGAAAACTTTTTCTTTGTTATCATGAATGAACAAGCAAACACCGCGCTATATGGAACATATACGACTGAATAATACTCTGGACACATGATTCATTCTGAGGATGTGTTCTATAGAATTTATAATGTCAATATTTGTGTTTATAAACTTGCAAACTTGAACAACAACTCGCTGGATAATATGATTGCATTAAACAATATCAATGAGAAAAAGAGTGTGTTTCACCATAAATTATGTGGTAATGTTCATATGAATAAAATATTTTATCAGAATATAATAGACTTTGTTTGTCATTTGTATGAATTTTAGGAGAACCCGTGAACCCAACGCTCAAAAATTTTCAGCATGCGTCCTCAACAACGTATGTAAACAAACAGGCATCAATTTGATTCTATATATTACACATTTGATTTTTGGGGGTCCGTGACATAGAACTATTCTGTCTCCTACGCTTCATGTATTTCAGATGTTGCGACCATTAGTTGAACGAATAAAGATCAAGATCAAGATCAGCTAAAGAGTTTTATACTTATTGATGATCACAGGATATACAGGATGGACCAGATCAACTGCCCAGCACCTGATTGCCAACCATCATCGCCCGCCACAACATGCCCTGGGGCAGTGTGCAGCCTCATTGACCTCCATGCCCGCACCGCTCATCAAGTCCCCACTATCGCAGCACCCGCTCCCACTGTGTGTGCCGCAAAACTGGAGAAGGTCAAACGCCCAATGGTCACAGCCGCAGGCACCAGTGAAGATTGGTCCAACTTTGAGCTACATTAGTCAGACTACAAAGCAGCCCCTCACCTCACAGGCTCCGACATGGCCCACCAACTGCTCGAATGTTGAGAGGACGGCCTTCAAAAAGACCTGACAAGAACTCTCAGAGCTTTGACCTCTAAAGATGAGCAAACACTCCTCACAAACATCAAAAGCTTGGGAGTTCGACAAGAGAACATTATGGTATCCCGTATACAGCTGCAACAAATGCGTCAGGCTGTCAGAATGAGCCTAAAATGCGTTCGAATATTCGCGACAATTAAACACATGATATCGATATAAAATCGAATATTTTATTTTGTACTCCCCACATAAAAATGACATACCATACTAACATAAGATATATCAACATAAACATATATTTCATGGATAATAAGCTCAGATTAATATCCGAGTTCCTATGTCTATAGTCAGTCCCGACACAGTGAGTCTGAACAAGACCCTAACGCATCGCAGAGCTTATGAAATAACTACACACCAGGCTCATCCAAGTTTGAACGAAATGCCAGCCGTTCAGTTTTATTCCGTGAGACGGTAGGCCTAATTAGGCTATTGTAATTTATTACAGTAGGCTACAGTACACAAGGTCATTTGCACGCTCACCCCAGTAAAATCCAAAACGATTGTCGGCAAATGAAACTGCATTTCAGAATGCACATTTTCTCTTCTCCGGTTTATAACATTACACAATAAAAGCCAACACCCGCTGCAGGAATGGTAGGCTATCTCGAACTTGCATGTAGTTAGCGAACAACTTTCGCTCGGTCCTCAGTTTTACCGTCGTCGACTGATCAAAACTTAAGTATTTCCAAACGGTGCTTTATAGATTCTTCGGGGTGTAAACCGGTTATTTTCTGAACAGCTGAGGCTCGTGAACTGGCGATAGGGGAAGCTCAAACCCACCCCTTAAAAATAATGATTGGTTATGACATGTTAGAAATAATTAATTGAAATTACTATAACAGACCCCAAAAACTCTCAATACTATCAGGTGTGGTCAGTTTTCATTGATAACGCATACCTGTCAACTCTCACCCATTCGCCGTCAGTTTTGAGTGGCATATTTACGTGCCCCTGCTGTAGTCAGCAATTATTCAATCAACGCATATGGAGATTCTCGCGCAGAATTGAAGTCCTTGAGCATGGAAGTTTATCAGTTTCACCTGCATTACGGTGATTATGACTCCGGACTTCTTGCGCTTTTCTTTATTCGGGGGTTGGAAGAAATGGAATTGCATTAAAACGTTTCAGATGATCTTATTTCATATAAACAATTTAAACGATAATGAAATGCATGCATTGCTTCCAAGCCCTGAGAAAAGAAAAGCGTGAGAAGTCTAGAGTCATAATCACATAACGCATGTGAAACTGATAAACCTCCACGCACAAGGACTTCAGTCCCACGCGCAGGGGAACGTAAATATGCCACTTAAAACTCACGGCGAATGCTGGCTGTCAAACCGGCACAACTAAGATGTAACAGTTTCAAGACAGTGAGCCATCTCTGCAATATAGCGCGTTGGTAGCCAGAAAATCGATTATGTATTCGAATATGGAAATTCGTGACAGCCCTAGTCAGGTCCGTGACGAGCCAGTGAGGACCTTTGCCGCACGCCTTCGCGGGCAGGCCGGCATCGGCAACTTCAGGACTGTGCATGTTGTGCATCCTAGTTGTGGAATTCAGTGACATCATGATGGGGGACACACTCATCAGCGGTCTTGAGGATGAAGTAATACGGCTGAACATTCTTGTACAATCCAACTGAGACATGAGCCTGGAAGATGTGCTGCAGTTCGTGGAGGCCAAAGAGAGTGGAAAGCGCTCTGCAGGACGCCTCTTGAACAGCAGCTTCAACGTAACAGCGGCAGAAACCAGCTCCTACATGCAGCGTGGAAGGAACAAGACGCAGTCTTGTGACACAGGGACCCAGTTGTGCGACTATTGAAGCAAACCAGGCCATAGCCGAACCAGACAGGAGGGCATACAGAAGTGCACTGCCTACAACCATGTGTGCCAAATGCGGACTGCTCCACCACCATGAAAGTGTATGTCGCCAGTCACAGAGAAAGCAAGGGTCAACAGCGGCCAGGGCACCACAAGATGACTCCACTGCAATCTTCCACACCTTGTGCCTGGTCAGTGATGTCTCACCCATGGACACATATGCAATCACACTACAGCACCACATATTTTTTGTAATGCCTGGGAGGGACTTGCATCTTTCCCTCAACCTTTCATTGATGTCCATGTCCTGGCAAAACCATGTGATGCCCGTGCCCTTGGTCTCTCCTCTCTGCCTCAGTTTATCAGTCAAGTACCCCGCAATGGCCGACACTGGCTGCCAGTCCTGCTTGGCTGGCACAATCTCTTACCCAAACTAGGGCTGGAAAAGAGACACCTTATTTCAGTCAACATGAAAATTACTGCCGCAAACGACCATGACATCTCCATTGTAGGTGCTCGGTCCTACACATTTCGGGTACATCGCCGTCTGGAGAAACTCTTGAAACGCGGCAGATGGTGTACTTCACTGATTCCTCAGATCAACTATTCTTGTCAAAGCAAGCATGCACTGCCCTTTGTATGATCTCCAACAGCTTCCCCACCATCGGTGACACAGGTAAGCCAACCAGTTCAAGCAATGCCTCTTGGATGACACCCACCTGCAGTTGCCCCCCACGTCAGGGAACACCGGCACGACACACATCTCTATCATTCCCTGCCACAGAGGAAAATCGGGAAAAACTACAAAACTGGTTACTTGATTACTACAAGTCAATCATGTTGAACATATGTGAGCACCAATCACTCATAATGATGGCTGCTCCCCCCCCCCCTCCCCCACAACTCATGGTGGATCCTGATGCTCGGCCCGTCACCTTCCATACTCCCAACCAGGGAACCCGTGCACTGGCAAGATGAGGTAAAGGCAGGTCTCGACTAAGATGTACGACTTGGCATTATTGAACCAGTGCCAGTTGGCACCCCAGTCACATGGTGCCATAAGATGGTTATCTGCCCAAAGAAATCTGGCAAAACGAGGCGGACAGTTGACTTTCAACCCCTGAACAGCCATGCTGTCAGAGAGACTCACCTCACACTTCCACCAGGCACGTACAATTCCACCATACACTCACAAAAGAGTCATTCCATGTCATGTCACCAGATTTCAGAAAAAGTTCCCGCATGACCATCTCAGATTTTGTTAATAGTTTCTTATTTTAATGTCCTTGTCACGAATAACTGCAGTGCAAAATTCTAGACTAATATCTCCAATGGTTTTTGAGATGTATAGCCTTGAAAAAAGGGGCGTGGTCACTTATGAACACGTACACAATCTGACGTCCATACTTTGATGGCTAATAACTTTTGAAGTGTTAACACTAAACAGTTCAAATTTATACACTTGATTATTTGATATAGTAAGGCTCTGTATACAGAAATAAAACTTTTTATGTGGCATATTTGCAGAGTTGTAGTCCACCAAATATGGCTTCCCAGAATAAACGTTTGTTTATGGTTGCACTTTTGCCTCTCCATATCTCCAGATTTAATAACACCAGATGATTTATTTTTTTCAATATATGAGACCTGTTGGAGTACTATCAGAAAAAAATGTTATATCTGTGAAAAACTTTATTTGTCTTCTATATAGGCCCCTAAAAATGGCAAAATGCTCGTCGGATCTGCATTTTGACTGTCTATAGAAAAAATCTGACCGGGAATACCAGGAAAAAAAATTAAATAGGTGAAAAAAGAGCAAGGTCTAATTGATATATGTACAAAATATGAAGTTGGGCCTGTGAAGAAGACCATTTCATTCAAGCTGTTCAAAATAGAATGTCTCAATGTCTCAAGACATGCATAAAAGCTATTCCGAAGCTCACATCATAATGATACATCATTCTATACTGCTTGTTATTTGAGAATTGCTCCCCTCTCCTCCCCCTCCTGTCTAGCAGAACTGGTTATTGTTAGAAATCGGTGATTTATATGTTTGTTTTTAATGTTTCTGCCTTTCCGCATGCTTCCAACACCGGGCAACCCCTTTCAATGGATCGTTCAACTGAACCACTAATTTTAAGGGTCAAAATCCATCATCATAAGTGAAATCCACAGAGGTGGAAATCTTTGACAAGACAAAGTCCACTTGCCTTGCAATAGATTGGACGGCATTGGTTTCTGGCTCTTTCAGAAACACTGCACCTGTTCATCCACCGAACATTTCTGCTGCAGAGCTGGATTGAGGATTACCCTTGTCGGTAGCCGCTTCACCTCAGGCGCTGAATCCCGCTAGGCCTCTGTGGAAGGCGAGGCACTCGCTGTTGTGGATGCACTGGACAAGGCCCATCACTTTGTCCTCGGCTGCTCCGATCTTATCATCGCCGTGGAGCACAAGGCCCTCCTGAAGGTATTTGATGACCGTTCCCGAGACGATATTCCAAACCCCTGACTCCGCAATCTGAAGGAAAAGTCCCTACGCTACATTTTCCGCACAGTCCACATCCCTGGTGCGCGCCACGCTGCAGCCAACGGGTTGTCAAGGCACCCCGTTGGAGAAGCCACACAGCTTAATTTGCCAGATGATATTGCACCTGTCGATGAGCTCGACAACTCCAGCCCACAACCGGAGCTGCCCCATGCCATCCTCGCTGCCATCCGCACACGCACCTCAAACCCTGTCGAAGTGTGCAGCTAGTTACCTTCTTCCCCAACAGAGGACATCAAATCAGTCACATGAATGATGTCCATGTCGCCACCTCCAGTGCCCCAACCATGTGCAGATTAGCAGAGTTCATTCAGGAGGGCTTCCCGGATCTCCCCTCTGATCTGCCTTACGAACTCCACCCATGCCACCAGTTTCGAGAGAACCTCACTGAGCTTAAAGGAGTATGCCTCTAAAAAGACCGCATTATCGTTCCACCATTACTCCGCAACAGAGTGCTTGACACACTGCATTCAGCTCTCCAAAGTGTCACAATGATATGTTCCCAGGCAGAGACTTCATTCTTCTGGCCAGGCATGACTCCTGCCATCACTGAGCTACAGGCCCACTGCTCATCCTGCAGCTGCATGGCACCATCACAGCGAGGTGCGCCCCCTACCCCTCCCATCCAGCCTGAGTACCCGTTCCAGTCTATTGCTGCAGACTACTTCAGCTACCGTGGTCAGATCTACTTGGTAGTGGGGGATAGGTACAGTAACTAGCCGATTGGCAAACAAGCTGCCAATGGTTCCAAGGGACTTATCACTGCCTTACACCGCGTGTTTGTGACCTATGGCATCAGCAATGAACTGACTTCAGACAGTGGACCAGAATTTGCGGCAAGCTCGACCCACCGCTTTCTACATGACTGGGGCGTGCATCATCATATCTCATCTGTTACCTTACCTCACAGCTACTGTCGAGCAGAAGTGGGCATCAAGACTGTGGAGTGCCTCCTTGCTGAAAGCACTGATACTGCAGGCTCACTTAACACTGACGCCTTTCAACATGCAATGCTCCAGTATCGAAACACGCCTGATTGTGCAACACGCCTCTCCCCTGCCATGTGTGTCTTCAGGCGTCCAATACGTGACTTCATCCCAATCCACCCTGGCAAGTATCAACCACACAGCACATGGCGTGAGACGCTCACATCTCGAGAAGAGGCCCTACGCAACAGACACATGCGTTCCTCTGAGCGTCTTTCAAAGCACACTTGTCCCCTCCCACCGCTAGCCATTGGAGACTGTGTTCGAATCCAGAATCAAACCGGTACCAACCCCATGAAATGGGACAAAACTGGCATTGTCTTAGAAGTGAGGCAGTTCGATCAGCACGTCATGAGGGTCAAGGGTTCTGGAAGAGTCACTTTACGTAACAGGAAGTTCCTGCAAAAATACATACCCATCATTGAGCGTGTGCCTCTTCTTACAGTAACTTGTACCATCCCACATCGCCCAACTGCTCCCCCACCAACCACGGGCCACAAACCTCCTTCAACCACAAGAGAAACTGCCACATCACCAAACAACACCTCGGCCACACCTCGATCTCAGTCACCTACACCCCTGTCTCCTCCTGCACAGAACGTCTCAGCTTCAAAACCTCCTGCTGTAGCCCAGCCCACTCCTCCACCAGTTGATCCACCATCAACCCAGCAGTCAGCTGATCAGACTAAAGTCCCCCAGGCCCTCTGGATTCTCATGCCTCACAGGACAGGTCTGAAGGTAACTGCCAGCTGCAGCTGGACTGTCACCCAGTCACACACATTCTTCCACTACTCACCACTCAACATGCAGATCCAGACCACCTGCATGGTTCATGGAGGACAGTTAACCTGTGACGTTTTGACTTTAGCTGTTCTCTTTGCTTGAGGACCTGTTTTAGTTTGTTTGATTTATGTGCTACCTTTCATTCACGGACTGTTGAATTACTGAGCTCTGCCTTTTACACAAATGTTCCGTCTTTACTTGCAAAAGACTGAGGGGCATATAGAACTATGATTCGCACAGTAATTCTGTCTCCAATGTTTCATGTATTTCAGATGCTGAGATCATTAGTTGAACGAATAAAGATCAAGATCAGATAAAGAGTTTTATACTTATTGACGTGAGACAAACTTTGGTCCGTGATTGCGAAATGGTTCCTATATTTTGTTGCCACAAAGCCATAAATTAATCATTTTGCCTGGATTCCTGGATTTACTCTTTCTGAGCTCATAACTGCATAGATGGTTCAATGCCTACATTAAAGTGAAACCCAAACTTTTGCATAAAACCAACATTAAATAAAATAACCATTCATGGGGAATCCGGATATTATGATTTGGAAATTTTGCAATTTTTCTATAAAGTTTTACAACGCTTCAAACAATGAAAATTTGACCCAAAGATAGGTGAACTTCCAGTTTCTTCTTTCCATCCTTCAAAAAGGTTTTAGCCAATAAGAGGCCAAGAAACTCTGTGGCAGGCACATGACAGTGACATTGAGTGACCACAGCATCACCAACGTCTCTATAGGTTTAACTCACATTATACCAAATTTCCACTCCAATTGAAATTGGTTAATGCACAGGCAAGTGATCTCCCTCCCTTTTTGTTTTGTTTGTCTAGCAAAGGGAAGATTGTTTCTGATCCACTTTTTCTCTCATTGTTAGTTTCTTTTCAACAAAGAGAGTGAAATGCGAGCCGTCTTTCGTATTCATTATATTGCAAGGATATCCACATCAGCACAGGTACTAACTAGCTGAACACCACTCGTTTTATATTTCTGGGATTTGAGAAGTTCACAGCGGATTTGATCATTACACACTGCTAGCAAGTTTTGAAAACTAATTTACTGCATGTTTTAGCTTATGTCGTAGCCTAGCTGGCATCATTGATAAAACTATGCATGAGCAATAGGTAACTCAAAACAACAACCGTACTTGTTTGGTTACACAGTACAGCACTGATCGTATTAATGAAAATGATTATTATATTGCCTGTGTATACAGCGGTTCAGGGTCAGAATAATGATAAGAAAGCAGACAATTCAGGCTTTCAAAAAGTGCTTTTCTACCTCTTGCCATAGGAACATTTGTTTTCGCTCGAGGAAAAATGGTGGATTCCGTGAGTGTTTTAAAGCATATGATTACAAATACAGTAATCAATTCAGCTTTGTCTTAATATGACCAAATACATATTTTGTAACATTTAAGGAGCAGTTCTTTCATTTGCAGTTCACGTCAGACAAAGGTTATCTTTCACTTTACAGAGAGCAACCAGAGAGGTAATGCTTTCACAAATTAAGCTCCAAAACTACCAGAGCAGGACCCGCAGCTCCTTCCCCGAGGTTTAAAGAGCGCTGCAAGATTTAAATTAACCAGAAATGTTGCCAGCCAGTCAATGAAAGATTAAAGTGCAAAGGTCACCAATCTCACAAGCCCAATCATTTGCAATTCTACCAGAACAATTGACCTTTTTTTGCCAAAAGGATTTCAGGCCAGAAAAGAACTGAAGTGATGTCATTCGTTTTTAAAAACCTTCCCCCTTCGAACTGCGTCCCGGCAACAATCAATCAGAAAGTTGGGGGTGGGGTGGGGTTGGGAGCGGGATAGAAAGTGACCCCCAAGAAAAAAAGAAATCACCACTGGCTGATCTCAAAAGGGTGCCTCCTCTTCCTCAAACAGCCAGAAAACTGACACCATGAAGTAACTGCCCAGCAGGAGCCAACTGACAGATCTGTGCTGCAGTTATAGCCCCATCATCTGCCCAAATAGCAACCACAGCGAAATGCTTCCATTACAAACTAAATTATAAAACCCACCAAAACATCCAGGCTGTATTAAATTAACTAGGGAGTTGGCAAAAAGGATGGTTTATCTCCTCCAAAGACAGACCCTCTTACCAGCATACTTAAGGAAGCACTGCAGTTCACTTCACCACTAACCAAAGAATCTATTTTTACCCCTGCTAAATGCAGGCATAGAGCAGTTAAACAGACACGGAAGAAGCTAGAACAGCCTTTGCTGTGGAGGCAATGGAAGCGAGACCCCTTCAGCTGGACAAAAAATGGCGCTTCTGCGTCCCAAACATACTGTAAATCCAAAGTAAAGGTTACACCTTTGTGGCTCCAAAACTGAAGCCCAGCATCTAGAAGTGGTCGATTCACAGAGCTCTGTCTATGCGGGTACTTTACCAGCCATCCAATCGCGCAAACCAAAATGGGACCATGGGTAAATCATCTCCATCTGTGAACAAATGCATTGTATAATCACTACACCAACTAGGATTGCACGTTTTTTCTGCAGATGAAAATTCTGACCCACACCAAAGAAGTTTTTCAAGCATTTTTGACCGGCGCAAGGTCTAATCCAATACTTCTGGCCACCATTCCTCCATGTTGCATGTTGCCAGAGAACTTCACCAAATACCTTGTGACTTGAGAACACAAAATTATTGTGATGAGCAACAACACGAAAGCAATCCATAACAATTTTACTGACCAATCTTAACAAAGCATAACCCAGTCCTAACTGAAAAACACAAGGCCGACTATATCAATCGGGATTGCAGTGCATTCAGTTAAACTCAAAATGCACCCTCATCCGAGGAAAGAACAGAGATTTTTGAGGATGATCTCCTCTCCTCATGCTGGGCCTTTAACCCGATCAAGACTTGCATCATTGACAATCACCACACTGCTCATCACAATTTTAGGCCTGATTGACATTTTTACAGTGCACCTCCGATCGTTTCTAGTGTTTAGTGAGGTAGTCGAGCATGGCATAAAATACTGAATTCAATTTCTAATTAATCCCTGAGTGAAACTGCAACACAGTCGTGAGCCAAAGTCCACACCATCCCCACACTGTGCCGTAAAGGGAACATCCAGCATATTTAATGACTGAGAAATAACAACAATAAAATGCCTGACACAGACCACACACAAAGGAGGATGTAAACCGGAACGGTGCAATGTACAAAGGCTATTTGGATTACAAACATGGTGGGACACATCTTAGCAACTTAGCATTGATGCTTCACAAGTCGTTCTGAGGGTTTCCTCCAGGCACTGCAGTTACCTGACCACACGCAAGAACCGTGCCAAATGTGAAATTAATCCTTCAAAAACTGATCTGTGTAGCGCTCAGAAATCTCAGATGCGGCAGCAGGAGATGCGGCATAACAACTGGTGATCCACAGTACCCCCGACTCATCGTCAAGGGATACAATAAAAAATCAACATGCCAAGAGAGCGCCCTAGCCTCACTTCACAAACTCAGCTAGCAGCCTAGTTCTCATCTCTGCCACAAGACAGCATAGGACTAAGTAAGCTGACGCTAGTTCAAATGAGAGCAAAGTCAAATTAATTTGGAAGCCGGATAGCTTTCAGAATGTCAATGAAATGTGTTCCCCAGTCCTTGCACAGCTACATTCATTATTTGGTTGTCAAAAGCAGTTTACCAATTGACTGCCTGCATTAATATGTTGCTTCATCATCATAAGCTTGTCTGAGGGCGAAAGGATCCGGAGGCATTCTAATTATGTGTCCTTAGCCAAGGGCACAGTATATTACAGTAGATTACTGTAGGTTACCTTAAAGCACAACCATGCTACACAAAGACCTGTCAATAATACCTCTCCATGGCATGTATGCCAAATAAATAACCTGCAAAAGTTTGAGAATATGCATATTTAATCATGATTGGCATTGTTTCCAAAATTTTTCTTAAAGGATGTTTCCAACTTAGTTATTCCATTATTCAGGGGTTGTCCCAACCCAATCACCCCATCAAATGAATTGTACTTGTTGCACTTAGTAGATTTTAATATTATTTGCATTATATTTTTACATCTAATTTGTAATCCATAATGACAGCATGGTCGAACTATAATAGAAATTAAGTCTGGAAGTTTGTCCTTAATCACCAACAGAATTAAATTGCTGCAAATGAGGATGTTCTGTTCCCATTTCCTCATCTTCTATAATGAGACCAACAGAAAAATGAAAGCCAGCAAGATGAGAAAACAGGAGTATTGTGTGATGTCTTCAAAGCTAACAAACGCATCGATGGGATGTCCTTTTCTCAATGCCATCAGTCTTGTCCTTTGAGAGGTCTGTTTGTTTATTCTTTGCCATTTTTGCTAAAGGGAGACAGCAAGAGGGTATAATAAAGCAGCAAAGATTCGCTGGACATCTGGCCATTTCACTGCGGCCCCTTCGTCGGCCTCTAACCATAGTCGCACGGGGAATTTGCATCTGTATATTGTGTATGCAAATAATACATTTAATAAAAGCATGGATAGATCTCTGTGGCAGGCGAGGCAGTGAAACAAGACACAAGCACTGAAAAATCAAAGTACAGAGGTAGCTATTGAGTTAGAGAAGGCAGTATTTCTCTGATAGTTCGTTGTTGGCAAATCTGCAAGGTAAAGACAACACCGAATCACTGGAGGGGCAGATTCATAATACCACTGTTTGGGACGCTCATCTGCTCTCGCTCACCAGTGTCACAAAAAAAACTTGCGCGATTTGACAATAGGTCGATATAATTAAAAAATCTTTGCCTGCTTTCCATCTTGGAAATGGTTCGGTGCCTCTCTCCAGTAAAATGAGCATCAGCAATCAAACAGGCTTTACTCTTGAGGTTAGCCTGGGGCGGCCGTTTGATGCGCTTCAAACTAATTCACAATTTACAGCCCTCTCAGTCAAACCAGCTTGCCCCCTCACATAAAATCTATGACCAGGGTCCAACTCAAGGTACATGAGAGACAAAGTCTACCCTCCCCCTCACTAAGACCCCCCATCCCCCCAAAAACCTTTTTAACCAGAAGCCCACCCTCCCCGCAAACACCCCCACCCAACAGCTCTCCATCTCTTCTGCAAGCTTCTCCAAATAAAGCAAACAGATCCACTTTGATCACAGGAGCAGCCTGCAGGTCACAAGTGCATCAGCAGTGCTTTCAAAACCAGGCTACACTGGACATCTTACATCACCACCCTTAACTGCTCCTTCGTTTTTTTCTTTCTTTCTTTCTTTTTTTTATACCACTCAGATGTTTTTGTTTGATAAAGGAAGTGAGCAACGCTCCTGGGGTCTTATTTAAAGAAAATTGTGTGGGTTTCACAACTTAATATCAAATACACTCAAAAAAAAAGAAAAGAGTGTGTGGTAAAAAATATCCAATTTCTAAAACCTTGGGAAAGCTAAACTGTATACATTTTTCTTCATTTAATCAGAATTTACTTAGGGTTTTTTCATTTCTGCATGATCTTATTACTTTCACATTTTTTTCAAGCAAGATTTGTTTTTCTGAATACAAAATTGGCAAAGAAACTGGCATGCGCATCCTCTCTGTGCCTATGCACCATTCATAAATGAGGCCCCAACACAGAGTATGCAGCCTGACTAGCTAGTCTCTTAAGCCTCAAAATCACATTGCATTTATTGTAAAAATCACAAGTGCGCCTCGTAGCATGAGTTGGCTGAGATTACATACAGTTCGGGAGACTCGTTGGATTCAGGAAAGTGAGACACTTTTGACTTCATGGTGTTGAGCGAGTAGTGAGATTTGGACAGTCAGAACAGGAGTTATCAGGTGGTTTCTATTCTTATCACAATCAGGCGAAAATATATCTCCCCTAATCTCAGTTGGAACTACCCACTTCAATTACTCTCAAAACAATTACTAATGAAACTATGAATACCACCATGATTACTCATTTCCTGCAAGCCTGCACTAAGGCTTTGAAGAGCAAAATAATCTATCCAGAAAAATAATGTAACAGTTTCAAGTGATCAACCAGAGTGGCTTCTTGTGTTTATCCTGCTCCAGTTCCCTGCTGTGCAAGCTTGGTCTCTACAGCCAGATCAAACAGTCCCTCAAATCCCATTTTCCTACAGCACCTTATCTTAATCTTCAGTTCATTTGTCTTTCTAACATGGGCCAAATGTCTTCTGATTTTCATTGGCTGATGGCAGTCATGTCATATGAAAGTACTTCTGGTCTTCACAGAAACTCAGTTACCTGCTAGACCAGTTATAAAAGCTTATCTATCACACATGCAAAGCTCTAATGAATTAAGGTGATGCATTTGCGTTTCAGAAAACGCGTGTTCATGATTCAGTGATAACTAACTCAAAAAGCTGTCACATCCAAGTCAATGCCGCAAATAATCTGGATAAAATCGTCATAAAATTCGATCAAATATATTTTGTCGGGCAAGCATTCATTAGATCGAAATCAACCTTGAACAGGATTCTGAATGGCAATTATTTGTGCAGATAGTCCCTGGCGAGACTTCAACTGGTTGGCAATGGGGATTTAAGCCAACATACTGTGATATTACACTACTGCATTAACTGGCAAACTGCAAAGCCCCTGACACGTTGGTCATTTTACACGTTCAGCAGTCAAAAAAAAATAGCCATTTTTAGCAGGTCAGAGGTCAGTACAAAGGATGGCCACGGCATGAACCCTGACACACCGTGTGTGCTGTGGAACATCTGTGCAAGTTGGCTCCAAAACAGAGCATTTCAGGCCATTTGCATGTTGACAAATTAAGTGTCACAACAGGAGATAGTCATTGGTCAGAAAGTGAATGACAGTCCATCACTCGGTTCTATTCTGTTATGAGTATGCCATCCAGGATAATTATTCTCAACAAAAGATTTTGAAAGCTTGATGCAAACAGACTTATGCAATGAATGCGACCATACTGCACGGACAGGATCATTTTAAAATACCTTTTCACAGAAGTTTTCACGCAGCATCTGGATCGTTACATAGACCACTGCGGCCTCAAAGAATCGTAAACAAATAAATAAACAGTAATCATACATGTTCTGCCTCTGTGCGTTTAAGAGGCCATTGCGTGCTGATAAAGTAATCATACATCAATAAAATTACAATGAATTACTTGGCTTCGTTGCTTCTCGGCAGTTCAAACTAGGTGATGCGCACATTGGAACAAGGCAATGTTTCATGAAGCTCGGCTCCTTGTGGCGAGCACCATTTGTTATGCTAAAGGACATGGAAAATAGTAGCCAATTCAGCGCGGTTTTGGAAAGAGGGGTCGAAACATTATGTTCGCGCGCATTCATGCCATCGGACCTGGGAGAAAGACCCGCGCAGAGCATTGGTGTGGCATGAGAGATCTACATCTCCAGCCATGCGAGGGATCAGCCCAGTTTTCTCCTTAAAACCACCCAGTGAGTACATCAGAAACAAAAATCGGGAACAGCTCATGATCTAAATTGCGGGCACTTGGAGTTAAGCAAATATCACGCCTCTGTCTAGTAAGAACATGCCCCAGGACCATAGAACCTTTACATATACAGCTGCCTTGAATATTTCTGTGTCGTTTCTACCGGGGGCACAAAGGAAAAGTACATGCAGCGGCTTTACTTTTCGTATGATCTTGTAGTGACTCGCAGCTATGCGTTTTTTAGCAACAAACCAGTGCTTTTCGTCAAAGCATGAAGATACCGTGCGATTCACTATCAATGGATCTCACACTAAAGGTGCAGCCAAACACTTCACCCATAAAAATGTAAGATTCTTGTTCAAATCTCAGGTGATTTTAAAATAGCGTGGGCAAAAATGGACCTTAACACCACAATAAAACAATTATGGCTCTACGCAGCAATACCAAATGATTTTGACATCTCTCCCGAGAGTACAGCAGCCATACTATCAGTTCAGTCGTGTTATTGAATGAGTCTTTGTTCAAGGCGTTTAATTCAAATCAAATGTACCCGAGCTAAACTGGGCGCTAAAAATCACCCAGGCAAGCTGTTGGTCGAGCCAGGGCTATTCTGTAGATTTGAAGATGTATTGAGCCATTTTCATAACTGCACCTATTAAATAGACTTAGCTAAACCACCGCATCAAACTGCACATGTTGAGGATTCCCTATTGATGACCTGCATTGGAAGGACGAGTAGTAGCCCATCATTGCGCCAACAAGTTCGGGCAAATAACGTTACACGATCTGCTGTCAGAATAAAACTATTAACATTCCGAACAAATGATTAGATGGCAAATTAAGCAGAAGCCAATTGAACAACAGCTTGTACCACACCACACATGGCACAAACACTGACCGTAAATTCGTTAAAAATAAAAAGTTGAACGCGTCAGTGAACATTTTCGGGTGATTCTTTTCAGACACTCCCCACAAATTACTTTGGTTTCGCGACATTCGCAGAACAGCAACGCCAAAAAGCAAATTTACCACCGGGACCAATATCGCGATATCCTCTTCATTTGTCATCCAGCCTACTGTCTGTGGCAATTCCAATTTGTTTATTTCACTGCTACAGAAATATCACTATGAAACAGGTGAGCAAGATCGCTACAGTGGAGAGCAATTACGATAAAATTTCAAACATGGTCGAAACAAGACCTAACAGGTTTGTCTTTAACTTTGGCTGGAAGCAAAGGATTTCAAGTAAAGCTGGGGGCGCGTTTCTACACAACAGTTAGCTCTGCATGATATATAAACACATGTCCTTACAAATCGAAAAAATTGATTGTAAAAAGATACAAATTACTAACCTCTTTGCGCGGAGAACGTACGGCAGAATAAAAAGAAATTCGGTCCGATGAAGAACGAAATGAAGTTTTTCTTTTTGTATTCCCACTTTCCCGTCCGCACTGCTCCTGGTTACTGCGCGTCAGGGGCAAACAATCCTTCAGCCTCGATTCCACCCGGACGCATGAAATTCGCCAGCCTCCCCCCACTCACTCCCCCTCCTGTCTGCCAACTTAGATCGGCAGCATGCTCAGTTATCCGATGAAACAGGAGCATGCCTTTCGCATGCTTCAGACAGAAGATCGGGCAGAATATGGCACCATCTTGTGGTGTCATTACGAAGTAGAAGTAGCCTTCCACTACTCTTTTCCCCATTTTGTGCAAGTTGGGAAAGCATATCACTATCACCACGAGATGCATTTGAGTCAGACACAACGTTGAATTTTCATAGGCATTTTCGCCCTCTAAAAAATGCCTGCTTATCTACAATTTTAAGTAGTTCTGTCAAGCCTGTGACTGATCTTACCCGACATGGAGGGATATCATTGCCTTTTCAAAGCACTTTTTAATAACTGCTTGTGCTGTGCATTGGAGTTTACTGTATGGGGCGAAGGTGTGTGAATGGAGAATAAAGAATAAATGACTGCAAATTTGTCTGGCAGCGTTGATTTCCGAGCAGGACCTGAGTTTTGCCAGTCAGCCTCCTTACTTGCCGTGTGAGCTATCAAGTGGCCATGAATTATATATTGTAAAATACCATCTGCTTTCAATTGCACAGACACTGATAAAGGAACAGCTTTGGGACATATGCATTGTGGATTTTGTGCAGTTACCTGATGGAATTCAATTCAAATTAGGCCTGCGAGTCAAAAAGAAATTCATATCGCAGGTGTAGGTTAGCTTTTCTGTTAAAAAAAAAAGAATATAAAAATAATAAATAAAATAAAAATAATTTAACTAAGACTGACTCTAAAGCCAATTACAGATCTGAGTCGACAAAGAGCACAAAAGAAAGTTACTCAACGCAGACTTCAACGGGTTCTGCAATGATTTTGGTTTCCCGTTACATTTAAAACCTGTAGGGTTTAATTTTTTAAGAATCATTGAAAGGGAAAGACAAAGACAAGTCACTAATATAACTGCTTTTGCCCCAATCCGCCTTTCAATTGACAGCCACCCACTGCTGGTGAATCTGCTGACTGGGTTCATCGTGGGCAGTAGTCTGCTTCAGTCGTGTTTCGCTTTATTGGCCCCTGGACAAAAAATCAGATACCTAAATCACAGACCACCCTAAACCACAATAAATTCAGCAGGAGCCATGCGATTGCATTTACAGCACAACTCGCATGAGTATTTGCTTGCCTGCACTACGCATAGAGGTGGACAATCCAGGGGTCAGAAAGTAAAAATCCTGCCAGGTTTTACTCCCTTCCACAGAATGAGCTAATCACTCATATTAGCTCTGTCCCCCTGCCAAAGTAAATCCAGGTGGTTGGAATAAAGTTCTGGGGAAGACTTTTACTTTCTGAGCCCGGACTTTCCACTTCTGAACACGTATAGGAATGACGTATCTAACAAGCAGGGTTGATTGTGACAAGATAAATCAAAAAGAAGCAGCACCGGCATGAGGCGGCTGAACGCAGTCTCTTCTCAATGCTCAGACATTTCTGAGAGTTTGCGTCTAAGAGGAAACCCATCTCATCCATAGTGGCTGTATGCAAACACGGATAGATGCAATATAATTATTGAATCTGAACATACACTGCCTAACCAAAAAGAAGTCACCACCTGGATTTTAACTAAGCAAATGGTTAAGAGCCTTCCATTGGAAAATTAATAGTGTGATGACTATGCTACTGCTGGCAACAAGTTATTTAACCTTGACCGATCCAGTGGCCAAGACATTCTTCAAACCTGGAAGGATAGCGGTGATTCAGATTCAGATTCAGATGAATTTATTGTCATTGTTACAGAATAACAACAAAATTGCGTTTAGAGAGAAAGTGCTCCGTGCTGCTGCGACGTGCGTCGCCCTGCCAACTCCACTTTCTTCTTCGAAAATGAAAGGTTACAGAAGAGAAACATATTGATGACATCAGACATAATATACACATCAGGTTTATAACACGACACGCAGGAAACGCGTAGGAATTTTTTCAGGGGAATGGGGGGGGAGAGAGGTGGGGGAAGAAGGGATTAAATGCAGGAGGCAGCTTTGATCCAAAGGAAAGAGGGGGTAACCCGACGAAACAGGACAAAGAAAGAAGACGCAGGCAGGAGCAGAGATGGAGCGCGACTGCTCTCCTCAGAAGGCAGAAGAAGAAGTGAAACATCATCTTCAAGGAAGAAAAGTCAGAACATATCTTGTATGATCAGAATTAGAGATCGCTTCAAGGTTTGGTGTAATGAAATCGTAAAAAAAAAAAAATCAACAGTAAAACTCACTGCAATGTTAGATAAAGTAAGGGCATTTCCACAGGGACGATGCAAATAGAACTCAAGGGATGGGGACTAAGCACCTGTGTATCCTTTAGATAACTACTTCTCAGCAAGGCTAATCCGAATAAAGGCTTCAGCTTACTAAAGAGCATAAATATTGGACTCTGAAGCAATGGAAAAGGTCACGTGGTCTGATGAGTTCAGATTTACCCTGTTCGGCAGTGATGAGTGCATCAGGGAAAGAGTGCGGATGAAGTGATCAATCCTCCCACACAAGCCTGTGGGGGAACATCACAAGCTCGGATTGCTTTAGTTGGTCAGGTCTGGGTAAAACAACACTATGTGCCCATGAGGTCAGCTGACCACCTGAATATATTGAATGACCAAGTTCTTCCATCCACGGATTTTTTTCTTCCCTGATGGCTCGGGCATATTCCAAGATGACAATGCCAGGATTCATTGGGCTCAAACTGATTGGCTCAGGATTGGTTCAAGTGGTTCAGGAGCTATGAGACATCATTTTCACATTTTACTCCCCTATAGGGGGAAGAGTTATACAACCCCAATTCTGAAATAGTTGGGACGAAGTGTAAATTGTGAATAAAATCAAAATGCAATGACTCTGAGATCACAAGCCAATATGTTATTTACAATAGAACATCGATTATGTTTCAACATTTGAAATGTAATCTGAGACATTTTACATTTTTATCCACAAAATGAGCGCATTTCAAATTTTATGGCTGCAACATGTCTCAAAAAAGTTGGGACACAGGCAAAAAAAAAAGGGCTGAAAAAGCAATTAATATGAGAGAATCAGCTGAAAGAACATTTAGCAAGTAATTACATGAACTGACATCAGATGTGTAACATGATTGGATATAAAAAGGATGTCTTAGAGAGGCTGAGTCTCTCAGAAGTAAAGATGGCCAGAGGCTCTCCAACCCCTGAAGACTTGAGTAAAAAAAATTGTGGAATGCTTTAAAAACAATGTTCCTCAATGTCAAATTGCACAGGCTTTGATGGTCTCATCGACAATGCATAACTTCATCAAAAGATTCAGAGAAACTGGAAAAATCTCTGCGTAAGGGACAAGACCTTGACTGGATGCCCATGATCTTCGGGCCCTCAGACGCCACTGCATCTCTCACCGGCATGATTCTGTCATTGACATTATTAAATGGGCCCAGGAATACTTCAAGAAACCACTGTCTGTAAACACAGTCCACCGTGCCATCCACAGATGCCACCTAAATCTCCATCATGCAAAAAGGAGGCCATTGTTAAGCATGATCCAGAAATGCCGCCGCGTTCTGTGGGCCAAGGCTCATTTAAAATGGACTGTAGCAAAGTGACAAAGTGTTCTGTGGTCAGATGAGTCCAAATTTGACATTCTTGTTGGAAATCATGGGTGTTGTGTCCTCTGGGTTTAAGAGGAGAAAGACCACCCCTCCTGTTATCAACATTCAGTTCAAAAGCCAGCATCTCTTATGGTACGGGGATGCATTAGTGCATATGGTGGGGGATACTTCCATGTTTTAAAAAGCACCATGAATGCTGAAAGGTATATAAAGGTTTTAGAGCAACTTATGTTCCTCCCCCCCAGGCGACATCTATATCAGCAGGACAATGCAAAACCACATACTGCAGCTATTACAACAGCATGGCTTCATATTAGAAGAGCCTTTTTTCCCATTTTTTGAATGCTGGCCTTAGAAATCATTTAAATAAGCTTTTTTTGGGGTAATAATAGCCAAAAATGTGTATGTTTGCCTCCTCTGCTATTATGGTCAGGACAAATTTCCTAAAATTTGGCATGGAGATAGCTAGTACTTTTTTGCTTCCTTTCACCAAAAGCTCACACATTGCATAAATTGCAATCAGTATGGCTGGCATTGCAATGTCATATTGTTACTGCATGTCACACTCCACGGCAGATCACGCCTACAATCACCGCTGTGTTTATGAACTCGAAATAATTCACTTGCAGCTGAACTAAATTCAACAATATCAGTTTTTTCTTTTTAAAGCGTACAATACTTGGATTAAGATTTTGGCGACTCATACAGTTGGAAGTCTAGCTCCATTCATTGCGAAGCGCACAGTCGTTAAAATTGAACCCTTTTAGTTTTAGTCCGAATGAGAAATGATTATCCCACCATTTTCCAAGGTTAAAATCATTTTAATTAGGCAATTTTAATGTTGTGTTTCTTTTCTCAGTTTTTGTTTCCTTTCCCAAAAAATCTAATTCAGGCGTCATGTACGGTGGAAAATTAGAGAGCAACAGTTCTCTATAACCTCGCTATAACCTTTACCATCTGAAGGCGAACATTTTGCTTTGATTAAAAATGTTATATTTAAAGGTTGATAATGGAGAATGCGTATTAAGCTATATTTTTTCAAAAATAATACATCCATGATGCGTTTAGAGGGGTGTTGAATAAATGTATTTATTTTCGGTAAAAAAAAATATATATACATATATACATATATATATATATATATATATATATATATATATATATATATATATATATATATATATATATATATATACACATATACATATATACACACATATATATATATATATATATATGTGTGTGTGTTTAGTCTGAATTATATAATTAAAAAAATTTGACGGGTTCGACAATGACTTCCTGTTTACCGACTACAAGCCAATTGCGGCCGGGGCATTGCGGGTTGCCAAACACAGTCTCTATGCTTGGAATGGTGCATTATCCGAGCCAGCAGCAGAGTGACCGGAGAAGGGCAAAGAGGACAGTCAATATCGGCGAAGCATATGCTTGTGCAGGCTGATCGCTTGACACACTCGTCAACGAACCTGGCAACCCGATTGCTGGAAGTATTTTCTGTTGTTGCGACTACGATCTTGAGACACTAGGTGTCGGTATTCTGCTCATATTCCATAATCAACCTTTAAGGTTTTTTTATGTCCGTTATTTTCACAAAAAAAGTCGATTTTACAAGAGCTGCGAAGTGATTTCTAAATAGTCATTTTTTGCATGGGGGCTATTTTAGACGAGTCCATTTCCGCTCGGGAAAGCGATGGGGAGTGAAATATCCTGCATTTGCTCGCAATACTTGATTTTCTAGTCACATATGGATTATCCACCAGAGTCCAAACCTTAAAGAGCAACTTACAGGTTAGGCACCCCATAAACCATAATGTAGATACACGATAGAAGAACAATGTCCCGAGAAAGAATCGGACGTTTAACGGCGCCATAAGCATTTTTACATTAAACTGTAAAAAAAAAATTACGTTCATATCAAAAACGGGGCGTAACCAGGAAGTGACGTGGCATAAGGTACTCTGAGCAAGTTCCAGACAATGTCAGTAATGGATTCTTAAAATTATTTCAGAAACGGGACATAAGAGAACCTCTACCAGCCAAAGTTATGAACATTTCAGTGGCAAAGTGAGGGAGATTTATCAATAGCGATTAATAAATACATCATGACTGGAAAATAGCTATTGCTGTGAGGTGGGAGATGGCGGTGGGAGATGAGAAACAGTTCGCGATGGGCTATCAACATTGTAACTAGCAAGTCATGAAGAAATCAATGTCAATCAATCAATCAAAAATTATGGAAAACCTGCTGTAGAATCCAGTCTCCCTCTCTCTGTGTAGTATTGTACTGAAACCCCGATGTACAGAAACTTCACAGTCTGACCAGAGTCGTCCCACTTTGAAGAGGGACGGAAGGAGTTCAGACATCATTTTACTCCTTAGCCTTGTCTCACAACTGCTGGAACTACACATCACATCCACCACAGGGGAAATGGTGCGTGAGCAGGCTTATGCCTTTTCTTACATCACTCATCAGGGAAGGCGCAGCTCAGAATTAACTGAAAATGGGCACATTTTATGTAAATTTCTACTGGTGGGTTTTGCATAACACGGCAATTTCTACATAGATGTTTTTAAAATACATTTTCAATCCAGATCAAGTATAAACATAGTTTTCAATTCAACCAGTAAGTTGGTCTTTAACCCCATTAAGAATCTTTGTAATGTGCCGGAGGAGAATTCATGCAGAAGTTCAACTCTTCATTCATCAATTCAAGATCTTGGTGAAAAAACTCTGAATGTCACATTGCATGAGTTTATCAAAACAATGCCACAATGAACGTATTCCATAATCAAAGCTTAAGGCAATCCAACAAAACATAGAGTCTGTGGCTTTTTTTGCCAGGCAGTGTATTTAAAAGCAAATGCCAATAGTGCAGTCTGATTCACTTTAAGAGGATTGATCAGTAGCAAAGACCTCTGTGGGTCTATTGCTTTAGGAGAAATCGTGACATCACGTCAAATCATCTGGACTAGCTGCAGGCAGGATTTAAGTTGGCCAATTTAAAAAAATTAATAACTGTACTTGGATCATTGCGCCAAAACTTAGATCACTCATAGATTAACTTGTAACTTTCTTGAAGCAGTTGACTTGGTGAGGGCATATCATAACATACTAGTTTTATGGTCTATGGCACACAAGACAGTATTTGGATCAATTATGGTCAGGAACATTTCCAGAGGGGCAATGAAAGCGTAAAACAGATCTAAACCACAGAAAAAAAAATCCAAATACTATGGAAGCACAATTTTTAGGGTGGTCAAGTGCACTTACCTTTATTTACAGGCCAAATCCATTTTCATCTGTGAATACTGACTGATTGCTTACCGTAGGTGCGCTTCCTGAATGTGCCATCGCTGTATGTAACTGAAGGAACTGATATATAAACTGATAGATTACTTATCTCATACATTTATTTCCTCATATTGTCACTAAGAGCAGGCAGTCAATTTCAAAGTATAGGACAAAATAAGTTTGTGCATATGTAATGCCCACCTGATACAAGGATCAATATTAATAGAAATGATGTGGGCTACACCTTGCTATATGCTGTTAGTACATGTGAATAAATTTCAGGTACTTCCAAATCAAGGTTTAAAACCTAATTTAGGCTGCTCACTGTGAATAAATGGTTATTTTAAAGTAATATTGCACGTGCACACACAGATGCGAGCACAGACGCGCACAATAACTAAAGTAAACCTGGAGTAAAGAAATCTAAAGAAAGCACCGTGAAAGGAGAAATTTCAAAAGCTTCACCACTCCGTTGATACAAAGTGAACTTGGTAAACACTTAGCATTGTCCAGTCTTTGTATTTTTCCACAGATAAGAAACTTCTCGAAGAGGGAAAACAGACCAAATGGAAAAAGGCTAAACTACTTTTTACATTCAAGTATTGCCTGTAAAAAAAGAGCTCAAAACTCAAAGACTAGTGAGGATGCCCTTAACTTTTGTTTGAACCAAAACCAGTATTGAAGCACTTTAAACTGGAATCTATTGTTGGTAAATGGAGTATATTTTTAAATGAGATGTCCAATTTAAAGTGCTTTACACTTACTGAAAAACCCTGAGTCAGAGCACCAAGGCGGTCCTTTCAAACATCGCAGCATTTTCAAGGGAACAGTTTTATTTATTGTTTGATGCAGGTAAAGCAAATCTTACTTTATTTCCCTGTATAAGCGTCACAATTATGGGTCTATATTGCACACACAAAGCAAGGACTCTCTTAGCCCTGATGAGGCCGAATCGTGGCTTTGCAGAAGGTACTGAATTTAAATAAGGTAAAAAATTTCAAATTATTCTCTTAGGGAAAATACAAACAAAACAAAACCAAAAAGCATGGCATAAAATACAGAATCCAAGGCTCCTGACTAGTCAGTGTTTAATAAATAACTCAAATCATGTTCATCATGGAAGAACGGCATTAGACAAATGGTTACTAGTTAATTACTCCACTGTCTTCTTCCTGGGTGCCGGGTAATCCGAACAGCCAATAAGAAACAGAAGTGCTGCTAACCGTGGAACCCTCTAAGGAGTGAATAAGCTGATGTGATAAACGGGCAAAAAAGAAAAAAAAAAAAAGAAAAAAGCTGAACAAAGAACAACAAGCTAATTAAATGTATGTAAAACACAGACAACCACAGCTAGGCACCAAGAGAAAAAAGCGTGAATATTAAAAACAAAAAAAAGGGGGGAAAAGTCACAATTGGTCTTAAAAATCCAATGGGGGGAAAAAAACCTCTAAAAGTATGATAAAACATCCCTTCTCATTCCCCAATAGTACACGGCAAGCAAATGGATAAAAACTATTACTGTACATCAGTGATCATTATCCTAATTGATACCTTTCATTACAGAATGCCCAATTCACAACAGACAGCATAACACCAATATTATTAAGTTCTGTCACCTCAACAACTGTATCAGAGATAAAGCATGTGTTAAGCACATGAAGCCCATAATTTTGATTATTGAATAATCTACAAACCAATACGTAATGGTCCAGTGGCCTTGAAGTAATGTAACATGAGCACAGCCATATTAAAATAATAAGCACACTAGATGACGAAAGACTACATATTGGGCAGGAGAAGCGAGTGTTCCATTTCCTTTTACCAGAGGCATATACATTGGCATATGCATATATATATTTTTTTTTTCAGTAACAATGCTGTTAAACCATTTTTGTTATCATACATTACAATAATATGGTGAAAGACCGGGCAATAAAGTACAGTTGTTAACATGAAGGCTCCCTCCGCCCCTCTTCAATGACTTGCACTCCACAGGTTTGTTCCTCCCCACCTCCGGCCAAGACGACAGGGTCGCACCTTTCCAACTTTCCACGCTGAACAGTACAGCAGCTTTCACCCCCCAAAATAAAGTCGCCCACATTCCAGAGAACATGTTCAGTGCTACTTCAAATCTGTACAATGGGACAGTAGTGTTTGATTCATATACTCAACTTGAAACAAGCTTAGCTCATCTACTCCGTGAAATGGTTCAGCAGTCCCCTACAACTAACAAGTGTGCATTCAATTAGGCTAGGATGCTTCTGCTAATCCCCCCTCCCCCCATTTAATTTCTTTAGACTTGCAACATACATTCAACTTGGCACAGTGAAGAGCAACCTCAAGACGCAGATGACGACAAACTGTGCAATATAATGGAGCTACACCAAGTCATATGTTGTTAGTGCACAGGATGCCTAAGATTGCACTCTGTTTTGTTTCATCAGTGATTTAATTTCATATTGGAATCAATTATCATAAAGGGAGAAAAGATCAAGGTATAACTGTACAGGCCAGATATAGTTTATATATTTATATAAACTGAAAAGTCCCCCCCCCGGTGAAAAAGTTCACTGTAATGGAATGACAGGTTTTTTTCGGCTTGCCGTTAGCAGCTCCTGCTGTGATTCTGATATCTTCAGCAACTGCGGAGAGGGGAGGGCAGGGGAGCAGGGGTGGAGAATGATATATTAAAGAGCGGGCTTAAGAAATGCTAGTACAAATTTCAGTTACGTTAGATGAGATTTAATCCAATCCCATATTGGATGAGTGTACAGGAATAAACCCCTTAGAAATGACATTTTTACATGAACTCATTCTTAGTATTGGGATTAATATCAAGGAAATGCACAACTCCCAGAACAGAGAAGTCTAGCACATCCTCTTCACTCAAAAGACTAAATGGACACCTCAGACGACAGCAAACCTCAATTCTAAGATTTCATTCAACATTCACTCAAATCAGAAGGCGGAAGGGTCTTCATAAGTGAGGTACTGATGCAGCGGTGACCAAATTAAAGAGCGGACGCCTCCCACATTTGATATAACTGGTCCGTGCCCTCTCCCATTACCCCAGGAACTCACTTCCTGTCCATCTTGACTCCGCCGCCTCCGCGGATGGCGGCAGGCTGGCTGTTCTGGTAGATGTTGCCCCCGGAGCGAGTGATGTTGGGGTGGGTCGGGGAGGCCACAGGGGGCTGGCCGGGCCTGATGGGTTTGGCTGTGAACGACAGTAAGAACAGGTTCAGACAGCTGCTGTGTGCTTGTCAGTGGACTCAGGGCTCCTGCACCTTTGCCCAAGCCAAACTCAATCACTTCTCAAGGCGCATTTTGAAGCTTGTTTTCATTGCTGCAGCAAATCACATATTTATCAAACATCTCCAATTTCTGAAGCGAGATATGCCATTAACATCACAATTTTAGGCAGTTGCAGCCATCCATTTCAAATCCAAACACTTTTAAATCCTTGGGGGGGGAACACATCATAATTCAAGCCTTTTCAAGGATTTCTAGAACCAGTAGGACGCCTGCGAAGCCCATCATCTACCAAATTAATTCGCTAATTAACCACTTCTGCACTGGCACCCAGCTAGCACACACTCACAATCCATCCCCAATTCCTGCAAAAACATACTTTCCCTTCCGCCACTTGCGATTGGACTCAGATAGAAGGATGGACAGGAAGGGGGTTAAAAAATAAACCGTGCGGGGGGTGTGTGTGTGTGTCACTGGATCCAGGCCACATTAGAAGATAAACACCATTATCCTACAACAAAGCAACAGAGCATGTTTCACAGTGCTGATATAAGCAAGGTAAAGTCTTTCATCGACTCGCGGGCAATTAGTTTTTCCAAGCAACAGATAAACAAAGACACAGGATGTTCTATTACTACCCTTAGCTGGTGCAGGGATGAATCAGGTAACACTACTGAGCTGCCCATAGAATTTAGATAAAGTCTAATCCCCCCCAAGCGATGTTTGTGCTGGCCCTCTTGAATCAATACACTCAGTAGCTCTCTAATCCACTCAATACCTCCTTAGTTTACTACACAGTTTCGAGATCAGTTTATCAATGAAAATTTGCACAACAGTAATTTAAGTTGATTTAAAACAAAGCACATCACCCAATACCTGCAAGCTCCCTCCAAAAGCATAGGCGGATTTGAGCCTAGGCCCATTACTGCATCAGCTAGAACCCATTCACACATTAGCGCAAAAGCTAAAGCCCATGTACACTAAAACATTAACCTAAACCCATGTATGCATGCAAGCCTGTGTATGCCCGCGCAGGTGCACAAGACACCATTTACACCCACCAATCTGTGCAGAGTGCCCTCTTCTGGCCATGTTCTTAGCCCTCACGGCCTCCTTGATGCGGTCAACCTCCTGCTGATAGCGCTTGCGGTCGCGAGCCGCGTTCTCTTTGGCCTCCTTCAGGGCAGATTCCAGAGCCTTGACCCGTTCAGCTGTAGCACGCAGACGTTTCTCCAGTTTAGGAAGCTCACAGCGGAGGTCTGCATTATCACGCACCAACTGCAGGGGGAGCACAAGAGCGGCACAGTCAGAGGTCATGAAGGATCAACTCAACTGCAATATGCCTATGATAAGATAAACTTTCAACTCAGCTCTACATCTTCTCATTGTCTTTGGTAGCAAATATCAGCATGTAGGGAGAAACCGCAGAAATGCTGCTGTAATGTTACCCTCAGCATGAAAAGTTAAGCTTCATTACCTGCTTGTGAACTTTGGTGAGCTGTTCCAGATTGTTCTCCAGGAAGGAGATTTTCTGCTTCTGAGCGGCGCTGCCGCCAGTGTCATCGGAGTCCATCTCAGCACTCTGTGGAAGCAGACAGACTTGCATTAATCCCTTTATCAAGCAAAGGACAGTCAGTCAATCAGAGAAGAACATCTCTCTATCCTTCGAAAAAACAGCCTTCAAAAAGTGCATCCTGCTCATGAATTTAAAAAAAAAAAAAGTTAACTCCAGCATCTGGAAATTCCCCGTTTTTGCTCTAAAATGTGCCAACGATTGACTATACTCGGAGGTCTTAAGCACGGAGTCATTGAACTCCATGTACTGCACAGGATCTCAGGTCACACCTCATTACCTAAATCTGCATGGTGCCATATCTAACAGTGTGCAGTTACCTTCTTAACTCTAGTGGCCAAATCTTGAACAAACAGCTTCCTAAGGTTGTGAAGGGTCTGGAGCTCCTTAGCCTACGGAAAGAAATGGAAAGACAGGGTGGGGGTTAAAGCAGGGGAGAGGAGTTGTGCCGAATTCTGAACAGGCACATCCAGTACTCAACTTCCGGAAGATTCCGCACAGCCACTCACCACTGTCTCCTCCAGTCCCTTCAGGTCCTGTCTGGCCTGCTCCCTCCTGTCCTGCATCACCCTGCACACAGACAGCCAGAGCCGAATCATTAACATTCAGACCACTGAAACGAGGGCAGCTGAACTCCATGAGCCTATAAGGGAGCCTGAATCAGGAGGGTGAGGGTACGTACGTGAGCTCGTGGAGCTTTCGGCTCTTCTCCTGGTCGGTGGACTTGAGCTTCTCGTGCTCCACCCGCAGGCGCTCCTGCTCCAGCATGATCTTCTGGTTCAGACTGAAAGGACAAGAAAATGTGCACTGATGGTGATGAAAGGTGAGAATGCACAATGCAAACTGGACTTGAAGACCGACACTGCAGTCACTAGAGTAGAGAGTAGATACAGACTGAGAGCGTCTTTGTACATCAATGAGTGTGGCAATGAAAGGAAACTGGGCTTGAAACTGTGAGGATGTCAGTTTGATGCAAATATATTTATGAGCCAATCAGTATACTACTTGGCATAAATGGAGTAAGCCAGAGAACCAGTTATGTGAAATATATGTAAACAAGGGATCTGTAAGCTGTAAATCTGCACCAGTTCAACTGTGTCTGTATATAAAATGTGGGAGGCAAGAGGGCTTTATCAGTGCTGTGTCAGTATTACATGTGAAAGAGGTCTGACAGCACTGTGTCAGTATCAGATGTCATAGGGGTCTGACAGGTTTGAAACGGATTTAGATGTGAGAGGGGTCTGACAGCACTGTGTCAGTGATAGATGTGAGAGGGGTCTGACAGCACTGTGTCAGTGATAGATGTGAGAGGGGTCTGACAGCACTGTGTCAGTGATAGATGTGAGAGGGGTCTGACAGCGCTGCGTCAGTGATAGATGTGAGAGGGGTCTGACAGCGCTGCGTCAGTGATAGATGTGAGAGGGGTCTGACAGCGCTGCGTCAGTGATAGATGAGAGAGGGGTCTGACAGCACTGTGTAGGTATTAGATATGAGAGAGGTATGACAGCACTGTCAGTATTAGATGTGAGAGGGGTATGAAAGCACGGTCAGTGATAGATGTGAAAGGGGCCTGACAGTACTGTATCAGTATTCGATCTGAGAGGGGTCTGACAGCACTGTCAGTATTCGATCTGAGAGGGGTCTGACAGCACTGTCAGTATTCGATCTGAGAGGGGTCTGACAGCGCTGTGTCAGTATTAGATGAGAGAGGTCTAACAGCACTGTGTCAGTGATAGATGAGAGAGGGGTCTAACCGGACTGTGGCAGTATTAGAAATGAGAGAGGTATGATAGCACTGTCAGTATTAGATGCGAGAGGGGTCTGACAGCACTGTCAGTGATAGATGCGAGAGGGGTCTGACAGCACTGTGTCAGTGATGGATGTGAGGGGTCTGACAGCACTGTCAGCATTAGATGTGAGAGGGGTCTGACAGCACTGTGTCAGTATTAGATATGAGAGGGGTTTGACAGCACTGTGTCAGTATTAGATGTGAGTGGTCTGACAGCACTGTGTCAGTATTAGATGTGAGTGGTCTGACAGCACTGTGTCAATGATACATGTGAGAGGGGTCTGACAGTGCCGTGTCAGTATTAGATGTGAGGGGGGTCTGACAGCACTGTGTCAGTGATAGATGTGAGAGGGGTCTGACAGCACTGTGTCAGTATTAGATGTGAGAGGGGTATGACAGCACTGTCAGTATTAGATGTGAGAGGGGTCTGACAGCACTGTCAGTATTAGATGTGAGAGGGGTCTGACAGCACTGTCAGTATTAGATGTGAGAGGGGTCTGACAGCACTGTCAGCATTAGATGTGAGAGGGGACTGACAGCACTGTGTCAGTGATGGATGTGAGGGGTCTGACAGCACTGTCAGCATTAGATGTGAGAGGGGTCTGACAGCACTGTGTCAGTATTAGATGTGGGAGGTCTGACAGCACTGTGTGAATGATACATGTGAGAGGGGTCTGACAGCACGGTGTCAGTATTAGATGTGAGACAGGTCTGACACCACTGTCTCAGTGATAGATGTCAGAGGGGTCTGACAGTGCTGTGTCAGTATTAGATGTGAGAGGGGTCTGACAGCACTGTGTCAGTATTAGATGTGAGTGGTCTGACAGCACTGTGTCAATGATACATGTGAGAGGGGTCTGACAGTGCCGTGTCAGTATTAGATGTGAGGGGGGTCTGACAGCACTGTCTCAGTGATAGATGTCAGAGGGGTCTGACAGCACTGTGTCAGTATTGGATATGAGAGAGGTATGATAGCACTGTCAGTATTAGATGCGAGAGGGGTCTGACAGCACTGTCAGTATTAGATGTGAGAGGGGTCTGACAGCACTGTCAGTGATTGATGTGAGAGGGGTCTGACAGCACTGTCAGTGATAGATGTCAGAGGGGTCTGACAGCACTGTGTCAGTATTGGATATGAGAGAGGTATGACAACACTGTCAGTATTAGATGTGAGAGGGTTTTGAAAGCACTGTCAGTATTAGATGTGAGAGGGGTCTGGCAGCATTGTGTCAGTATTAGATGTGAGAGGGGTCTGGCAGCATTGTGTCAGTATTAGATGTGATCCGGGTCTGACAGCACTGTATTAGTATTAGATGTGCGAGTGGTCAGACATCACTGTTTCAGTATTAGATGAGAGGGATCTGAGATTATTGTGTCAGTATTAGGTGAGAGAGGAGTCTGACAGCACTGTGTCAGTATGAGGTGAGAGAGGGGTATGACAGCACTGTGTCAGTATTAGATATGAGAGGGGGAGAGCAGAGGTTGTGTTGTTATTGTGACCAAGGAAGTGTTGAGACCGAACTGCACTTCCTAACACAATGCTACCAATTCAATAATCTTCGGGAAAAATATTTTGAAAAAATAACAAAAATAAACCCAGAATTTCCCAATCTAAATGACTGGGAAAAACTACCAATCCTCCTGGGAGAGAGAGAGGACTGCTGTAGTCTGGCGGCGAGATATGTAGCAGCCTGCCATAAGCTCCACATCTCAGTGCCCCCTGTCCCACACAGCAAATAATTAATCTTTATTAAATTATCTGTTCAATGTTAACATGTAATTTTACCCACTGCCCATAGCCCCTCATGTTTCATATGGTGCTTTGTATATTTATTGTATATAGGTTTCTTTTTGTTTTTTTTCCCCTCATATGTTCTACTGTTGTATTGTTTGTGTAAATATGCTTTGGCAACATTGTATTCTATGCAGTCATGCCAATAAAGCCTCATGAATTTGAATTTGAATTTGAAAGGTCTGACAGCACTGTCAGTATGAGGTGAGAGAAAGGTCTGACAGCACTGTGCCAATATTAGATGAGAGAGGGATCTGACAGCACTGTGTCAGTATTACAGGAAAGAGGGGTCTGTCAGCACTGTGTCAGTATTAGGAGAGAGAGGGGTCTGACAGCACTCCGTCAGTATCAGAGGAGAGACGGGTCTGAAAATGCTGTGCCAGTAATAGCTGTGAAACGAGTCTGAGAGTGCTGCATCAATACTAGATTGCTAAAGGGTTCTGAAAGTGCTGTGTTGGTAAAAACGTGAGAGGCGTCATCACAAAAGGACAAAAGTTGAGGGATCTCACTCTTGCAGTTCGGTGATGAGCTTCTCCTTTTTATCCAGCTCGTCTCGCAGGCTGCTGATCTGCTTCTGATGAGCCTCACGGTGACTCTGAATCTGCTTCTCCACGGCCTCCTGTGCGCACAAACAAGACGTGCTCCGTAAGCCACACGCAGATGCGCACACACGCAAGCACGCACATATACATACAGCAGACATGGCATCAAAAACCGTAAGCTCTGTATGCCAATCCTCCAACACCATCGTGGAGCACCACTAACCAGAAATAACTCACCAAGTCCTTACTATGGACAAATAACAGAAACAAAAATTTAGAATATGTGGTGGTTTGAGAAGGTCTGTAAATACTGGACAGCCATACCTTGACCTCATTAGCAGTCTGAATTTCATTTTCCTTCTCCATGGCATGAACTTTCTCTGTGAAAGAGAAAAAAAATATGAAATACATTTCACCACTAGGGGGCCCTAAAGCACACAATGTTAAGTTCATGGATCAAGTCTTATCTGCGCAATGAAAGAAACCAACTGAGGCGCCTTATCTACAACACCCCTACCGCGGATAAAACTAAATGGCAAGGCAGACCAAAAAACGTTTTACAAAGAGCCAAAAGCGCATAACAGCTTTTATAACCTTGTAGGATGGTGTTAGCAGATTTTAAATGAACAAATCTTAACCCTTAGAGCACTGAAATAAATTTTCAAAAAATTGTAAATTATTTTGCGCTGTTGAAAACCTTTCATGTGGTAAATTGTTTAAAAGAGCTCTCCTGCGGGGAGGTCAGGTTTCCAACAGCTTTGAATTTGATATCTTAAAGAAAAACAGTATTCGTATTTAGCAGTATTAGGGTCAAAAAAATAATAATAATGGAAAAAAAAAATTGAGTGCACGGAACCATAGTTTAAAAGGCTTTTGCGCTTGTGGATGCGCTGCACATAAATATTTTGGGACACTCTCAGAGAACAGAGGATATAAAAGGGTCATTTGCAGAAAGATTGTTTTGTAATGATATCAGAGGGATGAATACGAGTACGTTCTGCAGAGTGGAAGGGCCGTCTGCGCCGAGAGCGAGGGCCTGGCTGCGCCGAGAGCGAGGGCTTGGCTGCGCCGAGAGCGAGGGCCGTACCCTGAGCGCTGATCTTCACCAGCTCCTCGTTCAGAGAGTCCACCGACTCCTCCAGCTGCCTCTTCTTTTGCTCCACGTTCTGCAGGTACTCCGTCAGGGACTTGATCTTGGCCTCGTGCTTTTAGGGCAGAGGGAGACGAGAGCAAGAATTAGGACCGTTCCCTCCCCCCCCGCTCCAAATTTTGACCGTGACCGCAGCGTTTGACGGGCGGGCCACACCTGAGAGATGCGCAGCTGACAGGCGGCCAGTTCCTTCTCGTTCTCGTCCATCTTCTTGTTGCTCTCGGCCTGGGTGCTCTCCAGCTGCTTGCTGCGCTTCACCATGCTCTTCACCTCCGACTTCATCTTGCTGATGTAGAGGCGTGCCACCGTGAACTCCTCGTCGATCAGGCCGCTGCCGTCATGCTGCTGCGCGGGGAGAGCGAGCACAAGACTCCACAGTCAATGCAGACACTTCAGAGACCACAGAGCAATCAAGTAAAGTCCACACAAATCAATCTGAAATGGCCAACCTGAGGCCAGATATTGTATTTCTCACACTAAAACTCAATTGTACAACAACTGTTTATCATCGGCACTAGAAAAAGCCTTGAGAATAAGCCATGGGATATTTTCATCCCAGAGACTAGGTTTTTGTAGCTCCAGTACATGAGGCAAGAACTAAGCATTAAATCCCAAATAAAAACCATGTTGTCGTACATTATTTTCAAACCATCACTAAACTAAAATTGGTTGTGTCACCGACTGTTAAGTAATGCTCCAAGTCGAATGAACTTAAGGAGCGCCTGCATACTAAAGTGAACTTTGCTAAGGGAAAATAATGATTGTCCATAACCAATCGCGGAAGATGTCCGCAACATATCCACTGTGAGCAGCGCAGAGGCGTCCATGACTTAAGTTAAAAGTGTGCCGGTAGTACTGGGCAAATTTAAAAATATGAAGCCTTAAAGTGCAGTGTTGACATTCACCATCACACACAATCTCAAAGTTGGGTAGGCCATCATTTGAAGGTTTGAATTCTTTTTTATATGTCCTCCCAACAATTGCTTACATATTTTCTCCCAATGAACCTTGAAACTAATGGGAATTTTCAACTGACAGACCCAACATGATGACAGAACTGTCCAGAGGATGTAACTATTCACTGAAAATATGTTCAGGGTATAGCAGCTGGGTCCCCCTCAAAACGGGCCATTTTTGAGTTATTTTTGCAGGCTAGTACATGGTTATTCAAGTTTTGTCAAAAGTCACACCTGCTCTGGGATAAATGTGAATATTGAGTGGTGCCACCAGCCCTTCCCAGAAGTAACCAGCTTACCTTGATGTCATTACTTCCCACGGCAATGCCTATTTCAGCCAGGTCTTTCAGGAGAGAGGACATCATCTCTGTGACCCTCTTTTTCTGATGATTGGTCATCTCCTTCAGTTTCTGAAGCTCGGAGTCGATTGACGCCAGCACGCTCTAGGAATACAGTCAACCAATGAATACTTTAAAAGAAGTGTCACTAACGTGACCGTGTCCCCCATTGCATGTAAATGTTGGTGCTAAATATGAGTAAATTAGTCAACTGGTTCTTGGGATATAGCGTAAATAAGGTTGACAAAGGTAAAATTTATGTCATTTCCCTGTGACCTTGAAAATCACTTCAAGGTCACCAAAATCGACTGGTGTAGCAGGACTTCCCACGTACATGTTGGTGGTAAATATGAGCAAAATCGGTCCACTGGTTCTTGAGATATCACATTAATACCAATGGGACGGATGCATGTACCCATGAACAAATGGCCGAACGGACCTGAATACAATATCCCCCGCTCCACGCTTTGCGGCAGCGGGGGACAAAAAGAATTGAACTTTATGTTAACAACTCGCAAAGAATCACTCTCAACGTCAAATTTTCGGAGATACATCACTGAATGAGAGCAATGTGTCTGACAGTCTACAAGTCAGGTCACTGATTGTATATTCTGTTTGAAGTCATTGTTCACTCAGCTCACATCTGCTGCCTTGATCAGCCAGTGAGTCACTGCTGAGCTTCAAAGCCTGACAGAGTACTTCAAAACCAGGAGGATTTGAGGGAGAGTGACGCAGAGACCGGCTGGATTATTCTGAACGCGTGCACGACTCCAGAGGAGTTGTCAGAGGTTCAAATATAACAGTTAAATGCCTCTCAACCTGCCACCAGCTCATACCCCAATTCAATTTTCTACTGAAATGCGTTCGCTCCCTCTCTTGCTCTCAGTTGATTCGTGAGGGCGTCTGGCACAGAATGACTACCGTGGAGGGGTGCTACACATTTCTCCTTGAGGACAGACAAGTTTCCCCCTCTCAACTTTGTTATGACCCTGGTTGTCTTCCAGAACCTGTCTCATCTGTTTTTGTATTAGGTACCTGTTGCGGTGGAGCTCAGGGAAATTAAACAAACTCTGTGCACCTGAATTTGGCGGTTTCAGGAGTTAAAGGACAGTCAGCCCATAACATTGGGGGACGTTTCGTCGTTCCCCAGGCACCCGGTTATATTTGTGGTTTTGTTGCGTTTGTCCTTTGCAACCAACATGCACCACACAGTACCTTCCCCTCATCCACATCTGACAACACTGACAACGCTGACTTTCATCTCTCACTGGACGGCAGTCTTTTTCTTGTGTTTGATGGATTTCTTTTGGATAAATAATGACCTGCTGTTATTTTAGGCCAAACCGATTCGGTGTTTCTGTCTTGTTGTGACTGACTGAGCCATGGTTGTACCAACTGGGGGCTCGTCCAGGCTCGTCCGTGGTTCAACTTTAAAAACATTTAGTTTCCGGCTGATTAAAAAGCTGGTACACACATTATTAAAATTAGTTAATTAATATTCACCATAAATGAACCTGATCATACATGTTTCAATACATGTTCTAAGGACAGTTGCGGTTGAGCAAATTCAGGAGGAGGCAAACACTGGATGGAGCTCCCAAAGTAACGCCTACCGTTTTCTGGTTGAGCTCTTCGCTTAAGAGCTCAAACTCTCTGGTCTTATCCTCCACCTCCTGGCTCTTCTGGTCGTAGTTGACGGCCAGCTCCTCCAGCGCCTGCAGCACCTCCTTCACCTCGTCCTTGGAGGCCTCGTTCTCCGCCTGAAGCCGATTGAGTTCCGCCTGGAGGTTGTCATGGTCACGGCGAGATGAAGCCAGAAGCTGGAAATGAACAATACGAGAGCAGTCAGTCAGAGAAACTGAGACCAACAAAGAAAATACGAGTTCTTCTCAAAATCATTATCACTTAGGCGCAGATGACCGCAGGTCAGGGGGTGGCAAATCTGGTCCTGGAAAGCCTGTGTTAGCAGGACCTGGACCAGTGAATTACCACAGCCAAACATACCAATTATTTTCAATAGGGAACACACAAACAAGTCTTGAGTTATCTTTGGTGCACATTAATGTAGCTTAAGTGTCAGACAGCACAACTATTAACGCCAATTAAAAAACCTAACACTAACCTAACACTTGCCAAGAAATCAGAAAGAGAAACCCCTTCTGGCAACCTGTGATAGACCAATTAGCACCCGATTGTAAGGTGCAGTCATTATTGTAAGGTCAGACTGAACCGCACATAGATTGGCGAACGCAGCATGACCTGCACACTGTGGTTCATCTCAGCCTGTGGCTGGATGCACAGTAATTTATTTTTACTTAAAATCAAGCAGCGTTTCCTTATTCCCATGCTCAGCTTTAACCCCACGGGCAAACAGGATAAACAGCAGACTGAACCGTGTTCCAGTCAGACGGCTAGTCTGTAGGTAAGGGCCCGGCGTGACCCTGTTTTACACACCGCACTGCAGGGTACTCACCTCCTCCTGGTCTAACATCTGCTGCTTCAGCTTCTCCGCCAGCTGGCTCTGCTGATTAATCTCATCGTCCTACCAGGGAAACACACACGCACAGAGGGAATGAGAGAGACACACACACACAGTCTTTGTCAATGACACTCAATTCGCCAACTTCACCACAAAGAAATACGAAAAGCTACAGCAGCAAGATGAATAATGCCAGAAAATGCACTCAGAGGAGCACAGACCTCAGCCAAGGATGCAGATGAGGTATTCGATGTACCTGCACCTTTTGGACGATGGCCATGAAAATTTAATCAACTTTTTCTTGGCTCAGGACCATCCTTTCTACAAAGTTTCACGTAAATCTGTTCATAACTTTTTGAGATATCTTAATTACAGACAGACATGGCGAATGCATAAGCACTGCTGCCTCCTCCTTGGAGGTAATGACAATCGTAAATATTAGCTGTGCGCAGCAATAATAGGGACTAGCAACGCTGGGAAATGCACCACATTTCAATACTGCGTAATAACGCCTATCAAGTCCATCACCACCGAACTGCAGCCTTTATTGCGGTCAGATGTTATTCTCATTGTGTTTTGGTCCTGTTGAATACAGAATTTGTCATCAGCCCTTTTCCACATTTAATCATTTCTGCGAGCATCACACACATGGCTAAATGTAATCCTACAACATTTGGCATAGTTCAGCATCCATTTACCAGCAGTTTGGAAAGCACTTTAAGTCCTACAAAAATTTCCCTTGAGAACAATGTATTTCTTATGAAGTCACGAGACATTTTCAATTTTCGGGTAAAGAGCGCCCCCCCTGGCCGATCAGAATCAGATTTTGCGCTCTTTCCTGGAATGTCAATGTCAATCAGACGAGTCGTCAGACAATTACAGCGCAACAGCGGCTGAACACATGCTACAGTTAATTCTGCTGGCTTACCATGGCAAGCCATGGCAAAAATGGAAAATCCCAATTTTGTTTCATATTTCAAATCGGCAAGGTCCAACTGACACTTTATGCAAAGCTTCGCAGTTCAGACGATCTGCTTAAGAGCCTGACATTTGAAGTAAATTTATTCAACTGAGAATCAGAACAAAGATCTTGCAGCTGCAAGAGACAAAACTGTCAACTCGCTGCGCTACTCCAACTAACAAGTCCATTCTCAACAGGTCAGAGGGCCTAAAAACTAAGTGTTAATGTTTCTCATCTTTTACCGTTATCTGCAGCACTCCCGCCCCCAAAGGGACTTTTGGCCTAAAATGGGTTTGTAGTCTGTAGTTTGTTTTATGGTATTACGCCCTCTTGAGGCCAATAACAATCATAAATTTCCCCAGTGCCTCAGTGGGGCACGGCATATATCGAAATCAAGTTTAGTGTCATTATGAGCAGATAACTATCAGTGAATTAGCAACTATAGTGCTTGGGCCCCAAATATTAATGGTAATGAGATAAAAGGTTTTGCACCTCCGCTGCATGGACCCCAAATAAAATTGAACCACGTTATTTTTATACTACGGAATAATTTAATAATCATCCAGAAATATACTCCAACCTCTCTCTGCCATCTAACACCAAATTAAAGTATTGTGCAATGTTAAACTAGGAACAACCGTGCAGAGCAACATTGCGAAAGAGTCAGCTGAACAGAGACCGCACGTCTCCATGCAGCCCTGCCAAGCCCCATTACGATCCTGACCTTGTCGTCCAGTTGCTTGTAGAGCTTGGCGAGCTCCGCCTCACACTTCTCCTTCTCCGCGTCAGTGAGCCGCACCCCGGGAACGTTGGGCGTAGACGCAGGCTTGTCATTGTTGATCACGTTGTCCAAGGCCAGGACCTCGGCATTGGCCTTCTCCTTGTCAAACTGCTCTTCCACTGGCACAGTTTCACCTGCAGGGGGCAGTGCAGCGATAACATTTAGGCCCAATTGCCACCCAGCAGCTTATCTGCTTGCTGCCGCTCATTGTGCGCAGTTACACAGCCACTCCACAGATGTTCAACAGAGGCCTTCCTACACACAGTATCTATAGATAAGTCCAGCGGGTCAAACACAAGTCAGTTTTGAATGCCATGCTCTTGTTTAGTCTGCGATAACTAAGCAGCTCACCGTTCCTCCAGCGGTTGAGTTCGTTCTCCAGCCATGTGATGTTGTTGCGCAGGGTCTTATTCCTCTCCTTCTCCCGCTCGTACTTCTTCTTCCACTGCTCAGCGGTCAGCTCCACATTCACACACACAGTGTTCTTAATGGTCTTCGCTCTGACATGGAGAAATTCACACTGATCAGGGGAGAGCATTCATACTTACAATCCTGTAGTAAAAATCGGACTTTATGAGTTTATTTCTTCTAACCTAACTGAACTCACTGGACTGCTGATGAACCTCATTTAAAAAAACAATGAAAATCGTTCTTGCATGAGCGGATGTAGTGCAATTTGCATTCGAGCCACAAATTACAAGAGCATATTTCCAGAAACTAGAGGATGTTGGCATTCAATAAGGCCATGTGTGTTAATTTTGGCCCTACAGCTTGTCTGCTATACACTCTGTATTTGAGGAGTGCAAACCAACAAAATTTTAAACAAAATAATGGTGGGCTCTAAAAGGGTTAACACTTTTTCCATTTTAGAAAAAAAAAAAATTTAACAGTACTCTATCCCTAATTAAAACTAGATGACTCAGTCACCACAGGGACCGAGTCGTGCATCTCCCTGATCCTCAAATTTCGGACAAAATGGCCACCGGCAGCCATATTGGACGTCCAAAATTGCCGATAATCGGTCTTGACCAGTGTCAAATAAATATCTATTAGAAAAATTCCTGTAATAATTGTCGCTTCCAGAGCCCAGAACAGAAATTCTGTGCAGGCGCGGCGGCCCCGGAAATAAACCATAGTATCTCCCAACTATCGTCATCGGGGAGATACAATATACAGCACATGAAAAGCCACATTTTGGGTCTCCAATCTACTCACAGTGAATATTAAATGACTAACATTTTCACCCTTATGAAGGGAATTATCACGACTAGATTCGTCGTCCAATCAGAGTCAGCCTCACCTTTGCCCAAACATGAGGGTGGATTTGGTCTCTGCTTCGTTGTAGGAGGAGGGTGAGCAGCAGATAACGATGGTGGTCCTGCAGTTGCCCCCCAGGGAGTCCTGAAGGATTCTGGTCATTTTGCTGTCTCTGTATGGAACATAGGTCTATCCGGAGGGAAAAGAGATGATCATTTAAAATAAAAATTATTCTGTCATCATTACAATAGAATGAGGAGGCAGAGGGAGGAGATGTGACAATGTTCTGCAGCCAGATTTGAATCATCAACCTCACAGCTCGTGTGCGGATAGCGCTAAGCAATTATCATGACGACATACACAGACTGACACAAGAATTGCACTTAACAGACTGACCATCAAATGGATTGTGAAGGTGAGTTATGCTCCTTAATAGTTTATGGGATAGACTTTGGATGACAAAACGATGGACTTCAGCAACCCTTAAAAATGCTGTGCATTTTTAAAATGCAGTGGAATAGTCAGAAAAATTAAAGCCGGGCTCCTTAACACACCTGTGGAACAATTCAATATCAGGCCATGTTCAGTACTGGCTCATGTTTGTTATTCACGAGTGCATTTGTCTTTTCAAAGATTTGTGCAGAATTTATCAGAAAGGGCAGGATTCGTTGTAACAATGCAGAGAAAAAGACAAAGCCTTGAGGCCTTCAAACTACAATCCACCAGGTGTTCAATGTTGTAATACCCCAATGCTGCTGAAATCAGTGTAAGCATTAAACTCGGATATCCATTCGTGTGGAAATAAATATCAGGTCTGTACTCACCGAGCCCTCAGCCAGGGCTGAGATGACGTTACCAAGTGATGACAGAGACTTGTTGATGTTTTTGGCTTCATCAAGGACAGCTCCCTCAGCTCCAGTTTTACTGACCTGCCAATGTGTGTGCACACACACACACACACACACACACACACACACACAGACACACAGACACACAGACACACAGACACACAGACACACAGACACACACGCAAAGGCAAACATACAGACATGCTTCAGTAGAGTGCATGAAAACTGTTTATTAATTAAACAAGGCAAGAAAAGTGTAAGGCAGGTGTAAAAGGAAGTCAAAAAAGACATCAATTATACAACTAATTAATGTAAAAAAAATCTACATTTTAACAAAAAAATGTATCTTCTGCCAAAAGCCTCATAAGTTGCAAAATTAATTTGATCACATCCAGAGCTAATGCTTACATCAGCATGCTCTCCATCGAGGCGTGCAAATAAATTCATATCCAAAAGAGATCAAAGCAATACTCCAACCATTGTCATACAAATCAATGGGGGAAAAAAAAAAAAAAAAATCTATTTGACGTTACGAGCCAAGTGCAATTGAAGTCCACCAAAGAAATGACCTCAAGATTGATAGAGAAACCAGTGTTTTAAATGGGAGAGCTGACCGTGGTACGCATATACAATCCATACTGTAAAAATGTACCAAAAGAACATTAGCAGTGGGACACTGAACACAGTATGAGGCATGCAGATAAGATCATCACTGCCATTCCTCCTGCTGAAGGAGAGGCTAGAGTTATGACTTCCACTCTCATGCCTCATTCACGCCATATGGGAGGGTCTGTAAAATCTGAAATTAGTACAGAACGTCAGTGTCCAAGGGTGTGGTATGTAAACGGATGGACTTGGGAGACTTTAACAGTTACAGTGCAAAACTGTTTATTTAAAATAAATGTTGCAATGATGGACAGTTTTTTGGTAAATATAGTATGCATGATGAAAATACCATTACATCAGAATACACTTGCCATCAATGCTGCAGTGTGACTGATATAAGGATGTCATTTTCCAGGGCTTCCTATATCGAAGCTTATATGTAAAATATGAGATTCTGAGTTTTAATCACAAAATCTAAGTTGACGTGCGCGCTATTTGCGACTCGGAATATTGGTACTTGAGGTAAATACCAAAGTACGTGGATGTAGCAGTAAGGTGTAAAAAGGTAACGCGGCTTGTGATGCCTGAGCTCTAGCTGAAGGATGACCAGCCGTACCTTTTCACTGCCGGCCAAATCTACCAGATACAGCTTCCCGCTGAGCTTCTGCTCCGTTTGGGTGTTCTCCTGTTTAACGTTGATGAGGAAGATGCTGTGACTTCTGGAGCTGTGTTCATTCATATCTATAAAGCAAAAAAAATCACCAGCATCGTAAACAGTTATGAGTGAAAGGAAGGCAAACTCAATTTTCATTTACGTCACCCTGGGCTACAACGCAAAACAATTCAGAATATCAACTGGATTAAAAAAAAAAAAAAAAAATCAATAGCAATCAAAACAAAGCAGTTAAAAACACTGCCCTGAAAGGTACACCGAAACCTATACCAAGAGTGCACAAATATGAACTGCGTACAGCCTTAGTGATGTCACATTTGTGCTAAGCTGCCAACAGATTTGAGATTTAAAAAAAAAAAAAAAAAAAATTTTTTTTACTGGGGACATGCCAGTCTCCAAGGAGATTTATGGACAAAATAGACAAAATGACCCTTGCAAAAAAGGAAAATTAGTCAAGACGTAAAATACTGCCATTTCTCGTAGTCACCTGAAGACTCGTATTGATGTTTCATAAAACATCTAAAAGAAGGAATGTTGATCCAGTAAGTCTTCTCCTTGCCAAAATTAGACCTTTTTTCACACAGATCTACCGGACAAAAATAACTCTGCATCAAAGATCACAGCTCCTGCAATGAGGTGCATAATGAAGGCTGGGCCTGGCCACTCTACAGAACAGAATTTCCTGTTTCATCTCATCTTTTCCCCAATACTGGAGCTATAATAATTTCAGAATGCTGGGTCTACGGAATCCCCAGACGCTACTTCCACTTCTTCATTTATAAGTCAAAGGACTCATAATATGGAAAATCTTTCCCCAGGTCAGTTCACCTGTTCAACAGTCTTCACTGCATCCAACAGCCCAGAGAAGGCCGATTTTGAGACCCCGCCCCAGTTTAGACCCCACTTTGCTGCTTCTGCATCATGGACAAGCCTGTCCCAAATAGTGCACATGCCCACCAGCTCTGTCCGAGGGCTCTGCTCCCTTTCACTACCTTCTCTCCCTTAGCACTAATGCTAATTTGTGTCGGGTTTAGCTCTGTCCGCCAGCCAATCAGAGCACAGCGAATTCCCCTGGAGGGGACAGCCACTCAAAACAGTTTGTTCTTCAGGGGGAAGAAATTGACGGGCGATTAATGGCACAGAGAATATAGACCTTTATTGACTTTTTTGCCAAGAAGTCTGTACTCCTCCATCTAAGAAGCTGAGTTTGGCTAAAAATATACAAGAATGGTCCACAGCGCACATCCATGCTGTCAAAAATTGAAGGTACCGTATTTTGTCAATTTAGATTTTTATTTGCAGTTTATTTAATTTGACAGCATGGATGTGCAATGCGGACCATTTTTATATACACTGCTCAAAAAAAATAAAGGGAACACTGAAATAACACATCCTAGATCTGAATGAATTATTCTTAGTAAATACTTTGTTCTTTACATAGGTGAATGTGCTGACAACAAAATCACACAAGAATTATCAATGGAAATCAAATTTATTAACCCATGGAGGTCTGGATTTGGAGTCACACTCAAAATTAAAGTGGAAAAAAAACACTACAGGCTGATCTAACTTTGATGTAATGTCCTTAAAACAAGTCAAAATGAAGCTCAGTAGTGTGTGTGGTCTCCACATGCCTGTATGACCTCCCTACAATGCCTGGGCATGGTCCTGATGAGGTGGCGTATGGTCTCCTGAGGGATCTTTTCCCAGACCTGGACTACAGCATCTGCCAACACCTGGACAGTCTGTGGGGCAACGTGGCGTTGGTGGATGGAGTGAGACATGATGTCCCAGATGTGCCCGATTGGATTCAGGTCTGGGGAACGGGCGGGCCAGTCCATAGCATCAATGCCTTCGTCTTGCAGGAACTGCTGACACACTCCAGCCACATGAGGTCTAGCATTGTCTTGCATTAGGAGGAACCCAGGGCCAACCGCACCAGCATATGGTCTCACAAGGGGTCTAAGGATCTCATCTTGGTATCTAATGGCAGTCAGGCTACCTCTGGCGAGCACATGGAGGGCTGTGTGGCCCCCCAAAGAAATGACACCCCACACCATTACTGACGCACTGCCTAACCAGTCATGCTGGAGGTTGTTGCAGGCAGCAGAACGTTCTCCAAGGCGTCTCCAGACTCTGTCACGTCGGTCACATGTGCTCAGTGTGAACCTGCTTTCATCTGTGAAGAGCACAGGGCGCCAGTGGTGAATTTGCCAATCTTTGTGTTCTCTGGCAAATGCCAAACGTCTTGCACGGTGTTGGGCTGTAAGCAAACCCCCACCTGTGGACGTCGGGCCCTCACACCATCCTCATGGAGTCAGTTTCTGACCATTTGAGCAGACACATGCACATTTGCGGCCTGCTGGAGGTCATTTTGCCGGGCTCTGGCAGTGCTCCTCCTGTTCCTCCTTGCACAAAGGCGGAGGTAGCGGTCCTGCTGCTGGGTTGCTGCCCTTCTACGGCCTCCTCCACGTCTCCTAATGTACTGGCCTATCTCCTGGCAGCACCTCCATGCTCTGGACACTACGCTGACAGACACAGCAAACATTTTTGCCACAGCTGGCATTGATGTTCCATCCTGGATGAGCTGCACTACCTGAGCCACTTGTGTGGGTTGTAGAGTCTGTCTCATGCTACCACTAGAGTGAAAGCACAACCGGCATTCAAAAGTGACCAAAACATCAGCCAGAAAGCATAGGAACTGAGAAGTGGTCAGTGGTCACCACCTGCAGAACCACTGCTTTATTGGGAGTGTCTTGCTAATTGCCTAGAATTTCCACCTGTTGTCTATTCCATTAGCACCACAGCATGTGAAATTGATTGTCAATCAGTGTTGCTTCCTAAGTGGACAGTTTGATTTCAGAGAAGTGTGTTTTGGAGTTACAGTGTGTTGTTTAAGTGTTCCCTTTATTTCTTGAGCAGTGTATTTTAATGAGGCTCTACTTCTTAGCCAGAGTGGACAATTTTTAACCTTGATGACCAGGGAGCCCCTGAATCATGCTTCTATGCTATTGGAAAAGCACAAAGGCTGCTAGACAGACACCAGTAAATCTGAAATCTCAGATATAAGTATTTGGGCCTCTGAAGCAGCCTATTCTTGTGATCCAGAATCCATATAACTGAGAGCAGGACCATGCTGCTGGTCTCTAGAGGATCTCTAGTCATTCCCTGGGCAGCTTCCAAAACCACTTTTCAAGCAGCAAAATTCTGGCGAGGTAGCAAACCTTCCATTAGCACTGAACTTTCTGATTAAAATCACTGCAGCACTCAAACCCTCCAGATTAACTTTTTATTAAGACATTCTCCTCTTCTGTGCATTGATCTGCACCTTCCTGCATCCAACATTCACTAAAATCAGACTTCAATCTTCAAGAATACTGCCACTGCGATGACTGCATTGCTGAACATCGATTAATCATTAGGTAAATGCACCAGAATTAACCAGTGAGGACAGTTGCATCCCTTAGACCATGGGTTATACGTTATTGCCGTTTTTGGTGTGAAATTTTCCATTGAGGCATCCAGATGTGAATACGATATAGCTATGAAGTTAACAGATGGCCCTGCTTAGGTTTTTTTTTTCCTATTAATATGGCCGTGAGGAAGGAAGGTGTAATCTGAATACTTACTGGTCACAGCCACGTGTCGGTTAGACTTTCCTTCATCGATGGTGTCCATGACTTCCTCCGGGCTGCACACGAAGCGCTCAGTGCACCCCTGAGACAGAGAGAAAGCTCTTAGGTTGCGCAAAATGCCAGCCTCCATTTGCCAGATTCAAAATGCAACATTCTGCATCGGCGAAAAATCAATAGCAGCAGGCATTTACCCATACTGAGGCAGCCACTGAACAAGCAGCGGCCAATTTACACTGGAGGAGGGGCACACTCATCAAAGCATGTGCACTGTAACCCAGAATTGCCCACGGCCGCTGAAGATAATGAAGTAACAAAAACTGCACTATCGCCATATGGCTGATAATACATGCCGCACCTTAACGTAGGGGACTCTGTTCTTGTCTTCATGTACAGAGAGGTTAGTCTTCGACACTGCAGAGGAGTCAATGCAAGCAGATGTTCAGATTGGAGAATTTTGGTAAATTTACAGTCATTAACAGATCAACCACACAGAGTATGACTCAAGTTTTCTACAAGAACACTATTCATCGTCAAGGGTGCGAAAAGGCAGCATGTAAAAATGCAGATGTGTCCATTTCTGATTCTGAACGGTTTGAATTTTACAATATCCAGTCACCAAGCAACTAGATCAATTATCTCTACAATGAAGGAGGGAGCTTCCAAAACTTACCATCCAAAAGGTCCCTAATCTTGTCCAGGTATATTTCAAAATATGAAACCTGCAAGGCGAATCCAACTCATTAGCAGGGAAATCACTTTCAACCAAGTTCCCCAACAGAGCCACATATAACTCTCATGGAGTGCTTTTCAGAGGGAAATTTCATGTGACAAACAATTCTACATGGATATTCAATTATGCTACACTGGACTTCCTTAAAGGCGGAAATATCTTCATAAATGAGCATGAAACAGCCAGTGCACACCTTGATATGGAATTCCAGATTCTCATCCATGGAGTAAATGTAGTTAAAAATGTCTTGCACTATCCTGGGGATGATTCCCATTCCGTCTGGGTCATGGAGGTTACCCTGCATAAAAGACAAAACAAAATTCAAAACGATAATAAACAGCTCCAAACTCACTGCATGACTGCAATGACAGTAAACAACAGAAAACACCTTCATGTATGCTTCACAAGTAAAGCTTCAATCCATTCCATCGCTACTGACTTAAGTTCATTACACTAAGAACAAATACAGCTTCATACTCTGCGAGGCATGATTTCAGCGTTACCTCCATTGTGTGCGTTTTGCCAGATGAGGTCTGCCCATAGGCAAATATCGTGCCGTTATACCCCTCAAGCACATCTGTTGGGCAGACAGAATAAAAGTGTCAAAAAAACCAAAGAACACAACAAAAATGTTCCTGATTTCTGCTTTAAAAGGAGGCAAATTGATGGGTTGTTCATGGATAACAACAGCAAGAGAACAATATCACCTTGGCGAGATGAAGAACTTTTTGAGGGTGAAAATACCCCATTGATCGTTCCTCTACAGCTGACCTGAGGATTCTGTGGTAAAGCCCTGGATAGCTTTAGTGACAGTAACTTTTTAGAGTAATTAAACAAAGTACGCATACTGAAGAACAATGCTCCACAAAACATTTATTCAAAATATCAATGTTTTGGATCTCCTAATCGAAACCTCGATATTTTGAATAAACTTTTTGGGGTGCATTGTCCTTCAGTGTGCGGACTTCACGTCATCATTTTGTTTGATGCGTATTCTCCGTTTGTCCTGCGCCTGTATTAGAGTAGATATTCATGCTCCATTTTTTCTTAAGTCCCAACTGAAATGACAGAGGTCCAAAAGTGATCAAGAACGATCCAAGAATTTTACCATAGCCCAGAAATACTCCCATTTTTGCGCGCTTTGCAGCTGCGAGACCTCAAGACTTTCGGCACATAAATGTAACGATCGCTCCATGTAGCACAGTTCTATAATGCTTCATTGATGATTCGCTCTTTTTCTGGATGGTCATATATTTGCTGCTTTTGGACAGCGCAATAACCATCAGTAGCAATGATCCGTGTCCACATCCCCTCCTTCCTATATGCCCTCCATTTCCATGGAATGAGAGATGAGCAAGTGTAATAACGATAAAAAATAATAATAGTAAATAACAAATGAAGCCACAGTGACCCAAAGAGGCTTGTGAAAACCTCCAGGAATAAATAAATATGAAGGTGAAGCCTCAGGCAATAATATGAAAGAAGATGAGCTTTCCTCTCATTCACATATATGAATACATTTTTATGCATTTTCCGTGCGGTTACATACACCAGTGTTATTTACAATTTTACAAGCACATAAGCAGTTTAGGCTTTACAGTCATGGTTTAAGCTCCAGCTATACTCATTAACTCCCTGACCAAGAGTAGGGATTGGTACGGTAAAGATTTTATACTTATATAATGCTAAACACAGCCTGTAGATTCCAATGCATATCAATACTCATCAATTCTACTCTCCATGATTTGGTGCAGAAATAGACGTGATACGATAAAATAACAAGGTCAATTTTCTACTACTTTGTGTTGCAGTGCTCTGTTTTTCAGCAAAGTGAAGCATTTTAACTTCCCAAATGGCACAAGGCAAGTAGTAAACGGTCAAGACTTCAGAAAACGAACATCTGTGTCACAAGATGGTTTCCAAAATTTTGGAATTCATAAAAAGCCGCATCTTGAATAATAAGGACACTAGAATCCAGTGAAAGAATTAGAATCAAGTTAGTCTGGAACGCACTGGACCGAAAGGTCAGAGGGAGGAAATCTTAAGGGGTCAAGTCTGGGTTTACTCAATTTAAGTACTTCTAAACACGAACAAGAGTTGTCAGTAAGACAACAAAGCTCGCCGGGGGGCATGGTTAAAGTTTTTCTGCACACGGACGGAAGCGGACGCGGACGCCGGGGGTACGACAATAGCTCTCCGGACATTCGTCCCTGCGAGCTAAAAACACATAAAAATTGTGTCAACTGAAAAAAGCTCAGAATTGAATTTGATTTTAATCAAATATCATACTTGTAAGTTTGTTACCGTGAAAACCGTACATTATTGGTGAAAAATGTGAACTCTTGTGCTAATAATATCTCAGAAACTATACCATACAGTGGGGCAAAAAAGTATTTAGTCAGCCACTGATTTTACAAGTTCTCCTATTAAGAAAGATGAGAGAGGTCTGTAATTTTCATCAGAGGAACACTTCAACTATGAAAGCCAAAATGAGGGGGGAAAAAAAAAAATCCAGGAAATCACATTGTAGGATTTTTAAAGAATTTATTTGTACATTATGGTGGAAAATATTGACAAACTCATTCTGGGTATTTTCATGGGAAAATATTTTGAAAAATTATTTAGTAATATAATTTTAGAAATGGGTGACAGAACCTTGCCTGGCAGATGGATCATAAATACACTATGCATCTACCTACCCAAGAATGGTTATGTCATTGTATAGAACATAACAACCTGATGCTATGGTGAAAATATCAGAGCAATACCTTGAAAAATGTGGATTTTATGCCCGCCACAAGCCTGATAAACGACGATTTTGCAATGCAAAAAAATTGCATTTTTGTCACGAAACGAATGAACTGGAGGCGTTCACATGATAAAAATCCACTTAAAAGATAGTTTTTTTGGTCTTAAAATCACCTTTCATAAATGTTTTGAAAGATTTTTTACAAAATGAAAGAAAACATATTTTTTCCAAGTCTCAACCTGGGCTTAACCCCTTAAAGCAATCCGTGGGATCTTTCACAGTAATGCTGCACGCTCAGAGCCATGTGATTGCCACTATAGGAAAAGGGAAAAAAAATGAGTGTGCTCCACAATTACAATCACACACGCAGCTCGTTTTGATTACAGTGACATAAAGGTTTTTTTTTTTTTTTCTTAAAATGTACTTTGTTCTCATTTCAATCACTGGTTTCATAAAAATGTGCCAGGTCCAAAGTTTTGACTGCTACAGTAAATCTAGCGACTATGTTTCCTCTACACTCCTGAACTGCATAAAATCGAGCACTTGATATATTGTTTGCATTCCAGCATGAAATGTGAGTAAATAATCAATGGCTCAACAGCTTCCTTGATCTTATTGTGGCTGCAGCAAGGCCTGAACAACCAATCCTCTGCAGCAGTAAAAATCATAACCCTTAGAACATTAAATGCAGCTATTTTTACTCAGTAATGAAAGATATCAAATTGTTGAAAACTTATCAGGTTTTCAACAGCACAAGATAATTAACCCTTAAATGCCCCCTGTGAGAAATTTGTCACACGATTCTGGGGGTTGTTGAAACCACTGACCCCACATATATTTTGCAACCTAATGCCCATAGTGACATATCTACACCATCAGTGCTGCCATCTGATGCATAAAAGCAGAACTGACACTACACTGGCTAAACCAGCTAACCTTTCCAATATGGCCGCCCCCTTGGTGGAATCCACACGATAGATCAGCACCGATTCATCACTGGATAAACAGGGTTCCTACAGGTTTCTTCAAGTTAAATTCAAGTCTTTTTCAGACCTTTCAAGACCATTTATATCAAAAATTAATACCCATTTCTCGGCCTATTTCACAGCCCCACCGGCAAAGAAAAATGAAATCCTTGAATTTCTGAGCGTTCATTTATTCAACAAACAGAACAGCAGTCCTCAGTACTCGTGCAAAAGAGATGTCTCAATGTGGTTTTACTGGTTAAATTAAAAAATAAACCTGTGGGTGTGTCAAGGATGAGGGGAGAGTCCCTTGTTCCTTTCCTCGGACATACTTCATGTGCTTTGTCGATTCTGCGTGAGTCTTAAGGCCTTCACTCCCATTGTTCCGAGTTGAATCCTCTTCTTGCACACGGTGTAGTCGGCCTCAAAAACGTTTTCTACCACAGGTTTTTACCAAAGAGATATTTAAAAAAAAAAAAAAAAACTAGAGTTGACAATGTCACTGGCTGCACCAAAGCGTACACGGCACAATAGCTCCGCCATCTTGTGTATGTATAATTGTCCAACGAGGCACATGTTAACAGTAGGCTAAACATGGGTGTCGAATTTTTTTTTTTTTACCCTGGGGAGAGGCTTGTTTTCCGTGTTTTGTTTTTTTTTTCATACTTAAAAAGACACGAATAAGGAAATGTAATTGAACAACAATATTTATGCTCCATTATTTGGCAAAGCTAAAGAATGAGCTCTACTATCGCCTTACCCTTTATATTATCGCTCAGTTACCTACATTTTTGTTTCGCGCAAAGTAAAAGCGTTCGCATTCAGCTGTGCCGGTGAGTCTGACTCAGGTCTATACCTGGAAGAAACTAGTCGTTACATGCATATATGAATTTATGTGTATTACGATCGGAACAACTTCATTCTGAAGTATTCGCAACTACTCGTTTTCTTCATTTAGTCCGTCTTTGCCCTGACACAATGGATAACAGGATGATATTGCCCGTTTCCCTGAGTAGGAACAATGTAGAAGTCTCAAAACTAAAGTATGAAAATGAAACCACACCAATTACAGTTTCCACGAATACACTGTTAATAATAAATGAATTAACTGAAGCCTTTTTGCCAGGTAATTTAATTGGCACATTCTTAACAGTTATTTGAACTGTAATTTTACAATAAGTTTACCACAGAGTTCAGTGCATGTTCAGTGTAAACCAGAGTTAAATGCATGCAGGACTCCTCTTACAGATAAAATGACAAGGAGACAATGTGTTAATTTTACAGTTAAATTCAGTCAGTTTATAACAGTATAGGAAAGCCAAACTTCATTTCATTGCTCTGTTGCGACAGCCTATGTGCATGGTGCAAACCAGCTTGCCCGGTATACACAAGTGCTTATGAATGGAAATGCATTGTGACGGGACTGGACATTTTGTCTGAAGTAAGCAAAGATTTGTTATATAAAATCAGGTATATTCGATGTTTATTGCATAGATAAACATTACAGAAAAAAAAAATCTGGACATCAGCTGTTGTCCCATACAAGCAAGTTTCCATTTTATATGACGACGATTTAGGCCAGTTCTACAGTATTTTCCTTTGAACGTCTGCCCCGATATACATACACAAGATGGCAGCTGAGTGCTGCCAAGGAAACGAAGACTTTGTCCACTCTAGTTTTTTTTTTTTTTTTTTTTTTATATTTCTGTGGTTTTAACCAATGACAAAGAAATATTATCCACGGCTCGTCAAATTTACATTTCCCCATATTCCCAGCATGAATTAAAAAACAACTAAACCAACGCTGCTTGCCTTGTTGTTTGTGGTCTGTGTTGTGGTGCTGTAGTGCGAGGTCTTCAGTGACGTGTTCAGAGCATTTTCTCCCGGGCTGCGTTGCGTTCCCACCACTCTTTATTTACGTTATTAGATCCCAACAATCGTGGTTGACAAATGAAACTTTTGACGAGAAATGCGATACGGAGTAGTTACGTACAGCATAACTTTTAAGACCCTGATATCAAAATTCAAGACCTTTTCAGGTCTTTTTAAGATATTATTTCCAAATTCATAAATTCAATGCTTTAAAGACTTTTTAAGACCCCGCGGCAACCCTGGATAAAGTAGACAAACAGGTAAGCTAATGAAAAATAAGCTATGCCTAATACTTCACTATATGTCAACAGTTTTATCATTCCAAGTCATTTTTGCAATAAGGTCCCCGAAATGCCCACTGTGAGATGTATGTCACAAAAATAAAATGAGGTCAAAGGTCACCAAAAATTAAAACTTGCTATTGGGTTATTATTACCTCCTCCCCAGGACATATTAGCAGAATACATAGATTTTTCTTTCAACTTTTACTATAGTTGGGCATTTAAGGGTTAAATTTATATTTTTTCCAAAATTTATTTCAACCTTCTAAGGGTTAATCAAAAGGGTACAAGCTGCTCTACAGCCAGGCATTCATCCTCCTGGCGTTAACGCCAGTCCTCAGCTCCCATGATGCATCCTACCTTTGACAATCTTCTGGGCGCAGGCGTTGTACACTTGCTCCTGTGTGGTGTTGGACTGGAAGACTCGATCAAACGCGTACGGTTTGCCCTGCACCAGACAAAGAAAAAAGATGAGAGATGTGGAGACTATTAAGATTTCAGAAACACCAGGCAGTAACAGTACACAGTGTACAGTGGTTAACTACGCTTTAGTGATGGCCTCACAACACGCCTTTCTGTGCAAACAAATGAGGTTTACACCTGCACAAACGTAGCACATATATTGCTTTAAATCCATATTGCAGTACTACCCACAATATGCTCGTCAGTCGTGAAAAAAGCAAGGCAAGAGTCAGCCTTAGCGGAGCAGATATGTTATCAAGCTAAAATGAGAGCAGAGAATAAGACCTGCATTGTGCATACGCTTTCATACAGAAAGCACTGACTACAGAATGGAAACTGGGCAAATAGTTCATAATTAGGTTTGACTTTGCCTGGAGAGAAGCATGAATTACAGACCAATTAGATTTGCTAAAATATAGCATTACTGTAATAACCTGCCACCCACCAGAATGGGGAACCTGATAAACAGTCTTTTCTCTCCACAGGCCCTACGCCGCGCCACATTAAGGCCTCTAAGCAGCAAAGCATGCTGGGAGGATGAGATTACACAGCATGTGCACGCCCATTCATTATCTACCCTCGACCCAAGTAAGGAGACTAGAGATTGGCTGTAAAGCTCGTCTTTGCAACCGATTCTTTAGAACTGATGAGAAAGCCAGTGCAGTGTAGAGCTCTGAGTAAATTAGCCATCAATGAGAAAGATGATGGTTGGATTTAAGTCAGGGGGGAAGCATTTCAGCTGCGATATCAGAAAAGTAAGCCGCCATATTCTCAGGAAAAGACTTCTTAGCTCAATTACAACAAAAAAATTTTCATCTTCATGCGTCACTCAAGAGTCCTCCATGATCAATAGGTTCCCGTCACTTCCAGTCATTTGCTAGAAGATGACTGCTCACATCTTACCAAAAACAATTCAGCAGTAATAGAGCTTTAACAATCCCAGCATAAGGTGGTTTGAAAACCATTCCAAGTTTAAAGGACACACACCACACAACGACACCCCCAAACAAAAGCATGCTCAAAGCTATTCTGAATTATTCATTCGTCGTACATCTTTTCACTTAAAAATACATTAAAAAAAGAAAAATAAGATATGCATTTTGGATGTAGCTACATACAGAACTACTGGATAATGTGTCATTCTGTACCTGCCCACCTAAGTAACGTTGTTCACACTAGTTTAAGCACCTCTGAGCAGAGCATGGTGACAAACCCAGAGCTTCAGCTCACTGAGGGCCAATAGAGCAGCTGTGAAGCAGGACCTCAGGATGCAGTATTAGGGGAAGCAGCTGTCTGCACCATGTGTCCTCGCCCTGGCTACACCCACCCTGGCATTTAACCGCACCGCCATTCTCCGCTGGCCACATAAAGAAATGCAAACACAGAAGTGATCCAGAAATACAGGATCCCAGCACTCCGGTTTACCACCAGCAACTGCCAGTTTCAGGTCAGGATTGGCATAAAAGCTAACCAAAGATCCTTTCAAGTTTTTGCCAAATTCTGGTATCGGGACGAGCTTGAAGTCTCTGAGGCCTTATTGGTCTACAGGAAGTCATGTTACAATGTCAGCACGGAACTGAGAACAGATGCTTGTTTTTAGATCTCATAATCAATGCAAGAGTGTACTGGAAGAAGTCAAAGCTCAGAAATTCCATCACAAGGACAGCACTGCCCGCTCTTCTGAACAAATGCTCACAACAAGCACAGGAAAGGGTGAATTTGGCAAAGAGGGGAGGTGGGATTTCGTGCCTGCCAAAGGGGTGGGGAGAAAGGCATCACAAACTGTGACTATATCGTCCGGTCTAGACTCTGCGACAAGACCCCTGGCACCCACACGCGAAACGCCCTTGCCATCCGAGCGGCGTGAAAAAGCAGAGCGCTTTCTGACCCAACCCCTGCTACGCCCCCGTCGCCTGAATCTCAGGCAGCTCAGCTGTCTGCTCGACTTCAACAGTCACCGCTATTCCAGAAGCACGAAGAACATCGTGGTCACCGCTTGGGCAGGGCTTAAACAAATGCTGGGCCTGCGTCCAGGGCTCCATTGTTCATCGGCCTTTCTTTGGTTGTGCAAACTTGTAATGAGCACACATGAGAATTGCAGCAACTGTGAATAAAAGCTGCAAATGAATGAGCAGCGCCAGACTCCAACGGAGTACAAAACTTAACCCTTAGAGTGCTAAATGCAGCTATTGTTGCTAAATGATGCAAGACATCCAAATCAAAGCTGTTGAAAACCTATCATGTGGCAACTTGTTTAAAAGAGCTCCCCCAGGGGGGCTCTTTTAAACAAGTTGCCACATGATAGGTTTTTAACAGCACAAGATAATAAAATTTATAGATTTTAAAAATGTATTTCAGCACTCTATGGGTTGACACTCCCTTTGCACCAGACCACTCACTGCTTACTATTGCATCCCAGTATGCAGTACAATGCAACGGCATTACAAAGGTAAGTGGACTGGACCTTTTGATAAACATGGGACTGCTCCGTGCCGAATCCACACCTTACCCACCTGGGCTGGGACACAACTACTCCATTCAATATCCAAAGGAGAAGTTTGCAGCTGTTCAACTGGCTTTGTTTCTAGCACAAGCCGCTCATAAATAGGGGAAAAAAGCAGCTCTGTAAACAATACTCAAGTCACACTGGATGGACTGGTCTGGCGAATATAAGCCATATTGTAGTTTTCTTACCGGACAGATATAATGTTGCAGCCTTGGTCACACCCAGGTCAAAACCCATGAGGAAGTGCGAATAAATAAATAAAAATCTCTGGTTTTACCAGAATAAACAAGTGAAACAGTGACTGAACTACAGCCAACTCTGTTCCTTTCCACACTGGTTAAGGCCTGCTGAAGTCACTACACGCAGTGCAGGTCAGAGCTAAACCACGAGGGTGATTCTCACTAAACTGTCCTGACTTTTGCAAAAACAATTTTTGGTCAATTTTCCTAGTTTTTTCTCTCATTAGAAGCAAGCAGGGTCTCAATTAACTGCCTCAATTAAAATGTGAGATTAACACATGTTTTTTTAACACATTTTCAGAATGTTTTGAGTTCATTTTGACCAAATAAGTTCATTACAGTCACACATTTTCAATTGATGATAACAGAATATGTTTGAAAGGTAGACCTTTTGTTTTTTTCATGCATGGTCTATTAATAGTTCAGAATAGCCACATGGTGTAAACATTCAGAAAAATGTTTATTGACATTATGTTCATTACCGAAACAAAATTACATGTTTTATACTAAATTTTTCCTGTAGTGTAAATTTTACAAATAAATAAAAATAAATAAAAATGTCAATTCAGTAATCTGAAAAGACTTGACAAATAGTTCCTGTGCAAAAATAAAATTTGAAGTTATCACTCATTCCCATCCAAATATTTACATATACAGCAAGTATTACGGTAATGAAAAGCTTTGTCACAGTAATGAACTCGCATGGCATTCACACATCATAGAAGCCATGTTTTTAGAATTCACAAATTAGGCTATATAGTCAAATCTTTTTTACCGTTTATCATGGAAGGTTACATGATTAGACCGTCTTGGATAATGACTAATTAAACTTGACTTCACAAAAAACAATGAACCAAGAGCAATTTGTAACTGAATAACAGAAGGTTTAATGCAACCACAATCAATACAATGTATACAATAACATTTTCAAATAATTAAGAGCAATTAATAAAAACGTGTGCGCAATGCACGGAGTACCCCTCAGCCCGATGTCGAAGTTTTTGGAGACTCCAGCCCGCCCGCCACCCGACCGCCCAATCGCACGAAGGATAGCAATACCCCATCAGCCTTGAGGGCTGAGGAGTAAAAAGTATAAAAGATACAAAAAAGTTGAATGGTAGCTGAATAGCAGAAGGTCTTGAGAGCATTTTGAAGTTTGAATGAAGTCTCTAGCTGAAAGTATGTAGTTGAAGTTTAAAGAGGCAGGCTGAAAATTTGAGGGATTTGATCATTCTCTCCGTTCATTTTGAATGAGGAAGATTTTCAGAAAAAGCTTAATATTTTATAAAGTATAAATACCTTCAAAAAGTTGAGAGGACGCCTGAATATCCTAAGCGAGCTGAACATTTTGATATTTGAACAGGTTTTCTAGCTCAAAGTATGCAGACCGCAAAAAACGGCAGAAGAACTCAGAATATTAAGAACATATAAAGATTTGGATAACAATAGTGTGAAGGCTGACTCAGCATACAGAGATACATTTGGAATGAGGAATTATTAGAAATATCTTGTATCAAGACTGGCGGTATGATTTAAATCCATTCAACTTTGCATACTCTAGTCCAGTGGTTCCCAAACTCAGTCCTGGGGCCTCCCTGAGTATTCTGGTTTTTGTTTCGCCCTTGATTGCAATCATAGGATCTTAACTGGCTGTCAATTTGTCTTATTTAGGTGCATTTAAATTTAGAGCAGCAATTTATTTTTTTGAATCTTTTGACATTGTATTTTGACAGATATGCATACATACAGTGAGGAATAAATTCTGCATCCAGATTGCGATATATGAGCAACAACTACACAAAGAGAGGAAAAAAATTTTACCCAATCAAATGGGGGGGGGGGGGGGGGAATCAATGGGTTCCTAATTGGTGAAACTGTGGGCACATGGTTGCAAAAACTTAGAATTTACTAGACAAGCTAATGATAGACAAACCGGTTTTAGGTTATGTTCTTGTTCTTGAGTGCAAGCAAATTATTTTGAGAGAATTCTAATCACCTGTGTTGAGCAACCTGATTTGGTGGCAAGTAATTTACTCAGTGCCTGACTTGATCAGTTTAAAAATGTCAAAGGATTATCTCAAATGGCTTGCAACATCGGGAAAAAAAACAAAACTGTATATTCAAGGGTCTTTTATTTCTTCATGGCACACATGGATATTTCTACCAAAATTTGGCTAACTGCTAATTCCCCTATCCGCTAATGCTACATCCACGCCAATCGCGTGGCGGGAGGAAAAAATAATGAACTCAAAGTCAACCCATTAGGTCAACAACATTTAATATGCTTTATTATGCCTTTTGCTGATCTTTTTCATTGTTATTTCTGCAGTTAGAATATGCAATGTTTAATTTTCCAATTGAAAAGTTGATGAAGTATCGACATGGTGATATTTATTTTGACAAGCTGTCACCTCCATCACCTGCAGGAACCTTCAGAATTTTAGGGGTCATCATAGGTATCCAACATGAAAAGAATCCAGTCAACAGTTCTTAAGATAATGGAATTTATGCTTTGTGACCTTGAAATAAGGGTGAAGGTCACCAAAACAGCATGGTACCTTTCCCCCACTGGGATGAACCTAGGTACCAAATACGAGAAGAATTGAGTCAATAGTTCTTAAGATATACAAATGTATGATTTGTGACCTTGAAATGAAGGTCCAGGTCACCAAAACAGCATGGTACCTTTCCCCCACTGGGATGAACCTAGGTACCAAATACGAGAAGAATCGAATCAATAGTTTTTAAGATATTCAAATTTATGTGTTCGTACGGACGGACCAAGATACTCAAATTTAAGCTTTCTGACCTTGAAATGAAGGTGAAGGTCACCAAAACTGCATAGTACATTTCCCCCAGTTTGATAAACCTAGATATTACATATGAAAATAATCTAGTCAACGGTTCTTAAAATATCCACATTTATAAGTTTGTACTGACGGAGCCCAATGCTATATCCCCCGCTTCACGCTAATCGCACGGCGGGGGGATCAAAAGTCTGGACACGTTACGATAATTAAATTTCAGGCTGAAACGTTGTCATAAAATATAGAATAATCCATCAAATGCAAAGACAACAATAGTCCTACAATTAGTACACACCATAGATTGATATATAATGCAGATGTATGATTGTTTTAGTAGTTTAGTCTATCAAATCCTTACAGACATGAAAAAATGCAATTTCGTGAGAATCATCCATGAGGCTCAATTTACACTTGGTCATTCTATGCTCCACATCAGATGGCTATTGGATATTGACAAAATGCCAAATATTCATGCAGTCAAGAAGCACAATACATGGGGGCTGTTACTCGATTGTTCAAACCACATTGGTATGCGTTTTGAGACGCATTCTGGCCAGATGCTGTAGTTATCACTTGAGACTCTCCAAGTGGCATCTGTGATCTCTTCTCCTGGGTGGGACTACTTCAGTAAGGGGTGTAAGGGGGAAATATTTTCCTGGATCTCGCCAACAACCAAGATATCAAAACTTAATCCTAAGGTCTTAGCCAGGTTATAATGATGAGAATAATTAACTAAAATAGTGGCAAAGCCACTGCACCCGCTTGGCCAAGTCAACCAAGCTGGATTCAGAGTAGGTGAGACTCAAAGACTGCCTGACATCACAACCAACTGGTCGCGTGCTGGTTTCTGTGGGCCAGTATCACTTCAGCCCAGTGATTGAACTAAAACCAATTGAACAGAGCAGATTTTTGAATATGAGCACCAACTTGACCCAATATTTGTTCTAACAAGCCTACATCCTGCAGAATGGAGGGGAGTCTGTGCTGCTACCATCAGCTGACCGAGCAGTGACAAGGCAGCTCTGTCAGCAGCGGCAAGATCACAGACCAGCAGGGGCGGGACAGCAGTTATCTCTCCGCAGTACCAGATGACAATCAGCACCATCCAAAGTACAAGTTAGCAAGCCAATGGTGTCAGCCAATCAACTGTAGAGACAAAGTGATCCCCCAGTGTCCTTACAGAAAACCCAAGCAGCTTGGCCCACAAGAGACAACTGATCACATGCGTGTCATCACTTCTCTCTCAAAACAATGCCTCTGAGAGCCCGCGGAGATATAAACAACACTGAAAGAGGATTTGCCTAACATTTCCCTCGGGTGTAAACAAGTAAATTAAAGCTGCTTTGTTTTGCTTCAGGCTGCCAATCAGAGCCACCGAGGGAACCAGCGAATGGGGAGCAGGTAATCTGCATACAAAAAATATGGTAATTCCCATCTCCAATGGCTGCAATGGGAGTTTTTTTGCCCCCCTATAAAGATGCCAATCAACCTTGTTCAGGCTATACAGGGGTATTAAAGGAAACTGCTCCTAATCCTATTCATTCAGGTTTAATTACTCACCAATGGAGGCTTTGGCAGCCATTAGAAATAAAGGAAATTAATTCCCTGAAATCCCTGCAAAGCTTTAAATGTACCTGCATTAGACAGGAAAGTAATACTGGCAAATAACAACCAGGACCACTGACTCACCAATATCAGTCATTTAACTACTCGGCTTAATCACATTTGTTCAAAATTAGCAATTGGTTAGGATAACTACTCTATACATGAATGAAGCAAACATTTCTGACTACCCCCTTAACCCCTCTATTCACAGGTTTGAAATATCCAGGTTTAAGGCAAATTTAATATCAACAGGGTTATTTGTGCTGTGATCGTCCTGAATAGCTACGAAAACCTGGTGGGCAAGCATTCCGAATGAAATTACTGTCCAACAAGACAGAATCATGGAAATATAAAGACCAGGTCTGCATAATTGGAATCAGCCTTTTGTTAATAATTGCAAAGATTTGGTGACCTGGTTCAAGAAATTCCTAAGTAGTGAGAAGACCCCAGCTGCTGGCTAGTCTGTAGCTCAACTCAACAGGATGGCATATCAATCTTTGCGACGCAGTCGTCCAACTAGATTCAGCAAAAGACAGCTGGCCCCTCAGACCAAAACATGGAGCTTGCTGGCTCTTACAAGACCAAGCGCTGGTATCGGACATCACCTGCATGACTACGGAAGGAGTGCGAAGCTGAAAATGGCATCATAATGAAGAACTAGGCGGGCATGCCAGCAGGTGGAAAAAAGAGGAGGCAGCATATCATGTGAAAGCAGAGGTCTCTTCAGTTCGCCATCATCTTTCCCACATTATGGCAAAAGACCCTAAAAGACTCGAGACTCTCGTCCAGAATCACACATCATTCATCATCAGGAGCAACGACGGGTGCAGCAAGGAAGCTGCCAGCGGTTATCAGGGTGCAGGATTCTCTGCTGGCCTCAATCACACTGTGGAGACAGCCAGACAAGCCTGATAACATGCGTTGATGCGCAAAGAAAAATTAAATCTAAAATTAGTTTTAAAATGCTGTGTCCACTGGATCCACACAAGGACTATAAGTAACTACTAATTAATGTCAAACATCCTGGGCCAATTTTATTAATCAAATTATCTGGAAGTTAGTTGATTGTGTAGTGAGGAAACAACTGACCAAACATTTTTAAGTTAGTATGGGCCTTACATTTTGCCCTTATTAGTGTGTGGTGTTGCGAGGAGGTCTGTGCTGATGCATCGCCCAGGGGTGACCCCAGACTCGAGGGAGGCCGGGAGGGGCTCTTTCGCATTACCGTTTCCGGCTGCTGCGATTCTTCAGGCCAAACAGCACTGCTGTTCCATCCACACTCAGCCCAGAGGCAGCAGAGAGGGGAGCAGCTATTACAATCCCTCCCAGCTCCCGAGAGCACTTACAGCATTCTCGCTTAGCCCATTTTATACTCTGCATCAGGCAGGCTCATTGGCTGAGACTGAGACTATGGGGGAGATTTTAAAAGCAGAGTCGAGCAGCTGTAGGAACTGAAACTTCAATATTTTTAACTCAACAAAGCTTAAAAAAAAAAAAAGTCCAATCATAAAAGACAAATGAAGTAATAAATCATCACAATGTATTTGGCAAACAAAACCTAAAATTTTATAGGCGACGTACATTCTGCATTAAGAGTAAAATTCAAGAACATTGTTCCCATTTTCAATTTTATCCTAATAAACAGAAGAAGAATTGCGGCCATTGGCTAGCTCATTCTGCAGAGACACTGCTATTGAGCAGTCTTGGTCCCCATGTTGAATGTAGACATCTGGACTGCGTGGTTGAGATTGTGGCAGCCTAACAAGATAACATAACCTTGGTGTCACTCAGGTCTCATTGTGCACGAAGCAGCCAGAGTGGTCTGAAATGGCCCTTTGGTTCTTATTTTTTAATAAGCGAGATGTGTTCAATAAAACAGTTTCAAAATAATTCAACTCATAGAATATGACCAAGCACATGACTACTCCCAATAAAGCACTAAAGATGGGAAATCAACTCCAGCCATAATCCAAGTGCAGTTACAAAATCGATGTGGCTGGAAAGATTTACAATTCCACCACTCCCTTCAGCAAATATCAGACCAGGTTGCATTTTCCAAGAAGTAATTTTCTGGAAAAATGCTGAAAACAAGCCAGCTGTTTCCATAATGCACTAATGGCTCATGGCTCAAGTAAAAGAGTGAACCAAGCTCTACATCATGCCCAGAGAGGCACTCGAAACAACTTTTTCAGGGACTTTATGACAACATCTTAGTACGAGGAACCATGACCAAATTCACTATTTTGAAAATGTAAACTTACGTATTAGGCTAATCGACTGCTGTGCCCAAAAATGAATTTTTCAGTGTCTTTCAATTTTTCAATCAATCTTACCCAACAAGGGCCAGTGTGGGTGTAGGGTTTCATTCCAACCAAGCAGTTACACACTGGATTCTACTAATCAAGGTCTTCAGCAAAGATTCAAATTGATACAGAGCATGCATCTCGGAACATTTGCGTTCAATATGTAAAATCTGATACATTTTGCTGTAAATAATTGCATCTAGCCTGCGCTGAAATTTACAAACGTCATTCATTATTTCATACCATGAAATGCTATGGTTACACCAGAATAAAAAAAATAAAATTAAAAAATAAAAAAACCAAGAGGCCCATGGGCCTTAACTGTCACCAGAGTTGTATGAAAACTGATGTTAATGATGTGAATGAACCAAATAAACCTATCATTTTCCTATATAAAGTGTAGTAAACTTCACCCCCTCCCCAAGGGCAAGCATGAACATTTGACAACTTTTAGCCCCGCCCCTCAGGGTGAGCAGCATATAACTCACAATTTTGGTGCCTAATTGACCAAGGAAGACTCCTGCAAAATTTGATTGAAATCGGCTTAGCGGTTTCTGAGAAGTCGTCGAAAATGTATTGAGCAGTTTTAGCTCCGCCCCTCAGAGCCCCTGGAGGTGGGCACCATGTAATTCAGAATGTTGGTGCATAATTGACCAAGGAAGGTTCCTGCAAAATTGTATTGAAATAGGATCAGTGGTTTCTGAGAAGGTGGCAAAAATGTTTATGGACGCATGACGGACGACGACGGACCAGAGGCGATTAGAATAGGTCACTATGAGACCGTCTCAGGTGACCTAAAAAACGCATTGAGCATATCTGAATTGGATATGAGTGCTCTTACCCATTTAGAGCAAAGCAGTTGCATTTGGTTTTATAAAAGCAAGCTGTCAATGAGTTAATAAAGCTAAGCTATAGCACTCAGTCATCAAATTACATTCAAATGAGCAAAAGAAAGATTTCTTCTTGCCAAACACAACCCGAAACCTACATGGCTGGTAACCTTCCACCCTGAAGGCACGAACAAGAGAATTACGTCATTGCTAAACTAATCTTGAGTGAGAACACCATTCATTTTCAAACATCAAAGTAAATGCTCAGAGATGAAGTGAATAAATTGTTGCAAAATACCCGCTTCTCAATGCAAGAGGCAATCAGGGCCCAGTAGCCGAGTTGCACAACCAACCAAAGTCAGCATTAATGGAAAATTAACCATTTTCTTTTTAAGGCCATGCAGCATCATCATTTATAATGTACAAGAAATGCCTCCGGAATAGGAACATACAATACACCCAACTACTGTATATATTTAAAAAAAAAAAAAAAAAAACTTGGGCTTAAGCGGGCTCTTGCATAAGCTTTGAACCACTGTGACTGAACCGAGAGACAGGAGCCCTGTGGTTTCCCCAAAGACACTGGATCCTGCTAGTGAGCAACACAAATGTAGGACCGCAAGCATTCACTTGAATACAAGGCCCATTCAAAACAAACTCCTCTATGAAAACTGGGAATGCTTGAGTTACAGTATCCAAGGCGGACGAACCAATCACGTGCAGCGACAATCGTCTCACCCAGAGTATCAGCAGCTGGGTGTCACTTCCATTCTCACTCACCAAAATCCCAATCCAATGCATTCATTCCAGTGACCACGGTTACATAATGGGTTTTGGGGCAAAACAACATGAATCCCATTTTCCCCACTATGGCAGCGACAGTTAAACTCAAAGTCACCGCTCCAAACTCAGCTGTGCTCTCAAATATCACCTTCAGCCAATATCACCATCTCCTCCTCCGATATGTCCCTGGGCTGCATGGTAGATTTCTCTGCACATAGGTCAATGCACAATCATGGTTTTCATTTTGCCTGAGCAGCCAATAGTTTCTGCACCATTAGCCTGTTGTGCACCTTACAAACCAGGTTTGGACAGGGACAAATGCTGAGAGAGACTGCATGTCAAGAAAAGAAGAAAGTAGACAACTTAAAATCTCTGTAGTAATTTTTAATGCAGAGGGCTCTAGAATTACTTGCCCCCCCCTGACTGGCAATGCACAAACAATACAAAAAATAAACAAACATAATTATAGAGAACCAGAGTATACCAATGTGTGAAATACTTTAGTATTGTTTCGATGGAAATAACCCAAATCATAACAATCATTTAATACAAAATAAATTTCAACAAAATCAAGGTTTCATAACAATTGGCACCCTTTATTTAGAACTTAGTGCAACCACCTCTGGCAAGGATAACAGCATGGAGTCTATTCTTGTAATTTTTGACAAGGTTACATCACACATTTGGGGGGATTTTGGGCCATTCCTCTGAGCAGATCCTGTTAAGATCCTTCATATTCTTGGGTTCGCATTTATCAACTGCCCTCTTCAACTCAGCCCACAGGTTTTCAACTGGAACAAGGTCTGGTGACTGAGATGGCCATTGCAGAACGTTGACTTTGTTGCCACAGAGCCATTTCTGTGAGGATCATAAGTTTGCTCTGGGTGACTGTCTTGACGGAAAGTCTACCTAAGGCCAAGTCCCCGCCGTCTATCGGAAGCAACCCGTTTGTCTGCCAAAATATCCTGATACTAGGTGGAATTCATTATGCCATTAATCTTAACCGGCCCCCCTGAAACTCTAGAATTAAAACTGCCCCAAAACCGGATTGACCCACCATGAGGGTATGAGGCTCCTCTCCTCGTATGAATCTCCGTTTCCACGTCAAACATGCCGATGTGGTATTTGACTGAAACATGCAATTTTAGCCTCATCTTAAGAGGCGCTTGCTTCGATTCCTTTTAGTCAGGAAAGGCTTTCTTCTGACAACCCTTCCAAAGAGCCTGCGGTTGTGGAGGTGGCGCCTGATGGAGCTTTTTGCAACCTGGTGACCCCAAGATGCCACCAAGCCCTGCAATTCTTCACAGTGATTCTGGGTGACTTTGTTGCTTCCCTCACCATCCTCCACAGTATCCTGGGTAGCAAAATACACTTGTGTTCTCTACCCTTGAGGTTTTCAACAGTTCCGTATCTTTGGAATTTTTAAATAACTGCCCTGAAAGTGCTCAGCGGCACATTCAATTGTTTGTGAATCTTCTTGCAGCCATTACTGGATTTATGAAGGTCAAAGACCCTTTGCCTCCTTTGAATTGACAGTTGTTTTGTTTTCGTGATGGTGTTGGATGACATAGGGATATTGCCTGAGCGTTACCTCAGTTTTATACCCTAGGTCAGTGGTTCCCCACCCAGTCCTCAAGGACCCCCTGCCCAGCAGGGTTTTGCTCCAGCTCTACTCTTTCACACCTGATCCATTTATGGGCTTCATGCTGATTGCTTGAAAAAGATCTACCTGAACAGGGTGTGCATGACGGTGCATTGGGCCTTAAATGGATAAGGCGTACAAAAGTAAAGCTGCAACAAACCTGCAGGACAAGGGGTCCTTGAGGACTGGGTTGGGAACCACTGCCCTTTGAGATCAGCCTAGATCGTGACTGGTTCAGCCAGCACGCAAAATTTGACTGTCACTCATGTATCTCTCGTAGTTTGGGAAAACTTGTCACCAAGCATGATGGCCACAGCCCAATCCTATATCACCTGCACCACTTTGTGGCAGGGGATAATAATATTTAAAGGTGCCATTATTTGTGAAACCTTGATTTGGAGGAAATTGATTTTTAATTAAATAAGCAAATGATTTTGGTCAGTTCCATTGGAACATTAACATCGCACCGTATTTCTCACATTGTCATTTAAAGTTTCTCCATTTAGAATTTTTTTTAAAGTATTGTTTGTGCATTGCCAGTGAGAGATTCCAGCAATTTTGGAACCCACCGTAATTTAACTAGGTCTATGCTGTTAGCGGCCGACAGCAAGGGGTATATGTCCGAAATTCCACTAGACCTACAAATATGAGGTCTGTGTAAGTAATTGTTCCAGAGATATGATAAAAAAATTTATTTTTTTCAATATATACCAACTGGTGGCAAACCTAGGAGTGCACACTTGCCCAAAATCTAATCAGTTCATCCTCTCTACTATATCTACCCACTTGCTAAAAATGAGAAGCCAATGTAAAGTATTTTGTGAGTTATCGCACTAACGGCTAAAATCTGCAGACGTGGCGGTGGCAGGTGGGGCAAAACCATGATATTCCCCTTTTTACCAGGAAGTGAAGCATAGATGCAACCTTTGTAATCTCCCACCATTAGCACTTCTGTCACTGCAGTTCACCTAGGTTGCACGGGAGAGCTGTTCCAGACATACTGCACAGTGCATTTTCCCATTTTCAGGATGACTGCGGCTGAAGGGAAGTCTTTAAATCATTACGCTCAACAGGACTAGTCACTGGAGCGGAAGAGTTTTACATTGAATGGACTGAGAAAGAAAATGCTGACGGGTATATGTCTTGTTTACAGCCATGTCCACCTGCGAGACCCAAATCTCAGATACGGTGGTTCAGAGCACAAATGCAGAGGAGACTGAAAACATCCCATGCTCAGATGTGCCATTCAAATCACAGGAAGGCTCACTGCCCACTGCTGAAATCAAGCATCTGCAATGTACCCTGAATTGCCAGACAACCAGCTCCACCACTCCCAAGCACACAGGTTAGGCCACACTCCCACCAAAAGCACCGACAGACAGCCTCTTCTGTGGAGAGGGCATCAGTAGCCCATCTGTAGCCGAGAGAGACATAAAAGGGATTACCCAGCGAAGGCGGCCTGAAACGTACACCACCAGTGGTTAAAAATACTGATCGTTATTAAATAAGCAGGACTGGGGACTATACGATGGAAGACACCCAAAAACCACGAGGCACAGACACACTACAAAAGAGGGACTCCAATCAAGGCAACTGCAAGCTGCACAATGCTTTCCCAGAGCTATGGTCATAGGAAATGAGCTAATGCAATTCTATAAAAAGACAAGGCTGAACAAAGAAATATTCTGCTGGTGACAGGCCTCAGCTAGCAGGCCTTGATAAGTCCATAAGCTCTACACCGAAGAGATCAAAAAGACCTACAATCACTTTAAATGGACACATCTTAGAACATGCAAACAGACAATTTAGTCCCCCAACCTTTTTTTTTTTTTTTTAAATGTAGCTCTTGAACTGAAACTGAACAGCAAAATTCTTGCTTGTAACCACATACATGAAAAATATCAGTAGAGCAGTATGAAGCCTGATTCAATGGGCACTGGAGCTCAAGCAAACATGAAAATGGAGAGCTGCTAAAGAACATTTATCTACCCAGGCAGAAACAATTTCTAAATTTCAGCTACCAAAAGACAAAGTTCAATCTATGAAAAGGACTTTCAGCTATTTTTCACTATTAAAATGCACCATAGAACAGTAAACGAGCATTAAAGAACAGCAGAATACAGACAATAAATGACTCACTGACCCAGGGGCAGTATTTTTTGATGCTTTAAAACGTAATTTATGACTGTCGACGGCAGACATCCAAAGATGTCAACAACACAAGTGGCACAGCCCTCCTGCCATGAACGAATTTTGACAGAAATTGTGAAGAATGCTGACAAGAAATTACATTGAGCCATATGTGACAAAACTGTGAGGGTACAGTACGAGTCTGAGGAAGAGAGGTGAGGGTCAACACATTCACAACTTCCTGTCCTAAACAAACAGGACCTCACACGTGCCTTCAACATTCACTCGAAGGCAGACCAATGCCTCCCAATTAGTTCCTGCAATCAAACTGACATCCCCCTTCATGAAGTGGATAGGGATATAGGAACGAGCGTCGTCCTTCTGTGTACCCGTCAAGCTTCTTTTCCGGGCCAGAAATGCAAAATCGTCCCATATTTGTCAACGAAATTTCGTACATCTTATTGTGTAGATGTGCCTTTTCATTCTTCAGTCCATCCTGCCGTCCTTCTATCAGTGCCTCTACCACGTGTCACCCACCCTGCGGCAGAGGATCTAAGTGTCTCATGTTTGTTCTAATTCAGATGAACTTGATTTCAATAAACTTCTTTTCAAGCACTCTTTCAATAAGTTGGGACAGGCTTCATGCTATTAAGTGACAGCATCACACCTACTCCACACCATTGGTTTATCCATGTTTCCCTTCGTAATCACAACACACTTACCTCTTGTCAATTAAAAAAATAATTCTGGATTCTTCCACACTTGTGTTTCGACGGAAGAAGTGGTCCAGTCAAAACTGCATGAAGATTCAAAATAATCCGCAATCTATCCACGCATAATTATGATGCCAAGGCTGCACTCCATTCAAATGCAGGGATCATTAGCAATGCACTCTGGGAAGGCAGCACAGATTGCAATGAATACATCTGCAGGCTAAACCTACGCCTCCACAGCAATATTGCCGAAGGTGGTTGAATGGAATAGTTCGAAAAACTTTTGAGAGGAAAGCAAGACATGCCGACTGTGAAAAATAATTAGGCGTTCACCACCGTCAGAAGGCATCTCTCTAACAGTCCAGGACTCATCTGGACACTGCGTTTTCAACTTTCTTTCACTGATGATCTACCTATTTAAAATCAAACTTCCGACCGAATCCATTACATTCATGAAGAAGGCTCTGTCCTCATTACCCGCCAAACCATAAATGTGATGAAATCAGCCCCTGTGTCACAGACACCTTCTCAGATTCATATGAATTATTCCAACTGATCAATAAATACAAATGAAATATTGATCACATTAAGCCCAGACCATACTCATCAGGACTAGAGCTCTAATGAAAGGGACTGCTTTAATTAAGAGGCATCACCACTTTGGACACTGGCATCTCCACCTTATCTACACCCCGACAAGTGTTCACATTAGAAATTAATGTAAAAGCAATTCACAGCAATTCCATGCCGCTCAATAAAGACACATGTACTCAATGCACTTTAATGTACGTAGCCATGTTGCAGAATAGTGCATTAAGAGAGCCTGCCATCATTAGACAGGAGGAAATTCTAGTTACGCATATTGTCCCAAGACTAATGCCAGACAGTTAATGCATGATTTAGATTTGCACGTGGCTGACAAATTCCAAAATTCAGTAATTCCGCTCCAAACCTTTTAGTCAGAGTTTGCCATTTTAATTTAATCTTTGACTGCTGCCATTGCTGCAAAGAGCAGTAACACAAGCTAGATGGGGAAGACAAATCAGCAATGGCTACTTCATGCCTATAGCTGGGGCCCAATTTACAGTGACGCTGCATGTCCTGCAGCTGAACACTGAGGCAAGCTATCCAGCTTTAGCAGACTGCAGTGTTCACACTGAACTGTAACTCCTATCACCAGAAATGATGGAGTACTTTGTGCCCAGTAAACTACGCAACAAGGGAGGGCAACCTGGATGGCTACTCGTCAAGATTCTGTAATGACTGAGAGAAATTACTCTGCAAAATAGAAGGCCTAGAAATTCAAAGTTAGCAAGCTACTGTAACTGCCAGTCTAACATCAGCCAGGAAGTTCCTCTAGTTCTGATACATCCAACAGTTTACCAAGGCAGAATTCACTAAGATACCATTATCACTGGGTTACCCTTAAACTGAAATCTCTTCAACCATTTACACACACACACAATATACAAAAAAAACTTTCTTTGCCTTCTGTCGATATAAAAAATATCCCTGTGATACTTTCCATATATTTTGAGCTATTTGCGTTCATTCAACAGCTGCTGTCTGTGATTTAAGATCATGACAAGAAAATCCTACTCAATAACCCTTCTATCACATAAAGCCACTGTACCCCTCAGGAGTGTTACAACGCCTTGGATGAATATCATTATTGTTTAATCTCTCAGTGTGTGTAGTTAAGCACAGTTACAGAGACAGTATTCACTTCTACTGGGTCAGTCTTCTCACCCCGTCATTCCTTTGATGGTTAAGCTCTTTACCCAATATAAAAGGGCTTAGCTACTCTCACGGACCCCTCTACCCGTTCTCAAAGGGTAACTAAGCAGTTGTTTGCGACTGCTGCGGAATACAGCCGTGCACTCGCCTACTTCCTTCAACATTTCACACATCCTGACCAGGTAAACCCTTTAGTGCCTTTCTGTTTTAGGCTTACATACAAATTATCTCCATCATGAGTCACCATCACTTTTCCCTTTTAATATATCTAGTCATCAGTGCTAGTGCTCACTTAGCAAGAGTCATTCAAACTTAATGTTCAAGTTCATTATCAAACACTCTCACCATTGTAACTCTTAAGGGCCACCATCCTCATCAGTATAAATGGTCCATAAGTTAGCTTTAGTCTCAACTTAAGATTTTTACAGCACTCAACATATCTTTTTATCCTCGACTCCAATCCTATTTAGCCATCATGTGCTCTTGACGTAGCAGTATTTATTTTCAAAGAGGTTTTGGTTTTATCATGTCACACTAACAGTTTTGTTCCACTCTCTAGCCAGCGAACAATCACACACTAAGCTGATGCAGTCTCATCAGGAACTGTAGGTCACAGTGTTCTTGCCTATATAAAAAAAACAGGCTGAAATTAAGCTTGAAGCAATAGCTTAAATTAAAAACTAAAATTCAGTTTCTAACCACAGCCAAGTTTGCTGACGTAAGTAGCAAGCTAACTTTCAATTAACAATGTTAACATTTGCACATAATGGGGAATACCTACTCTAGTTCTCAACCAATTACTTAGCTAAGGTTAGTTAGCAAGACAATCCAGCAAGCAAGCAAGTAAAACATGAATTTAACTAAAAAATATATATTTTATATGTTTTGTCAACACGTTATGTGCATCTGTGTTATTTGGGTCATTTTGACCCCAGGATCAATTATTACATAAAATCATCATATTGATCTGGTTTTTGTTGTGTTGCCTAAGACTGAGGGCCTGTTCAAATTAATTTCTCATTCATTTCACTTTTGGACTCATTCATTCTGCTATAATAATGTAAAATCGATGCTTGACGAATAGAGGGGAAGTCTTGTTTTATTTACTTGGCCATTAAAATGGTCAGTACAACAGCTTAAATAAGCTGAGAGGAGATTGGACAACACTTTTAGTAACAAACATCTTAAGCAGTTTTTCATTGCGGGGACCAAAGTGACCTCAAACCAAAAAATGGTATATTAACTCGAACATAAGAGGAGTATTAATCAGTTGGCAAGCTAACGTTACCCAGGCAGGGATACTGGATCAAGTTCTGGTGACGGAGGTTGTCTGCTGCTGGCCTGCAAGCCTTTGTTATGTATAGGACAAAAGTTAGGCCGCGAACACGATGAGGGCTCGACCCAAAACTAACTCCAGTAAGATGTAAAGATGCACCACAACCAATTACCGCATAAGGTAATTACTTTAATTACAGCGTTTTTCACGCCCCGCAAACGGCAAGCCAGCATTCAGACCCGAAAATAGGCTGAAAGACCAGCCAGGACAGCTAGCTAGCGAAGCTAGCGACGATACCAAGCGACCGAATTGCAGCTTAGCTAGCAGTAGTTAGCATGTCAACCATCGACTAGTAGAAGCGGTCTTGCCATCTGGTTCAGCCCCACGTAGCCATCGACAGCTGGCTTGGGACAAGTTCAAGTTCTTTTTCTTCTTCTTCTTGGAATAAGTTGGTACGATAACGTTACTTGGGTTATCAAGCCAGCTGACTACCAACACAACGCACAAGTTAGTAGCCTGAACGTTACTAACAATGTTAGCTAAATGGCCAAATGTCACTAGCTAGCGAATCCCTGATGTAACTGATGAAAGTCAACTAACGTTACTGTTACTGACGCTAGCTCGCGAGTTAGCCTAGTAGCATAGCCCATCTTTACCGACTACGTCGTCATTTCGCATCACCGACATTAGGGATTCGCTCGCTAGCAACACTTAGCTATCCTGGCTAAATTACTGGCCCGCTAATTGTTAGCCGACGGTTAGCATGTCCTGCCGTCAGTACAAATACATGAACTGACTTGGCAACTCCTACCCCGGCTCGTCCTGCCGCGCACAGGGAGAGACGGAAAGAAACACACGCCGCGAACGGGATATTGACATATTTCTTGGAAACAAAGTTAGCGAACGCTAGCCAGCTAGCCGAGCAAGTGTGATGTGTCAATAGGGGTGGACACACACAGACAGACACGGACACTGCCCTTGCCGATTTGGATTATAAAGCCGCTTTCACACCGGGCGCGAAACGATTTTTTCGCACGACAGATTACATTCAAAGTCAATGCAGAGACGCGAATGCGTCGTTGCATTTACTTAGAATGTAATCTGTCGTGCGAAAAATTCGCTTCGCGTCCGGTGTGAAAGCGGCTTTAAACCCTTACTTTACAAACCCCGATGAATACTTCGCTGGGTCAGCGGAAATCCCGGATGCTGGTCAACTTACTGAGATAACAACGTTGTCCTCCCCTTGAAATTTCGGGATAAATTTGTCTCCTCTCATCACCTCTGAACCGTTCAAAGGCCTGAAACGGCACATCACTTTAATGGTGCACTCCGCCGGGTCCGCCATCTTCGCCGAGCTCTGGGATGAAACTCGCAGTACCAGCTAAATCCTATTCAGGAACCGCCCTGGCAAAAGCAAACCGAGCCGCACCCCCGCTAAAGTCTTTGAGTATCGTACAATCAATCAATCCCTCCGACGGTTTCTCTGTGATACGTGTCCCCCCTGCTCCAGCCGACAGGAATCACTTCCTATCCAATATGGCAGCCATGGTACCGGCGGCTCTTCGGGTCTGTCTGTCGGTAGCTGAATTGCAAACGCCTGGTGACGTCACCTCTGCAGTTAATGGCTATATCATCAGCAACCAGGCGCAAACTTCTTTCAGATGCCTAGGGAAAAGCAGAGGATGTCCATCATCACCCAGTGATCGCGCAGAACTTCAAGAGCAATTCTCCATTGAGGACTTGGTTACTGTTTCTCTCCTTCAGTTGCAGTGATACCGGTAATAAATTGATAGCTCCTCGGCTACCATGGAAAATGAATTGCCACTAGAATAAAGGCATCCAGAATGTTGAATAATTCATTTTGTGAATCGGGCAGTTTGTTAATAATGTGATAAACATGGATATATGCTCATTCCTATATCATTTGTCATCAGGTTTGGCCGTGTTTTGAGGGGACTATTACACTGCATTGCTCGCCCTTTTAATATTTTAATTTTACAAAAATTATTGTGATGTCATGTAGATTGAGGGCAATTTACAGGGTCAATTTAAGCAAGTGAGGTTTTCTTAATTAAAGTATATCAGAGTCACATCACTGTGACAAGAGTTTACTGAAATGATTAAAATGGACAGTCAACTCTTTGTCATGATTTATTTGGAGGCTTAATTGTCTTCAGATCTGTTTTATTTTATGATGATGTGGGGCAATTGCTTTTACTATCCCAGAGTGATAGAACTAGTGAAAAGACTGGGAGGATATTAAAACATATAGTGTACTACTTTATCCTCATACACAGTTTTGCTTGACTGCTATTTGTTGAAGCCCAGAAGCTTGTACTTCATCTTCACTCTTTGTACACATCTTTGCTTGTACTTCACTCTTCTTTACATTTGCTGTATGCAAAAACGAAGGGAGTGGATTTTGAGGATTTGACACGCTTGAACAGTAAATGTCAGTAGGAAAGAAAACAGCTCTTGCACAGAGGCAAAATTGTTCAGAGGGGGAAGATTTTTTTTTTTTTATGCTATTTTGGTGCCCTCCTGCCAATTGCTGAGTGAATTGTATATCTGCAGCTTTGCATTGTGGGAGTTCTGTGAATGACCGAGACTGATGTCCACCACAGTGCTGATTCACTCCCTGCCTTGATCTGACATTTCCGGTAGTATCCAAACAAAGCCTGGCCTGTGTTTAAGCAAGTAACAGAGCTGAGCGGGGAGGAAGTAGGTAGATACAGTGCTTAACAAATTAAACCACTAAATAGTCCTTATTCACTCATAAAAACAAACAAAAAAAAAAAAAAACTATATTTTGTATGGCCTCCTTTGGCCATGATAACAGCTTGCCCTCTTGCATTCAACCACTAAAACTAATTTTTATTATGTTCAGGAATGCAAGAAAATAACTGTTTGGCATCTTTAAAAAAATAATGTGCTTAACAATTTTTTTCTGCTTTTTTGTAAAACAGTAAATTTGAAAATTCATGGATAACAACAATAATTATATTTAAGCATTAAAATATCATTTCAGTTAAAGAGCTTGCGTATACTGGCGGATCAACCAATACAGAAACATAAAAATTATTTTGGTCATTACCAGCACTGTTAATTTAGGGCAGCTGTGGCATAAACCTTACATTGGTTGGCAGTCTAATAAATTTGTTAAGCACTGTACTTGGATGATAACATCAAACAGCCCAATCAATTCTTTAAAAAGAGATTATATACAGAACAGATGATTTTGTTCTTTCATCGATAAACCTTTTGGAAAAAGCCCCACAGAAGCAAAGAAAAAATTACTCCATTCCCCTGGAATTCATTACATCTTGTTTTTCTGGTCATAACAGATCACTTGTCTTTGCCTTCTTTGTCAGAGCGACAGGAAAAAATTCACCAGACAATGCAGTTTTTACTGTGGACATCTCAGTCACATGACATTAGGTCTAACTATGTAGTTCTAGCCTAGAAGAAAAGGCAGATTCAGGGCTGGGCTTTGCATGATGTCATTTCTCTGTTCAGCACAAGTAAATTGGAATGATAGGCTTGACCCTCCTGGCGTATCTCACTCGAACAGTTTACTCTATGTGTTTTTTTACAAAAAGTGTGACAGCGCCACATACACTCGGCAAACGCCGGCCGATTCGTTTCTCATCAAGCCTCGGATGTGTGACTACGGAAGTCATCAGCCAGAACTTTTTTTTTCAGGATAAACATGGCGGCTTCCAGTGGCAGCAGCGCCGGGTTCGATCCCAAATTAGTGAAAACATTGTGTTGCCTCTTGTGTCAAGACACGAAGAAGTGTCGCTGCACATAGATTTTGCAAAGGTCAGTTTTGCCTCCATTTTTACGTGGCGATGTAGTGCGCAGATTTAAACAACTGTGTAAATCGGTTTTCCAGCAATGAAATGCCAGACAGAGCAACATATCAACTTTCTGTCACACAGCCGAGGCTTGATGAAGAGTTGCAGAATCTGCCGAGAAGTTCTGAGTGCACCACGTACACAGCCATTGCATGCAGACGACAGGCACCCAATCAGCCAGATTAGTTGTTCATGCATGACTCAGCATATGAAATTCTGCCAGCTAAACTATCTCACACAGCATGGAATGTGCAGGAGACCACAATGTGTTACCATGAAGGGATACTGGTGACAAGCAACAAATCCAGGAATCGACATATTTTGTAATTGTTTTGTTGCATTTATGACATGACATGTCTCTGACCTGTTTTTTTTTTCTTTCTATTTTTTAATGTGCTCGGGATGTTCCTGGGTGTGGCACTCTTCTGTGAATGAAGGGGTGGGTTTGGCCCCAAAGCCTACTGAAATGAAGAAGCACCGTTCAACACAATGAAACAAAACAAAAACAGAAGTTAATCTTGGAATGACTTTCACTTGCTTCCGACAGCTACCGTAATAGGGCGATAAAAGCAGCTAAATTAATTGAGATACAAAGAAGAAGGTGAGTGGGTAGCATAAGGAGGATGCTTATAAACCACAGAGAACCACAGCAAAGCTTAAGTCCATGTATTATGCCTTTAAAGCATGGTAAAATATACTTCTCAGAAACTCACCTTTTCTAAATCTCAATGTCCACTCTTGAGATTTTTTTTTTTGGTTCAAAAACATAACTATTAAGCAGCATTTTAGATAGTTGTACCCATGACGGCAGTGATTGCTATAATGGATGTACTAGGTCAGTCATAGGCCCAATTGTTTCATGAGCATACGCCCACGGCTGGTAGGAATAGCCTGTTTCTTTTTTTATTTTGTGACCAGAATAATAGAAGAGAAAACAAAACCATGAAAACCAAAACCAGTTCTACTCACAGTGAAAGTGCACACATCATGCATCTCGAATTTCAGTGCGTGTTTGCATCAGCAGTTTAATATGTATGACTTCCTGATTGAGTGAGTTTGTTTATATTCCATAGTGGGCTGTCATACTTTCATAAGTTGAAATGTAGCACGTATTGCTCATTGCGGGAACTAATGTGTGTCTGCGCTGTGCTTATATCTCAGTGTGAGTATGAGTGCTTAGGGGCTCATTGCAAACATACCATATTGTACTTCATACCTAGTGCTGGTGCTGCTGGTACAAACGAGCAGTCTGTGAAGGTAATCGGATGATCTGTGTCTTCCTGTGTAGAGTGTCTGTGTCAGTTAATGACTGAATAAGGAAATACAGCCAATAAATGTGAAGACATTTTCCGGTGGAATTGTTGTGCCTGGATTGAAACACTCTGAGTGAAGAAACCTTGTTTTTACTCACTTTTTTTTTTTTCAAGATAATAAAAAATGTTTTGGTTGTGAAAGTAATGTGGTTGATCATGCATGATCGAACATTTGCTGGTCAGTCAATCCAGGTGTATGTCTGATTGATTAGAAAAAGAAAATTAAAAAATAAATTAAAATATTTGGAACACATAAGAATTCTGCCGTTGTATACTAAGTATAGGATTTCCATTTTTCTGAACAGGCAAATAAATGAGATGATGGCAGAACTGAAATCCCACAATCTGATCAAATAGTCTTGCGGGGTCTTGACTGGATAGGGGTCAACTGCAACAGATGAAATATTTTTAAACCAGGTGTTCTCGGTACTGATGAAGCACGACGACACTTAACACAACATTCTACCTAGGATATTTTTTCTTTTTTTTTTTAAATTTTTTGCAGAGGATTTCTTCTTCACCGGAAGCACTTTTCTAAAAGTAGTTCAACAAGTCAAACAGTGCCCCTCAGTGGCCACGTTAGTGACTCCCAGTGCACCAGTTTGTTTTTGGAACACTGAGTGAACATAAGACGAAAATCTACCGACGAGGAAATAGGTCTGATATTTTATTTTATTTAACCCGGGAAGTCCCGTTAAGATTGAAATCTCTTTTCCGAGGGAGCCCTGGGGGTTGAGAGAGGGCAATTTGCATAGCCAATTAGATCGGGGGATGATTCGGTGGCAGGTCGAAAGAGCCAAGATTGCACTCCAGCCATGACACTGGGGAACCTCCTACTCTTACCGATGGGTCTCATAGGATCAATAATGACCACAGTGAGTCAGGACCTCAGTTTAACATCTCTTCCAAAAAGACAGTGTCTTCTTCAGTACAGTGTCCCAATCACTTGGGCATTATTCCACCAGAGGAAAGATCACAACCCACTGGCCCACCAGCAACTTAGTTTTCCCAGGTGGTTTCCCATCCAAGTACCAACAAAACCTACACCTGCTTAGCTTCAGCAACCCAGCTGATGCAGATCAAAGAGTGGTATGGCTGCTATGTCTGTGAGCGTATGAATATGCAAGTTGTTGTTGCTGTTGTTGTTGATAATAACAGGCGGCATGGTGGCGCTTTGGGTAGCAGTACCACCCCACAAAAAGAAGATTGTGGGTTCAAATCCGGCCTTTGGAGCCTTTCTGCATGGACTTTGCCAGTTCTTCCTGTGTGCGCTTGGGTTTCCTCCGGGTACATGGGTTTCCAAGCGCAGCCCAAAGACATGCATATTAGGCAAATTGGAGACTTTAAATAACCCATAAGTGTGAGTGATTTGACGTGTGAGTAGTGTGTTTGCCCTGCAATGGTAAGGCTGCCATGGGTGGGTCCCATAGTCAGCTGGGTTAGGCTCCAGCTCCCCCACAACCCTAGTAAGGAAGAAACAGTACATAAAATGGATGAATAATAACAATACAAATAATTATAACATGCAGACAGTTCCAAATGATAATGCTTCAACTGACAGGGATATTTAGAAGCTGAAACAGTAAATAATGATAAAAAATAAAAGACAGTTTATTGAACCGCATGAAGCATGGCCAATATGTACACTGCTCAAAACCCATCACAGCACAATCAGATAAATCTATTAAGCCTTGAGGACGAATGTCCAGCTTTGACCTCGCACCCTCTGTAATTTACATTTTGAAGGCTGCAGAGAAGACACCACTCCAAGGAGGTGGGAGCTCACTGCTCATTATAATGTTTACACACTGACGACTACCAGACAGCCTTGACACATAATAGCCTCTTAATCACATGCAGCCAGTCCCAGCGCTGTTAATTACACAAACAACAATTACGCCCAAAAAAAAAAGTAATGGTACATTTTGTACAGCCCATCTCTGTGTCTGATTCGAAATCAGTAATCAGCAGTCATTAGGCCATCTGTGCTGCAACGAAAGGGAAATCATTAGTAGTTAATGGGATTCTTTACATCTTATGCTAAATGGGCGAAATGAAAAGTTTTAACGGCTGATGCGCTGCTTGCCAATTAATGGCCTTTCCTAAAATTTACCTGGCAAAACTATTATCATTACTATGATTATTATTATTATTGTTCATGGAATCCAAAAGAAACAGAAAAACTAAAATGCCTAATAATAAATGGTTTTTAAAACTAATAACAGAAAATACGCACAGTGGTGGACAGATGTGCCGACTCTTGCCATGGGTGCAGATGTGCTATTTGATGCAATTTTTAATTTGGCCAGATTAGGGTGAAGTGGTACTACTAAGAACACTGCACTGACACAAAACCTCTAGTTTAGTCATATATCCACATCGTGAAGATTTAGATGGTATACAAGTGAATGTCTGGGCTTTATTAGAGCAAGCCTATCTCCTGCAGTAAAACCCCTCTCCAGCTGAGTGGCTGGAAGCTTAAGACAAGGCGGAATCTGGGTTGAAATTTAATTAGAGCACCAAATGTCACACTTGATTCTCGTTACCTGGACCTGCTGAATAATGTATCAGACTGACAAAGACAACTTAATTTCAGCTCAGAGTTTGTCTTGAAATGATTCCCTAAGGTCCTCATGTTCCTCTGTATCTCAAGACAGCACTCACAGGTGGTACTGTTGTTGCCCACCCCCACCATCTGCACCAAAGACAAGCTGTGTGTTCAAAACTAAGATATGAGGAGGGTTTTGCTGATAACCCATGCACAGTTCATTAAAAACTAAATTACTAAATTATACACATACTCACCCTATGCCCCCACACAATTACTTCACTCTGATTTCTCTTCAGCTTACCCTTCTCTCAATTTACACCTGCCCCAGACCTTGCTCAACATCTGTACTCTTTAATTCTAATGTCAGGGGGTCAGTAGCACTCTGCTGTATGCTAGATAATATCCCTCATTTGAACTAAGAACCAGGGGAGATTTATCTACAGCTACATGCATAGTAGATGATCAATTGGTGTTTTTCAGAAAAAAAACAAAACAATGAATACGATTCCTTTGTTGGAAAATTTCTTTCTCCTGAACGTGTAACCATGGTTGCAGTGCAGTTGCTTGTTATACAAAATCTTCCTGCAAAGGAGATGAAACCATTACAGAGCAACCAGTTTGTGTCTTTACAATAGAAAAATCTCATTATCTCGGCCGTACAGAACAATTTGCTGCCATACTAATTATATGCCACAAACACATTTCATCAAGCAGTTGGGGGCATTCATTTTCAAATGTTATGCTTGATATTTCCTGTGAATAGATGCTAAATTGAAATGAGAGACTGAAAAAAAATCACAAAGAACACATGTAAATTAATACCCAAAAATACATTGACATACAGCCATTCATCCACAGATGATTAAGAGGGAGACTGTTTGGGGAAGATTTGCTGTGGTAAAGAGCAAGAAGCCTTCCTCGTTAACAGATGGGAGCCAAAAAATGTTTGGCTTGTAGCCATTATGAAGTCCATTCAAATGGTCTATTTTATGAAGGAAAGGTGACCATAGGTACCTTCATTGCTTCCTTCCAGCAAGGAAAGACAGGACCAAGCTTGTAAGAAATACAAGATCACAATCAAGATCACAAATGGATCACAATCCTTTGCAGCTCTGGCAAATGGATACATAATTTTTGTCCCATAGTTTCCCGAATAATTGCGATGGCTATCTTCACCATCAAGCACAGGATGTATTGACGCAAAGGACATTAAATTTCTCTCAAACATGTCTCAAGGTAACTCCAAAATCTCCTCGGAACTTCCCCTTGGCCTGTGTGACTTTTTCTTTTGAGGTCATAGAAAAGTGGAATGGAAAAAAAGGCCACTTGTTTCAGCGAATTCTGATGCAACTGAAGACCCTTTGCTTGTGCAAAACATCTTGGAACATACAAAACCAATAACATGGTCAATGATTGGTGCAAAACAAGTACCCTGGCCAGTCATTGGAAGGTTTGGCTCGTGCAAAGGGGTTAAGTAAATCCGGCTCTTTGTATCTTCATAGTGAGCATGTACTCAAAGGGAATTATTTGGCCTGTAAGAAACAGGCTTCTTTACTAACCATAAATACAAGCCCTGTAATTTCAAGTAACATTTGCATGCAGTCTAATTTTTAAATCAAAATTGCTGAGCCTAAAAGGAGATACATTTTCCTCATGACTATGGTAAAATAGGCTCAGACTGAATAATGAAAAACAGCATGAAACTGAATGAGTTCAGAAAATATGACTGGACCGTCAGAAATCCAGTATAAAGTCATTAAATAGTACATCCACTTAATACAAAGCCAATAGGAGCACCTCAGAGTACTTGTGATTCAATTTTCAATTTTAATTTATTTTTTGTGCAGGGGTTGGAGGTGTGGGGGTGCAGAGTGGGAACACTGCCACACAGCTGTATGATTCCAAAGGAGCCAAATTGGATTGTTCAGTCAGTCAAAACTAGAGATCCATCCATTATCTGAAACGTCTCTTTCTTATCAGGGTTGTGGTGGAGCTGGAGCTTTCTCTGGCCAACTATGGGAAAAAGGCAGAATCACACCCTGGACAAGTCGACAATCCATCACAGGGTGCGCACACCAGTCACACACTCATACCTACTGGACATTTAGAAACTCAAATCAACCTAGCATTCATGTTTTTTTTGGGGGGGGGCTGTGAGAGGAAACCAGTGTCTCTGGAGGAAAGAGACATGAATACGGGGAGGACATGCAATCTTCAACAGCTATATCCACTGTGCCACCCCAAAAACAGGAATGTGTCCATAAAAATGTAATCTCTTATGGTATTCATAAGGATCCATGAATATCATTTTTCACAAAGCCAAAGGTTGAACTAATTCTGGAGTACTTCCATCAACAAAAAATATTTCATACTGATTGTGTCAAAATGTACTCTGGCACAAAAACATCACTGCCAGCGTTCAGGTTAATAAGCGAGGCACTCATAATCAGGGCAACCACTTTCAGGAGTGAAACCAAAGAATAATGCACAAATTCACCATATATAGATTGCAAGTGTAATTTAACTAGTGCAAGGAGAGGAACCTTAAATTAGAGGGGCACTCTAAACATTAGGCCAGAGAATTTAGAGATGTATATGTAAAACTCTCCTCTCACACATTGCGAATACAACTTAATTTATGCTATTCATTTCATTGTAGAAAAAAAAAATCAGCAGCATGGAGTAGCTCTCATTATTTTTCTATAAAGTTTCTATAGTAACACATCTTATTTATAACCCTGAATATGACAGCTGCTGGTGTATGGGCAAGTTAATTGATAGGCCCCTTTACAACATACTTCAACACAGTTCAGGTAGGCAAGGTACAGCACATGCATTGACAGGCTTAAATTATCCACTCACATAAGGTGAACATTTCATTTATGTGTAAGTGATAAATATGAAGTGATTGAATGACCAAATGTACTGGCTGACCAAAAAAAGTGGCCCTTAATGTTTCATTGGGCTGCCTTTAACTTTGATTAAGAAACTACGCTCAGAGTGGCATTGTTTTGACAACCTTGTGCAACATCTCTATATTTATCTCTGTCCAGAGTTGAATTTGATTTTTGGCCATGATCACGTATTGACCTCAAACCACTCTGAAAAGTCTTGTCCAGCCCATTAACAGGGTTAATAAGGAGTCAGACAATTTATATTAACGCTCCGGTGATTCCTGATCTCCTTTGTTGTTTTCTTTGCTTGATGCAGGCCTATCATTTTTCCCCACTGAAACACTGAAACAACTTTTCCACTACTGGGGGATCCAGCATCTGACGTGGTTGTTTTAAAAAAATTGGGAAGCTACGCATTGGATCAGTAAGGGTCAAAAGAAGCCGCTCGGCGAATCATATTAATCACTGCAATAATAAACCAATCATGGGCTCTTAATAATTTGCTTATTTCAGTTCAAACGGCAACTCTTTTTGGCCAGGCTGTGTACATAGAGAATATTACAGGCATGCTGGAAACAAATTGTTTAACATTGGCACTTTTTCCATGTGCTGGACGTTTCACTATCTCAGATTGTCTGGTGTAGTGCAATCATTTTTGCCCACTTACATTTTGAAGCCAATATATCACAAACAACATTAAGCTTTTGTTATTTAATCCAGACTTGCATGGATTTTTCCAATGACAACAAAATCTTGCAAAACGTATTCTTGATTCTTGATATTAAATTGGTCCCACCACTTAAATCAATGCATCATCTTAAAGATGTATGTATACTTTATGAATGTATCATGAGGAGTTACACGCTCCAGTAAGAAAATAATACCGGAGGGAATGGGCTCCTCTTGGTAATGTTAATACTGTGGAGAGCCATGTAATCAGAATTGACCACTAGGTGGCAGGCTGTCTTTTGAATCCTTCAGTCAACTCAGTCAAATAGTGCAACATTTGTTTCTCTATTCTCTGGATGCCCAGGCTTCAGGGTCACTTAGTCCCGCTTGGCATCAAAGTCTGCACAGAAATTATTGAGTCGTCCTTCATACTATTTCAGGACCCTGCGATGGTTAAATACTTGCAAAAGAAAGAGTTCTTCTTTCTTTTTTTTCTCTTTCTTCGAAGAACACTGGAAATGAACCCTTGTTTGGTTTGTTGCAGTCTTGTGACTGTGCATCATTAATGGTCAGTCCTGGTGCAAAGAGCGTTATTCACAGAGCAAGTAACCTTCACTGATAAGAAACTCAAACTAGAAATAGTTTGACTCGTTGCCATGACAATAGGTGTCCGAATTGTCCCTGTCCACTGGGACGCCGTAGCGCAGTGGTTAGCAATTCCACCTCACAGCAAGAAAATTGTGAGTTCAAATCCAGCCTGGGGCCTTTCTGTGTGGAGTTTGTATGTTCTCCCTGTGTTTGAGTGGGTTTCATTCCAAAGACATGCATGCAAGGTTAATTGGAGACACTAAATTGCCCATAGGTGTGAGAGCAAATGGTGGGTCTCTGCCTTTGCATGTAGTCAGTTCAGACAGGCTCCTGCTAATGAAGTTAGCAACTTACATAGTTGGTCCATTCCCACTATATAAGTTATCATCTGTGCTTTTGGGAAAAGCACCCGTGGCCCAAGAAGGGACGCTGTGACTGTTGATTTTTGTTGTTCCTCATCAATTGCAGCATTGTATTTGCTCCCATCTTAATCAAAATCAGACAAACTCAAAGACAATGAGTATGAGTAAATGAGTAAATTAAACTTTTAAATGATCTTTTCATTTATTGATGGTAAAGATTTATTCAAAACCTATATCACTTGAGAAAAAAATAATCGCCTCCTAAATCAAAGAAAAGGCTGTGCCCTATGCAGCAATAACTGGCAATTTCACATCACCGTCAAGCAATTTTGGCCCACTTCTGACAAAATTACAAAACTCAGCACCACTGGAGGGTATTTAAGTATAACCTCTTTTAGCTCATAGCACAGCATCTCAGTTTGATTCTAGTCAAGGCTTTGACTAGGCCACTCAAAGCCTTCATTTTTTTTAGCCACTCTCTTGTTTAGTTTGGATCATTGTCCTGCTGCATAACCCAACTGTGCTTGAGCTTTAGGTCACAAAAATATGGCTGAACAGTCTCGTTCAGAGAGTAGAATTCATGGTTCAAGCAATTACTGTATAGTAAATCACCCAGGTCCTGAAGCAGCGAAACAACCCCAAATCATAACATTACCACCACCGGGCTTGAAAGTTAGCATGATGTTCGTATTTTGAAATGCTATATCAGCTTTACGCCCGATGAAACTGGACCCATACGTTACACCCCACCCCTACGTTGGTTCAATGGGGAAAAACACCACTCTACTGACCCAAATCCACAAAAAAACAAATGAGTTCATTGAATTTATTAACATGAAAGACATAAAACCATCCAAATGAAATCAAATGAACTGAAAACACAAAGTCAAAACTCAACAATGATGGGGGCGCCTTGGCCTAAGCGCGTGCACCATAAAAGCTGTGTCCTTCTCGCGGCGACCCGGGTTCAATTCCACCTCAGGTCATTTGCCGCATGTCATCCCCGTTCTTCTCCCCAACTTTCCTGTCTCTTTCTCTACTGCCTGACTGTCAAATAAAGGTAAAAATCCTAAAAAAAATCATCTTTAAAAAAAAAAAAACTCAACAATGATACAAAAATCGTAGGCTCAGAGGCTGCAACACCAGCTATCCCCACATCAGATGTCTATTCCTCCTCATGCTGGCACTAGTGCCTTTAAGCACTTCATTCCCTGGCCAGTCGCACCTCATTGAGCAATCAGATGAAGCACACCTGTGCTGAGCTAGAGAGGACGGGAGAGGTTTAAGGACAAACAGCACAGGGACCAAACACAACTGTAAAACCAAGTCTTCCAAAGAAGTTCATCTTGTGATTCACCAGTCCATAGAATATTATCTCGAAAGTCTTGAGTGTTATCAAGATGTTCTCTGGCAAATGTAAGACAAGCTTTGGTGTTTCTTTTGACCGGCAGTGGTTTTCGTCTTGTGGCTTCCCCGTGGATTTCAATTTTGTTCAGTCTCTTTCTTATTGCAGAACTGTGAACATGCACCTTAACTGAGATAAGTGAGGCCAGCAGTTCTTTAGTTGTCGTTCGGGGTTTTTTGTGATCTCCTGGATGAGTCGTCAATTCACCCTTGGAGGAATTTTGGTCGGCCAGCCACTTTTAGGAAGGTTCACCACTATTCCAAGTTTTCTGCATTTGTAGATAATGGCTCTCACTGTGGTTCGCTGAAGTCCCACAGCCTTAGAAATGGCTGTGTAACCCTTTCCAGACTGACGGATGTGAATGACTTTCTCATCTGTTCCTGAATTTCTGTAGATTGCAGCATCATTTGCTGCTTATTGCCTGCTTTAGATTGTTTAGATTCAACAGGGCTGGCATGAATTATGGATGAGTGAGTCTCGTGAAGTTGATAGATGTCAACAAGTTTATTTTTCATCTGTTCGTGAATTTCTGCAGATTGCAGCATCATTTAATCAACAAATAAGAAATCTGAAAGGGAGTAAACACTTTTTCACAACACTAAGGCCCATATGCATGAACGAGGTCTGACTTGTACTGGGTGTAAGCTACCGAGAATAGTTACTGCAGCCCCTGTGGTGTAAGAAAATTGGTATGCACAAAACGTAGTTTAACTATTCACGGAATAACTTTTCTGCGAATAAATAATTCCGTAGTCGTAGGGTTAGTCAATGATTTATTGCTGTTGTTTTCCGCAAATCTACAGTATTAATAGGCCTGCCCTCACACTTCATTACTCAGGATAGGGAGTTTTCGCGAGCTAATACGTGAACGCCAATCTATTGTTCGACTGCTGTTTTTGTGGTCAATACACAAAAGATGGACGTTCGCGTTCACGTTTCGGGGAGTTTGCGGAAACTCCCAAATCACAATCGGGTGATGCTGATGCTAAGGACAATGAGGTGGGCCAAATGAACACGTCAAGGATAATATGCAAGAGGTTCGAGTCAGGGCCGGGCTGACTGCCGATCATTTTGCCGGTTAAATGAATATGCACAGCGACCTTGAGTGTTTGTTCAGGCATTCAGTTATACTTTTTTTTTTTTTTGGTAAAGAAGTATAAAATGAGTTGAAAATATCTCCAAACAAGTGTCAATCTATACAGGGTAATTTGAACATCATTTAATGGCAATATCCTAAAAACAGAAGGCACAGTTTTGAGAAATCCACTGAAAGTGGACTGCAAATTGTCTTATTCCGATCCTTAAACCTACCGCTTGGTTGCTATAAGTTACACCAGGAAATCTGCGGTATTTACACCACAGATTAAGCTATTCCATATTTGAGCATACGGCTCCCTATTCGAGGTTTAAAGTTATACCGCAGTTGAACTTATACCACGTCCATGCATAGCAACAGTGGTAAAACCAGTGATTTATACCTAGTATAGGCTATTCTGTCCCTATTCCGCTTTCATGCATACGGGCCTATGAGTGTGCAATTAAGATAGGTAATTAAACAACTGACTCACCTCACTTGTTTTCTTGGCCCTTATGGGGTCAATAAGTACAAAAACCACCACACTCTGTTGCCCTCCTGGCCCAAGGTTAGCCACCACTACTATATATCTTTTTTTTATTAATGCTGCTACAGCACATTTTCTCTTTCCATATTCACCTCAGGCTTCCCCAAGTGAAACTGTGTAGGTGAAATGGTCACATTTCTGACCTTTCCCCTTTTTTAGCCCTCTTCCCTGAGGTGTCTTCACACCCTATGACTGATCCGGCCTTGTACCACTCCTGAATCATGGTTTTAGTACATGCCACAATGGGACTTGGAAGCTTAGGTTCATCACCTTGCTTTCCTGAGTTTCGTATTAATGCAGCAATGCTTCTGCTCAGCCATTTTGCCTCAGAGTCTAACTGGTCTGACTATATCTGTTAAATCTGCTTGGATCATTTTCTCCCCATTACCTCCAATAACCATCCTGCCTAGGGTTAGGCATTCCCTTGACAAACCACAGTCATTTAGATTAGGTGTGTTAGAGCAGAAAGACAGTGGAAACATGCCAGCCTACGTTTCCTCACGAGGGTCGCCTACCCCTGTTGTAGCCCAATTTCTCTAGCAAAGGGTCGCCCGCAGAAATCGGGTTCCTAACTTTATGATTAGGTTCCTCCAATGGTTTTTCTCCTCAAAGTATTTTTCCACCGGTATTTCAATTCATTTGGCAATCAGCAGATACTCCTATCTGATAGAACGAACAATCTGGCTGAAAATTCCAGGTATGACGAGCTGAGGTCCCCTGTTGGTTTATAATGGTCTGTGTTGTGTTTAAGATACCAGTCTGAGGTTCCAAGCTGGTCTGTTGAGATTAAAAGCTGGTTAAACTAGTTTAGCTATTAGAGTAAACAGGTGATCAAGCACGTGGGCCAGCTGTCTACTTTGGCTGGCCATCAGGTTGACCAGCAACAAATGTCCACAGTGCAGCAAAAAACAGTTTGACTCGCTTTTGCTGGGGTAGTATTTCTCATATTTCACATGTCCAGGGAAGTAATGGCGAGAGAGTATTACTATATAGACAGTGCAATGCAAATTTCAGTGATTTTAAACTACAGTGAGTTTAAGCGCTCTGATACATCTCCAGTTATTACATGCAATAGATGGCCTGATCCACTCACATGCTGGAATCTGGTGCCATAAATTTGCAAGTGTTTTCACAATTAAGCAACCAGTAGGTGCGAGGCTGCTATAAAAAAATACAAAAATGGGGCTGTTGAAAATGGAAGTGGAGTGGCTGTTGACCTCAGCAACAAACTGTCTGTTCGCCTTAGCAGCATGAGGCAATGTAATGAAAACTGCATCACTTAACTGCTATAGCTATGCCCTCTATGAAATCTCATCAGAAATCTCCCAATAGAAAACATCTTCTCAATAAAGCAAATTCTCTCTCGTTGCTTGAATTTGCTTGTCAACGTTGCTTGAATTTGATACCGTTACCATGTCACAGTAACCTTTGCATGAGCCCAACATAACAGCTGACCGCAGAATTGACTGCTGACCGGATGGAAGAATGTCAAAGCACCCTGTGGATCCGAAATGATAGGCTCATCATTGAAGAAGAGCCTAAACCGCGTGTGACAAACGTATTCACAATGAGTCCTACACTGTACTTGTGAAAGCCCGGGCGCAGCATGTCCGGCACTTAAAGATTGTGTTTCAAGTGCTCTGGCCTGACGTGGAGAGGAAAATTGCCGCTGATTATGCGATACAGTGCATCTGTGCAGCTATGTAATCTGAATGAGTAAATAAATAAATAATTCAAATCGCAATGCCCACAACAAAAGAGCTTTTGATTTGATAATGGCTACAAGCATGTCGATTTACTGCCAAAGTTGTTTTTTTTCATATATTCAGAAGTAGTATGTTAACCAAAAGCAACATTCAAGCATAACTTGAACCTGTATTTGAAGGCTTTCAGTCCTCCATATGTTTTGAATACCGTACCACTATAGGTGAGGATGGGATGGAAAAATATTTAAAAGCTGCCTTATCTTGCACACCTAGCCAGCAATGACATAATTATGAAGCCCCCGTGCTTCAGTCTCATACTGATTTATGCTTAGGCTGAAGGGATCTCCTAACTGTCTCTGCTTTCACCTCCCTGTCAATCATAAAAGAATCATTTCTCATGCTCTAAGAGTGATTTATGGCTGTTTCTGTTATTCACTGAGCACCATAATTAACTTCATCCTACCAAGTGGGGGCCATCTGGACCCCGCACCTATATATTCGTTTGCCATTTTAAAAATATGTGACATACTGCCTCACCGTTTTATGAATTGGTCAGAATTTATGTCTTAATTAAAACACTAACGCACCGGAAGATCAGCAATGTGCATTGTGAAGGTATAATTAATTTGTCACTGGGGTCCAACCGGACCCCCGAGTAAAACTTATCTGTCTTTTATTTTATAATTGAATAGCACACTGAAAGTTAACTTCTGTTTGGTTTTTTCAGATTCATGATGGCCAACAGACAAAGACAAGCTAGATACGCAGCAGCAGAGGCCTTAAGGCGGATTCTGAACACAAACAATGAAAATTATTTACCATTACTTTTTTGTTTTAAATTCTGCAAGAAAAGACAAAGTTGTAATCCAGAATGTTTTACAGCTGTATGAGCTGCAAAAATCATGTATATAAGCCAAAATTTATTTTGTGGTGCTATAATTTGCAAAGTGTATGCTAGTTATAGCAATATTATTGCTATTTTATTGCATTTATAATCCATCATTGACATTCAGCAGTAGTGGATTTTGTTCTTCACACATAAAGTTATGTGTGAATGTGCATTGAATTGGTTCTGACTGCATTGATTTCAAGGTTTTCCTTCCTGTGGTCCATACGGACCCCGCCTGGGAGTTTCTGTATGTAAAATTGGCCGGTAGGATGAAGGTTGATTGGGCAGTCAATCACCAGGTCTGATTCCAGCTGTACATTTTGTACACTACAGGAGACTGAAGGGAGAAAGTATCAAATACAAGCAGCAATACAGGCCCGGCAGATCATCTCCAGGAAAGATCTGACGATCACAAGCATCTGATAATGTGTATGTGTCACAGAATTCAAGCAGTTATCTGGTGGAATGGACAAGCAACCATTCATTCATTCATCTTCTATACTTGCTTATTCCTCACTAGGGTCACGGGGCGAGCTGGAGCCTATCCCAGCTGGCTACGGGCAAAGGCAGGGACCCACCCTGGACAGGTTGCCAATCCATCACAAGGTGCACACACCATTCACAGATCATTCACTCTCACACTCATACCTATGGGCAACTTAGTGTCTCCAATTAACCTGATATGCATGTCTTTGGACAGTGGGAGGAAACCGGAGAACCCGGAGAAAACCCACGCGAACACGGGGAGAACATGCAAACTCCACACAGAAAGGCCCCTGGCCGGATTTGATGTGACCTTTTTGCTGTGAGGCAGCAATGCTAACCACTGTGCCACCGTGCCGCCCGACAAGCAACCCAATGTTAAAAAAAAAAAGACTGTATTCTAGATTATGGTTGAATGTCCTGAGCTTTTTCAAAGTAAAAGTTCACAATTTGAATGAAGACTGTTAAAGAATGTTCAGATTAGAGTGCCAATCATATGCAGTTCTCTATACAGCTTCAACACCATGGGAACTACTAGCCAAAATGAACAAAAAAATGTAGCTTTTTTGACTCAGTATCATCTGCAATATACCTTAAATCAAACGAAACCTCATAATATGTTGAAAATATTTTCATTTATCCTAAGCCCTTTTATCAATTTAGAGGTACTGTAAATAATAGACATGATAACAGCAAAGTGGACATAGCAAAGATGGTGTTCTCACCTGGAATCAGGAAAATAGCCTCGCTCACTGAACACACGGATGTTACTGACAGCCTGGAAAACCAGGACAGACTCTGAGTCTAAGCTTTGGAGACTATACATCACTCCTTCCTACAAAACACAATGAGAACAAATGATGCTGAGAGTTTGGAAGGTAGCAGATAAACACTATCATCAGGCAAAGGATGACAGCTAAATGGGAGCACAGTGCTAACCCACTGCAGGTTAGAGTAACTGAGCTACAGCACTTGTAATCAGCTTCTCCCTCCTCGGGCAAGAAAGGATGAACCAAACTGCATTTTGGGTAAACTGTTGGGAAAGGCAGGTGGATACAGAGCCCAATAAGCATCATCAGATTTTAATGGTACAAACATGCCCGATAGTACAAACAGTTTTTACTGTGGTACACATTATGCTGCAGGCACTGCAGAACATGCCCTTTTATTGAGACACTGTAGATTGCTTCCGTGTATCTCTTGACATGTTCCATTCCTACTTTAATTTGTATACTATGTCATTATGATTGCAAGGTGGAGATATGCAACCAAGCAGAAAAGCACACATTTCTCTTGCTTATCAGCAATGTCAACACCAATGCAGGTACAGGTAGGGTTGGTTTCATATTATCATTTCTCCCTCCCCCCCCACCTCCTCTCTCGTTTCCTTTGCTTCAGTTTTTTCTTCCCCTTCTTTTTTTCTTCCCTCTCCTCGGTCTCCTCTTTCTCTCTTGGTGTTGTGGTTCGTGATGTAACATAAGTTTTGTGCTTGAATAATGTCCTAATGAAGTGGGCTTTTAACCCTCTCCAGCCCAATTTATTATTTTGAGATTTGAAAAATCTTTCATTCATGGAGAATAGTTCTCATATGCTAGTGGCTGCTGGTAGAACTAACGTTGTATTTTTGCAATACTGAGCTGGAAAGCTAACTTTATCAAACCATTTCCCATGTGGTCTTCATATTTTATAATCAGTCATCAACTGATTTATTGTTGCAAATTTGCAACATGAGCCTGGAGAGGGTTAAATCTCAAAAATTCTCTCTCTCTCTCTCTCTCTCTCTCTCAATTTTAAAATGTATTCAATTCAATTTGCTTTATTTGCATGACAAATCAATACATCTCTGTTGCCAAAGCATTGGGAAAAAAGTAATGTGTAAATAAATAAATAAATAATATGTAAATTCATGAAATCAAAATTACTCCAAAATTACATTTTACATTACCAAACTAGGCTTATGCCGTCGGAGGCGACAGCTTGCTTGGGGTATATCCCCGAACGCCCCCAATCCTCCAATTCCCCAATCCTCAAATAGACCCAATACAATATAAAGTCCCTCAGGTCATGACCTTTCATTTGAACTTAATTTCAGGTCAATCGAAAAAATGGTTCTGAAGATATGGCCAAAATGGTCATTTTCCATCACAAAGCTCCACCTGGTGGCAAAATATTGAACCATACAGGTATGATGTCATCATGTGACATGTTGTGAGGTCATGACATAGTTTCATGTCAATTGGACAAATGGTTCAAAAGATATGGCAAAAGTGGTGAATTTTATGTGACAAAGCTCCACCTTGTGTCAAAATTTTGAACCAAACAGGTATAATGTCATCATGGGACTTTGAGGTCAATCGGACAAATATTTCCAGAGATATGATAAAAACATTGAACTTTCAGTTTTTGGCCCCTGGTGGCCAATCTAGAAATTGTAAATTGTCCAAAATCGAATCAGTTCTTCCTCTTTATGGTACTTATTTATATACAAAACATGAAATTTCTAATTGAAATATTACTGAAGTTATCGCGTTAACACGTAGGGCGGCGTGGCAGCGGCGGCGGCGATCGGACTAAAAACATAATATCCCCGAAAGCCGAACGGCGTGATATAATTACACTCACTCACACACACAGTGTGTGTGTGTGTGTGTGTGAGTGAGTGTAATTTTATCACACACACACACACACACGCACTGTCACTGCATTGTATCCATCCCAATCTCTTGCTTTCACCCCACTTCCCATTTTTCTTCCCATTGCTCTGTTCGTATATCATCCCTCTCTCACACACCCTCCCTTTCCCATTAATTTCTAGTTCACTCTGCCAAAAATCTGCAGATTGCAATGATTAAAAGGGCATTATCATGCAAAAAATCAATATCAGGTCAGGCAATAATGAGAGAAAACTCACTTCTCATATAACATGCCATTTGCCTGATGAATGTGAGATAGCCTGTACAAATAACCGTTGCTGCTTTGAAAGGGCATCATGTTTAACTGGAGTAGAATTCATTCTTTTCATTTTGAACACAGTTTGCATTATCAGTTCACAGATAATCCCAAAAGAACTTCTTCCCTGAGGATGAGCACACTTTGATTCAAAGGCTGGAGATAAATATAACTACTCATTTACGGAGCATCTTTGAAGTGAAGATTTTAACAGCCGTGCAATAATATGTGGGAATCATACAGCCTGCTAGACTCATAGGATCATTTTCTAATCAGTTTGGAAAAAGAAAAACAGCAAAACAATGTTCTTGGCAAAAATAATGATACATTGCATTTCTTATCCATTTCACTGTAAGGAAAAAGAACACCCATATTATTAAGAAACAACAACAACAAAAAAAAAACTCATAATATTTAGGACCAGGAATGAGATGAGATGACAGTATTGTTTTGCGCACATCTGCCATTAATTATTGACCGAATATTAATTTAATAATAATAATTGCTTTCACATCCAAACGGTTGATCTAATATGGAAATCATTCTCAAATGAAAGCTGACCATACAATGTTCAACAACATTGTCTTTGTATGCTTGCAGACTCATAGAGTTTGAATAAAGAACCAAAATAAGAATGTGTCACTGTCTAATGATATTACAGCACCTGAACAAGAAATTACAACACTTCTTTGGAGGAGTGGGTTTGACGTCATCTGACAAACCATGTACAGAGAACAGCGCAGAAATAGAGAGAAAGGTCTATAACCTTATTTGCGCAAGATCAGGAGAGTGACCATGAGATTGAGATTCCTGATGCTCTCGCCAATGCACACACACGCAAGCTCTGTTACCATCATCCAGGCTGAGATTAGCAGTTATCATCATAAAAAAGCCATCCCTGAGGGATTATAATTAATTTACCCAGATAATGTGGCTAACACGCGGTACCATTTTTACATTTGGCAAATTTGTAAAGGAGATTTATTGGCTGGGAAAACCGTATAAAATACTTTGCCAAACCATTTTGTTTTGCTATGATCAGGCTTGCCAATATTCGTTATATTGTCTGGCCATCATTAGAGAGAAAAACTTTCAACAAAAACTGAATACGTTCTGAGAACTCGAGTCGGGTTATTTTATAACAATTATAATAAATTTTATTCATCTGATAATTTCTTTGCATCATTAACAGTGGGCAAACAGTTACACTTAACCTTTCTGAATGAAAAGCTATTATGGAAACAATGTCAGAATTCCCAGAGGAGCATAATGCTTGTTTGTGGGATTATGCTATAATTGACAGCCAAAATTATACTTTTGGCTCTTATAAAAAACAAAAAACTGGCCTTGTTCTTTTTTATAAAACCCTTTCTTTCATTCATGATCCCTCTCAAAGAAAATTGCTCATTTCCCTATTCACTGTTATCATTGATGATGTCATTAGGTAAGTTTGAGTGGCATTTATTTTTCCCACAGCTCAGCAGAAAATGTTGTGTTTAATGACACTTTAAACAGCCGAAGTCAGAGACTAATTGGGGGCAAATTGTCTATATAGGGTGGAGTCAGGTAATTTGGGACGCTTTTTGGTGGACTGCCAAGAAAGTCACCAAAAATTCTGAGGACTTCCTTAAAACTTGCTTTTATACATTGTTATGGATCTCAGCCATTTTTCTGTAAAGAAACAAGGCTTATGCCGTCGGAGGCGACAGCTTTGGGTATATCCCCAAATGCCCCCAATCCTCCAATTCCCCAATCCTTGAATAGACCCAATACAACATAAAACCCCTCAGGTCATGACCTTTCATTTGAACTTAATTTCAGGTCAATCGGACAAATGGTTCTGAAGATATGGCCAAAATGGTAATTTTCCATCACAAAGCGCCACCTGGTGGCAAAATATTGAACCATACAGGTATGATGTCATCATGTGACACGTTGTGAGGTCATGACCTTGCAGTTGCACATAGTTTCATGTCAATTCGACAAATAGTTCCAAAGATATGGCAAAAATGGTGAATTTTATATGATAAAGCTCCACCTTGTGTCAAATTTTTGAATAAAACAGGTATAATGTCATCGTGGGACATATTCTCAGGTCATGACCTTTCATTTGTACTTGATTTGAGGTCAATCGGACAAATATTTCCAGACATATGATCAAAACAGTGATTTTTTCAATTTTTGGCCCCGGTGGCCAATCTAGAAATTGTGAATTGTCCAAAATCGAATCAGTTCTTCCTCTTTATGATACTTACTCATATGCAAAACTTGAAATATCTAATTGAAATATTACAGAAGTTGTCGCGTTAACACAGGGCGGTGCGGCGGCGGTCGGACCAAAAACATAATATCCCCGGAACGCCATTCGGCGATCGGGCATAGAAATACATTTTCAAGTAAAATAATTTGGAGACTTTGGACCTTCAAACACAATAAGAGCCCCATCTCACTCCAGTGACATGTTTATGTGATGTGGGACAGTTAGTGAGGTTTAATGGGACATTAAAACAAAAAAAATTGGCATCTCAAATCCCACCAGAATCTGGAATGCTCGATTTGAAAACTATGTACAAGCTGGCTCGTATGCACCCCATGTTGCCAACTCAGCAGAGCAAAGACAGTTTGCAGCACTCCTCCGAAGCATGTGCCAGTTGGCCACTGCTTCTTTATACTCATAGCTCGAAACTTCGCAAGCTCAGAATGAGGGCGGAGGATACCCAAGTATGAGCAAGCTTAGAATCTCACTGATGAGCTCCCGGCTGGCTAACAGGAGGCGTTGGATTATTGAACAAAGCTACGATTCCAATGTCTCAACCTGGCAGTCCTTTTCCAATTTATTTTCTTAGCAGCGCAAAGCCAATTGTTCGCTGCTCTGAAAAGGCTACCAACCACTGCCGGCTGATACGTCCAGGAATCAAACCCAGGTTCATGGTGGTCACTACTAATCCGCAATGTGGTGCCTTAGCCGAGTGAGCCAACCCTCTGATCAGGATCATTCATGATTTTTTTTACCCATTTCTCCAGCAAATTTGATGCTTCACAGCTATCTTTACACTTTTACCAGTGGCAGTTGCTGAAAAATACGCCCTCTGCACATGGTCTTACGTATGTTGTGTTTGATATCCTGTTTGTGCTCCCACATCGCTGCTCTCTGTGCCTTTTTATTGTCCCTCAGGGAAAAATAAAGTGTTGTTGAATTGAATTTAAAATCCTTCCTAATTTTTATAATGTGTTGGACAGTTCTTAACCAAATTCCAGTGATTTCAGAAATCTCCTTAGTTGTTTTCTCCACTTGATTCAGTCTAAAAATGTGCCTTTCTTGAAACACAATAAGATCTTTTCTACAACCATGAGATACAGTACATCAGTACATCTTCTGACAAGGTAAGAAATGAGAAATGAGCGACAGTCCTGTGAAAAAGAATTTGCCCCTTCCCAATTTCTTTTATTTATTTATTTATTTGTGTGTGTGTGTGTGTGTGTGTGTGTGAGAGAGAGAGAGAGAGAGAGAGAGAGTGTGTGTGGTTGTGTGAAAGATTACAGGTCTGAGTCCTAAATCCAATAACAACATATCTAGAAGCTTGAAATAATTCATATGGACCTGCATTAATTTATCTAGCTTTGTGCCATAAAAAATTCATGGATGTATATCTACCACACAATGGTCTGTGAGAGCAAATGTTGCTGAACTGTGGGTTGTGTAACCTATGGGAGTCTAATGACTGTCATGGGAAAGGATGAATTCTTTGTCCCAGCATGCACTGATCATAAGGAAAAGAATATTTCCTGGCCTTCCTGTTCCTCAGCCTGAAAATATAATTTTTCAAAATTTTCTGAGATCACCATTTTAGATTCAAGATTAGCAGACAGCAGATACAGGCAGCAAATACTTCCTTGTGTGTAGAATTACTGCGCAATGGCTGATGTGATCCCATTTCCAGTGACTCAAAAACTGGAAAGGATTGTGTTTCCAGTGGACCTAAGTTTCTCCATTCTCAAGGTATTTTGTCCTTCTCAGATATGTCAAAGACATTATTAGTGACTTTGTGGCTAAGGACGTTTTCGAGCAAGGAGAGATGAATGTGAGGGAAGGGCTTTGCATGATGGGAGTGGGAGGGGGAGGAGCTCTCACTGTGCCTGGCACAATGGGAGGGAAGTAAAATTAATGCGATTTGCTGGGGTGAAAAATTGGGAAGGATTAGGTAGGTTGCAGTGGAGTTGTACTAGCTGCTAGTGGTTTTCTGTTTTGAGAGAGAGAGAGAGAGAGAGAGAGAGAGAGAGGGGTGCTCTCTTCAAAAACAGCCAGCAGTCCTCTTAAAACCCTTTTTTGCTCTGTGACACTCTCCTCACTCTGTCATTGACATGCACGCTCATCCTTGCACTAACAAAAGGCAGTCTCATTTTTATTGAATAAGAATTACTGATGTGTTTTGTGAAAGTCCATGTCTACTTAATTTACTTCAAGTCTCACTGTAACTCTGCTCTATGGGGTCTCTCTTGCAGAAATACAGGGGTGAATCACCATAATACAGAATTCAGCCACTGATCCCCAAACCAGTATTCTTTACACAGGGAGGAAGACAGCTTAAGCGCATGAATCATGTAAGGCCATACCTCAAAACATGAATTTATGTCACATTGTATTAAGTGCGGCGGCTTAGGAAAATTATTTAAGAAACCAAAGATCGAAAACTTTCTAGGTTACATTTTGTACGTGCCCTCTCTTCTTTATTATGGTTATCAGAAGTATAGCCTACTGAATGAAATGAATGAAAACAGAAGTCAGTTAAATGCAGGACAATCAACAGACGCGATGCAAATTGAACTTCAGCAACTGGTTCGCTGGTGAAATAGCCAAATATACACCAAACATAGCAGGAGGCTGTCTGCTCCCACATCGCTCAGTCCAAATGACCTCCATTTATGGGATTTTCACAGATGTCAGGGGAAATTCTGCCTGCCTTCACTCTGCACAGTTTGTTGCACTTTCTCAGACACTTTCTCACACTTTTTCTTTCTTATTGCTGCCCCCAAGAGAACTCTGTGTGTCTCCTGTCTGTCTGGTTTCTAATGAGGTCACTACTGGAGCCATTTTGAGACTGAGCTGCACTGCTGCTTTGCTTTATTGCTGCCCACCAAGAATAGAACAGCATTAAATATATACTCGTGCACGTCAGAAAGAGATCTTCATTTCCAGCATGCAATAGGCTTGCTGCCGTTGGCTTTTTAATAATAAAGACGAATAAAACAGTGAAGGTCTAGGGAATCCAGTAATGGTGAAACCAGTGTCAGACTATCACTATTTAACTCATTTTAACCAAGCATTCTGCACAGAAATAAACATGACATTAGGTTAAAAAAAGTTTACAATCAACCATAAATAATCTTGAGCACCTTTACATAACTAACAGTTAGCGCCTATTTAATAAAGTTTCGAGGGTGGCTGGCCATGCGTGAAACTTGTGCGAACCCTTTAACTTCCTCAATTAGGGGGGAAAAATAATGGAAATGCACTGGTTTGCTCTACCAAATGGTTGAGCAGGACGTTAAAGGATCAAGATAAATGTAGTATTCTGCTGATATGGAAGCTGATTGTCTGGAAATGTGCTAATGTAAAAAATAAAATGGTTCTGCAAAAACACCGCTCTGTGAAAAGTTTGGAGATAAAGACCCAGCCTCTGGTGATATCTATGGGTCACAGACTTAAGCTAGTTATTGTTTCAAACTTTCACCAGTGGTATGTGGAATGGTGGTTAATGATTTTAAGACCCCCCGCACCCCCCCACACACACACACACACACACACACACACACACACACAACCCTTAGCTAATGGATTGCTGGATTTCAAATCCAGTGTTGGAGAGCAGAGTTCAAACCATATAAAAAATAATATCACTGTCCCTAAGTTTTTGACAGGCAGTGCATATTTCCTACATGGTTAAATTACATGATTAACATTTAGGCTAATTTAAATTTAAACCAACATGGAATTACATCCCTCTATAAAAACAATAACAGGCTTGGATTACGGAGATGCAAACTCAATATGTTGTCCTAGAGGTGTAAAAGTGCTGTGGTGTACATATCACACAGCTGTTGAGATTGGGCACATGAAGAAAGAAGGACCGCTTCACAGTAACTGCCAGCAATTTGGAAAATCAGTGCAGAGATGAAAATGAAAGCATCAAAGAGAATGTGCACACACCCCCACAGAAGGTGATTGCGAGAAAGAAGACTGTGAGCTATGTCCTCTCAGAGGCATGCTGCTTTGATTCTCAATGAATGTCACCCTTTCCCAAGGCACTAGAAACGGACACCTGCCACCCAACTCACTTCGCAACTCAAAGCTAGCTAGGCTGTGCCTTGGCCCCTGCCCAAATTGGAAGAGGGGTTGTAGGGTCATTTAGGAAAAGGGGTTTGAAATCAATGTTCAGTATATTGATTTCATCCCATTATTTTGAACTGACCACCAACTTACATGTTAGGAATGCATCTTAGAAATGCAGACAACAAGCTGGTAAATGAAAAAAGTTTCTCATTTCCCTTTCAATTAATTAAACTCTTGGGAAACATTCCTCAAGGTCTGGCCCTACACAAAAACAAGGCTGGAACACCAAGCAGAACAGTCTCTGCATCGCCAAGCACCGGTACAGCATAAAATATTAGCCGCAGTTTTTGTTTTCCTGATAGGACATTAATTTTGGTCAGGGAGAGGTAAAGGTACCTGGCTGTGAGAAGACATTTTACAAGCTGGTGGTTTTCATATCCTCCTTACGGCTCCCTTGTTATTTGAATTTTTTTTGAGCTGTCGAACCCATTGAGGGTTTGTTTTTCCTCTCCGCTTGATATTCTGTCCCAGAAAAGTGGTGTTGGGCTGCATTCTACCCAGGGAAGATCGGAGCAGGTACCCGTCTAGCATACAGCATTAGATGCAAACAGACACGCTGTTGTATGGCCTCTTGATGACTGGAGTCTGCAGCCCCCGGTTCTCCCTCTATTGATCCTCAGTTTCCAGGGGAGAAGAGCACATTAACATCCCTCTGCTTGCAGCACAGATACCCCTGTATCTCTACTCTCTCAGCCTGCTAACCGTTCCAGTCCTGAAACATTTTCAAAGCGTGGGGAGTTGGGTGCGAGGGTTAAGATTCCTTTTTATATGCCTGTGGTAAAACATTCTCCTTTGAAATCACAGCTTTACTGACACGTGCTTTGAAAGGAGAGGAAACAAATGCAAGAGACGGTGAGAAAATGAATTAATTATCCTACTGCTCCGTTCATGTTATACCCTCTCGACTATTATGGCTGTTTCAGTTTTCTAGCATATCAGACATCTTAAAAATGGAATATTGCTCTTTAGTAAAAGACCATTTTTTTGGGACATTTCCCACTGCAAAGCAACAATTAAGCACAGTTCCATTTTGCTGGTTAACCCTGACCCTAAACCTAACTCTAACCTAGTGATCTGACCAAGTGCCACCCGTTTAACTAATAGAATGGAGCTGAGGCTCTGCCCACTGGATCTTTGGTTCTGTAGCCAGAGGTGTTTGAAATATCTGTCCTTATTGACAACTGCTATGGAAACCTACGACCTAATAAGAATAAGCTTGTTTTCTCTGTTCCTTGCAGTTATGGACCAATGATAGAAATAATCTTTTAAAGCAACACCTCAGGGAAAGTTGATTTTTAGCCACTAAACAATTTACGCAGAACAAAAAAACATGTATGAGGTTTCCTCGTCTGCACTCTCATGCAAGTCACTGCCCTGAAACTGCTTTCATTAATAAAACACAGTTATTATACAAAATTAATAGTGTTTCAGAACAGATACCACCTACACAGGTTCAAAGCATAAGCAAAACACTGCACAAACTAAAAAATTCAAGGTAATAGGCCTATGTTAAATGACAAACTTTGAGGTCTACCACTGCTTTTAATCCTTTTTGATAAAATACCATGTAGGCTCTGAACCATGGAATTTAAAAGCGCAGAATAAATATTGTCACAGGGTACCTTCTGATCTGCAAAGTTCTAACAATGGGTGCCATCTTTGGCAGGACTGAATTCCTATTGTGAACTGCAAGGCAAGACCACTGAATTCCACTCAGGTAGGCCAATGGCAGCAGGTTAAGTCTTACCCAATATGGACACTATTTGACACATTCAGTTTTTTTTCCAACTGTTTCAGAATCCTAAGCTCAGAGCCTGGGCAGTTTTGAGAAATATTTTGTCATTTCCAAGGAGGTAATGTTTCTTTGCACGATTGAGGTGGTAGAACACTATTTCTCTCTCCGTGTTCAATAATCTTTTTCATTGTTAAAATTTTGATGGTTCTCATATTTGGTGCTTGTGCAGTCCAGGAACGCATTTAACTTCATCCTGAGGGTGAGAAACCACTATAGAATTTGTTTAGTCATGTATGCAAGGCATTATTTTAAAAATATGGGGAAAAAAACAATCGTAAATGAACATAATTGGGAGGATGGGGTGCATCTGGCTTTGATAGATGACTCGTGATTACGTGATGGTGATATGACCATACAGCATAATGGTCAAGTGTTCCTATGAGATAGTTACCCACTACACTGAACAGGCTGCCACAAAAAGTCAGAGCCTTTCTGTGGCTGTCAAACTTCCACTTCCAGATCTATGAATCAGAGCAGGACATGACTCATCAGAGGCATTGCTTCCTCAGCCCAGGGGCCGGGTTCTGTGCTCTTTGCACCGGCGTATGGTCTCTGTGCATTAGCCTTGGACTCGAGCAGTGTCCTAGTGGCTGATCAGCCATAAATACCAGTTTTGTGAAGCTTACCTCATAGTTCTTGCTGAGATTGGGTCACAGAGGTATTCACTGAACTGTGTGGTCATTCTGAGTCTGCAGAAGAATCCTTCTCTACCTATCGGTGAACTTAGACTTTAAACTACAATTCCTCTTGCTGATTAAGTTTGTTCCTGTTTAACAAGTGTTTACACAATTTTCCATTTTTTCCCCCAGTCAAATTTAATAACTTTGCAGTGTTTGTAATTGATCCACCAGCAAGTCACTGATTACATGCCTTCCTGGAGGTCTGACAGCTATGTATGCTGCTTTGTGAAACTCACAAAGGATATAATGATCGTTAGGCCTCTTTGATAGATGACGCATTTTTAATTTGCATGCAAATTTATCTGACTCATCTGCATGAATGCCTTTGTAATAGTGGCATAGTTACTTAAAGTGCTGATTTGTGTGGCATTTCTTTAATTTTCTGAAGCCCTTGAATGTCTCAGTTTGTCAACTTTGACTCTTCAAGCCTGGTTTCAATGTAGTTGACCATAAAATTCTGACTTATCAGCCCAAATAATTTGGTAGATTGAAGATTTACAGAGATTTATCTTACATTCATGATTGCAAGTCTAGAATAGCTTATTTTACTGTTTATGATTGGTATGATAATTTTTAATAAAATATTATAGCTCAGTCTGCCAAGCACAATGGATCTGAAATTATGTGATCATTATGTGTTTAGAGTCATTTTTATCTAAAATTTAAGGATTTTCACAAAAAGATGTACAAACTTGATAGGACTTACAACCATGCATATACCCCCCACCAATTTACAGGCTCAAACGAAATTGCACTTACTGTTCTTGCTTATAACAAGTTAAAATTAATAGTAATGCTTGGATTTTCCTAATTGTCAATTGACTCAATTCTGTGACTGTCAGGAACCCACAGAAATCACCAGAGAATGAATTTTAGCAGGCTATTACTGCTGCTGTCTTCAGTTCTTGTTTGTTATTGGGACTTTTTACCTTTCACAGTCGAAAATGCACGCTGAGTTGGGCTCTGGCCAATAATTTGTGTTGAAAAATATGCTGGGAATGTTTCAGGCCATTGTTAATACACTGAGAGTGTTGTGTTCTGTGGGTCTCTGTGTGTTTGGTTAGTCAATTTTAGGTTTTTATTATTTCTGTGATGTCCGTTTTGAGTCTGATGTCTCAGTGTTTCACATTTCGAATCTCTCCCGTGTTATTCCAGTCCACGTCTTACCCATGCACGGTCTTTGCTTTCTCACCGGTCGTGTCATTAGTTCGTTGCTGTTTTTGTCTTAATTGTTTGTGACACTATTTCGGGTGATTTAATGGATTTCAGCCTTCCTTCCGTTCACGTTTACTAATTTCCCCTTGCTTTTCTATATTACTTACCCGTACTAACAGTTTGTGGTTTTCTAGAATTTACTGACCAAATTAACATTGTATATTAGACTAACGTACTAACGAGCACCCAGGATTGTACAGCTGCACTTACTAATTGACGAACGACCTCTTTGTGTTCGCCCTGTTCTAGTCTCCGCCTCTTGCTTTCATTTAACTCGCTTTGCTGTTTTTTTCCTGCAGATTCTCTGCATTTATCTTACCTGTCCTGCTTCTCATTCTATGCATTTAGGAATCTTTTATTCAGTTTATTTATCCCATCTTTGGGAGAGTCTTGTGATCCTCATCTGTGTGTTAATGTTGTCTGTTTCATGTAATTAGGTTTCCCTCGTGTTCCACCCCTTGTTAATTACATTATTTTCTGCACCTGTGTTGGTCCGTGCCCATGCCCTATAAAGGTTTCCAGCCCAGCAGGCAGTTCAGATCTGACTTCGCTCCCCCCCGCTCGCCCCATTCTACTCCACATCACTCCCCATTCATCTCTTTCCTCATTCACTCTCCTCGTTCCAGTTCTGTGTCTGCTGAGCCCGAGTGTCCCTGTGTTTCCCGAGCCCTCTGCATCCAAGTGTCTTCATTCCCCCCGAGCCTTCTGTTTATGAGTGTCCCTGCACGTCCCGAGTCGTCTGCCTGCTGAGCCCTCCCGAGTCGTCTGCCCTCGCCTGATTTCTTTTGAGCCTCCTGATGTTCCCGAGCCTTCTGTTCCTGAGTGTCCCTGCACCTACTGAGTCGTCTGCCCTCTGCCTGCTGAGCCCTTCTGAGACGTCTGCCCTCTGCCTACTGTTTCCTGTGTTGCCCCCAGCCTCCTGGTGTTCCCAAGCCGTCCGAGTCTGGCCCCTGCCTGATGTCTTCCTGAGCCTGCTCCCCGCCAGCTGTGCCTTCCGAGTCAGCCACCTGCCAGCTGTGCCCGTCACTTAGTCCTGTGTCTGCCCTCTGCCTGATTTCTTCCGAGCCTCCTGATGCTACTGAGTTGCCTCCTGATGTTCCCAAGTTCTTTGGTTCCCGAGTTGCCTCCTGATGTTCCCGAGTTCTTTGGCTCCCGAGTTGCCTACTGATGTTCCCGAGTTCTTTGGCTCCCGAGTTGCCTCCTGATGTTCCCGAGTTCTTTGGCTCCCGAGTAGCCTCCTGATGTCCCCGAGTTCTTTGGCTCCCGAGTTGCCTCCTGATGTTACCGAGTTCTTTGGCTCCCGAGTTGCCTCCTGATGTTACCGAATTCTTTGGCTCCCAAGTTGCCTCCTGATGTTTCCGAGTTCTTTGGCTCCCGAGTTGCCTCCTGATGTTCCCGAGTTCTTTGGCTCCCGAGTTGCCTCCAAATGTTCCCGAGTTCTTTGGCTCCCGAGTTACCTCCTGATGTTCCCGAGTTCTTTGGCTCCCGAGTTGCCTCCTGATGTTACAGAGTTCTTTGTCTCCCGAGTTGCCTCCTGATGTTCCCGAGTTCTTTGGTTCCTGAGTTTTTCCCCTTTTGAGCTTTTAGTTTTATTAAATATTTTTGATTCCCTGCACCTGGCCCCTCACTCCCCCTTGTTTCCTTGTTCTGAGTATTCTGTGTTTTCCCCGTGTTTCCGTAACAGAGAGGTTTTGAAGCATTTAGCTGAATCAAAGCAGATCATGCAGGTTCATGAAATTCAGAATACCAGCTGCTGTTTCTGTCAGCAGTTGTGTCATCAATAAATACATGCAATCAGTTTTATTGGCAACTGTACATGCTCACACACGAACATGATAAGCAGTTGAGGGGCTAAGCTATGATCATAATTCTGGTACACATCAATCTTTTTGTCATCTGGTCCAGAAAAGGCTTTTTAAATGTTTTCCTTTTTTTTTTGGCTGTTTTTGAGACATACTGAGCCTCAGCCTTCTGTCAGAGGCAACCCTGATTGTCAGCCAAAATTACCTGATGTTTGGAGAAGTCCAATAAGCCATTGACCTTCACTGTTGCTCCCATCAACCACCATATTTCACCAAAGGTATAAGGTGCCTTTTATTGTATGTATTGTATGTATATCCTTTTCAGTGCCAATCATGCTAGTGCTGAATTTGACCAAAACATTCGGTTTTAGTCCCATCTGATCACAATACCCATTGGTCAGATGACTGCGGTCAATTGCGGTCAGAAAAGAGAGGCTTTCACCTAGTGAAACAGAACAAGAAAAGACTCTGTCACAACCCGTGAGTGAATGCCTTACATGTCTATTAGAAGTTTGTCTCCCTCCATTGGTTTACATCAAGCGTGTTTGCCCCTCCTCAGCTGTCCTGTTTCATTGGTATTTCTTAACGACCATGTGACATGTATTTAAGCCTCCTGCTTTGTGTTGCAAGTTTCTGGATTGTATTTTGTAACCAGTCAGAATTCCTGGTAGAAACTCTTTGTCTTTATTAAGTACAACACATACTTCATTGACAGCAATTTCAGGAAGCTAGAGGCTGGTCTAGAAAATAACATCTAAACTGTAATTCATGCCAGTGCACTAACTACAAAACCAGCTACGAAACAATTTTGGTTGGTTCCACTGTTTAGGGGTTAGGGGATAGGGTTAATTTTAAACTGGAATCATATAAGGATGCCAAAAGGCTCCTTTTTCATTGTAGATTGACGGTTGGTCAGGTACCGTCACTATATGACAAGTCAGGATGAGACTGGGCTCGGTAATCTGTGGGATCTGATCAACAACATTCTGTGCAGTGTATGTGAGGTTGTGGTCCACAAATTCAGGCTGAGAATGTCCCTCTCTTCTGCTTTTTCAAACGCCAATTGCAATGCCAGAGTTTTAATGAGCGGTTAATTTTTGTCAATCACAATTCTAATATTGGGAGGGATTATTTTCTCTCTCATGGCAAATGATATCAAAATTACCAGACGTAAAAGAACCTTGGTTTGCGATGAACAACAGAAGTCTGGTATTAAATTGCGCAATACTACATTTGATCACAAAAGTATAGTGTGTGAAAACTGTCCAAAATACAGATTAAACTAGGCTTATGCCGTCGAAGGCGACGGCTGGGGGTATATCCCCGAACGCCCCCAATCCTCCAATTCCCCTTGAATAGACTTGCATTTGTACTTAAATTCAGGTCAATCGGACAAATGGTTCTGAAGATATGGCCAAAATGTTTTTTTTCATCACAAAGCGCCACCTGGTGGCAAAATATTGAACCATACAGGTATGATGTCATCATGTCACACGTTGTGAGGTCATGACCTTGGAGTTGCACATAGCTTCATGTCAACTGGAGAAATAGTTCCAAAGATACAGCAAAAATGGTGAATTTTATGTGACAAAGCTCCACCTTGTGAACCAAACAGGTATAATGTCATCGTGTGACACATCCTCAGGTCATGACCTTTCATTTGCACTTGATTTGAGGTCATTCAGACAAATATTTCAAGAGATGTAATAAAAACAGTGATTTTTTTCAGTTTTTGGCCCCTGGTGGCCAATCTAGAAATTGTAAATTGTCCAAAATCAAATCATTTCTTACTCTTTAGGATACCTACTTATATGGAAAACTTGGAATTTCTTGGAAATATTACTGCAGTTATCGCGTTAACACCTAAATCAGTTTTTGGCCTCTGGCGGCCAATCTAAACATTGTAAATTGTCCAAAATTGAATCAGTTCTTCCTCTTTATGATACTTACTTATGTTCAAAATTTAAAATTTGTAATTGAAATATTACTGAAGTTATTGCGTTAACACTTAGTGCGGCGGCGGTCGGACCAAAAACATCAGGGATATAATAGCAGGCACAAATTGGAGAATGAGTGAAAAGAAGACCAGAGAAACAAACCATTTGGTAGAACATGAGGAATCCAAAGACGTAACAAAAGATGAGGAGTCAAGCCTGCTTTAAGTTAGTTTTGATTGAAACCTTATGAAAGATGTTAAAAACCCATGTGCTCAGCGAACTTATCTAAGCAAGAGATTAGCTGTAATGAAGACCAGAATAAACAAGAGCCCCCCAAGGACTGGTTTTGAGAACCATTGCACCAAACAGTTGCCAATGCAAAGCCAGCACATCAGATTCTCATGAGGAGGTAAGCAATCACATAACTACAACTGATTTCAAATGCCATTCAATGTGAGCTCCCCCAAGTAATTTAATTACTGAGGGAGATACATGCTATTGCTATTTTACATTCATAGATTAACAAGTCTGCAACACAATGACAACGTTATTCCCCCAGAATATCAGCTAGGACTGTTCAAAGCAACATGGAGATGAAGGCACCCCTAACCAGGCTCCTGCCCAGTTCAGATTTTTTAATGAAGGACTGTGGGGGTGAATCTCAAAGCGGAGACTGCATCCTTTGAAGGCTGCATTTTTAGGAGTTGTTATATATTTCCATCTGCCACACCTAGATTAAGGGTGAAAGACAAGGATAAATTTAGTGATAGAGTTAGGTTTGGGGTTAAGGTCAAGATTGTGGAAACCTGTGATGACTCACTTAAACCAAAGCTGTTTAATGGAGATGAAATGAGATCATGTCAGTTTGGCAGATGGAATTAAGTGACAACTCCTAAAAATGCATACTTCGGTGGCTGCAGCCTACGCTTTGAGATGGATCCTAGGAGACTAGGATGGGGTCAAATATATCTGTCCCAGTATGATTTATACACTCCCCCACCCCCCACAGGTCATTATTGAGATTTGTAGTTTCAGGGGTGAAAGCCAAAAGCCGACAGAAAAAGGAAGATAAATGACTGCAATTGGATAGGCCCTGAAAGGGCAAGGTGCAGGCGATGAGGCAATCAGACGATGGCACTAAGGCAACACTCGTCACTATGGAGCAGCAAGATAATGCGCTCTGATTAGACCAATAAAAATCTATTGCAGCAATCAGGCTGCTATTTCCAGCCATTCTGATGAGACTGAAAGTACGACCCCATAACCACAAATACTGCATATTAGTTTACCTTTACTAGGGCTGAAGCAAGACGACTTCTGAACAAAAAGATAATAAAAGTATGTAATATTTTATTACAGGCCTTGTAAAATAGTGTTCAAAAGCTTAGGTATTATTAATTAATTAACTTATTTTTAATTAAGCTGATACTTTTAATCACAGAGGTTCTTATTTGGTATTAAATTGATTTTAAAAACTTAGACATCAATGTTGCTATTTCTGTTTGGATAAAAGAAGTATTTTCGAGTGGTCATGAAAGGGTTGAGCAGGAAGAAATTATTTAACAAGTAAAATAAAATAATTTTGACTGGTGTCAAGTCCAGTAAGAACTGTTACAGATGCTGCTGTTTGGCAGTTACTATTCAATAAAGCAGCCAGCAGAGGACCTGGGTGTCTGTTTCTCAAACTACAGACACTGATGTACTTGCACTCTCGCAGAGATGTGCATCTCAGCCATGGATTTATTTTTCTGTTTAGGCCAGACCTGGTTTGCACTCTACTTTTAAAAGAGGAGTTCAAATCTTCACGAGATCCGATTCTTGGACGTCTCATGCATGCAACAGCCTTCAGCTCTAAACATAACAACTGACTGATAATGTCCACAATTTTGACCATTTTAGACCCAAAATTGAACTTCGTAAATACCTATAAACTAGTTAGAGTACCAACTGACAGGGCCCTGTATAATATCTATCAACTATCTTTAGTGATATACAAACATTTTAAAAGATTTTTTTTCCATGAACATTCAGTGTCTGAAATGCGCTTTTTATCTGCAGAATCATTCATGATGGGAACAAAAATTTACATATTGGACCAAATTAAAATTTAAAAAGTATGAATACGTTTTCGGCTGCTCTTATGAGGACAGTGCTATCTCCGAGAGCAAAATTTTATTTCAGTTATTTTCCTGCCGTGTACGCTTAATGCAAGTATACACTGACTGAGAGTACTAAAGTGATGACGTCACCGCTACTTTGCTTCTGGTGTCGGAAGTAAAATCCCTATGGGAATTTATAATGAGGTTTGGACACTTTCTGGCATTCCTCAAACTCGTATTAATTCTAAGAGCCGCCCCGCTCCGAGATTAGCCTGCAGGGTATACAGATTCAAATGATCACATCAAATTCGTAGTTTCTTAAATTATATGCCTTTGCACTTGTAGTCCAGTTTGTAGTCCACTTCTCCGAACTACATATCCGCTACACAAGTGGGCGAGTACCCCATGATTTGTTCCAAGCCTCAGGGGTACGTTTGAACGCATCTGCAAGTGAAGCCTGAGGCATTTTCAGAATCGCGGGCGCCCGCAGATGCTCGCGAACGTTCGATCCTGTACGCCTTTGCCCGCCCGGGCGCTTGCGAGCGTACGCGAACTATCGCTTGAGCTGCCTTGCCTAGCGATCCAAGATGGCGTCCAGCCTGAAAGGAGGATCGTGTCATCCGGAAATGGGCGCGAAACAAAGGATCACTGTATCTTGGCACGGTTTCCTCCACATAGTTTTCAATACGGCCCGTTCCAAGGAGATTCTCGCCTCTTATCATAGCATCTTCTTCACTAATACATAATGTGTCCGCCACGGCAGCATCACAATATTCTGTGTCCATCGGTTCAGACAATTCATTTATAACAGCCCGAAGTACACAGCGGCTGTGTCCCAGTACAGAGGCTGCGTCCTTCGAAGGATGCAGCCGCTGAATTGGGACACAGTCAGTCTCTTTCGCTGTGCGTCGCCATTTTGATTACAGACCGAGTGCTCGCCTCCATACAGAATCGGCACGAGCACTCACGTGAGACAGTCGCGCGGGCGCCTGCAGTTCTGAACACGCCTCTGATTCACGCTTCTTGCAGTTGGCGCGGCCCACACGGTGAAAAGACGCAATCGCGGCCAAGGCGACAGAGCGCAGAGGGTCCGCGGAGACTCTGAACGTCGAGCCGCGCACCTGGAGGGTTCTGTAAAAACGCGGCCGGGGTCGCACAGACCGTGTTGCAATGATTGGCTAGCTTCAGGACCCGGAAGTACGTATACCTATTAAAATTAAAAATGGAAAGCTTTAAAGAAAAGGCAGCTGACCATACAAACAGCTGAAAATACAAACATCTTAACTACAGTTCCTGTCGGATCTACAAGGATGTTCACTGCCAGACATCGGTGCATAAACTGCCGAAATGCAAACAACTTAGTTTTCGGAAGTTTCAAGTGACTCAATTATCGTAATAGTGGAGAAAGAGCGGCCAGTAATATTTGTTTTGACAGCGACGCACTGTCTAATCTAATTCAAAATAATTGAGCTGTATGTTTGGTCGTAATAATAGCTAATAATAATAATAATCATAATAGTTACAATATGATAGTAAAAATGAACGTATTGATCAAAGAAATAAGATTCTGTAGTGCAAGATTAGAACAGGCCCGTTCTTGGAGCCGCTTTGACCGCATCAAGCATGAAACGACTCGAGGTTCGTGGGGACCATGGCACCGTCTGCACTGCTGAAACCTCGCCGACTGCAAGAAGCATGAATCACTTATAGATGCACTCAAACGCACCCCAGTTTCAGCCAACGTTCATAACGTACCACGACGGTAGCCCGTCAGTGCCATACATTGCTGTAAGTCCGTGCACCCATTCCCACATAGCGGGCTACAATTAGTTAGCTAACATTACATACCTAGAAATGAAAAGATTACAATGATTAGTTATTTCGCCATTTAGCTAGCTAGCCTTAAGCAACGCAAGCGAACCACCAAGCTAGCCAGCTGGTGAGTTTATTACATCTTGTGCACATAGCTAAACCGATAGAAACAGTAAATGGTACCATCACTTACTGTTATTTAGCAAGCTAGCTAGTATGATTATTCAATAAATATCACTAGCTTAGCTAGCGAAATACCTAAGTGAATAAAAGCAGTGAAGAGCCATTATTTGGCTACTTAGCTAGCATTGGGCCATGATCATTTCACTAGCTGGCAAATAAATGTGCCAAATATAAAGTTAGACAACTATCGAAGTTGGTGAACTATCTCGCTGGCTAAGTTAGCCTGCTGACAGCGAGTTCTCTGTCAGTTATGTTTTGACAAGGCTGATAAACTCGTTCGCTGACCACCAAGTTTTTAAGCAAACAAACGTTAGCCAAAGATGCATGGCTATTAAATTTAATTGCCGCTAATTGTAAAACTTCATATCTAGCAAGGAAAGTGTAACCAAGAAGAACATGGTCAACTAATTAAGCAAACAAACGGCTATTGCAAGGTGCTGGAAAATTCGAGACGTGAAACTTCTAACCATTGTAAAAGAAAGGAAATTGTGTCCTTGTTTCCTCTCATGCACTTGGGTTCAGGAAATCACCTCCCACCACTGGTGTGACTGAGAAATCACGCAGAGTCCAGGCATTCCAGGAGAGATGCATTAACGGCAAATTGACTTAATCAGTAGACAGAATGCCTCCGGCCTAATTCTGAAATCTGGTCGTACATGTTTGTGGTTTAACACAATGGACGCACACAATTAACGATGGAAGGCATGTATACAACTTTCTACCACTTAACAGGCTCAACACTGAAACTCGAACTTACTTGAACTAGACAGTCTGCTCTGGGGGCGGGAACATATCACACTAGGATAGGGGGTGGAATATACCACCCCGAAATGGAGGGGTGGAACAGTCTACTTATCACTGGCCTTTTTAACAGCCGCCCCCAGATTTCTGTAGGAAATCTGCAAATAACAGAAAAGGCCTGCAGTCAGTTCTCAAGCCTTCAACTGTCAGGTAGCTTAGGGAGGCTAATGATGCGGGAAACAGGACGAGTGTAGGAGTGATTTCCTACTTTGACTTCCACAGTCCTTACTCTTCCATCAGGAGCAGGAAATGTCTGGGTAATCAGTCCAACAGGCCATGAAGCCCGAGGCAGCTGGGGATCAATGATCATCGCTGCATCTCCCATTTGAAGATTTGCAGGGTCAGAGCACCACTTCTGCCTTGTCTGGAGTTCTGGCAGATAGAATCGAATGAAACGACTCGAAAAGTGGCCTGCCAACAGCTGGCTGTGGCGCCACCGGCGTTTGCTAAGGAGCTCTGACTCAGGGTACACCACTTGTGGCAGTGACGTATCTGGCCGCCCCATCAGCAACATGTTAGGGGTCACCGGATCAGGGTCTCCGATGTCCAAGGAGATGTAGCCCAAGGGCATGGAATTAAGGATCCTTTCAATTTCTATAAGTACGGTATGGAGAACCTCTTCAGAAACTGCCTGGTTGCCGAGGGTAACCTGGAGTGCTTGCTTCAGTGATCTTATTTCTCGTTCCCAACAACCCCCAAAGTGTGGAGCATCCAGTGGGTTAAAAGTAAACTTGATTTGTTGAGAGGCTAACTGGGCTTGCAGACCTGGTTGTAGCGAGGAGAAGGCCTCCCGTAGTTCTCGCTAACCACCCTTGAAGTTTGTTTGTTTTGAAGTTTGAAGTTCGCTAACCACCCTTGAAGCCCTGGTCTGAGAGTATTTCGAAGGGCTTACCTCGGCGGGCAACTAACCTTCTCAGAGTCAGTGTTCATACTGGGTAGGAGATCTAAGTGCACTGCCCTAAGTGGTCATGCACTTAAAAAGTATCCCCCATCTTTTCTCTGTTCATCGGCCTATTTTTACGACGTAGGGACCAAAGCAATCAACCCACGTTGAATAAAAGGCAGGCTTATGTAGGCGAAGCCTGGCTGGTGGGAGATCTGCCATTCGAGGGTTTTAGGGTTTCCCGCGCCACTTCCTGCATTCAGTACAATAGTGCTGATGACGTTGAACTGCCACCCATCCCCTCAGGATCCAATATTTTCTTCTCAGCTCAGCAAACACTCATTCACTACCGGGATGGTGAAGCTGATTATCATAATACTGAATGAGAAGCTGAGTGATTTTGTGCTTTGGGTCAAACAGGATTGGATGGATGGTTTCAGCATCAGTGTCAGTGGCATGTCGTAGCCGACCACCAACTCGGATGAGCTGTGCAGATTTATCAAACTCTGGGGCAAGAGTGATTAGTCGACTGCTTGTGGGGAGCGGTTTCTCGACCAGCAACAAATGGTAATCGCGGGGGAAGCATTCCTGCTGGATTCGCTGGAGCAGGGTGGTTTCTGCCTCTCTGTAGTTGTCAGCTGTGAGCTGATCATTCGCCGCCCCCTGCAGGGACTGAGCAGTGGCTGCAACCAGCTCTTTCCATGACTTGAACTGGTCAATATCAGGAATAGTGGGAAGTGCAGGTGCTACAGATAAACCACAGAAAGTAGCTTTCTTCATTTCCTCACAGTCTGCTGTGATGGCAGGCAATTGTTGTTGTTGTGACCACTGGTCGGAGCTCTTTTGAAGGAAGGCTGGACTTTGGAACCAGCGACTGTTGGCAGTAAGCTCTTGGAGATGCTTTCCCCTTGTTATGTCATCTGCAGCATTATTCGCGGAGTCCACATATCTCCATGATTCTCTCGCAGTCAGGTCTTGGATTTCTGCTATGCGGGTTCCAACGAATACTTTAAATCTGGAGGAGTCAGAATATAACCAGGAAAGCACAGTGGTTGAGTCAGTCCATAGTATGATCTGGTGGATGGACAGGGTGAGTTCTTCTCTCAGCACTTTAACCATTTGTGCTCCGATTAGGGCCGCACACAGCTCAAGGCGAGGGATACATTGCTGTTTTCTCGGTGCTACGCGGGATCTGGCTGTGAGAAAGGCGATTTCCACGTCACCTTCTGCTTTTTCTGTACAAAGGTATGCCACAGAGCTATAAGCACGCTCTGAGGCATCACAGAAAATGTGGATCTCTCTTTAGCTACTCTCAGAATCCATTTTCTCACTGGTGTAGCACCTTGGTAGGATGATCCTTTGAAGAGCAGGAAGCTCCCTCTCCCACTCCCGCTCCTGCCAGGCGTGAAGAAGGTCCTCAGGGAGAGATGGATCATCCCAGTCCCTCTTTTTATCCCACAGTCGCTGCACCACCATCTTAGCTCTAGTGATATAAGGCACAATGAACCCAAGGGGTCATATTGACTGGCAAGTATGTGGTATATGGATCAGAGGGAGACCGTTGGGTGATCGATATGTCGATGTTTAAAGGACAATGTGTCCGAAGAGCAATGCCAGAGGAGCCCAAGAGTTCTTTCAGAAGCATCTGGCTGACCTTGAGTGATCCAGCGCTCTGCACTGTCAGATCTGATCTCCGGTGGCAGATGGGAGATGACCGATGGCTTATTGCTTGCCCACTATCTCAGTTCAAAGCCCCCACTGGTCAGCGTGTTCTGCAACTTGTCTACTAGAGCCTCGGCTTCCTCCTTTGATGTCAGGCTTCGTAGGCAGTTGTCAACATAGAAAGACCTCAGTACTGCCTCTCTGATGTCCTCCCCCTCTCTTCTGTGATCAGTGATATGTCTCTGGAGAGCAAATGTGGCACAACAGGGGGAACTGGTGGTGCCAAAAGGAAGCACTCTCCATTCATAGATGGTGGGTGGCTCCTCCCGTTTCAGATCTCTCCACAAGAATCTGAGGAGGGGTCGGTCTTCAGGGAGTAGTCTGACTTGGTGAAACATGCTGCGAATATCGCTACTGACAGCCACAGCATGCTCTCGAAATCTCAAAAGCACAGCCAGCAGAGAGGGACCCAATGTTGGTCCAGGCAGCAGAAGTCGGTTCAGGTTCTGGCCTTGGAATTCAAATGAGCAATTGAAGACGACTCTGTTCTTCTCGTTTTGGTTCACCATATGATGGAGGTTAAACCAGCTTGTCTGTGTGTCTTCCTCCCCGGGTTCCAACTTCTGAACGTACTCGGCAGTTACCAATCTTTGGATCTCAGTAATATAAGCTGCTGCTTTCTATGGAAATTTCGACAGCCTTTTTTCTGTGGCTCTGAGCTGTGGGAGGACTGCTTCCTTAGGAGCTTTGAGTGTGGGCATATTCCGCACACGTAAGAGAGGGGTAGCATATCGGTGCATGCCTTCTATTTTAACTCTTACAGTTCTGCTCTTGAGAAGATCAAGAGCTTCTTTGTCTTGCCGTGCGTGGGTGCAGGTTTTCTCATTGCGCCAGGACAAAACATCCATTTGCCACAGCTTTTCCACTTGGCAGTAGATGTCAGCTGAGGGTGCCTGAGTGGACATGAAAAGGCACTGCTGCTCTTTCAGCCAACACTTAAGGTCTCGTGCAGGGCCTTGAAGGGTCCACCCGAGGCGGGTCTTTACTGCTGCTGGGCCTCCAGGGGGCCCAAGGCGTACAGGTTCTACTGGTGTGATCAAATGGGGGTGATCAGAGCCAATGAGTAGAACTGGGTGGGCAAGGTGCACTGGTTGCAGGGGCAAGTCTTTCAGGTGCTTATATTTCTTCTGGAGGGCCTCCACAGGATGTGAATGTTCAGCGAGCCCCAGGCGTTTTGCCGTGAATGCTCGGTCAATGGAGAAAATGCGGTTTGGTTCCACTGCTGGGGAGATGGTGAAGGAGACCATGGTGCCACGTAGGATTTGCAGCTCTTGCCGCACAGTTCTTAAAGGAAGATCTTCCTGGTCACCTTTAAGGCCCAACTGCTGGGCTGCTGACTGAAGTAAAATTGTACATTCTGAGCCATCATCCAGAATTGCATAGGCATCCATGGTTCTGTCTCCATTTCTCAGCACCACTTTACTTACTTTAAGCAGAACCTTCCGCCCTTCTAGAGGTCGAAAGCAGAACCTTCCGCCCTTCTAGAGGTCGATCGATGTATAAGACCTCCTCTGAGGGGCTATTAAGGGGGGCTTTCGTAGACTTTAGTTTCTCTCCATCCTTTTCTTTCCTCTCCAAAGTTCGATCATTGATGTCGTGCAAGGCCAGGAGATGTCTGCCGCTACAACTCTTGCAGCGCATCTTGAGATTACATTCTGCCGCCCGATGTCCTCGACCACAGCGCCAACAGCAATTGTTATCTTTAATCCAACTCTGTGTCTGATTGGAGCTGAGCATTTTGAAATTAGCACAGTTATTCAGGGAGTGTTTATTTTGATCACAATAGGGGCAGTACTTCTTATTTATCTCTGTGGAGGTTAGTGGCTGGGTTGCCTCCTTCTGGGATGTGGCTGCTGTGCTCATGAGAACTGTGGAAGGTCCAGTCGTAGACTTAAAGAGTTTTCTTGGGCCTTTACTCTTTATTTCCTTCTCCTTCCTCAGGCTGCCACTGAACCGTGTGCTGTCTTCCTGCACCTGAAGCTCATACTCTAGCCAATCAGCCAGGTCACGGAGAGTTGGTATTGGCACTGTGAGGGGATGAATGAAACGGCGGAAAATAGAGCACAGCTCATGCGGGAGCTTGCTTAATAACCGAGAAACATGAGAGCCACACTCCAACTCCGCTTTGCCCTTCCTTCCTAATTGCTCCAACATGCTCACCAGGGAACAAACACGGAGGGCAAACATCCTAAAGCAAAGGTGGGCAGCGAGGGCCGTATCTGTCCCTGGTTTTCACACCAACATCTGGTCTTTCATTAGTTGATTGTCTCAATTAGCCAAACCATTTATGAAATCTGACGTTTCATGCGCATTTCTTTAAATTATCATGAAACTACAAAGACTAGTCTTGTCTCCCTTCATAAAACATTTTCCCTTGATCGAATCATTGCGAAAATCTATACTTGTGCATGCAATCAATTAACTCAATTAGTCAGGGTAATTGAGAGGAATAAAAACCTGCATACACACCGGCCCTCCAGGACTGTGATTGCCCACCCCTGTCCTAAAGGCTTTGACGTCACCAGGCGTAATGTTTGGTCCATCCATGAGTTCCGCTATCCATTGTAAGGCTAGCCGGTGGGGTTGTCCATACTGCAAGTTGAGAGCATACATAGTATCCGTAAACGGGTGAGCGGAGTTGCTGTATGAGTCAGCAATCAAGAGCGCCTCTTCAGTTTTAAAGTGGTCAACAAGGATTTGATACTTGAACCTTTCCGAAGCATTCCGGGGGAGGAGATTCTCCAGAGCAATTTTTAAACGATTGAACTCTCGGGGGTTCGGGTTGCTCATATCAGGAATAGTGGGCGTGGGGCCCCTTTAGAACCGCTCCTGTCCACCTACTGGGCTTAGCGTTCGGTGTCGGGAGTGACGGTACTTCATATTAGGATTTTGTCTCCTGGATGAATTCTGTGTCATGTGACATTTGCTCTCTGCGTAATGCAGATCTGGAGTAATGTTCTTCAGATTCCTCACTCTCTGATGAACTTGAGTGGTACAGCTCTGATTCCCGACTAGCTTGGACCCTCCTGTGACTGGAAAGGGAGGTGCTCTGGGCTTTTGGCTGTGTGGAAGGGCTCGATTTCTCTGAAGGGGTTTTAGGTCTCAGACTGGATGACTGTAGCTCGGTCTCCTGAAGGCTGGTTGTCGTGTGCCCGGCTTGTGCGCTTGATGCCTGGAGCTGCTGGACTAGAGCACTTAATTGCTCTATTTGTTTGCGGAGCTGGTGAGTATCAGATGAACTCTGGCGAGTGAGCTGCTCCATTTTGAGCTGACTGCGTTTGCTCTGATGGCGAAGTTTAGCATTCTGCATCTTTACCTCCTCTAACTCCCCAAGCAGGGATTCTTTGTCCACATCTATATTCCGCTTGGGACTCCAATGATGAGACACTCTCGTAGTGGGCCACTGCTCCTTTAACCTCCACTTTTGATCGGAGATATCTTCTTGACTTACAGGTGATGCTGAACACCCACCTCCTGTTGCACCCTCCTCTCCATCGCTCTCCTCATTCTGCTGAACAGGATCAGCTGGGATGGGTGGCCAGATGCTCTGGTGAAAGCCTGAGAAGTCGTAGTCAATCAGGTGTGCGGGGAGGGATGACTGCCTCCTGGCTGTTCTTCTGGCACTTTGGACATCCTTATCAGTAGTGAGATGGTAATCCGGCTCGAAGGACCATAAAAGAAAGGAAATAGTGTCCTTGTTTCCTCTCATGCACTTGGGTTCAGGAAATCACCTCCCGCCACTGGTGTGACTGAGAAATCACACAGAGTCCAGGCATTCCAGTGGAGATGCTTTAATGGCAAATTGACTTAATCAGTAGACAGAATGCCTTGGGCCTAATTCTGAAATCTAGTCGTACATGTGTGTGGTTTAACGCACACAATTAACGATGGAAGGCATGTATACAACTTTCTACCACTTAGCAGGCTCAACACTGAAACTCGAACTTGCTTGAACTAAACAGTCTGCTCCAGGGGCGGGAACATACCACACTAGGATAGGGGGTGGAATATACCACCCCGAAATGGAGGGGTGGAACAGTCTACTTATCACTGGCCTTTTTTACAATTGATTGTATAAAACGCGTCCTGAACTCCTTCAGCCCGGGAATCAGGAGGATCATGGGACGTGTAGTTTTTAAACTACAAAGAGGATTAGCATGGTGGCAAAAAATTTAAATGAATAAAAAATACAGCAGATTCCAGTCAAGAAAAAATATAATTGTTTTTAGTCAGAAATATAATGCAAAATCTCGAAAAAGAAAGAGGCTTGAAAATAATGGGAAGTGATTGTAAGTGAACTGAAAAAACAGTCTGAGTAAAATGGATGGGACACCAGCTTGACGTCATCACTTTAGGACTCCATTGCTCAGCGTTACAGGTTGTGTTTGTTGACATACGGAGGGGGATCGGGTGTTTTACAAAGGGTTATAAATGCGATTTGCCTGAAATGATAAAACCAGTTTTACTTCCTGTTATTGACCCTTTGCGGAAAGCACAGTAAAACTCGTAACACGAGCAAGACAATTTCTGAGCTGCTAGAGAATGACGGTCCCCTTCACTGATATTTCTCCAGAAATCACAGAAATATGGAGGAAAAGGACATTTTGGATACCATGTGTCATTCATCAACCGCTCTTCAAGTTGCAGTTTCATCCACATTGTGATGTACATTCCATCTTATAACATTAACTTCAGCATAGAAAGGGGAAAAAATCTCCTGGTTTGACATGGAGCAATTGCAATACGCTTTTTATTAGTCTTTATTGAGGACACATTTTATACAGGCCCCACCTGCAATAATGACCAAAACCGGAGTTATTCGCTTCTTCTGTCGAATTGGATCCTCTTTTTCCCCCCTTTCTCCCCAAGGGAAAAATTGAAAGGTTAGTTGTCGACAGCCAATTTCAGTTATTTGGAGTGAGTGCATGTTCCTGTCACAGGGCTGAGGTCGATTTGAAGCATGATTCAGAAATCAGTTTGGAAGCAATGTGGTTTGATGCATGCAAGCATCAGAGACTCTAAGGGATTGCCGAAACTGAATGACTACGTTCAGACAGCAGGTCTTGATGCACAATTCAGATGTTTTTGGAGAAGTCCAATTTTTTTGTGTGCTCTTTCATATTGCACATTATATGTGACTTGTATCAGTTTTGAGTATGAACCATGGAGGTGATATAATAGAACTGGAGAGAGCAAGGAAGTACCACCCCTATTACTTTCAATGGGAGATGCTAGGCTAGCTACTTCAGCCCAGGAAGTATGGAATTGACCGACACCATCTATAAAAATGCGTTACATGGGTGCTTATTTCCAGCATCATTTCAGAAGATAGCCAATCTGATTACACAGCACAAATGGCCAAGAAAATGTGTGTGCGGATTGGCGAATGTGTTCGAGGGAAAATGACGAGCAACGCTGTTAATCCGGAGCGCACACGCTCTATGCACTCATTGGCTGAACTGCTGCAGTCAGAGCAACAGCTGAACAACCAAACTCGTGCACAAGCTGTCATCAAGCTCCAAGTTGCAGTTATTTTACAGGCTCTCTTGAAAGAAAAAAAAAATTGCACGTTGCGTCCGACAAAGAGCCAAATAATGAAGGATTACCAAATACGTTTTCTTTTGTTTTCACTTCAGTTGGCGAGAAAAAAAGGCACACTTTTCAAATGGTGTCTATGGAGCTTCAGCGTCTTTGGCCACAAAATTGCATCCATGGGAAACGCGGAAGCAGGAGGCTAACATGCTAACTGGCTGAAGCGAAGGTACTTCCTCATTTTCTCTGGTTCTATTATACACTCAACAAAAATATAAACGCAACACTTTTGTTTTTGCTCCCATTTGTCATGAGATGGACTCAAAGATCTAAAATTCATTCCAGATACACAATATTACCATTTCTCTCAAACATTGTTCACAAATCTGTCTAAATGTGTGATAGTGAGCACTTTTGCTTTGCTGAGACAGTCCATCCCACCTCACAGGTGTGCCACATCAAGATGCTCATCAGACACCATGATTAGTGCACAGGTGTACCTTAGACTGTCCACAATAAAAGGCCACCCTGAAATGTGCAGTTTTTGCTTTATTGGGGGTCTAGGGACTCAGAACCAGTCAGTATCTGGTGTGACCACCATTTGCCTCATGCAGTGCAACACATCATCTTCGCATAGAGTTTATCAGATTGTCAATTGTGGCCTGTGGAATGTTGGTCCACTCCTCTTCAATGGCTGTGCGAAGTTGCTGGATATTAGTGGGAACTGGTACGCGCTGTCGTATACGCCGGTCAAGCACATCCCAAACATGCTCAATGGGTGACATATCCGGTGAGTATGCTGGCCATGCAAGAACTGGGACATTTTCAGCTTCCAAGAATTGTGTACAGATCCTTGCAACATGAGGCTGTGCATTATCTTGCTGAAACATGAGGTGATGTTCATGGATGTATGGCACAACAATGGGCCTCAGGATCTCATCACGGTATCTCTGTGCATTCAAAATGCCATCAATAAAATGCACCTGTGTTCTTCGTCCATAACAGATGCCTGCTCATACCATAACCCCACCACCCCCATGGGCCACTCGATCCACAACATTGACATCAGCAAAGCGCTCACCCACACGACGCCACACACGCTGTCTGCCATCTGCCCTGAACAATGTAAACAGAGATTCATCCGTGAAGAGAACACCTCTCCAACGTGCCAGACGCCATCGAATGTGAGCATTTGCCCACTCAAGTCTGTTACGGCGACGATCTGGAGTCAGGTTAAGACCCCGATGAGGACGGCGAGCATGCAGTTGAGCTTCCCTGAGAGGGTTTCTGACAGTTTGTGCAGAAATTCTTTGGTTATGCAAACCAATTGTTTCAGCAGCTGTCTGAGTAGCTGGTCTCAGACGATCTTGGAGGTGAACCTGCTGGATGTGGAGGTCCTGGGCTGGTGTGGTTACACGTGGTCTGCGGTTATGTGGCCGGTTGGATGTACTGCCATATTCTCTGAAACGCCTTTGGAGATGGCTTATGGTGGAGAAATGAAAATTCAATGCCCGAGCAACAGATCTGGTTGACATTCCTGCTGTCAGCATGCCAATTGCACGCTACCTCAATGCTTGCGCCATCTGTGGCATTTTGCTGTGAGACAAAACTGCACATTTCAGGGTGGCCTTTTATTGTGGGCAGTATAAGGTACACCTGTGCACTAATCATGGTGTCTGATGAGCATCTTGATGTGGCACACCTGTGGGGTGGGATAGATTGTCTCCTCAAAGCAAAAGTGCTCACTATCACACATTTAGACAGATTTGTGAACAATGTTTGAGAGAAATGGTAATATTGTGTATCTGGAATGAATTTTAGATCTTTGCTCTCATTTGTCATGAGATGGACTCAAAAACAAAAGTGTTGCGTTTATATCACTATGGTATGAACAGAATGCGACCCTGAAGTGACCTGCATGAGCGAAAGAGGTCCTGAGATAATACGTGACCACGCAGGCACGCACTGTTTGTTTACAGAAGTAAATATGGAGGCATCTCGTCTCAGCGCATGCGTGGCACTGAAAGTTTATCTGCAACTGAAGTCAGTACCATTACAGACAAATAATGACGTGAAGGTCGGATAAATGCGACCTGGCCGTTCAGACAGCAGTCGCATAGCAAAATATCAGATGCGTATCAGATTTAGGACCACATATGAAAGTGGCCTGGGTCGGATAAAAAAAAAATAAAAATTTGTGCGGTTCAAACAGTCTTTAACAGATCGGATACAGGTCACATATGGGCTCTGAAGAAAAAAAAAAAAATGGATTTGGGTCACAATTTCCAGCTGTCTGAACATAGCCTAATACTGGATCCCTGAAAATAGTGTACAGCTGAGCAATAAGCTGAGCAATTTCTTTAGTCAGCATGTTTTGGCTGTCACGTCACAATCCCGCTTTCCAAAATTTGCAACTGGTTGAAAAAAAAAAAAAAAAAAATCAAACCAGCAACTTAAGAATATTTGACTCACAAATATGTAAGTAACTCTGCAGTTTGATTCCTGCAACATTTATAGTCAGGTCCATTAATATCAGGACAGTGAAACAATTTTAATGTTTTCGGCCCTGTAGACCACCACAGTGAATTTGAAAGGGAGCAATCAATTAGTGGTTCAAGTGTAGACATCCAGTTTTAATGGAAGGGCTTGATCAAAAATATTGAATTAAGCATGAAGGAATGCTATATAGCCCCCATGCCAAATTAACCAGGTCCCGGTTGTTCAAAACTTAAATCCTTAACCGACCATTAGCTAATAGAGCGTTAAATATGCGTTGTTCAAAACATGGTTAGTCATGCCGTTCGCTAATGTCACCGTCAAAGTTAACAGCGTGGTTAATGTCACTGGTTAGCATTCCTCTATCCCACAATTCCAAGTTTTGCTTACTTCCGGTTTACCAAAACCAAAATCGCCTGCACCCCAAGGAAAGAGAAACAGAAATTTCTCTGCTAATGAAGAAAATGTAATACAATTAATGGTGGAGGCAAACTGGTCCGTGTTTACCGAAAAATCTTTTTTTTTTTAGCGCATTCACACAAGAGGCAAATTCGCATTCAGCACTACTTCTCAGCTCGGAGAACGTCTGAACTGCACATACCTGAAACTCGGCCAACAAATGACCTCTCTATGCAGATTACATAAGTACTAAATCTTATGAAGTGTTTGGCAACATTATATTTTATGTTGGTGGTAATGAAAGTAATCATATTAGAACAACGCATATTTAACGTTTGGGTGGCCAAAGGTCGGTTTAAGATTTAACCAACCATTAAGAGTTAACCGGCAATTAAAATAACCGAGTTTTGGACAACCGGGCCCAGAGCTTAACTAGCTTCTGCGCTGCTCAGGTATATGGGAGGGATGGTTGGTTATGGGTCATCATTGTTCAAGCACTTCCTACTGGCCATTGGGGCCAGTGGTATTACCCTCCCTCACCAACCCGGGCCAAATTTACTCATAAGGACGTGCTGTAGAACCAAAGCACACTTGAACCTGGGGGGGGAACAAACCAAAAAAAAAAAAAAATAAATAAAAAAAAAAAGGGAAGAGAGAGACATTCGAATCAAACTGCAATTGTACTTCTGAGTTTGAGAAACCATGGAAACGGCCGTGACAGTTGCTTGTGTTCTGTCTTGCTTGTGCGCCGAGTAACACACTATTCATTTTGATTACATATCGGATGGCCATCCAACCAAAAAAAAGGATTGAGGGGCTTGAATTCAATCTTTAATAAGAAATTCAAGCCGACCGGCACAACTGAAATCACACTGCTTGTTAGCTTGCTTATTCAATAAAAAGCTAGGAACTGGTTGTATAACAAATCTCAGAGGGAAAGCATTGAGAAACAAAGCCTTATTACATGGATTCAAATTATAAAGCAAAGTGAATAAAACGGTCTTGCTTATTAAATATTTATTGTGCGATAAGGAGCCTGTTTAACAATGAATCGTCTTCTCCATTATCCCCAAGTACTTCTAAACCTTTGGTAGCAACAGGAAAGACGGCAAGCAAAATTTATCACATGGAAGTTTGTTGTTGATGCTACAGCATTAGTCTCATGGAGGGTCTTGGGCAGGCATCTCCAAATCTGACCCTCAAGTCTAAATCCAGTCCTGGTTTTCTTTCCTTCCAAGCAATTCAGGGTACTGTGTTTGCTAGTGATGGGCAGACCGCACACCTAGCTCCCAGGTAAAAACGGGGGGGACCCAGAAGAGAACAAGTGATAAAGCAAGCAGAGCTTACCAATACCTCCAACGTCCCCAATCATGGTTTTTCTGGTGATGACAAATGATCACATTCTGATCATCAATTTTGACAAAAATTACTTCTGACACACACTAACATATGGACCGATGCAGTGCTGTGTGGCAAATTTAAGAATCCATGAAATAATGAGATATCAGACAAATTGACATTGAGCCCACTTGAAAAGTCCAAAGTCAGGAAAATGGCAATATTTTTGTGAAAGATCATCCCAGATTGCCAACACTTTGCACTACACCTCTCCCTGTAGTATGTGGTTGAGAATGTCCCAAATTTGACAAGAATCAAATGTATATTTGCGAAATCGGACAAATTGACAATGAAGCCATTTGAAAATTTCTATGTCCAAAAACAGGAAAAAGGTGATATCTTTGTGAAAAACCATCCCAGATGGCTGACACTTTGCATTGCACCTCTACCCGTGGTAGAAAATGTGTGCCAAATTTGAAAAGAAACCAATGAATAATATTTGAGATATCGATCGGATAAATGTCTTTGGACGGAATGACGGACAGACTTCTTGATATATAACGATACACCCCCGACATTTTGTCGTCGGGGTAAACTGGCGAGGCAGTGAGGTATAGTGTTGATTTCTATGAAATAGATTAAATAGGCTGTATAACCCCACTCACAACCAACAGCCCAAAGGAAAACAGGATAACCTAGGCTTGGCCTCCTCTGTCCTCCCAATAGAGCCCGACCGCACTGCATCCAGGATGCAAACGTTGACAGTTCCAATTCCTGTTTGTAGTTGAGTCAGTGAGCTCCCCGGAAAAAAAAAATTGGTGAAATTCTCACATCCAAGAAATGACATTTATAAGACAGTTCTTTCATATGTTGGAGTTATTCAAGGTGTTGATCAAAAGGCAAACCAATTACAGCCAGCATTTAGTGCCTGACATTGTGTGGTCATGGCAAAAACAACCTAAAAGGTCTTTCTTTCCCATGCTTGAGCGAAGTCAGGCGTTAGATTTGCAAATTTGTTTTTTTTTTTCCCCCCTTAAACCCTCAACTGTCACTGGGCCCTAATTAGGGCCGGGCCAAATGAGAAACTGTAGGTGATCGTTAAGGGGTTAAATCGCTTCAGGCCCACAAGACCCCCGGAACAAAAACCTTATATGAAACAAATTCGCACAAAATGAATACCATTTGACACAAGAAAAAGTTGCAAGCGCAACCGAAACCAAATCCAATGCATTCCAAAATTACATTGAGCAGAAACAAACCCCTCCACCGCACTTGCTTCTCGGAAAGCGGCCTTTAATCTGGCTGCTCAACATTTGCAGCTGCCTAGGTTCTGTTTTTCCAGAGATGCATTTAACACACACAAAACACAAGAGACTTATCGTGGTCAACATATAATGCCCTGGGGTTTATTTTTTTGAGAGTTCGGTCACATTTTTCATCTTCCAGGTGGGACTAGAAAACCTCAAGGATAAATTATGCCATTGGACTGGGCATTCAAATTCTGGTACTGTGACAAAAACTAAACTGTAGCATTGTTTAGTACCGTACTCTTCACAGAAGAGAGCTCATATTTCCAAAGGAAGGCACCCGATACTTGTGGCTCTGGCCTTGCAGCCTTCTGAAGTTTAAAAAGGAAAAGCTGGCTTTTTTCTTACTTTTCAGTTTTTTTTTTTTTAGAAATTGGAATGATGATACACGTACAGCAATTACTGCCATTCATCTCCCTTATATCCTTTTTTACGAACAAGTAACAAAAGAATGAAGTCTTTCAATACAAGAAGCATACAATCATTACCACAAGAACAGAAAAATACAAAAATAACTCAATTTGTTTTTAAACCTTACAAAAGAAAAGGGATAAAAAACAACTAAGGTATTAGGGACTCCGTTTTATGAAAACTAGAGACTAATTGTATAAAAGCAGCAATGATTAAAAAAAATAGTGCTTAGTTAATTGAGAAGCAGCATTGGCTTCTGGGAAGAGACTTCATCCCTGGTTTTGTTACTCGTCTTGGGACTACATTTATGGAAGATACCAGTATGCAAGAGATCAAATCCATGAACAAACCGATGCCTTAAATCGACCGTGTCCAATTCTGTATGTATTTCACCATTGTCTCCACATGATACACAGAAAACAGAGGAACCCCCGAGGGAACCCTGGTCATGTTTCACAATATACAAAATACAGGAGTCCATAGCTACCTAACATTTACTACAGCACAGGAACCAATGAAGGTACAGTGTACAAAAAAAACGAAACAAAACAAAAACCCAAAAAACAAACAAAAAAAAAAACCGAGAGAAAACATTAAAAAAAAAAAAAAAAAAACACAAAACAAAAATCAAAAACAAAAAACCTGTAAACACAGCACAATAAATAGATAAAACAGCAGGTTCCGCACCATGCACGTGATGTGGTGACATTTCTTTGCTATACAACTCTCATCTCACACTCACCAGTTTCTATTTTTTCGATTTTTTTCCCAAGTGCAAAACATCACAAATGAACAATTTCTGTATTCAAGTAACATATATACAAGGGGGAGGGTATTACAAATATGCAGTACTGTACATATAATTGTCATATTCATAATTTACAGATGTTGATTCCTTTCATCAACAGTAAAAATAAAAAAAATAAAAAACGAAAGCATGAAAGAGATGAGAATTGCAATTAAGTCCCAACTGTTGCCATGGAGACACAACGTGCTACGTCCCGCAGTCCCTTGCATTCGCAATGCTATGATGCATAGCACCGAGGATGAATGATGCTAAGGTCCCCCCGCTGCGAGTAGACACTACGTCACCTCCATGGCCATTGTATTGTCCGCTATACTGTTCAGTGCCGTCTTGTCTTGATCGCGATTTTCTCTGCAAAACAAAAACAAAACAAAACAAAAAAAAATAAAAAAATAAAAAAGCACAAAAGAAGCAGGGATGAATTTCATCCAAATCCTGATGCAGCTAGAAAACTCACATCCAGTGTCAGTCGAACACAACTGAGGCAGCGCTCGAGGCATTAGAGGTGGAAAATCCAGCCCCAGAAAGTTATAAATCAAGCCTAGTATTTTGTTCCAGCCACCACAGTTCTCGATCTAGTGCAATTTTCCTGCCAAGAGGTACAGCTACATGGTGTAAACAGCTGGCTGAGCTCATAGGTGGAAGAAGTGTGCAATATTACACTATGACCACTGGTGTGTTCCTGCCTCCGCTGAGCACTGCTCAAATTGTGAGAGTCAGTGACGGTCAAACATCCTGCTCATGGACTTGGCACCTAGGTGCCTCTCACCTGGGTACGAGGTCCATGGAAGAGGAGGCCGTGACCTTGGGCATTTGACAGTTTGTAGTGGCCGCCAGCTTTAAGGCAGAAGTGGGAACTGCGTTTATAGTCCTGGGTATGTGCCGCGCGTTCAGGTTGGTGATGGAGTTGACGGCGCCCCCTGGGGAGGGCACGCTCAGGCGGAGGTTGCTCCCGATCAGGACCTGAGTAGTGGGGTTGGCAGCGGTACCGTGGGAGCTCGCAGTCTGAGCGGCGGCGGGGGCGCTGGAGGGTTGCAGGAAGGTGGGACCTCCTGTTGTCGTCGTCGCTGGGCTTGTGTGGAGAGAGGAGGGCGCCGTGCTGCTGAGGTGTAAGCCCTTGTATACTCCTGCGCCGGAGGTCCAGGGGAGAGAATTTTTACAGAAACTGTTCAGCAAATTCTTGATCTCAAATTTGTTAATTTCATTCAAGTTCTACGATTTCCTCCGGCCTGCACACACTGTTGGCTATATTCTTCTGCACAGTATAGTGCAAGTTGAGAAATTTCTTTAATATGCCTGAGTGAAAGTACCACAATAGGTTTTTTTTATTTATTTTTTTAAATTGGCAGGTCTTGGACTGCACAGATTTGCACGAAGGTTTTAGCCTGCAGTCCAGGCACATTTCACATTTCAAAGGCTTTGTCATGAACTGTGCTTAATTACATGTGCTGAATGTTAACAATGACGTGGCAATTCCGAAAGCTAGGGTTTCATATTGGTCAGCAATTGCTTCCCCAATTCCAAGTTTAGCCTTCAGGTGAAATTTATGGCAAATATCTTCTTGCCATCTTTACAGCACACCAGGTCCATAATTTTAGCAGCATTTTTGTGCTGTAAACACTCTCTCTAATAGCCAATACAGAGTGAAGCAAAGATCAAATTGTTTTCAAACTGATTTTCTATCCCAGGAAAGGTAGGTCACAGCCACATTTCTGAGAAATGAGCAATGTTTAATGTTATTAATTTAGCCCTTTGTTGAGGTGCAACTAGTTTTGAGAATTGGGTGGTGCCCAAATTTTGCCCAGGTGCATATCTGTGATTTTGTCAGCTGTGAAGCCGGATCCAAATTTCCGCAATGGTAGGCAAGGGCTCTATCTAAAGGTGGATGGTGAACAGATGAGTATTTGACATGGGGATTTAAAGACACCGGCAGGACTGCTCTGATACAGCGTGCACAAGGGTGCGTGCCCAGGGGAGTGACTAATGCTAACCCGAGACGCGCTCACCTGAGGCCTGAAGGACGCCGTTGACGCCAATTCCCAGAACCACCTCATCCTTGGCTTTGAAGGCCGTCAGTTGGTCGGTGGACACCAATGCGGAGGCAGCGAACTGGGCGCTGATGGAATCCAATGTCTTTGATATCAAACCCTGGGGAGGGAGGGGGGAGGTAGAGAGTGAGACTGAGGGTAAAGCACATGGGATGGGGGGTGAGGAGAGAGGTCTGGGGGCCTCACTGACCTGCACGCTGTTGCTGGCGGACGCACTGTTGGCGTGCTGCTGCTGCAGGGTCTGCTCAAGCTGCTGCTTCTGCATCAGTGCCAGTTGCTCTTGATGTTGCTGGTATTGCTCTGCTGTGAATGCTGACGGAATTAAAAAAAAAAAAAAAAAAAAAAAAAAAAAATTACTTCACTCAGAGCCCCACAACACTGCGCAGAGCTACCATTAACCTAGGAACTCTGGTAAAATACGCCTCAAAATCTTGACTGACGCTTAATTTACGCATGCAAATTCTTGGACAATAAAAATCAGTATGCACTGAATTACTCAAACCACGCCTGGCAAGTGACTGCTGGACGCAAGTCACCAACACTGACGAAACATTGCAGTAATAACCAATTTACCCTACATTTGGTCGAACCAATGCCGAATGTTTACGTACACTCCAGTTGCTGTAGACTTTCAGAGACGGTGTTGAATTATTTCCCTTGTGGGTTTTCACAGTACAAAGCTTTCCAAGCCACTGTATGGTCGCTACGAACGCTAGGTACTGTGGAATAAGTCCAGGCTCACACTTGCTGGAGAATATCCTGACAGGATACGTCCCATAATTATTTCCTCAAGCATGATTATGTCTCTTGTCAATGACAGACGATAAGGTCCATCAAATGAAGCCTATAAGTAACTAGAAGGCAATTGCAGAGCGCATCGTCTTCTCAGCCGTACAATCATTGAACGCGAGTGTTTGACGACAGTAGTATCATCTTTACGTGCATAGACATCCTGGATCAATGAGTCGAATATTCTCCAAAATGTAATCACCTTCTCCTTAAAGCAGTATCCATCACACAAAATATCAGTGACATCCATCCATAACGTTTTGAGGCATTCCGCTAAGTGGCGAACGAACAAACAACTCAACAAATGCAGGTGAATACTTATCTCCTGGCGGAGGCATAAGAAATATATTTCTTAATAATAACTGTACTTTACTTCTCAACTGCAATTCTCCCCAGACACATTAGATGGGAGTAAAACATTCCAAATCTCAATCCATCACTTTTCAGTGGTTATCATCCACTTCAGCAGGCAAGTGGTAGTTCCCAGTGTTTATGCAGGGTGTGGAATTTGAAAGACTGATAGTCGGAATGCTTTACTCTGTTGCATAAATGGATGAATGAATGAATTAATACAAAAATTAACTTATGAAAAGTCTTGTTTTATTGCTTTCAAAATAACTAAATGATCAAATGGATAAATGGTTCATTTTAGTTCAAATATCTAGCCTAGGTAATCCAGAATTTATCCTGGTAATCCTGTCTCCCCCCCACCCCCCCACTGCAGTCATTCATCAGGCTTGATGCCAGTTTTGAAGGGACAGCAGATCTGACAACTGATTAAACTGCACAGTTGAAATTGGGTTACACTTCAAGCTCCTGGGGTCCCTGGTGCAGGATTCCTAATTTTTTCCCGAAAAACTATAACTGTGGCAATGTCCAGATCCTTCACTTGCTATCTTGATGGTTCACCTGTCAAAAAATAGAGCTTTAAACATCTCCATCCCTGGGGAAAACTCCGCTCTGAAAAATACCTTTGGCATTAAAGGTCTACAAGAAGCCCCAACTACATATACAGCACCTATGCAGGATTCCAACACCTTTCCACAAAGTCCATCACTTTTAAAGCTGTTTCAAGGGGCATTTTTCAGCTTTTTCAGCACCTTATAGCTGTGATAAACTACTTATTCATTCAACTGCTCAGTCAGACAGCGATTTATTGCGAAAGAATGCAATTAGCACAACCACTTCAAGCGCTTCACTCAAAATCCAAGCACTTCTCAAGGCTTGACAACTCCAAATTAAGATCAGTGTTTTCCGGTACCCGGAGGAACCCTGCTGATGGAAGCCTCGGGCACTACAGGTGAGCTAAAGGGCAGAGACGGGGCAGGCCATCTCACAATATAACAAACCATGACATCAAACATCAAAGCGGAGCCCCAGGGAAGGGAGCTCTATCAGTGCCCCAGAGCGTATGCCACCATGCGGCGAAACATCCAACAGAAAGTAATTCGACTTCAAAGCGACTGGCAGGAACCATCCCTCTTCTACATCGAAGCAAGACCACCTCTCGTCTCAGTGTTCAATTGATACAAGCCAGAGAAAATTTTATGCAGCGCACATCCCACTTTAGAGAAATTCGCTTTTGGGGTGGGAGGCTTTAAAAATTCATGACTCATGAATGCAGCGAGGGGGGTTCATAACATCAGGATATGAGTTTGTTTCGATTCGTCCTGACTGACTCGCTGCTGGCTGTATCGATTGTAGATTCTCATCAGCTGGACTCCGCAGGGAACCCGCAGCGGCGTTTCGGCCACACAAACAGGCCTGGCTAGATGCTCTCCCCTCTTCGCCCGTGCGCGACAGCGAGGGGACTGCTCTCAGATTCTGACCCTGAGATTCACTACTGACCCTAGGGACTCTGTGGCCAGCACATACAAATTGGATTACACACTTACACACACACACACACTATACACACACACACTTACACACACACACTTACACACACACTTACACTCACACACGCCCCTTTTTCCTGACAGTGCACAAAACAGCCTGGCTGGCCACCTCTGGAAACAGCTGCACATCAGAGCAGGCCAGTGAGGCAAGAGCTGAACTTAGCAGAGGCCTGGAGGTGCTGCCGAGCTGGACTGATGCCTCCAATTCCTTCATGCTGCTGGACACCCCCCCCATTTTGATTTTGATTTGTCAGTTGGCTGAATAAATGGCTTGATTGCAAGTCAGGCAAAGTACACGGGAATTGATTTAAGGTGAGCTAATTAGGCCAGGGCGATGGAGGCTGCCCAACCTCGCTGGTAATTAGCGGACTTTGAATCACAGTTTTCTTCCCGGAAACATTTCAAATGACCGCATTAGGTATGTGTCATAGAAAAAGAAACAAGTATTTGCCACTAACGTGTCTTTGTCCCCCGCCACAAGATGTGAAATCGTGCCAAAATGAGCAATCTGTCGGTGTGACCTTGAGTGACGCGAAGGTCGCCAAAATCGACTGGCGTCGGGGTATCAACCTAATACATGTTGACATGAAATTTAAAGGAAATTCGTTCTTGAGATATCTCGCTGACAAGGATTTGGGGCGTACGGTCGTGAATATTACGTCCCACCGCTTGTGGGGGACAATAAGAAAGAAAGTCTGTCTGCCTCATAGTGGCAGTTACTTTTATTGCGCTGAAATTAATTGAGATTAATTAACGTGACAGCCCTAATTATAACATGTCTCATACTATAAAAAATCAGATATTAAATCTGGCCGTCGACAGCCAAAAGTGCTACCATGGATGAACGAATATTCCAGGAAGCCATATTTGGCATGCCATAAATCTGTAAATTTGTCACATACAAAGCTCTCCTTCTGGGTACGGAGCCTTATTGTATCAAATAATAGTGTGTGAAAATTTATACCATTTAGTGTGAACAGATCAAAAGTTATTAGCCATCAAACTATGGATGTTTGATTGTTGTACTCGTTTTTATGCTAAATATGGGGCCACGCCCCCTTTTTGTTGTTGGCTTAGTATCTCCAAAACCAGTGGATATTTTGACCTAAAATTTTGCACAGTAATTATTAGTAACAAGGGCATCAAAACAAAAAGTTATGAAGCCAATCTGAGATGGGCAGTTGGGAGCCTTCTGGCAATTTGGTACGGAATTACCCCATTTGTAAATATTTAAGAATGTTAAAGGAATGTGAGAAAAGGTTTGACGCAGATAAGCTTGATATAAACAAAGAATAGCACATATCAATACTCTTTCGTTATTATAGCAACCCGATGCATTCTGCACGAACGACCATTAAATGACATGTAATTAAAGGTTGGATAACAGATTCTCAAGGCAATAGCCATGCACGAAATTGGCCACACACAAATGCAGTGCTCACCAGGTACGGGTGGGGCTCCAGAGCCATTTCGGCTACCGGTGGAGGTCCCGCCTGTCCCAGACTGTCCCGAGGGGGTCCCGGCCAAACCCCTGTGCAGCTTCCTGGAGCAGGCGTCCTTGGGGTTGTGTAGTGGTAGTGTCCGGGGCCTAAAGTGCCTCCATCGACAGGACTTAATGTTCAACAGTATCTGACTGAGGTTTGGAGAAGGGTTTCCGTCCGAGGTATTCGTTTCTGAGGTACTGGGGAACTTGTCAACTGGAGCAGATGGAGGGGACACGGGCCTGCCCCGGTCCAGGCTGTCGAAAATGCTGTCGTCGAAATCTGCGCACGCTCTGTCAAGCAAAACCCTGGAGGGCAAGGAGAGAGCAGTCAAAATTTGCCGCGAAAAAGTGCTGCAACAGAGATGCAAACATCCAACCCGTGGATTTGGGGAATCGTTACACCGCGGTTTAAGATTCTGCTCACCAAGAGCAGTAACAGAAAGGGTCTAATCCCAGGCTGTTTGGGGAAGACGGGAAGCATTAAGGATTACAGTTCCAGTCTTACAGCAAAACTGCTTGCCAGCTTGTGATGCATATATATTGCAGTATTATCTCCCCCAGCGCTAGGCTGATTGTTTCCACAGATTTATTTCTCCCAACTGCTCCAGCAGGGCAAGGAGACGAAGGAAAAAAATAAAAATGAATTGCACTTTGCATTACTTTCCAGATAAATTGAAGCTGTGAATGACAGGAATATTATTCAGCCCATGTATTCCCCCAATGATGCAGGAGAATGCACGGACTGTGTTTACACAACAACCCACCAAGTCTATAGCTGGGCTGCCCAACCCATTTCACAGATTATCTACCATCCTGTTCACTTAAACCCCTGTTTGCATACCCACAATGACCAATAAGCACCTTGAAAAAAATCTTCAGCCATGTAATAAGGTGTGCATTATTTGACTGGGGAAGTGTCAGGTGGTTTCCTCAGAGAAAGGACGGTGGATCCCCAGGAACAGAGTTCAGAGGCCAAGCTCGAAATCCAGCATTCATACGGACCAAAGTGAAAAACTGACTGAATCCGACGCATTCACATTAAAGGGCATGGCAAGTCGATTCCCATTGTTTTTGTTTATATGCCCATCAGCGAGCCGCACCTGCACATACAAACCGAAATATAAGGATTATCTACGCATGTACACAAAACATTGGTTCAAGAATTTAATTGGTCATGTGATAATACAAGATGTCAAAAAAAGCAAGTAATTTGTTTGTAAACATTGAACGTTCAATGTCCCGTCTGAGAATCAACTTTAGATGCCCTTTAACAAGGGCACGCTGTAGAGCGCATACCTCCACCAGCACCAAACCTTCCACTGTAGATGTCTTATGTGGCTCGCCCCCCCCCCCAAACAACCAACTTCTATGAGGTAATGGCATTGCGTAAAATAAGCAAATCAGAATGTTTGTTAAATAGTAGTCCTGGGTTTCTCCTGTTAAATATTAATTGACAAATGGCGGGTACGGAAACGTCTGCACCTGCTTGGCCAAATATGGCCAAAATCAAACTTGGCCTAGATTTTCATCCCATATACACTCATACAAAAATATGAAAAGGATCTGTGAAAAAGTGAAGGCGCTAGAGCGCATACAAGGCAACAAGTTTATGGACATGAGACCACCACAAAGGCATCCAACCACAGCTTAAGCCTGATTGGCCGGGAGGACACGTTGAGAATGACATTTGTTTTGAATGTGAAATAAGAATTGGACAAAAGAAAAAGAAAATATATGTATAAGGAAAAAGCCAATTTGATGTTCTTCCAATTTTGAGTCGTGTTCGGTCCGTAAATACTGCCGTATATTCCACAAGCAAACTGTATGCTGGACGGGATGCTACCGTTTATTCGAAAGGTTCTCAAGAATAAGAAGCCAACAGGATTACAGCGTGAAGGAAATCAAGCGACTTTACAAATTGGCCCCAGGTCAAAGGCCTAACTACTCAAGCATCGACCGGAGAGTGCTGCTCTGCAGCTAAAGAACTTGGAAGAAGAAGAAACCGGGAGAAATCCTACCCTTTTAACATTCACCACGTTAACGTTGGTTAGCCTCCATTACAGACGTCTTGTGCGTTTTGCTTGCCTCCCATTACAGTATGCGTCTATAGCTTCAGAAATTTTGGTTGAACACCAAACCCGGCTCAAAATGCAGACGCTTTTCAGACCTTTTCAGTGATGTTGACCTTGACTGCTGAAAATCTTGACCTCTAAATGTTCTTTCAAAGTCCAGAACTTTTGCCATAATCCTGCTAACAGACAGACAAAGAAAAGGGGGCAAAAACCTCTGTCCATCTCTCTGGCGAAGGTAATAACAGTGCCAAAATCCTGAAAGACAAGCACTTTGAGTTCCGTGGGGGAATTCGTCCGCTGCATTTAACCCCTCCTATAGTTAGGAGCAGTGGGCAGCCACACAGTGCAGTGCCTGGGGACCAACTCCAGTTCTAAAGCCAGTTCCTTGGTCAGGGGTACTGGCAGGAGTGTTCCTATAATGAATGCTTTTGTGGGCAGGGTAAACCGGAGTACCCGTGGGAAACCCAAGCAAACACGGGGAGAACATGCAAACTCCACAGTTAAGAGCTGCTGTGATGTTGCTAGTCGTAGTGGGCACTGGAAACGAGGGTAAGGCGCACTCACCTGCCCCCCCTTCCTACGCGTCGCCGTGCCAGGCCCACGCAGCGGCGGGGAACCGTCAGCGTGGTGAGGGAGTACCTGAAGCGCGCGTCTCCCGGCCCGCCCTCCGAGGGGCCACACCAGGGCCAGCCACCACTTTGGTCCAACCGAGGCTGTGAAAGGAGAGCGAGGGAGGGAGCGAGGGAGGGACCGGGGTCAGAGGCATCCAGAGCAGGTCACCTCAAAAACACCAAACCAACAACAGTGGGCTGGGAGGAAATACGTACAGCGTAATATTGACAGCCGGCTTTCCTCCGGAACGCGAAGGGACCATCCGGATCATTCTCTTCCTCGGCTTCCGAGGATCCCGAATGAATCTGGGGGGGGGGGGGAAGGTGAGAGTGGTAAGATGTCGGGAAGGCCAGTGGGGGAGGGGAAAAAACAAAAAATCTAATCATCGTCTCTCTTGGTCGCCTGCGGTGTCCCTACCTGTGGGAAGGTGTCGTCGTCTGAGCTGGGGAAGTCGTACTGGTTCAGGTCCTTAGCGTTGAAGACAGAGGGCCCCGACTGCTGAGGCGCGGCAGAGGAAGGCAAGACTTTGGGCTTCTTCTTCTCGTACTTTCGCTTCGTTCTGACCACTTCGGTCTTCTCGGGCTGAAGGGAAGAGAAAGAATCATCAGAAAAACCAAACGATGCCTCCTCGTCCTCCATTACCAGATGTCGCAGAACAGGTCTCGATTGAACACCCACCACTGTCTTTTGCTAGCCAGCTTTCAAGAGCCAATTGTGACTTCCTTTCAGTAAACCGCAATATCGAGCGCCTCGGGCAAATAACACTTCAAGGCAGCTTCCAGGTAGGGAAGCACAAGTTCAATGGCTCCGGAACAGCTGAAGTCATAATAAATACCAGCTCATCACAGGGCATGACAGCCAGGGTAATCCCAACACACTACCCCCTAAAGCACAAAGTTGTACACTGCTGAAGTACAAAAACACCTCTGGATGGGCTGGGGTCAGTCACATAAATAGTGTGGTGACATTGCTGTGCAGGGGTGGGATGGGACAGATGGAGCGTTGTCCTCACAGCTGCTGCAGACATAACTCATGACCCGCAGCGCCAGGCCGTTAATCAGCAGCTGCCCGAGCCCCACCTTGGCCTTGTAGTCCTTGAGATCCATGTGGTCCTGCAGTCTGAACTGAGCGCTGCTGGAGAGGGGAATGATGGGCACCGTGAAGGCCGGCTTCTCCAGAGCTCTCTGAGCCAGCACCTCCGCCATGATCTCTCCGCCGAAGTCCGCGATGCTGTACCTGCGGAGAATGAGTGAGCCCACATAAACACTGGCAATATTGCAAAAGCCTGCTATATTACACCATTTCTGCTGTAATCATGTGTAGGGGGACATTAAATGGCAGCCACAACAAAAATTGGTCCAAATGATTTTTTTTTTTTTTTTGAGAATTACCATCAGCATTGCCAATTCTAAAGCCAGAATAAACTTGACAGTTCGCTCGGACGCAACTGCATGGGTGTGGCCCCCCGAAAGCCAGCTTCTCCCCCTTTTTGAGCATTATTTGGTCAATGCTATCGCCATGGCAACACAAGTATATGAAGTATAACGCATCCGTACCAAACACGAAAGCAATTGGTCAAACATTACAGCCAGAACAGTGTCCTTTACGGACGCGGCAGCGGAGACGACAAGCATGAACTCATAGAGCAGGGCTATTCAACAAGGGCCGGTGGGGGTGCAGGCTTTCGTTCCTACTAAGCGCTTACACACCTGATACTACTAATCAAGCTCTTCAGCAAAGACACTTGGGGTTGATTAGTAGTATCAGGTGTGCAAGTGCTTGGTAGGAATGAAAGCCTGCACCCACACCGGCTCTTTCTGGATAATGTTGAATAGCCCTAACAGAGGATGCAATAAGAGCTTTTTCCACACAGGGCAAATAAAAATGTCACGAATGCAAATGTTTTTTAAACCACAGGTGGCGAGCGAATTGTTGTAAAGAGCAGGTAGGTGGCAGGTAGGTGAGACTAGAAAGTGCTTCAGTCCATGTTGACATTATGCGCCTGATCAAGCGCTGCATGTTAATGAGCTCATTTGCCTGACATTCGTGAGCAAACAAGGTCAGCGGCAATTAATGATGTGCTCAAAGCGGAGCGAGTGCGCACACCAGGGAGCAGCAAATCTGGACCTCAAACCCAACTCCTTTTTGCCTCGCTCTCTCTCAGATAAGAGCGCAGGCTGCAGTAAATGGACTGGTAATGTAAAATGGGCAGGGGGTGCGGAGGGTCCTGGTGATGAGGGACAGGTGGGCAGGACTCCCTCACCTCTTCTCCACCACCTCCAGCGTGAGGTGCAGCAGCTCCCTCTTGCTCTTCTCCCTCCTCTTGATCATCTCCAGGATGGTGACGGCCCGGCTCAGGTCCCGCCGCAGCTTCAGCATTTTCTCGTACGACGCTTCGTCGTTCTTGCGGTTCTGGAAGAGAAGACGACTGGTTAATGCACGAGCGTACGGGGGAGCAGGAGTACGCAGATGGGAGTCTGTAGCGCCAACCGTATATCATGGCTTTGCGTTTTAGCGACACCCAACTCAAAGCAGTGCGGAGATGCAAGAGTAAGGCTGGTCACCTTGTAAAATTGCCACAGGCACCCATAACTGAGCATTAATCTTTAACTTGCATGCACAAGCACTATTTATTTTTTGCGGTTATTTTTAGCATCACCAATCCCCATCCGAATCTGGAAAGCCTAATCAACGATGTACGAGTACACTCATGCTGGAATAATTCCGCTCTTTTGGCAGAGCGCAGGCGGTTCACGGCTCTTCTCCAAAACAGACCAGTCAGCTGCAAATTCCCCTCATTTGACGGTCACAGGCCTTTGAACGCACAGAATCAAGGCAGAGGAACCCCAACATTCGCAGGCCCAAAAAGCAACAGAAGAGAGCTTGGACGGTCAGTTAGAGGGGCTTCAGCAACAAGCTATGCTGACCCAAATCAACACTATCCCTCCTATATCCCTGAGCAGCACAAAGCCAATTATCCTCAGCTTTCAAGATGGCCAAAGTCAGCACCGGTACAGCTGAATTCTATCCCAGGCCGTGAGTAGCCACCTTTGGACCGCAGGAGGCAATTACAGAGGGAGCCAACCAGCCAAACAATTATTTTTAAAGAATCACACTCATCACAAAATTCTCTCACCCCTAATCAGCTGAAGAGGAGACTCACGGTTTTGTTTCCTGAGTGCCTATATGCACCAAACCAACGAGTATGCCAACTTTTCATCCAGTTCAAAAAGGATGACAATACAAATATAACGCCAGTGCGAGCAGGTGCTAAGAATTTCTGCACAGTGCTCATGGTGTCACAACTCCATCGGGTCGTGACCTGACAAATGACCTCCACTCGGTCACTGAGCACCACTGCCTCGCCTCCGCTGCAGGGGAAAGTCCCCCGGTGCAGTGATCAATGGCTCCCGACCCCGGGAGGGACAAACCGTGCACACGGACCAGTGAGCCTGAGCTGACTGAAAGCAGAGCTCCCCACACGTCAGCTCTGACTGCGAGAGCATACCGCTCCACAATGCCCCAGGATCAATAACGGCACCAACACAACACTCCTCAGAGACGGCCATTTTATCCTTCCCACTGGCTGAAATCCAGAGGCAATTCAAAAGTACTGAGGGAAAATGACCAAATAATATTTCAGCTTAAAATGAAGTAAGGAGGCAAAATATACGATCGGAGGGAGCTTGTAGTCACTCTGCAGTAGGTAACACTGAGTATGGAAGCTATTACATGACTTCAGACACTTCGCCTTGGGGAAAACTGACAATAATAAAAACAGAACCAGAATGCGTTTTTACTATAAAAACTTCTGTATCCCCCCCGACCCCATTCCCTGCTAAATCCACCGTACGGACGGACAGCAGACAGGCAGACCAAAAGGCACCACTTCAGGACCTAAGTAGTAAGTAAGCAAAGTTTTGTTAAGATCATGCAAATGATTTGCAGTAACGCTCCCGAAACAAAGTGGGAACGCGAACGGGAACCCGGGCTAAAGCAATGTCTCCCCTCCCCCTCCGGGAGGGACATAACTAGAGAGGCACTTTTTGCCCCCTCTAGTGATTTAAGGGTTATTCTGTGAAAAAGATCCTCCTACCAACCAATTAAGATGGATCTATTCAAATGCATGTGTGTTCACCAAATTGACTTCCATTCATCCTGGACCCCTGATCTGACTGCGCCCGCGCCAGGAGGATGGCGGGCGTGAGGTTTGACGTCAGGGGAGCTCACCTTGCGCGTCTGCATCTTCTCGGTCCTGCGGCGGAAGGCCACGTAGGGGTCGTTGGTGCTGGAGCCATCGCGCTTCTCCTGCTTGACGGTGGGGATGAGGGAGGCGCTCTTGCAGCTTTTCCTCTTGCGAGTCCAGTAGTCGAACACCTCGCCGATCAGCTCGTCATCCTCCTTCAGCAGCAGTTTGGCCTCCTGCAGAGTCACCAGCTGATGTAGACCGAGAGAGACGGGGAGGGGGAAAGGTGAGAACGGATAGAGTTAAGACCGAGGGACGGAGAGAGTCAGAGGGGGACAGGGGGAGACGGATGGAAAGTGTGATTACAGTGCACTTAAGTGACCACAGAACTCATGTGCAATAGAAAGGTAGAGTACAGCGCATTGGCCACCACAAGAACACATATAAATGAGCTAATTGTCACACACTCTAGGCCAGTGGTTCTCAAATTCGGTCCTGGCGCCCCCTTGTGTATGCTGGTTTTTGTTCCAACCACAATTGCAATCTTAGGGTTTTAACAAGCTGCTGATTTGTTTTAATTAGGTGCATTTATGCAAATATCCACATTGAGATATATGGTAAATATTGGCAGAGGGAAACATTCAACCAAACATTTAATCAACATAAATAATCAAAAGGTACCTCATTGGTGAAACTCTTGACACATGGTGGCAAAACCCGACAATTTACTTGGCAAACAATGGAGTCTCATCTGTTGTGTTTTCTGTAGATTTTATTTGGTTCAGGCAGGTTATTTGGGAAAAACTCAAAACACCTGTATTCAGAAACCTAATTTGGAGCTTATTGATTTTCTCAGTCTAATTTGATCTGATTAAAAAAAAATCCGAGCAATATTAAATTAAGCACAATATGTTCAAGGGTTTTTATTCTTCATAGCAGAGTGGATATGTCCATTCAAATGTGACTAAAGAAGGTAAATAACTACTCTAAAAATGGAATGCTGCTAATTAAGACAAAGTAACAGCTTTTTAAAAACCTAGAATTGCAGTTGTGGCTGGAACAAAAACCAGCACACACACGGGGGGGCCAGGACTGAATTTGAGAACCACTGCTCTAGGCAGAGATGCTAACATTTGGAAATGACAAAGGAGTATGTGACCACAAAGTTGTCACTTGCTAAACGCGCAGAGTTTTGTGGGGAGGGTACGGGAGGGTGCGCCTTTCAAGAAAATTTTTACAAATTTTGGTCTCTAATAAGCTATTTTGTGACATTTTCTGTCTTAATTCACTTAATTTTCTCCCCTCTCAAACAACCATTTTGAAAGTCAGATTATTCTTTTCCTATTGCTGGTATCAAACACATTCATATCAAGAATGACCAAAATCAGAGGTTCATTTCATTTCAAACCATTAATTGACCTCCAAAATTGAATCTCTTGAATCACTGTAATTCACATATACTTTTTTTTGCACAAATAGTCCAGAGGTCTCGAAGAAAGTAATGGACATTGCAGTTGTTAAGCATTTCCAAAAGACCACAGCTTTCAGAAAGAATGCCGATAGGCATGCAAATACAGTATTTACAATACAAGATAATGTTGACTTGATGATCATGAATCAGTATACTTTACAACTTTTCACCAAAATACAAAATATTTCAAAAAGTACTGTGGAACAACACAGTTGTACATGTTTTCAAAGAAATATCAAATCCCTTAAATATGATTTAAGTTAGTATCAACATTACAAAATAATGCTGACTTCAACAGTTCATCTTTATATTGTTTTTCCTCAAGCAGCCAAGATTACATTGCAAGAATGTGTGGAACTAATGCAAAAATGGCGACGTAGGCGCTGTTCCACTACACAGTACCGGCTCTACTCGCCTTTTTTGCTTTTCCATTCGGATAAAGTCCAGGTACTTGGTACTGGTAGGTACTTTTTCTAGTACCTGCTCTCCAGGGGTTCCAAAAAAATGACCGACCAAGTACTAGTAGGTACTAAAATGTGACGTGCAATATTGTAGCCCACTGATTGGTCAGAGAAAATCGTCTCTGCAAAAGACAACCCTCCTCCGCATTATCGCTAGGAAACTGGCTTCACTTGCCATCATTGAAACAGGTCTTCAAATTGTGTTTTTGAAACTTGTGTTGTTTTAGTCAGCTTCACAAATATACTGTGTGTTGCCTTACCTTCCAAACAAGGCTGCGTTTGTTCACTGAAGCTGCTACATTTATGAAATGCGTTTCTTTGTGACACGGTTTGTAGCGAAATTAGAAGCAGTGGGTTTGCTTCCAATTCTGCTCCCCTAATTCCCCTTGAGAAAGTTATTATGCTAGCCCTATTTTTCAAAAATTGCGTGGAAAATAACTTTATGGGTGCTGATTAAGCATTTTGTTGTAAGGAAAGGTATCAGATGAGATGACGCGTCGTAAAGTGATAAATTCTAATACTCTGCCATCTCCTGACATTTGTGAATTTACTTAATTTCAAAGTGAAATGCTACATGAAGCCTGAATATGAATACTCAATGCCTTTTACATATATCATTGCTTTGTGTTTTTAGGTGGTACGTAATTTAATGGGCAACCAAATCAGACAAAAAATCAGCTGCTCTCTCACGCATTCGCTGAGAGTCTCACGCCTCTTCGAGGCATTCACGTTCCCATGCCGCAGTCAGCAATTATTCAACTGAGGCGCATTTAAGAGATTCTCGTGCGGAATTGAATACTTGAGCATGGAAGTTAGCCAGTTTCATGTGCATTACCGTGGAATTCACCACTAGAGACGTGGAAATCAATAATCACACTGGGATTCTCACGTTTGTCTTTATACAGGGGTTGGAAGCAATGGAATTGCATAAAGATGTTTAAAATGGTCTTATTTCGTTTAAACAATTTAAACGTTCATGAAACACACACATTGCTTCCAACCCCCAAGTGAGGAAAAGCACACAAAGTTTGGAGTCACAATTACTTCCATGTTACTTGTGAAATCCACCATAACGCGAATGAAACTGAAACTTCCACTCACAAGGACTTTCATTACACGCAAGAATCTCATTAATAATCGTAGGTTGAATAAATGCTGACTACAGTGAATATGCCTTCAAAATGCATGAAACTTACACCGTATGCGTGAGATTGTGAAGAAAGTTGGTAGCCCTGTAATAGCATCAGGAGAATGTCAAACAGAAATTAAAATTAAACACTTGCGGACTTTTGTGCCATAGCTTGGTGACTGTAGTGCGCATCCCCCGATTTAAACAGAAATATTGAACAAAATCGACAGAATAAAAGTAAACTTGATATGACTGAGGATGCCGCGTCTTACTAACATGCTGCGTCGCAACGACCAGCAGGTACCACGGAGGTTCCCGGTGCCGAGTAGAGTCGGTGCCATGTAGTGGAAAAGCGCCCAAACACCGTGGTCGAAGTAACCAGCGTTTGCCATGTAATTAATGGCCATCGACAGTCACACACAGGATGCATGCTGAAACCCACACATTTAGCTGTTATATAGGCTACACTGAGCAGTAGAGGGGCTTACCAGTTCACCAGTAGCGTTAGTGAATATTGAAAGGCGCATAATCGTAATCCTGGCTTTTGTAAAAACCTCAGTTTTTGCCAACTATATTCTTGAGGCAAATATTTAACTTGTCAGCTACAGAGGTCGTGAAGGATTGGACTGAAATCTTTTTCTTTCAGTGCATTGGTGATTTCCAGCATGCGAAGTGAGGCTTGGGGACTGTACTTCTGTGCTCTGAATAATGATTGTTGCCTATGACAGCTTATGTGATATCATTCAGCAGTGGAGCGGGCGACGGTTGGGTCTTTACCCTTTTGTAAAACAAAGAAACTGCTCGACAGACCATGAGGTCAATCAAAAGCATTTTGATATGCAGTTTGCCAGCTAATCACTTCCTGCATATGAACGGCAACTCGCCGTCTTATCAGGATTTTTTACTTTGGCTGTAGGAACGTGTGTAGCCACCCAAATAGACATCACGTATTCATCAAGCTACAGAATGTTTTGGCTGATGAATTAATTGGGTTAGCTAGTCTCTAAATTTGAATATGTACAAATCCGACTGTTTCACAGATGCCAACCGCATACTACTCGGTTCGATGGCATTCGAATTAATCGCAAATTTATGATGTTAAAATTATTTTAAAAATATTGATTAATCAAGAGTTTTAGGACATTAATGCGGAGAACGGATTTTCTATGAAAATTTCGGAGCAACTCCGCCGAAATCTGAGTGATTGGCATCTCTGTCCAGTTATACAAATAGTCACAGGTGCATAACAGGCCAGTGCCTCAGAAAAGGGACATTTATCCTCTCCGTAAACCACTGCAGCGCCTCAAGTGCAATCTTAAAATCCCTTAAGCCAGCAGGTGCACAGCCAATTGGCCATTATGAGCCGGTTCAAAATCTCCCCTTCCTGACATTACAAGGGGGAGTGACCACCCAGAACAATGAAATCTGATTGACTGCTGTGGCTGAAGGTGATCAGTTCTTCTTGCCTCAGGTTGGATACTTCCCCATGTGATGTCAGAAGGGGAAAGATTTTGAAATGGCTGGTAGTAATTAACTGACTGTGCACCTGGTGACATAATAGGGGACCTTTAAAATCGGACACACTGCAGACACAGAGTGCAGAAGCATAAAGGTTATAAAGTCTGAAGTGGCCCTGCGAGTGATGAAATGAGTGCTCTGCACACCCAGGTACGGCTCCAGAGGCCTGAGGCAGGCAGTGAGGAGATGGACAAAGCTGATTGGGTCTGAGGAGCGCTCGACAGCGCTGATTACCTGCTGACCGCTGCCCTTCTCCAAACGGTCCATCATCTCCTCAAACTGCAGAGGCGTGATCTCCAGCTTCTTCCTCAGCTTGCTGATGAAGGTCTCGTCCTCTGTGTCCAGGTCGTAGTCCGGCTGCTCCGTGTCCAGGCTGAAGGCTGGGGAGGGGAGAGAGAGGGCACAGGTCAGACCAATCACAATCAGGAGGTCGAAACCAAGTATGCAGAATGAGAAGAGCACCCAATGCCAAAGGCACAGAGGGAGAGAATGTACTCAATAGCTTTGAGCACGTGCCAACACAGAGCCCTCTTTTCATAAATCTTGCACACTTCGATTACAGTGCAACAAGGAAAACTTATTTCGGCACAAAGGTGCAACCCAAGATTTTCCAGCACAAAGCATTTTAAATTAAACGCAAGCCATAAGGCAGTACAATGACCTTATCCGCTACACCACAGTTCTCAGCAGTTCACTCAAGCAAACAAGGTCAAACCGTCCATATGAAATAGAGTATAATATGCAAGGCAAAAAAGGCACAAATTCCTTTTAACGCTGAGTAAAACCAATTCCAATACAGTTTAATACCTCATTTTGACATGTCAAGGAAAAAAAAATTTTATTTAATTTCAACCATTTATCCTTGATACCTAATGCAAATTCATCAACCTTTCTCAGGGAGACCGAAAGAAAGCAATGAAAGAGCAATTTATGGGTAAACAACTGACTGGATTTCAGGTTAAGTGAAGCAGATCAATGATGCATCCAAACATAGCCCTACTAGTGAGAAACTAATATATTTTTCATTCCAGAAGACATCGACTGCTTCTATATCTGTGCTCGGCGTGAGCAGCTTGAATGAACACACAAAAGGCTCACACCTGCACACCCCAGTGTGACCTCCTCCGACAGCGCCAATAGTGAACCAAAACTTAGAGCACTGAGGCAACACCGCGATTCTGCACACACTTATCACCAAACAATGCCTTCAGGCAGGTTCTTCATAATCCATTTCACAAATGAACACATGACGGTGCAGAGTCTGAATGTACTTTCACCCTTAGAGCGCCAAATCCACCTTCAGTTGCTCAATGACATAAGAGATCAAAATCAAAGCTGTCGAAAACCTATGTGGTGATTGGTTTGCTCTTTAAAACAAGTTGCCACGAGACAGGTTTTCAATAGCACAAGGTAAATAAAATCAAATAAAAAAATTTGCTTCAGTGTTCTAGAGGTTGATATTAAGGGATAACTGGAAGATTAGGGTTACAGCTACATGTAATTGACCGTGATGCAACGCCACAACAAAATAAAAGCCACCAAGCCTATGTAAAATGACTTTACATAAACTCCGAAAATCCTCACGACAATCAGATGTCGCCAGTTCTCGTTAGGTTAAGATGAGCGCTAATACTTCACCTGTTGTCAATCATTTTGCTTGATGAACACGATGAATAAAAATGAGTCATCGGCAGTAAAAAACCCTGCTTTCTTCTTATTGCAATGTGTGCAACGATTAGAGAAAAAATATTTTGTTCACTTTGCTAAACGATTAATTACAATGTTAACTTCTGTGTTTGCTGTGAGCACATCCTGCTCTACCTAATTGTATCTTCATGATTGCTGAATTCTAATTCGAGTCATAATCGGTTTTCATATATGTGAAATCCACAGTGATGCACGTGAAACTGATAAAGCTCTGTGCACGTAGAATTCAATTACTACATCGCCTAAGTGCTGATTAATGAAAACTAGCCACAGCTGATAATGCTGAGTTTTGACCCGACGCTGAAGCCCTTCGCCAGTTTCAAAAAATGCTGGAGGAAACCCTGGATTATCTAAATGTGTGACGCATAGTCCTCATTCCCAGGCACATGAGATGTGATGTCTTTGAGATACAACGGCAGCACAAAGCTTGGCCGCTGGGCGAATGCAGCATCAGCAGTGAGGATGTTTACCACTGCAATCCGCGTGATGGATGAAAGAAAGATGCGCCGCATGTTACTTCGCCACATGAAACTTAAATGATTTAAAAAGTAATCCTCATTGAAGTTCATTGTTCTGAGTCTAATCTAGAAATACAAGCAACTCTTAAAATTTAATTCCAAACCAGCCTGGGTTTTGGCACAAAGCTTGAAAACTGCGTAGCTGCAGCCAAGCACCTGCAGGTTGAATTTTAGGTTTTTTTTTTTTTTTATTTCTACCCTAATGGCATGAAAATGTTAAGTGCTCAAGTTATACTGCAGCAACTTGACAAATCTATTTTTATATTGACAGTACATTTCCATTTGCATGGGTCATTTTATACTGAAAAGTACCGTGTACTTTGGCCACATTGCCAAACACCCCATCATACGGCATGCATTAAAATGGAGAGCAATGTTTCTCGGGGAAGCAGAAAAACTGCTCCTCCACATGCACCTGGCCGCTGCTCTGCACTATAGCAGGCATGAATTAAGCAATGGGCAACTTGCCAAGTACCACTTCAAGCTGGTATGCCAAGCATGCGTTGTTACATCCAGTGCCAAGCCCAAGCCTTCAAATAGAAATGATATTTCAGCGCTCCATAAAGATGTTGACAGGATTATGGGTGACTGAAAGGGATACTGACGGAAGGCATGCAGAACAAAAACCGACTTGATTGACAGTTCAGTTTAACCTACTTCAAGCTTGTAGTAACAGGAGACATACTTCACACTAAACTGCCGCAGCAGAGGAAACAAGTCTCCCATACATCAAGAACTTCTGACAATGACAAACTTTCTAACAGGGAAGTACAGCGCAGCTAAATCCATAAGGCCACACCATCACAGAAATTCCCAGCAAACTCATGAAGTAGCCGTGGTGTGTTCTGAACATAACATGCACACTATGTAACAACAATGTTGTGAGAATGAGTCATGATGACTGAGCGGGAAGCCCTCCTTTCCTTTAGCCTTCTGATTAAAAAAAAAAAAAGGTGCCACAGGCATTGTAGCTGACCTGGATTGTTTATACTTGTACAGGCTGTTAAATAATGCCGTGAACAAACTTTGGTGACCTCAAGGGCAGGAACATGGGTCAAGTTTCAGCTTTACAGGCCCAGTGGTTTCGGATAAGATGTTTTTAGAAAACACTTTGAAAGTGGGTGTGGCCAAAGTGCTGAGGTCAAATTTCAAAACATCACAAAACCCAAATATGTTTTAGGGCTTGCATCCATCTACCCATGAACCAAATATCAGCTTAATCGCTTCATATGTGCCTAGTTTCAGCACTGTCGGGTCAGTGGTTTTGGAGGTGATGGTTACGGACGATGCAGATGGGCCATAACATAAGCCCACATCAGCCCAGATGAGCAAAAACAAAAAAAAAAAAAGGAATAAAGTGACGCACAGGTCTAAAACAAGGGTGACTGCCAGTAAAAGGGCTTACACAACACTGCTTGCACCACATTATAGTGGAAATGCTCATTTCAACAGTCAAGTAGAATGCTGATTCAGCCAATAGTGAGGGCATTCGAGCTGGTGTATACAAACCTGTTACTGCCATAGGCTTACATGCAACAGGGTGCAAAATGGACTTTTCTGCCCAGTAGCCAAATGTTGAGTCAATATTCAAATGTTACCAGCCATCTGATTGAGAACTACCATTTCTTTGACTGGTGAGTGACGCAAATCTACCAGCCAGCGCCAATTACAATATTTGACAAGCATTTGGCAGGTGGCTGGTGCCAATTTACAACCCAGCATGCAACTAATCAAATTCTTCACAAAAACAAAATGAAAAGAAATACAATTAAGCAACAAACAGCGGCACCCAAATGCAATCCAATTAAGACTCAACCATCTATCACAATGACCCAGGGGCTCCGCTGTGGCATCCATTTCTCTCAGACTGGCCAATGAAAGTGTGCCATTTAGGAAAAATACTGCACCAGAATTACCATCTAAGCTGAGACTGTCCATTCCTCAAAGACCCAAACAGCAGTATGTTCACTTCAGAACTGTGGTCTATAACTGCAGCAAATTCCCTTCAATACTTTGGTCAGTAACGGTAGCACACTCACTTCACACCTGGTCGGTAGCTGCAGCAGAATCATTTTAAAACTGGTCAGTGGCTGCAGCACAGTCACTTTCAAACTGGTCAGTAACTGCAGTGAAGTCATCTTAAAACTGTGGTCAGTAACTGCAGCAGAGTGACTTTAAAATGCAGCCAGTAACCGCTGCATAATCACTTTACAACTGCCCAGTCATGGCGGCACACTCACTTCATAACCATGTTCAGTACAGTGGCACACTCGCCAATAGTGGTCAGTAACTTCAGCACACTCATTTCAACGTGGTCAGTGACTGCAGCACATTCACTTTAAACCCAGTGAACAGCAGCAGCACACGCCTCACAACTGGTCAGTAACTGAAAACCAACATCATGGCTCCTGTTGTGGCCTCACATGAGCCCAGTTCATCAGTTCTTATTCAGCAACTGTCCAGCTGTGACAGTTTTCCCAGCATTTATGAAACCGGGCCTTTTCTTGAAAAATCTTGGTGCACAAACATTTGTGCGCGTAAACTTAGTTTTTCAGCCTTTGGTGCGCATTTTTTTAATGCAGCTCAAATTCCGCTTTAGGGTCGCAAACCGCGTTCTGCACTAAAAGTTATGGTGTTATGAATGTTGTACATAATTAATAAAGTCATTATGGCGATCTTTAAAATATGTAAATCTACCATGTGCAACACCACCTTTCTTTTCCTACATTGTATCCTGCTTATATAGGCACGCAAATGTGCCTTTCAATTGTGTCCTTAGATCCGCCCTAACTATAGTTAAGACGAAAAATGGTTTTTACACGTAAAAACAGATGTCTCCCCCTTCCCCCATTTGAGTAATGGTCAGGAAACGAGTCCCACCCTTCAATATGCCTTAATCCAAATTGTTGCCATGGAAACAGAAAAAATAAAATTCAAAAGCAGTTCAAACCCTCAAAAGGCACATCGGTCGAATAGTTTCAGAGTAATGCTCCGGAAACAAATGGGAACGCCGACGCCAACGGGAATTCAGGCAAAAACAATACGTCTCTCTCTCTCTTCCCCCCAGGAAGGGGGAGACAAGTGGTATAGGCATTAGTTGCTCACTTCGATATAGTCTTGAAACAATGTTAAAGAAAAAAAAAACCAGGAGTTCGGCAGAATTTCCTGCAAGTCGCAGATTGAAAAAAAATGGAATGAAATTTGCATGCAACATTTCGCTTAGCCAGCTCAACTACGAACGGGGCTTCCACTTGAGAATGGTGTTCTCTTCGCGCATAAACCTGTTACATGTGCTTTATAGGTGAACATTAATAATACCTTGTTATATGGTAATATGAACCGCTAGTTAGTCAGGCTACTTAAACTGAAACAATGAAGAGGTGCATCTCCACTGCATCGCGAGCAGTAATATTGTAACTTGCAGGTTTAATGTAAACCTCCTGTTTAATGTCTCCTTGATATTTAGTCTTACATATTTATGACATGAACATTAGCAACAGTGCCACAGCCACATTCAACAGGCTATCACATTAGGAAGGCTTATGCAGTAAAGCAACATAGAAGCAACTTACTGCTTCTGTGTCTGAGTCACGGACAGTTGCTACCGATCCAGGCTTCATCTTCAGATATTTTACAAAGCCTACGTTAGTTGGCACTAACAGGTGGCCTCTATCGTTAGCAATCCTGCGAGCCACAATATTTGCCGTTATATCATTGCTTATAGCTTCTGGCTTTGAGCGCTTGATCGATGCGGGTTTGAGAAGCAGCTGAGACGCATATCCAACGTTAAATTATTCTTTATTGACAAAGCTGTCTTCGGTGAAATGGAAAACGCAAACAGCGAACACTCATTGAGTGTGGCCATTTGCCCCCAGCAAACAAAAAAGCTACCCACTGATTTTTGGTGGCATCGTCTTTTGGAAGGGAAAATAGTTGTGCTTTTTTTTGCTTCTGAAAAAATACAGATGAGCAGGTTTGGCAGACATACTGACATAAGTACACTTCAAATGATCCACGGTTCTTCTTTCTTTATATTTCCAGAAGTGTAGACGCTAATAAGGCGTAATATGATCTGCAGTTGTTTCCGCCTCCTATAATAGTTTCCGGGTGGGAAGGTCCAGCGCTGTGATTGGCTCTGTCTAGGTCTGTACTAATTGGACGGCACAACCTGAGGTCAGGTTTTGCCCAGATCTCGTGACGATCTCAGGACGAGCTGTTCAGAAAGGAAATCACTTTCTCGGATTACTGCAAAGCCCCTGTATCATAGGTTTAGAAACATTACAGAGCTTGAGTATCCAACATTATATTACTTGTATTAAAAGAAGGATCAGCATAACAGGTCTCCTTTAAGACCACACATGACAAATTCCCAATGTGGGAATGTCTCACAGTGTCTGTCCATCACACATATTTAATCCTTTTTGCCTGCTTTATGGTAGACTTCCTGGAAAAAAAATTCTCCATGGGGCTTAAGCACTACCAAGTTATAGTAAGCTGAAGTTTCTTTTTTCTGCACAGTAGTTAGTTGGAACAAAAAATGAAATGATGCAGCTGCTTGCAAATGACAAAATTATGGAGTTGCCAATGCAGACTACCCAATATTGAGAAAAACCCCTTCATTCAATTATCTCCTATAGAATTGCCCATACCCTAAACAAACTTAAAAAGTTGGTCTTCTTCCTCTCTGTGAACATCGGCTTTGTGGTTCAGTGATGACTAATGTGGCAGAAATATCAATTTTAAGCCTATTTTCAATGAACATGAAGCATAAATTGATAGGTCCAGTGAAAAGATAGTTTCCACAACTCTTGTTCTCAGTTGCATAGGTTATGCACTTCGAAAAAAATCAGAAGTTTTTGGAATATAGAAAGACATTTCTCTCCGTGTTACACATATGACCAGCATTGTGAACATGCTCCAAGGTCATAGGTGAAATCCAGCAAAAAAAACCTGACATTGTACATCTGTGTGTCAAGGTGAGTTACGACACCAAATGTGACAAAGCTGCCATTAATATTTACTGAGTATGGGGCCTGACAAGATTTCCACGATCAAGGTAACAGTGCTAAGGTCAAAGGTCAAGTCCAGCAAAAACAACTGACTTTGCACATCTATGGGTCACAGCGAGTTACCATACCAATTTGGAGAAGCTGCGATTACTAGTTGCCGAGTACTGACTCGGACAAAGTCATGGGCGGATGACAGGCATGCAGGTGACAATACCTCTCTGGCCGAAGTCGGCCGGGGAGGGGGGGGGGGCACCTGCTGGAACATCTCACAGCTAATTAGATTAACTGGCGATGGGTCAGTGACATGAATGGGTATGAAACGAGGACAAAGTCTTTCAGAGAATGGCAAAGGCTTAATGACTGACTGACTGCATGGGAATATTATTCAACAATTTTAACTGCCAGAATTTATAACTGTCAGGCGGATTTCTATCAGGGGTTGATGTGTGTGTTATAGTAAATGGCCTGAAATTTCGTTTGATATAAGATCTGTTAGTAAATAGGAAAATTCAAGGTTTTCAGGTTCCAGAAGTCGATGGTTTGGTTTTTATGGTCTCGAGTAGTGACAGAACCATAAAAGATCTGTTTGGATATGGTTACATGTGCACTTTGTTTTGTGTGAAAAAGTAACAATGTGGAAAGACCATGTAAATAAAAATTGCCCATCGCAAAAGCAGGAGAAATTCAGCTCTGCAGGTATACTGGTTTTACACTACCTTGTCCACCCTGTCTACCAGAGTTTATTCAGTTAGATTCTGCAACCTTTTTAATAAGTCATTTGTGATGTCCTAGTTGTACTTGTATTGGGAAAAAAAAAATCACCCCTTGCATTTTTAAAGTGAGTGCGACACAGACGTCGCATCAGGTCTTAATGGGTTAATCCATCAATCGAATCTTGAGTAACACCAAAAATCAGCAGACACTGCGGCTCTCCAGGACCATGGTTGGCCACCCCTGCACTAAACTTGTCATTTCTTATCTGCAGCAACTAGTAGATATTTTAGTGCTGATGAATAAAGCCTGATTGCCTAGTTAAAAAAAAACAAAAAAAACACAACACTTGCCATGGAAACCGGAAGTTAACGTGCGGATTCTCATTCGATGAACTGTGCCTCCAGCAAGATACCACATGACAAATTTTTTTTTTTTTTTTGGGACCTTTCATATTTTTGACCGAATCCTTCTGATATTAAACCCTACCGCTAAGGGAAAGGTGCCTTCCACACCATAGTACTGCATCGAAGGATGTAGAACTGCATGCAGGATCACTTCAGCCTCTTTTGAACTCTATTACAACAGAAGTTATGCCAAACTTTGGCCTATATTTTCGAACTTTGATCTACTTTCCCCAACCAGTGCAACAAGTTTGGAAATGATTGCTGCAATATTCCGGGAATTAGACGTTGCTAACAAACAAATACACGGAACTAAAACAATACCTCCCTGGATGCCCCAGGGTGAGGTAAAAATACACTGAAATGCCAATTATGGACTTGCTTAATCCCCACAAACAATCTAACAGCAAGGACCAAATGGAGAGATGGCTATGTGGTGGCAACAGCCAGAGAACAGAGAGACTGACAGCACAGGAACATTACTCTCCGCGGTCATCATTATAGAAGAGAGCACCATGAATCATAGCGCTGACAAGCATCTCTGAGCTTTCCAACGGAAGAGCAGGAGTGGAAGATGACAAGTCAGGACCACTGCAGTTATTCCAATGTTTCCAATGCCGGTTTCACTGTCTAAGGTCCCATCAACGGTTCCTCCAATAACACGACAGGGCACAGGGGAGAGCCAGGACAGAGGACAGTGAATACTAGCGACCTAAATTAACCCCTGAGTTTCTGCTCACCAGTGAATAGGGTGACTCTCGCGTAACGTGTGAGATATTTGGAAGGTATTCTTGACATTTTTCAATGCATTATACTATAAATGAGATATAGATGGGGATCAATATAGCACAACCACAAGATACCTGGGCTTAACTATCAATGTGGTACAACACCTTGGTATTTGCCCAAAACATTGGAAGTACAGGAAGAGAAAGAGGCTGCGTTACGTGACACAGAAAATGGGTCAATCGCTACATTTAATCTACATTCCAAAAGTTCTGTGATTTGAACAAAGATTGACACTTTGGCTTCTTCAACTTTAGCAGAAGTTATCCCTGATTGCATTAATTAAAACTTTAATGAAAATACCTTGCTCATTCGCATACGTTACGTGTGTGTGACGCCTTTGTTGCGTGTGACCCATGCAAATCCTGTAATGCACAAGTCCTTTTCATTTACATGAAATCATATCTCTGGCTATTGCAGGTCCTTGTAAGTAAGAATGGAGGAGTTTTATACAGCCTTTGCACTCGCCAATGTTCACAATCAGAATATTGGGTTTGGCAGCATTAACATGGTGGACAGTAGTGAACAACAAACATTTCACAGGTCAGTTTTAGTCACCTTCAAATTGGAATTGTAAACAGCAAGATTTCCGTCCGAGTGAACTTTCCGACTGTAAAACAAGCAGTTCCTTTAAATGAATAAGTGCGCTTGCTGATGCAGCTTTGTAGAAAAATGGACAAAACTTAACTTTATCATAGAGAAAAGGCATGTTTCTGGTTTGGAGTGGGTACTGGTGACCACTGATGTCCAGCTGCACCAACATTGATGAACTCTTGCTAAATTAAATCAGAAAGTCATTAATTCGTATTGAATTTCATGCATCAAAAGTTGATGTGTTAAAAATGATAATGATTTGACAGTGTGCCATTCTGAGGGCTGTGTGTGTTTAAGGAGCCACCTGGAGAGCAGACTCATTTGGCTTCCTCTTCCGAAGCCAAGTAAGAATGCTCAGATGAAGCATACTTGTGGTCTCGGAGTTAAAAATCCCAAAAATGTATTGTTGTAACCTCCAGCCATTTTTCAATCCTCTGTATTTTTCTAAAATCATTTCAATGCAGAATTTTCATGAAGTTTGTTTGCAGCCCTGTTTCTCTACCATAGTGTTTCCCAAACCTCTCCTGACGTTCCCCTTGTCCTGCATGCTTTAGATCTCACCCTGTTCCAGCACTGGTGATTCAAATGATCGTCATAATTAACCCCAGAAGCTGCTTAATAAGTGAATAATTTGAATCACCTGGGCTGGAGCAGGACGAGGGGTAAGCCAGGAGAGGTTTGGGAAACACTGCTCTACCAAAATCATGAAAATAAACTCAAATACATTGGAATGCTCAAAGCTGCAAGGGTAATATCTGAGTTGAGCCATATCCCCCCTCTTTATGAAGTTTCAATCTGGAATTACAAAGCATTAAATACGGTAATGCATAAGTAGCCATATTTGACTGCTGCGCAAAGGGGTTAATTAATCCAACTAACAGCATTTTCACATTACTTTCTGAACATTACATATTCCATGATATCACATCTAAATTATTTCCTGCTTTGTATACACATCAAAAATCTGGCAAAATATTTAGGTCAAATGATGGGGTGGCTGACCTTCATGTTGTAGGCTTTAGTCGTTGTAACAGAAGTGCAAACTAAAACTTTATTAGTCTAAAGGTAAAGGAAACAGGTCATTAATGTCCTGTAATAGCATAGGTGTTGCAGTTTGGTCATACATGTAATGTCAAATGTACATTTCTGGCTATAAAACAGATTCTATTTGTGGAACTGAGGAAGTTATGCCCTCCAAGCATGGAAGGTATGGTATTAATTTATAATCTCAGGTTTTTCAAATTTCCCCTTAGATTTGTTAATAAAAACTTGCTATGCGTTACGCATGTGAGGTCATTCACCACCATATGTTTTGATCCCCCTAAAGAGGGCAACTTAAGTCAGCAGGGACTTTTGCTGCCAAAGTTGAACAATAAAACTCAGCGGCAGAAATAATTTAAACTCATCCAATTCACAAAAGCATGACCTTAATTTGTGTGTGAATGTGTAAGATATGTTTTGCGTAAAATATTTTTGTCAGTAAATGAATGTTACCCGTGGTTTGAATGTATGGAACTTAGAGAAAAATTTACATATCTGTTAAAATACGAAAATAAGTAGGTTGCTAAATTTCTGACTCAGGCATAAGACATTAGAAGAAAATCCATGTACGACAATACATAATATTTCTGCCCTGTTATACATACTTCTATAGACGGGTGTGCTGTTGTATTCTCAGTTTGGCTGTAGCTGCTAAAGATTTTGTTATGTTTGAAGTGACATAAGTCCGCTCGGGCTGGGTTCCCGCGGTTATTGATAATGCTATGTATTGCTTTTTGTATGGAACATACTTCCACCATTCTCCAAAATGCACATTCAATACTCAGGATAGTATGAATCTGTATAAATGGGACAAGAGGCAGGAATGTGCGCACCTCTAGACTGGACACCCACCGCAAGCTCATAAACCAAGAGCCGTTCAGCCTCCCCATTAGGCTACAGCAGGTCTATGGACTGTGTGCAGGTTTCCGCCAGATACTCAGGTTCACTCAGCCACTAGCCAAGGACCCAGACAAATCTGCTCGCTCCCTTCACTTGCTCTGGCAGATGTTCTTGGCCAAGACCCCCATTCAAACAGATTTCCATCAGACTAAGTTCTAATCAAACCAAACAACCATCTAATATGGGGTGGGTTTGATTTGATAAAATATTTTTGTAAATGTTCAAGATGGCTGTTGCTGACATTGAACAGTCCATTGATAAAGCAATTAACAGTAATAAACAAACCAGACAGGTTATTTTCTCAAGAACAAACAACCACAATTAAAGCTTTAGCTGATGAGAAAGATGCCCTTGCCAAAACTTAACAGAATTCAAAAAGTTTAATTAACCAACTGGTGTTACTAATCACCAGAGAAATACAGCCATAGTGAAAACATGAACAATATCTACTGGGTTATGCATATTTAACAGGCAGCATTAAGTTTTGGAAACCAAATCATGTCATGGCAAACGTGAGTGCATCATGTTGAACTGGAAGAGCTATGAACTGGATGTGGGAATTTGTTACCAGGCCTCTGAGCCTTCCAGTGGTTACAGAAGATAGCTTGTTGCAGTCAGGCCTTCTTAACATTAAGCCAGAACAGTGCTGCCTCTGTGCTAGAGTAATCTTTCTTGACAACAGCTTTATTAGAGATGTTCAGTTGAGAACATAATGAATGCCAGTAGAGACATAGCAGCCGGTCGTGATTCACATTACCGATTCGCATTAACATTAGTAGTAGCTAGCTAGCTTAAAACGGTACAATGGTGAAGCTTGTTGGCTGCCCTCTCAAGCATGAATTATGATAAAATCAGTCAGGATTTTCTTCCTAAGTGGCTTTATACATCCTTAGGGATGTAAAACAAGATTTGAGGGGGAGGAAGGGAAAAAAAAAAAACATTTCTTCCATTTTTTCTATAAATGACAACTTTTTCCCCATTGCAATGACCTGCCAATGGGATTTTTTGTATGGGATGATGCAATAGCTTCCACTAGAGTGGACTATATGCAGCAGTGCCCAAAATTGCAGACATATCTAGAAAAAAACGCTAACAGCTGTGCACTGTAGTGACCTCCATGCAGGAAAGGGTTAAATTCCATCTGTGCGGAGCTGTTCACGTTCCATTGCAATCATTGGTGAAATGTCTATCCAATTGCATCCAGAGAAGTAATTTGGTCGAAGCCCATTCATAACGCCCCTTGGAGAGCAAGAATGAACTGAGTGGTTCCAGACTAATTCGTCAATAGGTCTAGCAATGCCAGGCTGTGATTCACCACCAGACAAAAGAATTTGGGTTCATTACCTTCAGCCCTGGCTTGCGCAGTCTAACACCCCCAACAGCGTTGTTTCGTACTGTAACACATTACCACTTACAGACAAGAAACGCCCGCGTTTGAACACCCTCGGCCTGACTTATGAAGTGTCCCAGAACAATTACACAATAACCAAAGTAGAATTCCACAGAACATACATTTACAAATGCAAAAATGCCTTAAGTCCCACAAAAATTTTGGAAAATTCAAATTTTTTCACTAATCTAGAGCCCCGCATATATATGATCGTTCCCCCTGGTATAAACCCCCTAGCTCAAATGCTTCATAAAAATCAGTCCATGACAAGGTTGCCAAAAATGCCATTTTTCCCCCAAAAATGGTCCGATCTGAAAAATTCTTTCCTGGCCTGGATTCCCTATATTACCGCAAATGTTTTGGCATGGGTAACTAGTTTATTGATGCTGACTTTAGAGGTGCACACACGGACAGACAGACTACGAACTGATGACAATACCTTTCGGCCTGAAGTCGAGCCGAGGGTAAAAACCACAGGGTGAAAAACAAGCCCGTTTTACCAAGGAGGTTATGTGACCAGTTGTTTGTGTTGGGCTGTTCATGCGTTAGTGAAAAGTCGCAAAAACTAACAAATGAACCATGAGACAGAGGGCTGTCTAGCTCCTCCTCAAGTCTGTTTTACCTTTCCCGGTTGTTTACTACAGCACACCTGACTTTAGTAGCAGCAAACACAGGGTAACAAACTGTACACGCGAACAAACACACGCACACAAACACAATTAAACTCGTTTTTTTTCCCCCTACCGCGATAAAAACTCAACTCGCTAAAATAAACATACACTTACTTGTTTGAGTTGTCTGGGTGGTTGTGTCTTGTTTGGTTTTTGCTGCCTTGTCTGTCTTTTCCGTGGGGTTTTGGCCCGGTCGGCGTTTGTTTGGGGAAGGTTTGAATGGCTTGCAAGCCACCATGAGAAGACAACCCGAGCAGCAGTAACTGAGGGCTAATTCAGTAGCGTCAGGGCTGTGCAATGCAGCGTGGGTATGGGCAAAACTAAGTTTTGAGGGGTGTTTTGCAAGCTAATGAATGAAGTGTTTATGGGGTATAAACTGTTGTGAAATGGATGCTTATGCAGGGTATTGTTGATAAACTATATGATGGCTGTGCTATTTATATCTGAAAATGTTCACTTGTGGTAATTTATTTAAAACTGTAATAGTATGACCTGGGGGAGGGGTTGAGAGCCTAAAATGTTCACCCTGATCATTCTGTGGGAGAGAGAGAGAGGGAGAAGCATCAGAGTACCAGCTCAGGTAACCAGTGGTAATGCAGATTGTGGCTGTAGTTGTTGGATGTAATTTAAAATGAACTGAATTGCTTTGGAGAATTCTCGTCTTTGATTTGTTACATTAGGAAAGTATTTTATTTTTTAGTTTTTTTTTCTAAATGCATTTTGCTACTGGCCAGCTTTATTTACAATCCTCACCTTTGCACTGTTTGACTATTTGGGTGCACGTTTTAAAATAAAGACCTTGCACTAAAGTGCTGCTGTGGCGGAGCCAGTTTATTCACGAGTGGACCTACACCTGAGCTGTGCTACTCTGTGAGGAACCAATTCATGAATCTGCATTAAAGTTTTATCACAGGTAGGCTAGATCTAGGCCCGACTATGGACAGGATTTTGGGTCAGATCTGGATATATTTTTTTTTTGGAAGGATTCCTTGCCAGGGCAAAATCTGCCATTCCGACTCAACACAAAAGCATATAGATTTGGAATGAAAAAATAAATATTTGAACAAGATGTATTTGTGAAACATTGATGCCCCCGTGCATAACATGCTAACCATTAAACGCCTATCGTGAGTCAAAGGTTAAAGGTGAAGGTCACAAGGTCAACATTCATTACCTCATCAGAAAGGCCTTATCCTAAGGAATGCCAGGTATCAAATGCCTATTACTAGCTAAGGAGAAGTTATGGCCCATGTTAAAGTTTTTGTCACCAAACGTCATGCTCCAAGGTCAAGGTCACAAGGTCAAAAGTCATGACCCCATCTGAAATGCCTTCTCACAAGCAATGCATATGCCAAGTATCAAAGTCCTATCATGAGCCGATCAAAAGTTATAGCCATGGCAAAGTGCGGACAGACAGACAGACGGACGGAGGGACAGGTGAAAAGCTACATGCCCCCGAAACTTTGTTAACGGTGGCATAAACATAAATGAAGAGCAATCAGAGATTTCTGATGTCCGCCGAATCGTGATCCGGATCAACACCAAAATTTAATGAGGTCTTCAGACTTATATGATCTTCATATATGGGAATTTTCATGTAAATCGGTTCATCAGTTTTTACGTTATCCTGTTCACAGGCAGACACAGACACACACACAGGCAGACAAAAAAACCGAGGCGATTTTATTATGTCCCCGCCAGACGTAAAAATAGGGGGCACTTGCTAAATGTCAAGATAAACACAAATTGACCAGGACTTTTTCCAGATCTATGGACTCAACTAGCGCAAAATTGGGGTGTGTACACATAGCGTTGCAGGAAAGTAGCTAAAAGAGGTACACTGCCAATCGGCACTACATTATTGCCGAGATTATCTTGATTCCTGCAAACAAGATAAAGAAAGAATACAGAGAATCATCAGCAGGGGTGCCAAATGGGGGAAACTTCAGCCTTGGAGGAGGTTTGCAATCTCTGATAGCTTGTGTTATGAAAGCGTATGAGTGTGCAAAAACGGGCAAACTTCACAGGGAAATCATAAGACATCACACTCAAGTTTTTTTATTTTATTTATTTTTTTCCTTTCAGCCAGTGTAAAGATTCAACTTTGCGAAACTCTAAAACAAGGTAGATTTTGGCAGATTCCCAGTTCATCAACCAACATTTTCCTCAGTGGTGAAACTGTCTCCCCTAAGTGCAATACAGCACATGGTCCAAAACCGCTAACAAGCTACACCTGGTGATGGAGCGCTGCTTTGATAAGAAATGGCATTCGCTCTGCTCAGCCCCGAATGCACAAGATGCGCCGTTTGGCAGAACTGCGGACGCATTAAACATCAGACAGCAGATAAATTCAACATCTGCTGGGAACAGCAAAAGCAGCCGCAGACTGGACCCCAAAAAACACTGCACAGCAGTAAGCAACTCAAAATCAGCCCCTCCCTCCTCCACCATCCCAGTCTGGCTTGTGACATTAATAGTTTAGAACCCAGCTGCTGCACTGTCTACAGTGTGCCTGAGACGCTGCACCCCCCCACTCAAGTCAATGGTAACTTAACATAACACATAGCCCATTGTTTTTTTTCCTCGCAAGTAATTGCATACTCAATATATTTCTTTCCTCATTCTTCCAATGGTCACCCAGGGCACCTACTACGACAACATAGAAACCTCTTGCCAACGAATCACAAGTAGTTCACATCCCTGCACTAACACACCTGGTGCAAAGTAGTTCACATCCCTGCACTAACACACCTGGTGCATGATCAGCCGTAGGCACAGACTCTGGTCTCGAATTTGACAACATAGTGACGCACAAGAACTGCAGTTCCCAGAATACTTTTCCCAAAACCCAAGCAAAAAAAATGACCAGTGTCACAGTAGGCCTGTTCAACAGTCTTCACATGGTTTATGAGCCAGATGCAAGCACCAGCAGGACAGGACCGGGTACCCTGCTTTGATCTCTGCAGGGAGGGACACCTGATACGGACGCGCCACACTTTCGCCTGTGGCATTTGAGCGCACGGGGACAGCGGCGGCGGCGGCCTCCAGCCGCCCATAAAACTCAGCACAGCACACGGTCTGCATCATAAGCAGAGTACTCCTCATCGTGCATCATTATTCAACACGCTGTCCCCATTCCAAAGCAATCAGCCGCTAATTTCCCAGAGCAGGGGCTGGGCAGGAAAGTTTATTACTATACGCTAGACACAGCCTACCACTCTGTGCAAACTGCGTACTTAGAAGTGCTCATAATGCGTCTGTGCAAGAATGTACAGCCCCACACAAAGAGTGCAATACTCACCACAGCAAACTTCATCCCACACAGCCTGCTGCTGCTCACTGAGGGCAATTAATTTACAGACAAGATGGACATCATGTCCCATCAACACTGGCCGCAAATCAATTGCCTAAGGCCAAATAAGAAAAACAAATGTTTCCCCGTTTCCTCACCCTACCCAGGTCATTAGGGTAGACCCTAAACATTTTTCTGTTTTCAATTTAATATAAAAAGAAATGTAGCTGCCCACCGATGTCTGGCATGACATCATTGATTGCACTCCGTTTTTTTTCTTGTTCGCTGCTTTAGCAGTTTTGTAGTCCATCGATATTCTCCAGCAGAGCTTTCATGCAAAGCCAGTATTAATTCTAGAATTTCCTGAGGGCAGTGGGCACGGTGTTTGGGTATGAAAAAGGGCACAGTAGTCACATCAAGTGAGTTGTTCTTCTGAAAAAGGGCACAGAGGTCGAAGCGAGCAAGCAGCAGCCTGCCAAGAAAGGGCAGTTCATTTGTAGTGGTAACTTGGATGCCTTCACTAACACCAGTCACTTTCCTTGCTTTGTGGATGTAACACTACCTGTCTTTTCTAGATTTTAAATACTATAAGGCTTTTTTTATTCTTTCCGAATGACAAATTACAATTACAAGAGAAATACAACTCTACTCTGAAAGTAAAACAAATTTACAAAATAGGCGTGCAATGCACGGAATACCCCTCAGCCCGATGTCGAAGTTTTTGGAGACGCCCGCCCGCCGCCCGACCCCCAACCGCACGAAGGATAGCAATACCCCGTCAGCCTTGAGGGCTGAGGGGTAAAAAGGCATCAATTTTACCCAAAACAATCTTAATTCTATACAGAACAATTCCATTTTCTGGTGAAATTTCTGTAAACTACTTGTAACTTGCAGTACAGCCGTCTTATCAATACCCAACTGTAGCACATGTGAACACCTAATCAGAGTTGTGAAAGGATCCATTCCCATTAAAATCCAGTCACACAAGTCGCTCTCCAACTATCACATTTTGACATCACAACATTATGCATTAGAATGATCGGGAGGCCGGTGGTGAGTGTGATTCCCTAAACCACATAACAATGGGAGAAGTTAACATTTTGCGATGCAAATCCGCCTAATCTGATCACTGCAGACAATCCCATCACGCGCAGGTTCTCTCTGGCCCCAAGAAAATGGCCCCAAAATTTCCCCTGCAGAGACTAGCCTAATTTGCAGACAGGCTTGATGCGTGATACAAGAGCAGAGATCTTGAGATACAAGATACAAGAGCAAAGAGGGACTAAATCTCTCCATTTCAATTGCATGCAGTTTCAGCAACATGACGAACAAATATCGGCTTCACACAATGAATGACTGGGCCGTGCCGAGCTCATTCATGTGTCAGAATTACTCAGGCCGGTAGGCCACGAGTCCAAGTTTCCACTTCGTTCTTCATTTACCCCCCCCCCCCCACCCCCCTCGCCACTGTCCTGCTCATGCGAGCGCTCGGTTTCACGATTGTCCCTGGCCTAGACATGGCCCGAGTACAGACAAAGGAGCCTCGTTACACTACAGACTTCGCCAAACAATCGCTATTTGCGTGACAAAAATCTTATCATTCAAGTTTATAAACACTTTTGCTCACATATTGTTCCAACCTGAAAAATTCTCTGATTGAACGAAATTCCTTTTTGTCGAATTTGCCACCTAGTTGGCTTGATGATCTGATGATTTTCATGCTATTAACGTGAATAACACGGCTGAATTCCAGGAAACGAGAGAAGCGCCACCCCCATGGGCAGCAGCAAATCAGACAAATCAACCTGGATACCTGGGAATACAGAACACATTTGCAGCACTGGGTTTCTGTAGATCATTTTCCGTCAGTGAGGTTGAAGAGAGAACAACAGCGATCATCAAGCGCGGCGAGTGACGAATTCAGGCGTGACAGTTACTCGGAGTTGGGGAGGAGGCCTGGTGAAGGCGGGACCTTCCTTTGCCATGTTAGGATTCGGAAATCAGCGTGGCACACCTTCCTTGGGAAGAAGGACCGCTATGGTGGGCTTTCCTCTGTAATAAGGCAGCTATGGCAGGAAAGAATCGGGCACGGCGCAATGCCATGGACAAACACTCTACATATAACACTAAGCTACCTGCAAAGGCCCATTGAATGTTTGTGAGGGTCTTTCCTATTCATCAGAAGTTTAAGGTGAAAGTTTGCGAGAAATGAATAGACTTGCCAAAATAAAAACACTCACTTAGAGGTTTAAGTTTTTCCAGTCTAAAGCTGAAGTTCAGTCTGAGTCATGGATTGTGGTTTTTAAGATTTTTTTTTTTTTGGTAGTAGTTAAGCTGGATCAGCCTGCAGCTAGAACTGCTGTGTGTGATGAAAAACGTCTGGGCACCTAGTGAGCACAAATTCCTGTAGCCCTCCACTTAGTGATGAAAACCATCACAGACAAAAATTACAGAGTTGTCTCAGTCCAGCTCAGCGCTGTTCAAATGTACAGTGCTCGTACAATACCTTGAAAACTGATGACAGCTTTAACAGTTCCTTCTGTTCTTTTAAGTAATGTAAAAGTATGTCAGTTTTTGCATATTTGTTGAATGTAGCATATACCAAAAGCATTGACTGGTAGCAAGTCTCACAGGTTTGGCATATGCCTTACGTATTGCGGTGACGGAGGGGGCGGGGCAAGATGACTGATCACCTACTCACCACAAAAATTTTACAAAAAAAGAACCTCTCCCTACCCATTTTTCATATCAGTGTGGTGAGAAGCATACCTATCATTTTATTTGCCCTGAAGCAAACACTGTCCAGAACTTATCCACAGCTTAAAGCCATCAACACAGTCCACACCTCAAACAGTTCATTTCAATCAGCAGTTTCCAACAGTCCACTTAAACATCAAACACTGAACACAGCCAATAACCCATCAAGAACACAGAAGTGCTCAAAAGTTACTCAACTTGCACCAAACACTATCTAAATTTGCCAATCACAATGCAATTACATCGTCCAACCATTCACTAAAAGTAAAATGCAGCAACCACTCAAGCTGGGCAATACAAGACTCCAATGTTCCCATTCAAAGCAAAAATCCATCCGACAGTACAGACCAATCGCGTGTTACGGTTTGAGGCAAGGTCAATCTTTCCTTGGAGCAGCACTAGATCTGACTGCTGGGACAAATGGACAGCATGCAGGTTTATATTCACGATCACACCGACAGAGGGGCCATCTCGCCATTACAGATGAACTCTCCACACGAGGCAAAGCAACAGCAGACATGTTGTAAAGCCCCCTTTAGAGCAGTACTCACGCTGCAAGTGAATGAGCTGCTTTGGCATCTTGAACTCCCCTGGGTAGAGAGACTCATAGTAGGCGATGTTGCTTTCAGCCTCCGGTACAGGAATGACCATATTATCCCGCTTCTCTCCATACACCTGCTGAGCAGAGATGGCGCGCTGGAGATGGTGCTCCTGCAGGAAGGAAAAAACAGAAAATTCAAATTACAACACATTTTCAACATGTCAAAAACAACTCCTTCCACACAAAAGCGGTACACCAATTCAAGAGCAAAGAATGGCTTCCTGTGGCCAATACTGACACACAATTCATAAGCACTGGGGGGGAGGGGATCACCTTACCCCAGGGAGATGTGATAAAAGCTTTGGAGTTGTTAATTTTTCTTCATTTTTCATGCAGCCAAGGTCATAAAGGGAATGCAAAAGAACCAGGGGAGGAACTGAGGACTACACCAAGTGTGGGTTTTTCTCCAAATCGACCAATTATTCACATGCAGTATTCTACCTGACGGAACTAAAGATAGGACCAAGGGTGCAGAATTCCAATGGCCAAATATAGAGGCACATATTCTGAAGTCAGGTCTAAGTGTGGTTTAAGTGAAGTTTATCAATTCAATCCAACCTTAAGACAAAGAAATTGTAATTATGAACAAGAGGTTTATAAGAAAAAATATGAAAATCTCAAATTTTGAGTTTTTTCTTATTCCAATTCTTAGAACAAACTTGGAAGACCTTGTCGGAGGAATGCTCCATACATAGTCATTCTGACAGACAGTTTCTGAAAAAAAAAAAAAAAAGAGCTAACGAAGGCTACAACGGACGTCACAATGTATCGACCCTTTGGGCGCTGTTGGACTAAAAATGACATACTGCACAGTAATTCCAGCGTTACTCACTTTACATTTACTGCATGAGGCGATAGTATAAAATTGTTTCACTACTTATTCAATGGACAGAACTTCAAAACTTCTACATTGTGGCAACCTCCAACCGAAATCACCTTTACTCAAAAAAAAAAAAAAAAAACCAACCCGTAATGAACCCCTCAATGGTTAGGCTGGCAGACTGGATTTTTCAAGTGTTACTCACGTTACACAAAAGTAACATAGCTTCCCCCCCCACTTAAGTTTGGTCCAATCCTCTTCAATGATGCATTACAGAAACACTTGGAGATATATTTATTTGAACCTTTATTACCATTATTCCAGCGCAACCAAGATTTCAACTTAACCCAATAGCACTTGGACCACCCGATACCGCCTGAAACTTCTGTTCCCTAGACCGCCTAAAATGCCTGCGCTACATGATTGCCTAGGGTTACACATTGGACTACGTCATCAGCTTGAAATGGCTCAAATTGGCAAGAGGGATTCCCCAGTGACCTAAATTCAAGATAAAACATAGGATCGCCATTTCGCTATTTACAGTTCAATCAGTGGTAGAATGCCTTATCTTTGTCAAGTTCATTCATTTTACTCAAGACAATTTCCATATTACATCGTGCCAAAAACTATGCCTCTGAGTCATGTATCAGACGTCTGTTATTGATACTAAATTCAGTATTTTTGTATCATCTATGCACAAAGTACTCAATTTCTGTTATTTTTAGAATATACTTCATTATATCCAGTTTGTAATTCATGAATATATTTCTGAAATGAATGCAATTCATTTCAGAAATATATTCAGAAATTGACAATAATACTGAGACCGTATAACTCCAAAAATCCAATGTCAAAAATATGGAAATCAGTTGGATTTTCCCAGTAACAGAGGTAATCCATTTACGAGACTAAGTGCCAATGGGTTAATGCAACAATAATTTTCTGCAACATGCCCTTCAAACAAAAAAGTCCTGTTACTCACATTACAAGTAGGTTTAAAGTATCTGGATGCTCACCAAACTGCGTTTTACTAATCATTTACAATATTTCAATGTTTCAATGCGATAGTGCAGTGGTCAAGTAGGCCTGACTAGGTATTGTAAGGTCCTGAGTTCAAGCCCCAGCCACGGCCTTCGCGGTGTGTTCTTGGGTAAAACACTTCACTCCCACACTCCACGCCTCACTCCACCCAGGTGTATAAATGGGTAACAATAGTCAGGGAAAACAGACTAAGAGCGAGGGGAGTACCTGCCATGGACTGGCATCTCATCCAGGGTGAGTAGTAATACTCCTAGTCAGCATTTTCCACAACGACTTTTAACATGCAAGGAGACAGGTTTGAAATTTTGCGCGACGTTTAAAAATAAAAGCGCGACAGGTTACAAAATAATGATTTTAAATAGGTCATCAACACTGACTGGCTCGCAAACTTTCACAATCAAAACATACCAAATCCGTTATAGCACACAAAAATACACACAGCTAAGTTTCAGTCACTTTAGGTAAGGCAGAAGTGACAAATGCTCAACGGAAATCGAGAAAACAAATAGCTCAAATGTGTGTGCCATCTCGGGGCTCCAGTTCACATTAGCGGACATACGGCCGACAAGATAGCCGGGTACTGGAAAGCTACCATGTCGGTACTCCAAGCCACATCGGGGTTCTTGAGAAAAGGGACAGCCCGTTCATAGCATCGCATTCGTGGTGAGTCATTCTGAGAGCCATTGTAGTTAAATAGCTAGCTTGACCCACGCACGTGTAGGGTGTACATGTACTTTTAAAATTATACACTCCTGATCAAAATCTTAAGACCAGTTAAAAAATTGCAAGAATTTACGTTTTGCACTGTTGTATCATAAGAAGGTTCTAAGTAGAGTTTCAAAATGCAAAAAGAAGAAATGTGAGCAAGAGACTAAATGTTTTGAGCAGGCAATTTATTGAAAAGAACAATTTAACTAAAATAGGCTGTTCATCAGCTGATCAAAAGTTTAAGACCATAGCTCAAAAAAACCCCTAAAACAGAAATTAAAGTCTCAAAAACAGACTCAGTAATAAGTAGCTCCACCATTATTGTTGATCACTTCAAAAATTCGTGTTGGCATGCTTGATGCGAGTGTTTCCAAAAGGCTTGTAGGAATGTTGCTCCAAGTGGTGAAGATGGCTTCACGAAGGGCATCCACTGTCTGGAACTGATGTCCATTTTTGTAAACTTCCCTTGCCATCCATCCCCAAATGTTCTCAATTGGATTTAGATCAGGGGAACATGCAGGATGATCCAAGAGTGATGTTATTCTCCTGAAAAAAATCCTTTGTCAGACGGGCATTGTGAATTGCAGCATTGTCCTGCTGAAAGACCCAGTCATCACCACACAGACGAGGGCCCTCAGTCATGAGGGATGCCCGCTGCAACATCTCCACGTAGCCAGCTGCTGTTTGACGCCCCTGCACAACCTGGAGCTCCATTGTTCCATTGAAGGAAAAAAGCACCCCAGATCATGATGGCGCCACCTCCGCTGTGCCGTGTTGAAAAAATCTCAGGTGGCATCTCCTTGTCATGCCAGTAGCGTTGGAAGCCATCAGGACCATCAAGGTTAAATTCTCTCTCATCAGAGAATAAAACTTTCTTCCAACTTTGAACGTCCCATGTTTGGTGCTCCCTTGCAAAGGCCAAACGGGCAATTTTGTGGCGTTGAAGGAGACGTGGCCTTTGAAGACAATTTTTGTTTTTGAAGCCGTTCCTTTGCAGATGCTGTCTGATGGTTATTGGGTTGCAGTCAGCACCAGTAATGGCCTTAATTTGGGATGAGGATCGTCCCGTGTCTTGACGGACAGCCATTCGGATCCTCCGGCTCAGAGCCGGTGAGATTTTTTTGGGTCTACCACTTGATTTTTTTGTTCCATAAACCTCAGGATCTTTTAAGAAATGCAAAATGACTGTCTTACTGCGATCAACCTCAGCAGCGATGGCACGCTGTGAGAGGCCTTGTCTATGCAGCTCAACAATCCTGCCACGTTCAAAGGCAGTGAGTTTTTTTGCTTTTCCCATCAAGAGGTCTTGACAGTGTGATTACTTGACAGAAAATGACATGGAATCCAAATTTTTTCCACAGATTTGGGCTTTTAAAGGATGTGGTCTTAAACTTTTGATCAGCTGATGAACAGCCTATTTCAGTTAAATTGTTCTTTTCAATAAATTGCCTGCTCAAAACATTGGGTCTCTTGTTCCCATTTCTTCTTTTTGCATTTTGAAACTCTACTTAGAACCTTCTTAAGATACAACAGTGCAAAATGCAAATTCTTGCAATTTTTTAACTGGTCTTAAGATTTTGATCAGGAGTGTATATCGATCTGACTGACTGTCATCAGCATGGGGGGGGGGGGGGGGGGGGACATTCAGTCAGTGAGAATCTCCACACTGAGCCCATGGAAAATGAGAACAGAATGGGGCACTTGCCAGCCAACCAACTACTGACAAGCACAGCAGTAAATGGTTATTTTGTCAATGGCCCTCATCTCAGCGTAGCTCCATCAAACACTTAATCTTTTTTCATTTTAAATTCCGTAGTTTACAAGTCAGCATAGTTTTGTGCACTACAGATAATTTTTTTTTTTTTTTGGGTTGGGGGGGTGGGGTGGGGAAAAATGCTAAAGTTACCTCCAAGCAAATTAAAGACCTACTTGTGATGTAAGCCTTGGCACAGCCATTTTCCTCAACACCACCCACTCACCTCTATTTATAGGGGTACAAGCAGTGTGTACACAGCCTGCAGAGGTCTGAATATTTGCTCAGTGAGAATTCTGCAGTATGCTTTGTACCAACTGCCCCCACTTCATTCTCCATAGCTCAGAATACACTGGAGTTCAGGTTCTTCACTGCAAGTGCGCAGCAGTACGTGAAGGAATACAACATGTCTGAGGCAGTGACGAAGATTTATCATACATATGAGCTGAAGTGAATTGTGACCAAAAACAGACGAGCCAAACTGCCAAGATGGGCAATGAAACCCACTAGACAGAATTAAGAAAACCAGCAGGACAAACGTATACGCAAACGCTAGAAATGCTCTTCTTTAAGAAAGCACCATTTCAAATGATTTTTAGCCCAGTCAAAACATTTACTCATTCATGGAGTGCGCCGTGTCCAACATGCCAATCACTTTAACCCCTTTACGGAATTATTAGAGATAATGATATATAATTTAATGTAATGATTATTTATTTTTCATTATCATTATATATCATTATTATTTATTATTATTAATGATTACAGATGTAAACTCTGTAAAGATTACTTTACTGCCCATACCAAATGACTTTGTATAAAATATTTATGAAGGCAAGATTCTTTAAAACAATCTGTCCACAACAGAAAGAAAAGACGAGCTGAAAAGTAGGGCTGGGCAATTTGGGCCAAAATCAAAGTTTTTCCACTGAATACCACTATCAATATTATGGCAACAATGTTTGGATAACCATTGGGGCATCCACAAAATATTTACACAATGCAACTTTTAATAAAAGGTCATTAGTAATGCGGATATGACCACCAGGCAGGAACACGCAAAAGCTAGACCACAAGTGCAGAGAACTGCACCCCTTTTAAAACCATGAAAGACAACATGTATCACAATATTGTATCAATATTTTTATGTAATATAAATATCACTACATTGCCCAGCACTGCATTCAGGACTGATTTCTGCATGCTGACAAGTAATTGGGCTGGTTTATCAAAAGAGAGACTATTTGGCGGAGTAGAGAGATTTAGAATAATTGAGAACCAGTATGTTTATTTTAATGGGAAAAAAGGTAAGCTCTCAAAAACCCACACAAAGTGGAATTAATTTTCAGTGTTTCAGTCAATGAACAGTCTGTCTAGTCACATAAATGAAACAAGTCTTTGCTCTGCCCGTTCCACATCATTACACTCGAGGTGAAATCAGTCCTGAATGCAGTGCTGGCCAGTGTAGTGATATTTATATTACATAAAAATATTGATACAATATTGTGATGCATGTTGTCTTTCGTGGTTTTAAAAGGGGTGCAGTTCTCTGCACTGGTGGTCTGGCTTTTGCCTGTTCCTGCCTGGTGGTCATATCCGCATTACAAATGACCTTTTATTTAAAGTTGCATTGTGTAAATATTGACAAAATGTAATGCACAATCTATCCACTTGCATAGTAATAACTTCAACATTGGTTTCAGCGCAAGAAGAACAAGAGCCATCAGAAGGGACATTCCACAACACAAACTGAAGCAATCAAAGAGTACACACACATTAAAAATGAAATTCAACAAGTGTGAAATAAAACTAAAGAAAAACAATTTCTGATATCCGCACACTGTCTTAAATGCTCCCAAAACACTTTAATCTCCAAAATTAACTTCTTTTCGCAAGCATTTCAAACAGCGGGCGGATACCAGAAATTGATTTACATTCCATAACACTGGCAGTTGACTCCGCAAACAACTTCATAAATGAGAAGAATCCTTCTTTCAAACTCCTAACCAAAAAAGAAAAAACAAAAAACCCATTGCGCTCCAAATGATCATCTGAGGCTAATCTCAGGCTGAACTCATGCCTATACGAATAGAGACAAGACACACCCAAAAAAATAGATTTCAGCAGGAGTGTAATTTGCTGAACAAGTTAAATCACAATCATTTGTCAGTAAGACAAATGATGACAAATTGTGGGGAAGTAAACACAGTTCAAGCATATTTTCTGAACTTTTCAGAGTAAAGGTGCCAAACTGTCATGACGTGTGGGGGAAAAAGCAAATTTGTCCTTAGGGGTACTGCATGCACAGGCAGCAAAAACTGGAGCCCCATTTTAATCATGAAGAAACCAATGAAATCGGTGTTCGTTAGACAATTTCTCCCAGCAGTACTTCAGCAGCACTGAAGTGCGACAGCCAGGATCTGTCCAGATTTGAAAACAAACCTGTCTAACAACCCGCCTCAGACCCCTAGAGCAAAATGCTCTAATTTTGCTTAACTGCCAAAAATATTCAATACAAAGAAGAAAACCTGATAGGCGTAGAGTTTTAAAAAGATCAAATTACTCTTAAGTGCAAACCAATTCTCCGGAGTGAGTAAAACGATGGACTGAAGTTCTATAGAGCGATTAATCCTCAGGTGAGAAGTACACAGAAGTGTGCATGGTTGTGCAATTCTAACCCTACAAAACATACTCATTGTGCCAGGCTGAGCCCAGTAAAAGGAGGCGAGTGCACTCAGGGACAGCAGAAAACGCTTAAATATTGGCAGTGTGCCACTGGCAGACAGACAGACGCTGATCTGGGGTGACCTGCCCTGATTACTCCAGGTCTGCTACAGCAGCTACACTGACAGCAGTGACACTGAACTGCGGAGAGGATGGGATTAAAAACAAACATACCAAATTCATAATCAGCACAAACCCCAAATTTTCTGAATCAAATTATGACCGTTTTCAGACACCAAAAAAAAAAAAAAAAATCAAAATGGAATAAATTACCTGTGTGATTACCTTCCCTAAACTTTGGTACACAGCTACAAAATGCATGATATCCATCCAATTCCTCTACATGGATTTGCTGATCTGCGCAGGACTTCAGCCAGGAGGCTGAGCAAAAAGGGCCGAACTAAAAAATCCAGTGTTTGTGGAGAACGGTAGTGTTGGTCGTTAGGAAACTTTCTGTAATTCTTTTCTTGAAGCCAATTATCAATCCTAACCCTGAACCTCTCCAAAATCTACCCCAGATGAATCACCCAAAACCGAATCAAATGATCACCTTAGATCAGTTTCTCCTTCCAAAGTGACTTTTAGAGCACAGGTTTTGCACACCATGGTAGCCAATTTACAGAGCAATTGGTTACGTAAAAAAACAAAAAAAAAAGGGGGGGGGGGGGGGGGGGACGACGACGATGACGACGACGACAACACACTAGCATTTTCCAACAGAGAATTCCAATGTAGGCTCATGGAACAAGACTCTGATTTGTACCGTCAAATCTGAAGTGTTTAGTTCTACAAAACAATATTCATGCTGATGACTGATTCAACAACGACAACCAATTCTACAATTGAGCGTATACCAGGGCTGACAGGCCTCAATGTCAGTTAATGAATTTATGGGGCCGCCAAGCTGTCACGGAATTACAGTCCCATTACATTTTGGGTTGTAACTCCACAACTAAATAAGATAATCAAGTATGATGTCATATTGAAGGTATTAACTTGTTCTTTAATATTATTAAGTGAAAATATATGTTTTGAGAAATTTTCATAGAAGAAACAAGCAAAAACTACTCCGTCACGGAATTACACAAAATTGACTTGGTTTTTTTAATGTTTTGTTTAACTATCCAGAAAGTGATGTTCCTATCATAGTTAAGTCATGAAACTTCTATATGTTCATATTTAAGGTGTATTTGTTAATACTGCAAGTTATAGAAACAAATATTGACTTTAAACCTGCTTTATGGGCAAGAAATTTCAAAAAGTCAATGTCACGGAATTACAAGAGGCAAATTGTCACGGAATGACAATAGTATTAATAAGTTTCAATGTATTTATTTCAATATATAATACATATATACATAATTTACATCTTTACAGTCAAGCAATATATTACAATGAGTTTTCCCACTTATAATGACCAATCATAATACATACTTCAAAAATTTTTTTTAATCTCCATGTCAACATTGGCTTGGCAGCCCCCCTATGCAGTACACCAACAGTGGACATGAACAGGATTCTAGCCAGCCGGAGTTCGCGGGGCTCCGTTGCGCTTAGATTTCATCCCGCCGCGCTGAGAAAACTCAAAAATAGGGTCCAGGTGTTTGCTTTCTGGCATCAGTAACTTATGATGGTTTCCAGTAATATGAACACACTTTTTTGGCCAAAACACAATGCCTTTCTCCAACGACCACACGGCATGGAAGCTGCCTTAATGTAGCCGTGTGAAAATCCGCATAGTCTGCATCCGCTATTTTCTTCCCAAATGCTGTTTCCGCCCTTTAGTCAGAGGTGCAACCAACTGCATGTCAAGACACTCCATTCAAATAGTGCTCCGAAAATGAAAGCCATCTCTCCTCATGAGAGCAGCTCTGAAACTGGCCTTATTACCTTCGCCAGCGACTTCGCTGACGAAGGTAATGTTTTGATCCCCGTGTATTTATTTGTTTGTGTGTCTGTCTGTATGTATGTGTATCGAATAACTCAAAAAGTACCAAACGGAATTTCATAAAATTTGGTGGGTTGATTTGGCATGACCTGAGGATCAATCGATTAGATTTTGGGAGTGATCGGGTCAAAGGTCAAGGTCAAGGCCACGAAAAGGTCAAAACCGACTTTCGGCCATATCTCGGTCAATTTTTATCCGATCGGCATGAAACCAACGCCAGTGGCGAGGGATTCAGTGGCGTCGGCGAAGGTATGCGCTCTACCGAGTGCCCGTTCTAGTTTCATAAAGCAAACAAATGCACACATGGCATTAATACACTGCCCGGCCAAAAAAAAAAGTCACCGTTTGGAAATTAATGAACAAATTCTATAATTGGATCATTATTGCGGTTACTAATATGTTTCAGCTGGCAATAATCATTTTTCCCCTCACGAAGGGCATCGCTACTCATTTCTCAAAAAATCATGTCGGAAGACAAATCCCTTGCTGGTGGAAAAGATGTTACAGTATTTCAGAACAGGAAACTTATTGGCCTGTATTTAGCAAAGAAACTCATGAATGCAAAAACAAGTATGAGGAATCATTTTCACAAACATATTTGCCACCACAAAGTCCTGATCTTAGACCCAGTAAAAGTTATTGGGATGTGCTCAAGAAAGACCACCGAGTGGTTCAACCATTATGTCGAGAAGACAAGATTTCGGCCAAAAATTATGGCATGTATGATCGAAAATAAATGTTCTGGCATTGCAAATAGGTGTCAAAACAATGACAAAATGAATATGCACTGTAATCAAAGCGACAGGGGTTCCAACTAAATATTTGAGTGTGCAACTTTTTTTTTTGGCCGGGCAGTGTATAAACACACACTGGTCAGCACTTCAGATCAATCTACGTCACTGGCTGATACTCTGACATTTCAAGATTACAATTCCAACTCCTAACCTGAATTGGGATGGTAGAGAACAAGCACATAAACACAAGGAAGCAATTTTTACATTTACTTTGACTTGTATTTCATTAAGGACCATATAAAAATGAGGCATTTTCAATGTTTTGTCTTGTCAACAGCTTTCTTTTGTAAATATATTCCATTCAGTCTGTAATGCATTCTAAAACAAGAGGCCTGTCAGCCAAGAGTGCCGCTGAGGTTGAGTGAAATGTCCATGTCATCACTAAATTTCAGAAATCCTTGAAAACTATTGCAATAATATTAACACGTATGACACAGTTGGTAACCAGAATATGCTGTGAACCAGTTTGATGTCTCAATTTATGTAGTATAACAATAGAACCACATGGCAAATTGCAATCATTTATTTCAATCATCTTACCACAAAGCAATACTAAAAACCAACAAATACCTTTCCCCCCCATTACATCACAAATATAGCGATCAAAATCCTTCTAACACTCATGGGACAATATGATCCGGAACAATATGATCAAGAACAACTATTCCAGAACGATGATCTGGAACAACATGGTCCAAAACAATCATCCGGAACAATGTGATCCAGAACAAGACTGTTTATCACACTCATGTCAAGACAAGTTTCCACTTTGTCCATCATCTGCCAGAACCCTTCACAAGTGCCAAGGTTACGCACTGCCGTCTGCTGTGATACACATGGGACAAAGAAAACTGGCTCAGTCACACTACACTGAATTCAGTCGTGTTATCAAGATTGAACATTTACATATCGTCATTTGAATGAACGCAAAATAGCAGTATGACTCTGTACAGTATGAGACTCTGTTGTAGTACAACTGTGCTATACTCCAGTGTACCAAATGCCAGAAACATCATTCAAAGTAGTGTTTCACAACACACGCTCCCTACATGCTCACATTGGCCATGCCAGAGCAGAGCCCATCACTTCTGCAGAATGTCATTTGATGCCGTCAGATAAGAATGAGGACTATCAGATTCAAAGTTATGACAATTCGTAATGACCAGCCGCCAACAGGAAACATCAGACCTCCTCGTGGCATTGCTGTGCATGCCCGAAAGCCAAATATTATTCCTGGAAAGCTTTCATATTCAACTCCCGAGATGGAGTATTCAATTGTTAACATCATGAATGTTGAACATGCAATAATACAGGTTGCACCTCGTTATCGAGGAAGTAAATGCACACATCAGTTGTTGAAATCCCACTTGGAAGATATCATGTTGACCAATGATTTAACAATTCCATACGTTGTTCTAAGGGATTTCAGTATAGATTGATTGTAAGTCTGAAACAAGTCAAAGATTTAAGCAGGGTTCTGCCAGGATGCTAGGAGTGCTGGTCGGCAAATTTCTGCCGTGCCAGTTCCATTTTGTTGGACGGGGGGTTTCTTCTTTTCAGCAAGGGGCATGGCAGTAATATAATATAACAATAATTGCGGGTCTTCTAGTACTTCTGAATTTCTCCATTTTTTTTGACCGGGCGGCACAGCCTTCTGAAGTTACATGAGAAGCCACAAATTTTGGCAGTTGCTACAGGTACAGCAGTTTTCCAATGCATTTCAATGTAGAGAGGTATGGTAGTCCCAATTTCTAACCCTGCCCTAACCTAAACTTGACTCTAACCCTAATCCTTATCCTAATCCCCTGAAATAGACTACCCTACCAAAAAAACCACAGTATCTCCAGACACTGCAAATTTGGATTTGTTAGGAAACAAGTAGATCAGAAGGATCTAATGGCTGCGACCTCGCCTAGCATCCGTCACGTGGCCTAGTGTCCATGACTGGTGGTTTCTTGTACAAGTGTGATCTTGAAATTGGCAAATGACCTTGAAAATCAATAGGGGACCCTTCCTCTGTACCAAGAAGCTCGTTCTTTTTTTTTTTTTTTTTTTTAAATTTGGCATCTCCAATCCCACCCGAATTTAGAATGCCCAATTGGGGAACTACGTACAAAGCTTGCTCGTATGCGTCCCCTTGCTGCCAACTCAGGATAGTGAAGACAGTTCACGGCTCTCCTCCGAAGCACGTGCCTGTCAGCCACTGATTCTTATACACTCGCTGGTTGAATCTTCGCAAGTTCAGAGCGAGGGCGGAGGATACCCGGACATGAACCAAGCCAGAGTCTTCCTGACGAGCGCCCGTCTGGCCAACAGGAGGCGCTGGAGCAACGAACAAAGCTGTTATGGAATACCCAAATCCGGCAGTCCCTTCCCAATTTGTCACCCTGTAGCGTGATAGCCAATTGTGCGCTACTCTGAAAAAGCTGCCGACCCCTGCCGGTGGGTATGCCGAGGCTCGAACCTGCGACGTGGTGATCACCTCTGCACTGCAGCGCAGTGCCTTAACCCTGTGAGCCACCCGGCAGCTCCAAGAAGCTTGTTCTAAGATGCAATAGCCATCCATCAAGTTAAAGTGGAGTTACGGTGCGAAAACTGTGAAATCGGGGCAAAATCAACACTTTTTTGACCGTGTGACCTTGGGATTCAACAGATGACCTTGAAAATCAATAGGGAACCTCTCCTCTATGCCAAGAAGCTTGTTTAAAGATTTCATAGCCATTAATTGAATTAAACTTGAAACTACGGTGCGAAAACCAGCAAATCGGGCAAAATTGACACTTTTTGCCTTTGTGACCTTGGGATTTGACGGATGACCTTGAAAAACAATAGGGAACACCTCCTGTATGCCTAGAAGCTATTTCCAAAATTTCATAGCGATCCATGAATTCTAACTAGTTACAGCGCGAAAACCCGCAAATAAGGTCATGACCTCTGTGAACTAGACCTTTGACCTCGACCTTGTGCATGGACATCACTTTGGTGAAGGTCAATAACTCCTGAAAATTTCATGATGATACGACGACAGGAACATGGTCAAAAAGGTGGCACAGGCGGACAGACAGACTGACAGACAGAAGCGTTCACAGAGCTGCTTGGTCGCAACTAAAAAAAAAATAATGAGTCGACATGGTCCACAACATCCTCCGCCATTCGTGTGCTTCTTATTTTCGAACTCCATCAAGGCCTTTATGGTCTGAAGCTACACAAATTTGGTTGTCCTATCTGTAATAGTTTGAGAAAAGTTGTCCACTTTCTTTCGGACGAACGGACGCACAGAGGTCAAACCTACATCCCCCCTCCCACTTCGTAGTGGCGGGGGATAAGTTGATGCACTAGTCAAACCTATGGCTGGAGAGCGCGGTGGTTAATCTTGGGTCTACAGTATGATATACTTACTATACATCTTGGGTACAAAGTAAACACGCAAAGACCTCGACCACAATCATTATGCAGGCTTCTGTGACTTACTTTAACAACATTGAGATAATGGTGTTCAAAAGCCATGAGGAAAATAATTTCTTCATTGAAGTTACGCAGAGGAAAAAGGTTTGTATTTTTTAATCACACTGAATACACATCTAAAGTCAAAATATGGTTTGGTTATAAGACGTAGCCAAGTGTACCATCTTGGGTTAGGAAGAACGCTGCTGTTATTAAGGTCAGACTTGATAACATGGAACTTGATAATTTTTTTCATTCCAATTCATGAAATATCGCGCTTAAAGAATACCGTTCATGGATACCGAAGTGCAGGATACATAGCCAACACTGATACAATATCATTTAATCTCTTAAAAGCCCCATGGCTCAGTACAGGGGCCGCTTTTTACACACAATAAGTACAATATATTTTCAAATCCCATTATTGTCATGCGGCATATCCGCATTTCGCAAAGAAACTAGGCAAAAAGCTCATGTAGACTATTTTACCTCAACCGAACAGAATTCAAGCACTAAGCAAGTAAATGAGCATGCATCAAAACATTGGATAAGATGATATCAGCGCTGAACCGCCAGAATTTCTCCCGAATTTGTGCCATGCATAAAAATGATACCTCAAATGAAAGAGGAAAGCGCACAGAATCCAACGATGTATTCCCAGTCACTTTTAACTGACACTGCACTCAAACAGCAGGGATGCACTTTAGAGTCTATAGAGATGAGCAAAAAAGACTGCTCGAGGGTAAATCTGCGCTTGCCATTATTAGCCCAATGTGTTTGTTATAACGAAACTAGATCTGCCAATATCCTAGCATGTTCTTTCCCAGGGCGTTGCTTCGACGATCTCAGCTCCTTAGCATTCAGCTTGCTTGCAATGAATTTTCTTCTCTGCGCTCGGCTTGTGATGCTGTCAGTAAGACTATGCCAGTAGGCATTTGATTCTATGAGTCCCGAAGTTTCCAACGAACTCTAAACCACCTTAATCGCGGAAACCTAGCCTGAGCTGAGGCCTTGCGTTCCCAGTGCGTCAAATTGAGTCCATGGGCAATTGCATGTTCTTGAATAGCGCAACAATATAAACACATGACTAGTTTGAGGTATTGTCCAAATAATTATCCGCTAAATATTCAACATTCATTTTCAAAGTTGCTTTCAGAAAGAATCTTTGCACTGTTCCGCACAAATACTGAGACAACAGTACAGTACGCATTTTTCTTTACCCATTCGTTAAATGGGTAATTTGACCGATGAGTCGTGGTCAGTTGGCGTAGCCTAATGGTTAAAAAGCCGTGTTGCAAGGGAGAGTCTGAAGGTTTGATTCCTGGTCAAGCTACACTTTTTGGGAAATAATCGCAGTTTCCTTCAAATAATCGCTAGGGTTTTTGTTATTCTTACCTTTAACATTTTTTATTTATTTTTTTTATTTTATTTTTTTTATAACTCTGCTCCAGAGGAGTCAAACTTCATTTTCATTGTATGTATTATCATTGAATGGGAAATTGTATACGCAACAAAACTGGCAGAAATGAATTTGTTGAAACAATCAACAAATGTATTTGGATGGAATGGATGCCTGTAGTGATCTATAAGTGAAATTAAATGAGTTTTACAGTTTGGCATCGGAGAAACACAAGGTACTCATATTGCCAAATTGGAGAAGCCACCTAGACATTCCTCTCTCATTTTGCTTTGATTTACCTGATCAGAATTAACTTTGGCACAGATAATTATGAGATTTCTGTGCTGTAATTTAGAGGTTTCAGACTGCAACTCAACAAATTTACAAGGGATCGAAGTAAAACTTTGTTAGGTGCAAAATCAGCTCTTTCATTTATACTGTGTTCCGTCTCCATTTACTCTGACTCAGTGACATGTATAGTGATTTTAACATCAGGGCAGAAATCCCAAATGGGTTTTACCTTTATTGTGATACCAAGATTATACTAATGGGATTATCCCCATTCACTACTACCATCAGTGTTTCCCCTAGAATTTCTCTCAGCAGCGGTGCTACTGTGTCCGTCTCCATGAGGATGCGACGTTGACCCGTATTCATGGGCATGAAAATAGTTTTAAATTAAATGACCTCGGAATCCTTAGACAAAATTATCACATGCATTTTGTCACAATTTACAGCTTTTGACATTTATCTGAAAATAAAAATAATCTCTGCTCCTCTCTTCGCCCCTCTCCCTGCTCCCCTCTTCGCCCCTCTCCCTGCTCCTCTTCGCTCCTCTCCCTGCTCATGACCACCTCCTGCTTCTCTTTCCTCTTTCACCTGCACTACAGATCTTTCCTACATCACACTTCACAACTTTAGCAACATGTTATAACCAGCACTTTCACTTACATAATCATAAGCAGTTGTACACTAAAATTCAAAAGAAACTCCTTATCTAAAAGGTGACTAGTCTGCATCCATATTTACTTTACTAACTTCAGCTACACCATGGTCACATCCTCCTCTCTCTTCCTAACCACCCAGTTTAACACTCATCTGAAAATTGAAATATCATTTAACTATCAACATGTAGAAAAATAAATATATACAAGCTAAAATATATCTATCAAAAGACTGGCAAAGAAACAGTATAAATATGGCAAGTGTAGTAGTATAAACAGAATTAACAGTATAAATATGGCGGTATATACAGATTTTATGTCCGTCGGCAGAAACACAGGGCCAGCAATAACCTCACCTTTCAATTCTTAATGACAGACGCCTCTCGCAGTTTACCTCCCCGATTAGCAACCGTTGCTCAGGCTGATTGGTGGAACCGACGAGAATCAAATTTATTTTTGAAAGCCTTGTTATACATTGCACAACGAAAATATTCGACGTTTACTTCTGTACATCAATGACGATGGAAAATAATCGTCTAAGCCTTTATAATTTCTGGATTTGCGTAAATTAGTTCGCAAAGTTCATTGAGCAATAAGCTATGGGAATCCGTTCTAAAGTCTGAATGTAGTGACAGCTTAAGTAAGTAGGTACGATGCACAGCTGAGTGATAACGAAAATAATTGCCGCAAAGTCAGCGAAAGTTTCGGATTTTTTGCAGATTGTCATCCTTGGAGTCACATCAATTATATCAACATAGTGGAGTCAGACAGGCAGGCAGACAGAGACAGACGTCAGACGACTCTGCATTAGGAAAGCTCCGCTGACTGCTGACTATCATCACAGCGGAGCTAAAAAGCTGGGAGGCGGCCAATTTAAGGCTAGTAATGAGGTAAAAAATTTGAATGCTGTTGTAATTTCAAACTGATGTCAGCACACGATTAAAATCATGATTCAGTGCCCAGGAAAAGCCTAGTTCTGATGGAACACTGATGAGTTGAGGGTCAATAATCTTCCCCAAAAACCACTGAAAAAAAAAAAAATCACTGAATGTTTAAAATCAATGTTCCTAAAAGATGTTTAGGAAGGGATTCAGTTGTTTCTCCCTCTACAGAGCATACCATGTTTCCCCCAAATAAGCATTTTGCAGCAGTACACCGCCACTGCTAAATGATAGGCAACGCTCCTGACATTTTAAAAAGTACATAAGACAAACTCAAACCAACTGCCCTTTCTCCACTTTGTGCAGATGACTGGAGCTAGTGGTGAGTGAACTACACCAGGAGCCCCAACCACAAACACAAAGACCTAGTATGTCAGTGCAGCTTCAGTGTGCAGCTTATCCACTCTCTAAGCACACAATAACCAAAGTACTCCATCCAACGCATTGAAATTACACAAGAAATGGTTAAATCTGCATCTTTGCCCAGGCTTTTAATTTTCATGCCCCACACTAATCTCATGGAGTTTCAGTTCCCCTCATCTTCCCCCAGTTACAAAATTTAGAAATCTGTTCATCTGCTGTATTTGGTAGCAACAGTACCCAACCAGTCATTTCAGAACAGCCAATAGAACACATTAAATAGCCTTCATGGTTACTGTACTGGCATTTAACGCCTCCAATTACTTCCATCCCTGCTACAGACCGCCACAGACGACAACAGGGGGCCGCCAAGCCAATGTTGACATGGATATATAAAAAAAAAATAAAAAAATTGATGTATGTATTATGATTGGTCATTATAAGTAGAAAACTCGTAATATATTGCTAAACTGTAAAAATGTAAATAATCATGTATATATGTATAATATATTGAAATAAATACATTGAAACTTATTAATACTATTGTCATTCCGTGACAATTTGCCTCTTGTAATTCAGTGACATTGACTTTTTGAAATTTCTTGCCCATAAAGCAGGCTTAAAGTCAATATTTGTTTCTATAACTGACAGTATTAACAAAAACACCTTAAATATGAACATATAGAAGTTTCATGACTTAACTTTGATAGGAACATCACTTTCTGGATAGTTAAACACAACATTAAAAAAACCACGTCAATTTTGTGAAATTTCGTGACGGAGTAGTTTTTGCTTGTTTCTTCTATGAAAATTTCTCAAAAAATATATTTTCACTTAATAATATTAAATAAGTTAATACCTTCAATATGACACATCATACTTGATTATCTTATTTAGTTGTGGAGTTACAACCCAAAATGTAATGGGACTGTAATTCTGTGACAGCTTGGCGGCCCCCAACAGCCTTATGTTTACAGCCACAAAAATAGAATTTGGGGTTTTGACTCAGATCTTCCATGAGAACCATCCAGACAACTATTTCATTAGCAGCACAGGGGCTGGGGGGCAATGAAGGGGAAACCCTTAAGACTCAACTGAAAGATTCAAGGCATCTAGAGTAGTTTCAGCCAGTAAATGACAAGGGTGTAAGCCTGCAGAATATTCATGACCTTCGACTCGTACTCTTACAGCGCAGCATCAACGACCGTCATTTACCCATCTGTGATTAGAACCACACTGGCTCAGGATAACTTCAATACATAATACTCACAAATACCTGTTGAAACTTGACTGAGAGCAAACAAAAGCCTTGTGAACAGTGATCAAAAACAGCATTGACTTCTGTGCTCAGAAGATTCTGCAATGGACTGCACATCGGAAATGCATACCGAGGTCAGTCAATTCAATATTTTGGGACCATTTTTCATTTCCAAGAACTCCCATGCAATTCAGATAAGACAACAAAAAACCGTATACAATATGCATAAGGCATACCATGCAAGAGGGAGCGGGTGCTGGACTGGCCTGCCTGCAGTCCTGACCTGTTCCGAATTGTGAGCGTGGTGCATTTTTAAAGTCAAAATGTAACCGACTCTTTTCTATTGGACATCTTGACTTATTTTCAGGAAGTATCGAAGACAAAATTATTACTGCACTATTTAATCATGCAGTGTTTTCAGTCCCTATACATGCATTATACATGCATATACATGCATATACATGCAAGAGGCAAATACTTTACTGTCCCAACTTGTCAAAAAACATTACGCAAGAATCAAAACTGAAGTAGGCCCAATAAATTCTGAAAAATCAAAACAACTTGTGGTGAATCAGAGTGATTGTATCCTTTTCAATGCAATACAGGTGAAAGCAAATTTCTGCTTTAAGTTTTAATTCAACACTGCATCCCAACTTTCTCTGATCTGAGGGTCACAGTTTGAGAGACCTGTTCAAACATTTATTCACCCTGTCTCTGATGTTTCTTTTTATAATGATAAAACAAATTCTTTGAATTATATCGGCATCAAATCGAACTAACATTTAAGGTAATAAATAAATCTTTTCGTATGGACCACCACCACAACAAACAAATGACACGGATGCTTGAAAACTGTTAAAAAGAAACTACTTGCATACAGGTACAGTAAAAACACTTCTGCAGCTCGGAAGAAAGCAGGACCCAGTGGGTTTTTTTGGTGAAAAATATGGATATGTTCAGCGTGCCTTGCAACCCTGGTCCGACAGTGGCGCCGCCACAAAGCAGTAAGACTGGTACTCCAAGCAAAAATCATTTCAACAGCTGATTTATCAAAAACAAATGGCATTTACACAAATGACACTACTTGAGATGTAGAGCAACAGTCAGTCTATAGCTGGAACCCACAGATGTAAAGCATCTTCTCACTGCCTGCACATAAAATAAAGGACCCCTACATTCATTTTCTGCAAAAGGGTTTCACAAAGGCCACGCTTAATTATGATGTACTCGGTGGTGTTAATTAGCCCAGGGATTTACAGTCAGCAGCATGGAAAACTTCCTGCTGGCAGCGCTGAGGAACAGGGATAGTTTTAAAAGACAGAAGCAGGCAGTGAACTGCGCTCTGAGTGAGTGCACTGCATGACCTTGGCTTAGGGCCCAATGGAACACAGGCACGTCAATTCCAAGCCACAGGGAGACTGTTAAGAGAATTGCAGCCCGTTTGCACCCACACAGTTCCTCACCACATAGTAAAGCAAACCAGGTCCATCGACCCTATAGCACTCTATCTGGGCAGGGGGCGAGAGGGTGTGGGCAGCTTTTTTACCTTCCAAGACATCTGTACATTGGTCCCGAAGCACAAGTATGAGATAGATAGGCAGATCCTGGTTTCAGAGGAAAATGCTTGAGGCTAGGATTCCACTAATGCTTAAGTCAGGGTGAGGGAGTCAAGATTCAAGATGACTTTTGGCCAGCACCTCCTCTTCTCAGTGAAGATCAGCTCAAAATCTAATCTCAGCTGCTAATCACCACATATTGACATGAAACTCAAACTGAAAAAAATTGGTCACCTCCATCTTAAAGACAAAGGGATACAGATTATGGATGTCATAAAAACAGAAACTTTGATACTAAGTTGATAGAAAATCCCGGAAAATAGTGATGAAAAATTGCTTTCCACAGAATTCATGGTGCAGCCAAATATGAGCACTGCATTCTTTTTTGACTTACAAGCTGATGGTGATCAGCTATGGGACTATAAATCTCAAACTGGACATTCTATTCCCTTGAGCATTCCATTGTTTACAAGGCATCTTACAAAGGGCTGGTGCTCATGCTGGTTTTTGTCATAGCCCAACACTAACACACCAAATTCTACTTATATAGGTCTCCAGGGCTAGAGCTGGCTTCTGAAACCTATTAGTCAAATGATTAGCCAAAAAGCAATGTCAATTAGTCAAATAACTTTACCGCTAGTCACTTTTTTTTTTTTTAAATCTGATGTCCAGTCGCGAGGGTCTCTAATACCAATCGATTTCTGGTAGATTTTGTTGCACCGTCGCAGTATTATTTTGATCATGCTTTTACTTACAACCATGTGCTGTAAAATGTCCCATCTGACTGTGTGCTTTCCTCTGTCCTTTCAGACTTAGGCCCAGGCCACATTGCCTGCAGCTGCGATGCGTATTCCGCAAGCGGAGCACTGCAAACGCTTATCACATGCAGCTCGGTCACACTGCCTGCGTATCAGCAGCAGCAGGTCTGCCGCGGGCTCCTCCTTCCAACTCTCTCTGCACAATTTGCCCAAGAAATCACTATGTAATAAAATTGTCTCACATCGTTATAGCCTACTACACGTGATTTATGTTTTGTATTGACAGCAGGGGAAACATGCTTGAGCGTATCATACGAACAATCAACTTACAAGATCAAATTACAATACACAGCAAACCCTTCTGGATTGGTCTTGCTCTTTCCGAAGGTAATTTCGGGGTAGGGGGAGGGTGTCGGGATGTGGAATGTGTTTTCAAAATGGGCCTCGCTGAAGCGGGCAATACCCCTCAGTCCCGAAGGTCATTGCTGCGAGGTCGAAGGTCAAACTAGGACGACGCCTCAAAAAAGGACACCTACCCCCCATGGGGAGTCCACATATGTAATATGAACTTCCTAACCCAAATGGTTACAGAGAAATAGCCAGGACAAAATTGGCCTCCGCCCGCCCGCCGAAGGGACGACAATACCCCTCGTGCCCTTGTCGGGCTGAGGGGTAAAAAGCGATACATTAGTCGAGGCTAAAATCCTTTGTAAAGGCTAGGCGCCGAACAACCGTGAAAGGAACAGTTCAGACAATTCAGAAACTGGCTGATGTATTGTACATTCGTCTATCCAAAGAATGTTTTATAGGTCCATGCTGTATCCAGCTTAGTTAATTTTCTCTCACCTGAGAGTCACCTGAACTTGCTGATACAAGTGGGGAGTCGTATGTAGGTTCGGCAAACGCGTGGGTGTCACGGCCAGAGAGAGATATGGAAAAGTACCGCACTGATACTCTAATCAACATAATAAGCTATGTTCATTGGCTTGGCTCAGCAATTAATGGCATATTCCTGCAAAATCTAGACATCTAAACTCAAAATAAAATGAGCAACGTCGTATTAAAAGGTTTTTAAAAATAAGTTAAAGCCACATACTCTTGGATTCACTAATTAAGACTTAATTGAGAATTTTTTTAGAGAACTTTTCCATGTTCGTAGTGGCTAGATATAACGAATACGAACAATCGCACGATTTTAAAACCCCCAGGTCCAGCGATATAGATAAAACTATTGAGGGGGTTTCCCTTGTCGGCCAGTTACTAAAAATAGACCCGGAAGGAAAAATAAGCGTGTCGCGCAACGAACAAGGAAGCCAAATCGTCGTCTTTTGGATTCGCATGAGGTAAATAGCCTAACATGTATAACAAAGAAATGATTTCCTTGTTGACACCCCTAGCTTCAACATCCACTTACGAACTCAATGTAGATCATGAGTAGATTAAGCATACAAAATTTTACTCATCTAGGTTTGAAAGTTTCAGAGAAATATTGTCACCAATGTGACCAGGACAGACAGACATGCACAGAGAGTCCCCAATCCACTATCTGCCGTCGCATTTTGTGGCAGGGAACCCAAGGGAAGTCCAGGGAAATCAGCTTTTCAGAGAAAATCAACTATCACAATATCTTTGACTGAGTAACTTGATTTCAATATCAACTATTGGTACTTTCAAAAATGTATATGTCTGTTTTGACAGCCGTTAGTAATCTGGATGACCGAGCAGGAGCAGACAACAGCTAGAAGTGTGTAATAGTTGCAAACAACTGCATCCATTTACTGTCATGTAGCCATTTAAAATCAGAAAAGACCAGGCCCACACTTATGTCATATGATATTCAAAATCCCAGATGATAGGAATCAAATCTTATCAATACAATATCGAAATATTGCCCATCCCCAATCGTGATAATGCGGTTGAACAATCCACACTTTTTCAAAAATGAGGCTCTGAGACCATGCAAGGTGAATGTCACCAAGCGCCATTGAAGTTGGAACCACATATGCCACTAATCTCAGGTCTGCTTGTGCAAACGTCAAGCATGCTTGTAACCATTTTTCAAGGTAGCACATTGTTAGCAACATGCAAATTTTATGGACACAGAGTGCATAATTTTCATGCCATTATGAGGAAATGCGTATGACAATAAAATGTACACCATCTCTGGCAACATTTTAACTCATGAACCTCATTTACAGCAAATTTTCAAAATCTGTCCACTTTTCCACAGACACTAGACCGAGGAAATAGAAGAGGACAAATGCTACCAAAGCCACATGGAAAATAACAGGACTGTGACTTTGTGAACCATGTTCAACTAGAAGATTTGTATACATGGGACACACAGATGCCTCCGAATCTAGGAAATTCAATTTACCGCGGATCAAACCCCTGAGAAAGCATCAATTCAAAACAAAAAAAAAAAAAAAAAAAAAATCAGAAATCAAGCATGAGATGCACATCTTTTGGGTTCCCACAAAGCACATGTATAAGCACAATGTATTCTGTTGAGCAGTTTAAGTGGATAGACAATACTCCCCACCACCATGATCAATCCCGTACAGATATACGTACATACAGGCGGACAGGGGTAACCCTACTGCGAAATAACCAGTCCATACAGACCACTGCAGAAGGTAAAACTCAAAAGCATATCAAAACAAATCTGGAATTGTCTCATACGCAATACCCCAGCGTTAAGTCAGGCAGGTGTTTTTGTTAACACAATGGCAGCTGTAAAAACAAATGCAGAGAAAGGAAGCACAGCCCTCCCTTCAGACAGGTGATAACTCATTACCAAACAGCGGGCAAGTCCACTTCCCTCTGAGAAGGGTATGCACTCACTGTCAGGGGGACACTGCATGTCCATAAAGGTTGCCATAGTGACCTGTAAGTGGCTTGCTGCAGGAAGCCTCTTCCTTCAGTGCAGAGCTACGACTGAAGGCGTAAAAGATTTGACTGATGATGACCAGGTTTCCCCTGACATCTCAGTTTTACTTTCAGCAAGATTATCCAAGCACCTTAGTACCCTGACAATCGACTGACTGCAGGTAGCCTTTTCTAAACAATGTATGCTTCAAACTGTCCATTACCCAATAGGAAAAAAGTTGACCCATGACACTTTGTGATGAGCCCAGATTTACATGATGAAGCAGCAATACATAAACAAACAAATTTCAAAACAAGGCCGACACTTGTCCCTGACAGCCCAGGGTATATCAGTGAAGCCCCACCCCAAGCAAAAGCTCCCCAGAAAGAAAGCCTAGCTGCAGTATTGCTCCAAACAGCCCAGTTAAATTACCAACTGAACCCATATCACATTTTATCAGGCAATATCGCGTGTCCCAGGAAATTGATGAATGACTATTATCCCCCGCCACGAGTTTAGCGCGATATAGCATTGGCCTCAATTTATGATATTCTGTTCATGCTAACATTTTTATACATTTAAGGCACTTTGAAAAAATTAATCCTGACTGTCATACATACATACTGCTGTTTGTGAGGAAGTGCAGGACAATTATCTGTTATGTGTAAAAATGTTCCAATAATTTCACCCCACTTCATTTGTGAGGAAACTCTGCTTAGTCTTTGGCACACTTGGAAGAAAATACAGCTCACTGTGTGAGATGGTGGCATGATGCCTCAGAACGTCCTTCTCCTTCTGTGAGAAAATCTGATAAGTGCCACAATAGTGGAAGGACCAACTTCCCTAGCATTAAGCAGCACTAAGCCCTGCATCCCAGTCTCAGAGGTGGCTGCACAGCATGGTTGCCAGCGTCGCCATTTTCATACAAAGTTGGGCAATGTTTTCATGGCATGGAAAAGTGTGTGGAGGTGGTTACTTGGATCCCAAAACTTCAGCCATCAGCAGCTCTTCTCAGCTGGTCTTAAGCAGTTTTCTGTGCAATTCCATTTTGTAGGAGCCCAGAGGCCAAAAATACAGAAAAATTGGAGAGAACAATGCTTGAAATGAACAGAACAGATGTTCAGCTTAGTAGAACAGAAGTTTTTTTCCGTTAGGATGACTCCTAAGGTGAAGGTAGCTATGGTGCATCAAACAGGACATGCTTTTTCATGTTTTTCCACCATCAAAACAAGTAGATCAGAGGGATCTAATAGCTGCGACCTGGCCAAGCATCCCTCACGTGGCCTAGTGTCCATGACTGGTGGTTTCTTGTACAAGTGTGACCTCGAAATTGGCAAATGACCTTGAAAATCAATAGGGAACCCTTCCTCTGTACCAAGAAGCGTGTTGTAAGATTTAATAGCCATCCATCAAGTTAAACTCGAGTTACGGTGCAACAACAGTGAAATCGGGGCAAAATCGACACTTTTTTGACCAGTGTGACCTTGGAATTTGACAGATGACCTTGAAAATCAATAGGGAACCCCTCCTCTACACCAAGAAGCTTGTTGTAAGATTTCATAGCCATTCATTGAATTAAACTTGAGTTATGGAGCGAAAAATGTCAAATCGGGCAAAATTGACACTTTTTTAACCTGTGTGACCTTGGGATTTGACGAATGACCTTGAAAACAATAGGGAACACACCTCCTCTATGCCTAGAAGCTATTTCCAAAATTTCATAGCGATCCATGAATTCTACCAGGAGTTACAGCGCGAAAACCCGCAAACAAGGTCGTGACCTCTGTGAACTTGACCTTTGACCTTGTGCATGGACATCACTTTGGTGAAGGTCAATAACTCCTGAAAATTTCATGATGATACGACGACAGGAACATGGTGAAAAAGGTGTCACAGATGGACGGACAGACAGACGGACAGTAGCGTTCATAGAGCTGCTAGGTCGAAGTTAATAAAAAGTGAGGCCATTTCATGCAATCTAGTATGTTAACTTGTTACATATCCAATACTGTAGTTTTATAATATCAGTGTTCACATTGACAAGGTGACAGCAGAAAATGACTTGTTCAAAGCAATAGGATCAAAATTCCCTTCAAATGGGCTAGTTTCATGACTAACAGTCACAAAAGTCAAATGTACACAAGTGCTGCAAATAAATCTTTGAATGTTCTATCTAGACCATTATCCACACATTCGTTGGAGACAGTCAGCATTAACCTAAAACAATTTTTTGCTTTTCATGCATCAGTCTTGCCTGAGAATGCAACAAAGTTGGTAAAGTCAGTCACATGTAACCATCAGCCACGGTTCTGTAAAGTAAACCCGGTTCTGTATCATCACTCGCAGTTCATCAAAACAAGGTAGAAATATAGGGCACTCACAGCCCCAGAAGCTCCTGCCATTAAAATAAGCAAAATTTTGAAGTTTTTGTTGACGGACGCATGGATGGTCAGATGCACTCACAGATTGAGCCCAATACCATAGCTCCTGTGCCACTCGGGCGGTGGGAGCCAACTAGAGCCTGTAACTGAAAATGTTGATAAGAAAGCAAATTGTCGAAGTTTTTCATGATATTTTTAGGCCAGTGACCTTGAAAAAATAGGCCAAGGTCACCTATGTCATTTGTAGGGCTTTGAGATGCATGTCCAGTAAAAATTAGGAGCCTGTACCTGAAATCGTTGATGAGATGAAGCAAAATGTGATGACGGACGCGCGCCTGCACGCACTGAGCCTGACAGCATAGCTCCCGTGCTGCAAGCGTATGGAATTATATTTGTGCCACAATCCTGAGCGAGCAATTGGACAGTTTGAGCGCGGAAAAATATATTTCGCAAGCACAAAAATCTTTAGAGAAAAAAGAAATTTTGTGAGCTAACAAAACCTTCCGATTGAGCGAACAAAATAATTCTGTGCACAACAAATATTTTTGCATGTTTGCTATGATCAATATAAACGTGCAATATTAACCCCCTTCCCTCAGTTTCACTCTATACCCTCTCGAAAACTCATGTTCTGCACGCTGGCAGACCGCTGCATGCTCGCTCAAAGCATGTCTCTCCCTCTCTCTCAGTCTGACCTCTCTGTGGGCGCTCAACTTCACCTGCGCGCTCGCTCGAGCTGTGCAGAGTGTTACAAATGTGCCACAATTCTGATTGGCTGCCTCGGTCTCCAATTAGATGCATTATGCCCAACCACCAGAGAAAAGGGGAAAAGGTAATGACGAAATTCGTCTGCGACTGGATAATAGTGCTGCCCTTGTTTGGGACGGGTTAAGGTTAATGTTATATCTCTATGTATCTTGAGACATCGACTGTTGTGTGACTCGTGTCCCTCTTTAGCAACACTGGCTGCTGCTAACTATAGCATTGCACAATGTCTTCTGAACATCAAAACCAAAATGCCACACCGCAGCCACGAGCACCACGTTTTATGGACCTTTATGAAATTTTGTTGGTTAGTCTGTACACATTCGGCTTGCGAACCAAGTTAGCTATCTAGTTAGGTTGCTAGCGTCAGGTCAGCCAACTAATGTCCGGAGAAAAGCAGAAGCTTACAGACATTAAACGTTACTTCCATGATAGCTGGCGAACTTGACAATCTTAAAAAGAGAATAGTTTTGGCACCTTTATCCCAGCTGATTTATTTCAACACCCCTGAAGAAGGAACTTTGCCTATATGTCTGTCGCCATAAACTGAAATAGGCTACACTTATAACCTGCATATCAAGTCTGATCATCTAATGTTACACATCCACAAGTGAAGTACACGATCATCCTTGATTAATTTTGTGAAAGCAAAGACACGTGTTTTATGCAGTGATTGACATCTCATTCTAATGCTTAAACACTATTAGCAATCAGTTTTACTTGAAATAGCAGAGCAAGTGCAGGTGTGATTAACGATATTAATTAGGGGTAATATTGCATTTTGGTGTAGCTAACAAAACCAGGGTGCTGCTGCCGTTCCCAGTGTTGGTGTTGCTGTGCTGGCTTAATACTGCAGCATGGATGTATATACAGAACGAAAGATAATGTGGTGTCAAATTAAAGCAGTTGTGGTTGTTTAGTGATATTTGGGGTACTGCTTTAGACAAATAACCTGAAAGCATAATCTAAACCTATGTGGAATACATTTGGAAAAACCTGGAAGTTTATTCTCAAATGAACCAACCGGAAAAATTACCTCTAACGCGGCGAGTGCTTCGAACCACGGGAACGCCGGTGCCAGCGTCGGCTCAGCTCACCAGTATCATCTGGCACTAATGTTCGTGAAATATGCAGAAACAGATCACGGTAATAACACACGATGCGCGGCTGAAGAGGCCCATTAGTCCGGAGCCAGGGAGCCGGCGCCCGGTGGTGCAATGCCGGCCTTCATAGCTGCCAGCGGGGACACGCGCATCAAAGCCCCGCGTTGCGCCACCGAACGCACGCTTTCACGAATATTAGCGCCAGGTGATACTGGTGAGCTGAGCTGACGCTGGCACCAACGGTCCCGTAGTTCGAAGCACTCTCCACGGTAGAGGTCATTATTTCGGTTGGTTCATTTGTGAATGAACGTCAAGGCAAACTTTTATGTCGATAGACTTATCTGTAAAGTGCCTTCTTCAGGCGTTATATGTTGAAATGAATCAGCCGGAGAATGGTGCCAAAGCTATTTTTTAAGACTGTCGAGTTTGCCAGCTATCATGGAAATAACATTAACGTCAGTAATCTTCTGCTTTTCTCCGGACATTAGTTGGCTGACCTGATGCTAGCAACCTAACTAGATAGCCAACTTGGTTCGCAAGCCGAAGGTGTACAGACTAACCAACAAAATTTCATAAAGGTCCATAAAACATGGTGCTCGTGGCTGCGGTGTGGCATTTTGGTTTTGATTTTCAGAAGACATTGTGCAATGCTATAGTTAGCAGCAGCCAGTGTCGCTTAAGAGGTATGAGTCAAGAGTCACACAACAGTGGATGTCTCAAGATATTAGAGATTTAACATTAAACTTAACCTGTCCTAAACAAGGGCAGTACTATTATCCAGTCACAGACGAATTTCGTTATTACCTTTCCCCCTTTTCTCTGGTGGTTGGGCATAATGCATCTAATTGGAGACCGAAGCAGCCAATCAGAATCGTGGCACATTTGTAACACTCAGCACAGCTCGAGCGAGCGCGCAGGTGAAGTTGAGCGCCCACAGAGAGGTCAGACAGAGAGAGGGAGAGACATGCTTTGAGCGAGCATGCTGCGGTCTGCCAGCGCGCAGAACATGAGTTTTCGAGAGGGTATAGAGTGAAACTGAGGGAAGGGGGTTAATATTGCACGTTTATATTGATCATAGCAAACATGCAAAAATATTTGTTGTGCACAGAATTATTTTGTTCGCTCAATCGGAAGGTTTTGTTTGCTCACAAAATTTCTTTTTTCTCTAAACAAGATTTGTGTGCTTGCGAAATATATTTTTCTGCGCTCAAAATGTCCAAATGCTCGCTCAGGATTGTGGCACAAATATAATTCCATACAAGCGGCGGGAGCTAACAATTTTGTTTAGGGCCAGAGCGACAACTGCAAGTCGCAGCAGAGGACCCTATTGAAATCCCGCTCTTTAGTATTACTTATTATAATTCCTGAGACATTTCATGACCCAATTTCGCCCTTTTCCCAATGGTGAAATTGCGTCTAACTTTCCACTTTCGTCCGGCCACATCTGAAATTCGATATTTTTGCGCACTCAGACGTGGTCGACGCGAAATGCTGAAATAACGCCCCCAAAACACATTTCAAAATTCCCATAGGGAAATTCGGTTACTGTCTCGTAGGCAGACGAAATTTGGAACACACATGCATCATACCCAGACATACAAAAAATTTAACTGAAGCCACGCCCTAAACCCAACAGGAAGTCGGCCATTTTGATTTGATTTTGCCAGATCTACTTCAAATTTGGTACAGATCATCTTGAGACCAAGCAGATCAAAAGTTGCACTCTGCATGTCTGTAGGTCAAAGGGCGTGGCTGCTAGGGTGTGACAAAGTTTGGAGACTCCCCAAAAAATTTCAAAATGTTCTCACGCTCAAACTTCATTGAAGCAGCTTCAAACTTGCTGGACATGATGGCTCTGCCCTGAACGTCCAAATTTATTCACTTCCCACTTCGCTCATAGCGTCCCCCTATGGGAACAGGAAGTGACTAGTTTTTACTTTCACTTGTACTGTTGACACAGTTGAACCCATCAACTTCATTACACTTTTAAAACATGCAGAACAAATTGTTCAAGCTACAACATGAATACTGTGAAGCTACGAGTTATGGCGTCCGTGTGGCGACGCGGTGACTATGGATGCCACTCTGTGAAAATACGTTCGGGCCTTTGATGTCTTTAATGAACTCGTATCATGATAATTTACAAAGGTCAAGGGTGGTGAGCTCTTGCATCTGATGGGGGCAGCGCCCATGGGGGGATCAAAATGCATCTATAGCGCCCCCTTAATTTTCAAAAAAACCCTCCCCATAGGTGTTTTTTTTTTTAAATGGGAAAATGAAAATTGTTACATGTTGCAAAGATGCGCGCACACACACTCACCCAAAAAAAAAAAAAAAAAGTCACTGGCACCATTGGTCTACTCCAAACAGGAAGTCGGTCATTTTGATTTTAATGTGCTTTTTTGGCCCGATTTCCACACAATGCATTTTAACAAACTCCTCCTAGAGATTTTGTCCAATCAAACTTGGGACTTATTACAGATCGAGACCATGCTGATCAAAAGTTTTGCTCTGCATGTCAGTACCTCAATGGGTGTGGCTGCTATGGCGTCCCTTTTCTAATGCCTCGCCAAGAATATTCAAGCAGCTCTCTCCCACTCATACTTCATCCAACAACTTCAAAATTCCTGTACAAGATAAGTGCCCCACCCTAAACGCCTCCATATGCTCGTAGGCATTCTCGCTCTTGGCGCCCCTTTGTGGAAACAGGAAATGCCATATTTTACATTGACATTTGCTGAATTGCTCAAAACTTCACATTTGTGCTGAGGGTCTGCCACAATGCACCTGCCCACGTTTGGTTATGCTCCAAGTGCCCCCTGGTGGATGGACTGTTGGACAGCTTCCTTCACCTTGGCGTAACTGGCTTACCTTAAATCAATTCCTGTGTACTTTGCCTGACTTCCAATCAAGCCATTCATTCAGCCATCTGACTAATCAAAACCAAAATGTGGCCTATAATGATATAGAGGAGATGAGATGCAGACAGACCTAACCAAGCTTCGGTGTTAGATTGAACGAATGTCAACAATCTGAATAAATAGACCTCTAAATTCACCTTTCATTGTTGCATTTTTACGTGTTCAAAAGATTTCTGAAAAATAAAATCCTTTTACGATGGCCCTGGTTTTAAAGAGTTTAAAAATATGCGCAAAGTGGAAAACATTGTGAGGCATGTCAAACGTGAATCTGAGAAATTTTGGCATTGCACGCAATAGACAAAAGCACTGAGTTAATGATTGAACAGGACTACTTTGAAATAAATTCGTAGCTCTTGATTTTGGCTACTTTTGAGCGTCTAAATAGCCGACAATGAAGGCGAAAAACATTGTTTTGAAGCGTATCGAACGTGACGTAAATTGTTAATGCATTCGAACACAGAGGCCAGCTGTGAAACTAGAAATGTACCAAACGCATTCAGGCAACTCATGCATCATGGCCATTTAAAGTTCAAAATGCGACAAACAAATGATAGATCTAAATCAGACTTAATTCGCTCAACAATTGCAAATTGACCAAAGTAAATGGGAAGAGTGAAAGCATTTGTCGAGTAGAGGATGATGATTTTGAAGACCTTAACGTTGCTTGGTTCAGCACGCAATTAGCCTGGATGTGTTTGCTGGATTACTACATTTGGCCAGAGTGCAAATGTGCTTACAATTTACGTCGCGTTCGATATGCTGAAACAAAATGTTTTCCACCTTCACAGTAAGCTATTTAGATGCTCAAAAGTAATTAAAATCAAGAGCTATGAAATACTTTACTTCACATTAATCTTGTTCAATTATTAAATAAAAATGCTATAAAATTTGGGGCACAGATGTGCATGTCCTTGCCATGACACGGTCGGAGCTGATCAAACCGTTCTTGACAATGCTTGCGATTCCACCAGCGATGCTACAGCACGTCTCAACTGCACCCCAGGAGCAGCTCTCCACTCCACAGAAAATACACCACAAGTCCATTTTTGTCAGTGGCGGACCGCAGTCAAGTCGAGCTGAACATAGCAGGGATACGCTTCCCATAGTTAAACAATATACAGTCATTGGTTCCAACTACGTTAGTATCTGTGCTTTGGGAAAATGCAGCCAATAATAGTGACGGACATGAAGTAACTATGAAAGGGATATTGTGCTTTGAATTAAAAGGAACTAGCCCAAAATCAGATAAAACTTGTTTAAGGCTTTATTTTCAATTATTAGCCTGTGATACTGCTTTAAACCTAAACACGGGTACAAATGTTTGATCAGGCTGCAGCACAACAAAGTCGGAAATGGCATTTAATACAACAAGCAGACAAAAATAGAAATTATTTAACTTTGTAGCCAACTCGCCAATGATAGAAGTGCAAATTTCCAGGATAAATGACGAAAAAAGGCAACATTGTCACCAATATCCCCCGCCACGGTAAAATGGTCACAGGGAATGGGGAAAACTTGTCCCCATTAAACAACTTAACACCAATTCAGAGTCAAGGGCCATAACTCTAAAAACCGATTTCTCCGAATCAATTGTCGAACCTATGCAATAGGGTCATTAGTACTGGCCACACACAATTTCTCCCATGAAGGTGCAATAGTTTCCGACAAAACTTGTCCCCATTGCAAATCCCATACACCAAGAGGATGAACAGAAACAAGGACCATAAAAATAAATTTCTTGGAATCAACTGTTGAACTCATTCAATAGGATCATTAGTACTGGTCACCCACAGAATTTCATCCATGCAAGTGCAGTAGTTGCCAAGAGAACATGTACCCATTGCAACACCCATACACTTAAGACCACGAACAAATAAATTTAAAATAAAAATAAATTTCTTGGAATCAATTGTCAAACTCAGTACTGGCTACATACAAAATTTCATTCACGTAGATGCAAAGGTTTGAGAAAACTTGTCCCCATTGAACCCGGACGGATGGACGGACGAGCGCCATTCCAATATCCCCAGATCCACTTCGTGGCAGGGGATAATAAACGAAATCTGAGCAGGTCAACGGTATCAGCCGGCAAGATGCTTCAATTACTTTTAGCTCGCTGAGGGATATGAAGTCACGTGCAGGACAGAGCAAAATGGCGTTGCACACATTACATTGCAGATACGTGCCTGATGGAATCGAGGGGGTTAGCCAATGTGCGTTGAAGTTGATCTGGCAGCTTGTTTAAGTGTAGAGCCTCCACAACTCCACAAGTCAGTTAAAGTTGATTTTTTAAAATTAATGTGTCACTCTTCAGGATGCATGCTTGAACGTTTCCGGCCAATGATTCTGGAATCAAATGCACTGTATAACTGCAGTGCGCAACAGTGCTTATAGGAAGGGCTGGAAAGCCATGGTGGCACAAGTGTCAAAAGAGAGCCTAAAAATTCATCCATGCTCCAAATTTAGCATAACACCCAACTGGGAGCAAACCAAAGTTTGACAAGTTAACTTTGCAATATTACTCGTAGAACACCAAACTGTGCATCATACGTTGGAATGAAACTCAAGTTGGCAATTTTCTATACGTGGTGACGCCAGGGCAAGTCATGAATTACCAAAAGGCACAAACCAGAATACCACCAACTAAATGGCTGGCCTGATACATGAATATTCATCAACGAGCAAAACACTGTAGCACTACAACATCCACCTCAACATTCAGTCTTTCCTCAGCGAATACTGATGAATATTCACGACTGACCATTGGTTCAACAAAAAGAAATTTCACGCCCATTTGCCCCCTGTTCGGTTGTGGCCATTACAGTCTTAGAATTGTAAAGAATGTAATGTCTGCAAGACTTTAACCATGAACTAAGCACTGAAAGTAATTTCCACCACAACAGCAGAAAGTGTAGTCAGCGTGCACAGCACTTCACTGAAATACGGAGCAATCCTTTCCATTCATCTTTGAAAGACCAATGCAGTAATGAATTTGCCATGACTACAAGCCTACAACCCAACCAAATCAATGTCCAAATAATTAATGGCCTCTCCACTTCAACAACAAACAAATAAATTCAAAGAACTGCACAGAATACTCATGTCCATATCCCACTAAGAATCTAAATTCAGTGATCCAAGGCACTGATTTCAAGCAACAGCGCCAAAAAGTCTCGACCTAGAATTGAAGGAATGGCTTCAACAGCCTGATCATTTATTCCAAGATTTTGACAGACTGTGAGAAAAGGCAAGAAACCTGCTGGTGCAAGCAGAGTCAGCCAGGAGACAACCAACCATCAAACACGACAACCCTGAATTTTTAGAATGAGATCTGTATAGCGGAGCTGCGCGACTGCACTCAGGCAGAGAGACAGGCTTGAGCAGTCTTCCTGCAGTGCGCAGAGTGTAAATGGGTCAGTACGCCATGCAGCTGCAGACATTTCACCAGCGTGGCGCCCGCAGTTGCACCGGCTCTTTATCTTCATTGTCATCCTGGGCTGTTACATAACACGGCGCACGTGGGGATGGGAGATGCTCTACTGACATTCTCTTCCCCCCCCCCCCCCCCAGTTTCCACACACACACACACACACACACACACACACACACACACACACACACACACACACACACACACACGCACATTGACTGAACCTGGGAAACCCTGCAGGACTTCGCCTCGGAGGAAATGAATGCTTCAGCCCAGGACGAGGGGCCTGCGCCAAGTTGAGCATAGCGCTGCCCTCGCTTGCACTTACCACAACAGAGCCTATGCAAGCAAGCCAGAGGTGTAAAAATCCAGGTTCAGAAGGTGGAAGTTCTCCCCAGTATTTTCTCACAGCAGCCAGGATGAGCACAGTTCCTCAGTCACAAGGCAGAAAAAGTGCAACAAGCTCAATTCATGGGGGAAGCAGGAGTCCAGCATTCATGAGCCCTGGAAGTATCGTCTATGATGGAAGTGCTGCACGCAAGTCAGAAATATACATGCAATACATTTACGTAACCAGATAACTCGGTCGCCACAGGGACCGAGTCGTGCATCTCCCCAATCCCCAAATTTCGGACAAAATAGCCGCCAGCAGCCATTTGGAAATCCGAAATGTGCAAAAATCGGTCTTGAGTTTTGTCCAATCAATATCTTCACCTGTGTGAAATTTGGAGAAATTCCTGTAATAATTGTGGCTTCCAGAGCCCGGAACAGAAAATCTCAGCAGCAGCCCCATAACTTGGCGTATAACCATAACTATAGTATCTCCAGATTCATCGTCATCAGGAAGATGCAATAAATGTACAATTCCTGTGTACCACAGCAGTGGTGTAGAGGTCCCTGAAGGAGCGAGTACACCATTAGGTAGATGGAAAAACCACTCAGGAGAAACCAAGTACTCACTGTATTTCAATGACTTTTTGGCTCATGGGTGGGCAGTACAGTACATTAACAAAATAGGCGTGCAATGCACGGGATACCCCTCAGCCCGATGTCAAAGTTTTTGGAGACGCCCGCCCGCCCAACCGAACAAAGGATAGCAATACCCCGTCAGCCTTGAGGGCTGAGGAGTAAAAAACAGAGGAGGACTTATTCCATACACCAACATACAGATATTAAAGACCTTACGTTCCCCAGTGTCATGGCTAAAGTCCCAACCTGGCTCATTCGATCTGTCACCTCATCATCCCCTGATCTAATTGGCTGTGATATTCCTCCTCTCCATCCCCACCTCTACCCCCAGGGCTCCCTTGAAAAAGAGATGACAATCTCAATGGCACTTCCCTGGTTAAATAAGGGTTATAAATAAATAACTTAATAGAAAAATCATACCGAAATTTAGGATTACAGCAATTAAAAAAAAATATTATAATAATTAGCCTGGGTGGAGAATGAGTCCACAAGCACTGATTGATGCCAAACTCTGAACTTACAGGTTAGTCTCCGCTGTTTGAACAGAACTCCAAAACTGACGATCTGCATTAGTGATGCGCTCAGTGCAAGCTGATGGGACTTCTGAGAAGTCATGGATGACCGGGCACCCAGTCAAACTTCAGCACATATAAAGGGTTCCCCACATCAGACAGCCTCAAAAATAAATGATACTGAACTAAAAGCTGATTCAGCAAAGCAAACGAGAGCAGGTTCAGCAAACAATTAATGCCATGCAAACCATTAATCTAAATCAGTTAGCCCACGACATGTTCTGCTAATGATCAGCTAATCTTTTAAATTGTCTTGGAAATGCACAACCTGTAAAAAAAAATCCCCCGAGAAATGTTGTTCAACGATACAACCTTCAAAATTTGTAATGAAAGTCACTTTAGGTTGCTCTTGAAGTGCAGAAGCTGTTTCACAATACCAAAGAAAAACCTGCAAAGGCTACTCTCACCTCGCCCAGCGGTAAAAGGAAAAGCAGATGTGCAGTGACAATTTTCCGTATTTTTCATAATACCAGCCAAACAAGTCAACATTTGCGAGGAAATGCAGGATCTTTCACTCCCCATCCCTCACTTGAGCGGAAATGAACTTGTCTCAAATTTCCCCCATGCAAAAAAGGACAGTCAGGAAATCACCCCACATCTTTTCTAAAATAGACCTTTTTGCAAAAATAAAAGGACATGATAAACATGAAATATAACATTTAATCAAAGCAAAATGTTTGCATTCAAATGGTAAGGTTAAAGCACAACTGTTAGTTCAATAATCGCCCACTGCAGAGGAGCCTCCAATACTGTAGATTTTGTTGGGAAAGGAAACAAAAACTGAAAATTGAAATCGCCCAATTACCATGATTTATACCTTGGAAAAATTTTAATTCAGCTGCAAGTGTAATATTTAGAATTCATTAACAGAGCGGTGACTGTAGGCGTGATCTGCCGTGGAATGTGACATGCAGTAACAAGATGACATTGCAATGCCAGCCATACTGCCAGTTATGCAATGCGTGAGATTTTAGTGAAACAAAGCTAAGTAAATAAATAAATAAATAAATAAATAAATAAATGATAAAACTAGCTATCTCCACGCCAAATTTTAGGGCATTTGGCCTGACCATAACACGGGAGGCAAAAGTACACATTTTTGGCCATTATTACCCAAAAAAGCTTATTTAAATCATTTAAGGCCAGAATCCAAAAAATGAAAAAAAAAAAAAAAAGCTTCAGAGCATATGTTGCTTCACTACCCCTGTCCCAAATTTCAGGTCATTTGCCCTTAAAATGAAAGTGCGACGTCCATTTGATCAACAAGCCAGGAGGAGGAGAACGAGAAAACGGAGCTAAAACAGTATATTTTTCTCCCCCTTCAGGGAAGCGAAATATAATAATCCCATCAGTTGTTTCATTCATACTGAATATTGCCACTGATATTACTTGAGCGAATTTGCATCTCGTTTCATTCCAGCCAACTTACAGCCTACCTGACGTTAGCATGTCAACCAGTTCTCACCACTGCACGAGTCTGCAGACACGATTTCTTATTTCATGTAACATAAAAGCATGCCTCTTAGATGACGACTTTAAATTATTTTCTTGCTTGTGGAACCCTGTTGCCTGCAAAATTCCATCACCACCTGAGAGAATTATTTTCAAATTTATCCTTTAGCTAGCGTGACACTTCGTAATACGAAGAAACTCAAGTCCAAACATTAATTAATCTCGTTCCAACTGCAGTTAAAAATAGTGAAGACTATTAGTTTTGGCGTTGAATACCTAGAGACTATAGGCACAGCCAAGCTGTAATTTCAGGTCAATACAAAATGCCCATCCCAAAAGCTAAAATGCTTTACACTTCTGTGTAGATAAAATTGTCTTATATTTTCATACAAAAATAGTCAAATATGTTCAGGTGAATATTAGTGATTCAGACTGCCCCAAAGGGAAAATAAATTCATCAAATGGATAAACAAACCGAAGTCTTCCCCATTTTGGCAGCAAACCATAAGGGACATTCTCACCAAGACGAGTCTTTTTGGAGAAATATTTCTGTAACCAAAAATCATTTACCAAGAGATCTTGAACATCTACAAACTAAAATGCCTTCGTTCACAGTTGGGCCACTTCCGCGTTCCTTCAACAAACTGGTGTCAGTACTGTTTTACTACATCTAAACAGGTGGACACATTAGCCTTACAATAAAAGATAAATGTGTAAAACATCTCTAAACATTTTCTTCTAAAAGCAGTTAAAATGTAAGTGTGAAGGTTTTGAGTATATTGATTTTTAAGAGTGACCTCGTTGATTTCAGTGCAGCATTATGTGCGGGGGGGACTTATAAACAAACTTAAGTTGGGATGATCCTTTCTAGCCTCAGCAAAACAAAACAAGAGCCATCTGGCAACGGCATATCCCCCCAGCCCCTGAAGGCACATTTAGACATCAACATGTCTGAAGTTTCGTGAAGATTGGATGCGTAGTTTCCAAGATATGGCTCGGATAATGCATGATTCCGGACGGACAAACACGCAAGGCAATGGATATATCCCCCCGCATTTTGATGCCGGGCAGAAAAAGTGGACTGCATGGTTAAATTTTATAGCTTGGGTCAATCTACATTTCAAACATTACCTTGCCAAGTTACCCGTAAGCGAACCCAGACATCAATTTTGCGCCATAGTTCTTGTTCATGGTATTCGGACTGTAATGACAGGCAGACGTTCAAATTCCCCATTAGTAGCAATGGGACCTCGAAGAAGGCAGTGCAAGTGACTAAGCTTTGTGCATTTGTGGTGCCCACCAATTATTTCACACTACAGAGTGAAAGTCATGTGAAGAATGCAGGAATAGGTTTCAGAACTAAAGCAGACATCAGTGAAACAGCTTTATACAGAAATTGTTTACAGCTCAAACTTTCCATTTTGAAATATAAGACGCTGGCAGGCAGCCATAATTATAGACCCTAGAGACGAATTACTTGAAGGTTAAACATAGCGCGTTGCTGAAAACTCCACGGCCGGACAAGATTTCCTGCCTCAAGGTCACAGTGCTAAGGTCAAATCCAGCAAAAAATCGTGATATTGCACATGCTAAATTTGGTGAAGCTGCAATCATTAGTTGCTGAGTACTGGCCCATAAAAAATCATGGACCGACGACAGATGACATACACGCAGCTGACAATACCCCACTGGCCGAAGTCGGCCGAGGGGTAAAAACCAATCGAAGTTATCAAATGAGAAGATGCTTGATCTAAACGGAGCAAATTGCAATAATTAGGCCAAGACCGACAGTTGCCACCGACCACACCTATCACATAGAATTCAGCATATGGTGCACTGAAGCAAGCCAATTCAAAAGTAGAGCGGTAAGTTGGAGCAAGGATCGGATCGATTCATCAGATCGGCAAACATCCACCTGTGATCAAGATCGGATAAAATCAGCAATTTTATAGGTTTAGCTTTTTTTTTTTTCTTTCTCCTTTCGCATGCATACAACGAGCAAGCAAGCCTGTTGCCTAAACGTACCTGACCCTAAAAGGTGATTAAAAAAAAAAAAGTCATTCAGTACCTTGTAGCCAACATTAATTCCTTTGGGATATACGTTGCTGCTTTCGGTTTATCTTTTGATCCACTGCACCAGCCACCACACTTCAGGTCGTAAATTAACCTGTCCTGCCGTATTGTATCACAGATTTTCGTTAATGCGACAGATTACCCCGAGTTTATGTATCCACTTAAGAAATGGGCTTTATACTGAAATGAGAATCCGAAACCCTTAATTGATTTTTATTTTGTTGATTTTATTCGTTGTTCTCTCATTCTTGGATAGTGAAAGAGTACTGAATGTGGATTACTTTTGCTTGTCAGTTCCTTCACAAAAAAAAAAAAAAAATGCATGCATGGAAACTTATCGGCAGAAAGGAAGACAAATTCTTCAGTGATTTATCCATTTGGGGTTGGTGGGGAGGGGTAGACCTACCGAGTTGGACGGGAAGAATGGATATCAGCCATAACTCAAATCACTTTTGGAAGGGGGGGGTGACTTACTCTCTGGCCCCCGGGCCTCCCTTTCCCTCTCCTTGAAGTCAACACATTCTCTCTCTCGCACCTCGGCTTATGGCACATCTACCGTCATAAACGAACACACTGACACACAGAAGTGTTATTCTTAAACACACTTTTTGGGTTATCTGCTGTTCTTAATTACATATCACTCATGCACATTCAATCTTTCATGTGCTCACTTTGACAGTGCCTCGTCAAACCAGTTATTCACGAGAGCCATCTGGCAATGGCGTATTCCCCCGGCCCCCCACATTCATGGATTAACTGCTCAAGAAATTCCTAAATACCAAAAGGCACATCTACATATGACACCTGAGCTACATGTCAAATTTCGGGGAGAAATACTGAAAGGTTTGCAAGTTATGCTCAGGACAAAAGAATGTTTACAGACGGACAGACAGAGCGATGGCTACATCCCGCCGCATTATGTGCCGGGGGTATAAAAATCAACCCAGTCGTGCAGTTCGCAACAAATCTTGCGTTCCGTTAATCTCAAACAATAGGCGCAACACCCAAGGGCATTCCACAACTCTCACCAAATGTTTTTGCAGTGTGCAATAACAATAGAAAGAAAGGATATCAATACTGACAAGCAGTTGATTGTTTTAATGTAGTATTCGTTACAACTGAGAAATCTGTTTCTTTCATCATCGCAATGAGGGATTCCATCGACAGTCTGAAAAACCGAAGTACATTTTAATAAGTCAGTCATTTCTTGTGATTTTTTTTTTAATGACATACATTCAAAACTTGCGGGAAAAGATAAATACATTGAGTATTCAATACAAAAAACACAAATAATTTCACATTCAAATTTTAAATTTCTTGGATTCAATTGTGTATATAGTATAAATCTAACAAGGGCATTCCAGTAAATTACACAAATAAATTATTGCTGCACACAGAATGAGATTAACTTTTTGTGAAAACTGAAAATCAAATTTGGTTATTTAGCATAAAACACAATAGCCTTCTGAACATGACTATACATCATTTAGGCTACTTGCTTATCGAATGAGGTGACGATTAACTTATGTTCGCCAACTTTCATGTTGTCTGGATTCAGGGAGCGTCTCTTTTTTATAAGGATGTTCCCAGCTAAAGAGCATTCTTTCCGATGATACGCTAGACACTGGGCAAGACTGAAACAAAATGGCGGTGCGTGCAATCAGAGGAAACCTGTCTCCGTGGTCTGCAAAGTATTAACATATCACAGTTTCGATGTTAAATAGGCGCAGCGATATCATTTTACCTTTCAAAAAGTTTCAACCGCTTGAAGCATATCACGTTCTTTCAGAATGGCATGGTTATAAGACTTCCGAACTCCTCCTTCGAATTACATGACCGCTTTCCACGAGAATATTTTTTTTCCTTTGCCATTTTGAATGCGAATTTTCGCACTGAACGTGTATAAAAATAAATTAAAGCTGTCAGCCAGCCACACTTCAGCGGCCAGTTACTGTAGTTGATTGGAAGATTGGCCTCTGGACTCACTTTGCCAATCTAGCAAAAAGATTGGTAGGCTATCGGCTTGAATGCCCCGATCACTGTATGATCGGAGGCAAATCAGTTCCCGATCCGAGAATCGCTTACAGAGATGCACCGAATTTTCAGCCACCGAAAATTTTCGGCCAAAAAAGGCATTATCGGTTTTCGGCCGAAAGACTTAACACCGAAACAATACGGCCGAAACAGAATGTTGTGATGACGCAAGCAAAAACTGCGGCCAGCACGCGCCTGTCTGTATGTTTTAAATCAGGGGACCCGCAGCACCGTCACCACGTTATGGCACCTAAGTCTGAGAGTGCTGAATTGCAATTTCTGTTTGACACTGTCCTGCTGCATACGATAGCAGCTGGTGTGTCCGATTCGGTTCCACATTAAATACATACCACATAAAAACACAAAAGCAATGATATCTGTAAAAGGCATAGAGTATTCATAGACTATGGCAATATATTCTCAAGGCATGTGTGTAACATCAGTATTCCATAATGTAAAACAACCCCAGGAAAAATATGGAATCACCACACACCGATGTTAATTAGCCTTTTTTTCCTTCATAACAAAGAAGCAAATAACACAATTATTGTTTATTAGCTTGACATGCAGGCGTCATTTAACATTTCACTTTGAAAGTGAAGGCAAAACACGTGGCAAACGCGCAAATTGCGGGAGATGGCAGAGTATTAGAATGTATCGCTTTACGATGAGTCATCTCATCTGTGATACCTTTCCCTTTCCTGAGAACAAAATGCTTCATCAGCACCCGTAAAGTTATTCTCTGCGCAATTTTCGTGGAATAGGGGCAGCATAATAACTTTCTCAAGGGGAATTGGGGAAACAGAATTGGACACAACGCCGTTGCTTCTAATTTCGCTACGATCAGGATCACGGACAAAGAAACGCATTTCATAAATGCAGCAGCTTCGGTGAATAAACGCAACCTTGTTTGAAAGGAAAGGCAACGCACATTATATTTATGAAGCTGCCTAAAACACTGGTTTCAAAAACACAATTTGAGGACCTGTTTCAATGATTGAAAATGAAGCCTGTTTCCTAGCGATAATGCGGAAGCGAGTTGTCTATCGCAGCCAATTCTCTCTGACCAATCAGTGGGCTGCTGTTGCGTCACGAAACATTTTGTACAATTTTTCAGCAGCCAGTAATAGCCCAGTAAGTTATAGGCCTGTAGGTTATCCATGAGTGCGGCCCAGTTAAACATTTTATTAATTAATTTTATTTTATATTGTGCTTTGTTGGAATGTCAGTGCTAAATAAATATTTCCATAATTTTGTAATAGATTGATTTTTTGAAGCGTGAAATGTTAAGTTATGCCATTGCAATGCCTTGACTTTAGTTAGGCAAGTACACAGTCATAGCCATAAATGCAATGGTACTAAAAATTGGCATATTTTCTTTCGGTGTTTCGGTCAAGTGTTTCTCATTTTCTGTTTCCGCCAAAAATGTTCATTTCGGTGCATCCCTAGTTTACAAAATTATTCAAAAGTGGTCTAAATACACACAGCTTGTGCCAGAAAAAAAAAGAAAAAAATTTAAGGCAATGATCACAGTGTTCCGCCAACAAACTTCTGGACTATGATTAGCTTTGGTTGACTGTGCTCTTAACTGCTAGATGACACATGATGAAGCGATTCTACAACCTTGACTCAAATCTTCCATACCGTATGTGACTGACAATGAACAACACTGCTAACTTTTACATGTGCAGGAATATTTCGATATTACATGGAGTCGACAACAATGAAACTGAATGACATGTCAATACCTGTCCAATTCAGTTTTGGACAATATTGTCGTTCACCAGACTCCCAGGCATATGCGGGCATTATGACTGAAAGTCGGCGTACATGTTTAAAAAAAAAAAAAAAAAAGATGATTAGACATTGGAGCGGATGCATTGAATAGCCAACTGTTGGATGTGTTGACAAGAGACCTGACCAACATTCTTTCAAAAACCACAACAAGCATCAAAATCACCCAAAAGATACCCATTCAAGCTCTGACCAAGTTGACAAAAGTAAGTGAAATTGGTATGTGGTGTATGTGTAAATATACACAATGTTAGTCACTTAGCTCTCAATGACCAACATTTTGCTCCCGAATTTTAGAGCGAGCCATGCTCAATTATGCAAAAGCAGTACAAAAGATCTAGGCCCAACTTCACTGCAAACTGCGCTTTCACAGTGCAACGATGGGGGTGAAGCCAAAAATAGGATACTTTTTCTTAAATCACCTTCACGCCCAATTCGGTTTCATCACCCTTACATGAATTTAGTTTGAACAAGTTAATTCCAGAAGAATACGGGTCTGTCCGAGCAAAAGGGTAGTTTAGCATACCCCCAACTTCCACCCTCTTTTTTCTGAATGGGTGGGTCAGATGCATAATTTAAGCATAGGTATTTAGTACACATCCCAGAGAGATAACAGATGACTTTAGGGCTGCAACGATTACTCGGGTAACTCGAGTAATTCGAGTACAAAAAATAATCGAGGCAAATTCCTTACCTCGAGGCTCCGTTTAATTAATGTCACGTTACTCTTTATTTTAATTTGTGTATCATCGCGGCATTCTGTATATGTTAACTATAGCGCTGTTCAGATAGGCCATATCCCTGTTTCAATATACACATAGAAATAACATTTATAAATGTAACGTTCCAGTGACGGTCCGTCGGCAGAAACACAGGGCCAGCAATAACCTCACCTTTCACTTCTTAATGACAGACACCTCTCGCAGTTTACCTCCCCAATTAAAAACAGTTGCTCAGACTGATTGCTGGAACCGATGAGAATGTAATTTATTTTTGAAAGCCTTGTTATACATTGCACTACGAATATATACGGCGTTTACTTCCGCACATCAATGACGATGGAAAATATCAATCGCCTACGTCTTTATAATTTCTGGATTTGCGTAAATTAGTTCGCGAGGTTAATTGAGCAACAAGTCAGGAGAATCCGTTCTCTCGTCTGAATGTAGTGACAGCTCAAGTGCGTTGTTAGACGCACAGCTGAGTGATAACTACGAAAGTAATCGCCGCGAAGTCAGCGAAAGTTCCAGATTTTTTGCAGATTGTCATCCTTGCGGAGTCACATCAATTATATCGACATGGCCAACAGATAATCGCTTTGTCATTCGTTAATTATTACATGTCATGCATTGGCGGTAGCTGTTCAGTTAATAAACTGATTGTTAATCAGGCAAACCTGATCGCAACAGCACATCGTCAATACTGCAGCGCCTAAAAAGAAAACGCCCTCACTTCAGCGTTACAAAGTAACGTTCATTTAAGATTGATCTTAACACTAGCGCCTGTTAAAACGTACAGTATTCATAGCCTGTGGTGTTAGTCTGTAGTAACGAGGCATGGAAGTCACTCACGTCAAGCGCAATTTGAAAAAAGGGGGGGGGGGGGGGGGGCATCTAGGTTACGCATAGCCTGTTGGTGTCCGCAGATAAACTTGTATTAAACACCTTTTTTGTCATGTCAGTTCATACTTGTCAGACTAGTAATGCGGCTGTCCACACCAACACTGATACACACACAGGTACACATACAGTATAGTTCATATATGAGGTGAAGAGTTTTGTTCTTAAGCCAGCAATGGTTTAAACTTTAAAGTTTTCATTGAGAAGTTCGGTGTTTTGATTTTTTTATACAGGGAGAGCTAATCTCTCTCTCTCTCTGTCCCCTTTCTTATACACGTTTGCCAAATTCATACCAATCGGCTTAGTTCTTGTGCCTAATGGTTTAGGCTGCTTTGGATTGTTGACTGAAATGCTGAATTTTATTACCACTTTGAATGGCTGACTGCTGAATTGTCCATCCATCCATTTTCTATACCCACTTATTCCTCACTAGGGTCACGGGGCGAGCTGGAGCCTATCCCACCTGACTACGGGCAAAGGCAGGGACCACTGCTGAATTGTATTTAATTTTTTATTTACATAGCAAAGATTTATTTTTATTGTCTTAGATGAAGATTGTTTTATTGGCTTAGTTCTTAAGCCAGCAATGGTTTCAACTTTGAAAGTTGTTAAAATAAAAACCTTTTTGAGGAAAAAAACTGCAATTGTTTGTTCATTTTAAAAGGCCTTTCATATTCCATTGTACAAAATTTATTTAATTGTTTAAAAACAAAAAAGTAAGATTCGTTAGATTACTCGATTACTCGTAGAAATAATCGACAGAATACCCGATTCCAAAAATACTCGATAGTTGCAGCTCTAGATGACTTTATGCCCCTCACATAAACCACTGAAAAGTTTAATGTCCATTTAGGGTCAATTTTCTGTTCATTTTTGCAATATTCTTGAGTACGTTGAAGGAGAAGCCTTAACACCTTAAGGGCATTCCTTTTAACTTTATTTTCTACTTGAAAATAAGTGTTTGAAGATTTTATTCCATACAAATATTCAAATTTAGGTGCAAAAAGAAAAAAATTGGTCTTTTTTGGGGGGTTCCATGAGACCACATGTACATTCTTAATATCATAAAATAAACAGTTTGAAAGTAATTTCTCTGTTTGGAGCTTCAGAACTATTCATCTCGCAACATAAGTGATGTGATGGTTTGTTTCTTGCATAGTGACAAAGAAAAACACGTCTTATTTCAGCCGCCTGGAATTCCGTCAATCATCACATTACGTGACGGCATCTTTAGATGCTCCTCTATTCAAAATGCCCGCCAGAAAGTAAACAAATTAATTAGCTATGGATGATACTCCCCAAAATGAAGGAATCACCAATTTTTTTGTTTAAATCAATAGTGTGTTCCCACTGTCATACATGGAGGTAGGTTTTCTGTCCACAAAATCACATACGTGACCATTGTCAGGTACAATTAAAGTTCGGTTTGATACTCAGTTATTTGGTGGAATATTCATGGAGTATTCTGGATTATACATCTTCCATTTTCAAACCATCTTTAGCAAGCAGATTCTTTGCAAGAGTGTCAAGTTTTTTTCTGACCGTGTGCCAATTCGGTGTCGTTATGAGAGGTGGACAGTGACACAGTGGTCAATCGTTACGTAACGCCAAATATATCATGGAAAGCTGTCTTGTACGCTGTGATAAGAAACCCATCTCAGTATTTTGTATTTTTGATCGCCGGTACTACTGTTTTTGGAACTGTTTTCACAATTTGTATGGAGGTTACGTGTGTGATGGTTGACTTAAGCAAAAGTTGTCAAGCGCCATGTTGGCGATGATGTCGTATTTTAAATAAAATACTGTTTGAGGTACAATAAAAGCGCAGTTTGTGCTCAATGCAATTGCTCTTTACATTTTCAAAGTGCACCACTAACATCCCAAAAGGTAAAAATAAATAAAAAAAGTTGGCGCAATTAAATTTTTGTCAAGCTTCACATACGGAACCACCCATCTTGACATGCATCACATACGTCACCTTTCGGCATCTTGTCCACAGAATGGTCTAGTTTAAATGAAATGGTATGCCTTTCATGACCTCATGACTTGCCAGTGTTAATAAGATATGAAGCTTTCCTGAATGATGCTTAGCCCTTATGGAATAGAAAAATATCTTGTCCTGCCCTCCAGCATGGACATTTTCACGTACTTAAAATCGATTAGAATTAGTTTTGTGCCAAATGTGTGTTGGGATGGTTGTTTTCTATGGTGATAGATTCAAATCTCAAGCTAAATGCTTTTTCATGAAAAAATGTGGCTTCTATATTGTCCACATCACATACAGGACCATAAGGGTATTTTAAACTCATTGGAATTCCCCTTTTGTTGTAAATACAGTTATCTTCTCATGATTTTGTCATGAAAGTACTAAGCTTCCATTATGTGTCTTCAGTTCTTAGAAACTATAATTTGAAAATACTGGCAATGTCACACTTCCGTGCCCTTTTGCTTGGACAGACCCATACATGAAATAGCCTGTGCTAGACAAAATTACCCATGTGACTCAGATAAACAATGTGACAGACTTTCTATGGTATCAGTTGCAGCGCAAGACTAATACAATCATCCATTACTATACACCAACACACCAATTGTGAATTCATACGAGTTACATCTACCATTGCATTTAACATGCGTTCACTCAAAGCCATTTCACAGGATCACAGCGGCATAAGACTTGAGTATGTTTGTAGGTGTGACTGAAACTCAGACAACTGCACAGGAAACTACACCATCAGTATGAAACACTTTCACCCAATTCAGTGCCTCTCGCACCAGTATCACAAAGATGCAAAGCTGAACACCATGAAAGGCGCCCATTCTATCATATTTCAGCAGTACACAGCAAAGGTAAACCCTCCACACCAGAACCAGAAAAACCTTTTCCAAGGCCATGACCAATGAACTGCTCATCAAAATCAATATGCTGAAGAATCAGTTTCTCAAATTCTTTAGTAACCATGTCAAAGACAGAAGACAAAACATTGAAAGCAATATGAATGGGAAAATGTGTAATGCCAGAGATACACGTGTGACATTTATCCCACCTCTTTCCCCAAAAACCAATCCTCTGCTTGAAACAGCCAAACCTATCTAGCCAATCCTGTATCAACACAACAAAACACAATTCAGTAACACTTTCGACCCCTTACATTTTCAACCAATTTGGCAATTTTTCATTCAAGTGCTATGATGGGATGAGCTTATTGAGAGGGAATTGTTTGGGTCAGTGGGATGAGCAGGAGTCATGTCATAGCACACCATTAAAGTTGTCAAGACACCTTGCACCAGAGCAGTAGAAGTATAGCCTGTGAAGAAAAACCTCTTTAAACCATATTTTTTGACTACTTCTCAAAACTCTTAGCAATTTTTATTCTATGCATGCGGTTTTTATGTCCCTTTGAGAATTGAAAGTGAAGTCAGGTTATCCGCTTCATGTAATTGAACGTGGCGCACTGCCACGGCAAAATAAAAGCAGTTACAAACATATAAATTGACTTCACATGAAGTCCAAAAATCCTGAGGACTAAATGTTCATTAGCAGGACAGTACAAGGACAATCAGGTGTCTCCAGTTCTCCATGTAAAGTAAAAAGGAGCGCCAATAATTCTTGACCTGTTGTCACTCATTTTGCTTCATGAACATGTTTTCCAATTAACATACGGCACTGGCGGCCCCAGAAGCTCCCACCATGATGATAAACAAAATGTCACAGGTTTTGTTGACGGACACATGCACGGATGGATCCCAATATCATAGCTGCCGTGGCACTCGGGCGGCAGGAGCCAATTAGGAGCATGTTGCTGAAAATGTTAAGGTAAAACAAATCGTCAAAGTTTTTGGTGATATTTTTAGACCAGCGACTTTGGATACTAAATCATACACAAGTGATCAGGATGGTTCCTTCTTCTACGAGTATTACGATGCTATAAATACTATGCAAGTGCTAGATCAAACCTGAATCCTCACATTATCGCACTAGCCACTAACAAAAATGAGGCCTTTTTTGCATCTATTTATGATTCTAGTAAATGAACTCAATGAATTCAGATTTTGCACCATGGACAAACTGTGTTCTTTCTTAGTTTGGGGGGAGTAGGGGCAGAATTACAAAGGGTCATTCCATACGAAATCACCCAAAATGGGGGGTGCTCCCAGCTTGATGCTACTGTACACAGTGTAGTTGTGCCGATCTGCAAATAGCACTAAAAAGGGTCTTATTTTTCCAAGTAGGAGTATTTGTTACAAGTTTGATTTTGTTGCATATTGTAGTACTTTGTATAAGCTTTCATTTGAGGCCAACTTTTTGAAAATCAAAACAGGCCCACGTGGTCAAAATGAGAGTCAAAATGTGCACCGTTTCAGTAATTAGCTGAAAAGGGGTTAATGTTTCTCCAAATTGAATACAGATAGAGAGGTGTTTTTACCTTCCTTTGAAACTCCATCAGGTATACTATACACAATGTAAATGGCAAAGGGGACATTCTAAGGATACTTGCATAATATTTCATTAGAAATCAACATGCTTGGCACCAAATTTCAATGTTTAGAGGTTAACTGCAAAGCACTCAAAGGGTTAACCACTAAATTAAAATGTTAGTTGCAGACTTTTAGACAGAGTGAACATACACTGAAAGAATGAAATTTGAATCATTGAGTTAATCAGTTATAACTGGTCAAACTGTCACCAGAAGGTTAACGTGGGCCACGCCCCCTTTTTCAGGGGCCCATAAAATGAGAACGGAACGAGAAATCGACTTGAAACCAGCTGCGATTTAATTTGCTCATCACAGGCAACAAAATATCACCAAATGAAGCATTTCTGAGACCATCAAGCTGGGAGCTTGCGTGATTTCATATGGAATGACCCCAATACTAGAAAAATAAGTACTGCAGTAACTACAAGGCCCATAGTTATTGCACCCAAGGACAAATGATGCCATGGTTTAGAAATGCGCTGCTCATCTAAAAAAAATCAATCGATATTCAGACAACATCCTAGCCACTTTGATAAAGCATTTTCCGAAAATCAAGAACAGCGGATTGTTAGAAATCATTTGAGGGCAATAAGCAAAATGACTACAGACAAGATCTCTTTACTTCTAAATCTGCCATTCCAGCACAAAACTCCAGAATGAACAACTTATGAAACACTAGAGAAAAAAAAGAAATATATATATATAAGGATGCAAACAACCATCTCAGCCAGAAACACACACTGCAACTGAAGTGGGCCTAAACTTTCGAACATGGAAGGAAAAAAAAAAAACCATGTTGAATAAATATCAACTCGCAATATCACACTCGGTATCTTGCATCACCCCATTTTTAATGTAACAATTCTTCCATCAATTCTCAGCTAATAGAACTTTTAACTTGCACTGCAAAAAGCAGCAGAACGCAGTTCAACCTGGAAACTACTGAAAGTATGCAAACCCCAAAAGGTTAGAATGGCACAGCTAACCAGTGCTGTTACACACCACAAACACTCCAAATTAAAGCATGGGATTCTGTAGCTTGGCTAAATGAACTTGTCACTTTAATTAACTGAACTCTTCACTTCAAATTGAAAAATTACTGAGCAATGTGGCAACATAAAATACAGCTAAAACTTGAGAACAAAAACTAAGCTTAACACTGAAACTTGACCAAACGCTATAAGAAAATAATTTCATAATTCATCAATGGAAGTGCCAAACATTACAAAATATTAAAATCAAAGACAAAAGTACAACTAATGATAGATCATTCAAACGCCTTAGCAGACAACATTGTTTTTCTTTGTTCAAAATTCAGGATGGATGACAAAAAGACGTAGTGAAACCATGCCTTCTGGCAATGCGAAACACCCAACTACTCAATAACTGGTCTTTTAGAATTCAACCAAAACGTTTCAAAGTCTTCAAACTTTATCAGGCCCCATTATGCAGTACCTTTTCAACCAAGACCCTCAATCACGAGTAAGCGCAAATTATCAAAAAAGAGACACCATTGGAACCGTAACTGCCTAGGGGGAAAAAAAAGCTAAAATTATCCGTCCCTACCTCAACCTTCAAAGCCTAATGTCCATGAAAAGGGATTTCCCTTCAGTCAGCGTCATGCTTGGCTACCACAGCAAACTGAAATGCCAAGTCGTGATCTGAGCCGTTTTCAAAACAATGTCACGTTGAGCCGCTACTTTCGGCTCTTAAACCGACATTCAACGCTTTACTGTCGCAATAATCAAAATAGCATATCGTTTGTGTTACTCCGCCACACTTAACTTTAACAGTACGAGTTGCGATAGTCACACCAAAAGAAACGTGAAACGTGCAGCGAGTCATATAGATAACACTCGTGTTGGACGTGCGAATAACAATTTGGCAGACGTTGCATATAAAGTAGATTAGTTAAATCTACAGCGAGTAAAACCCGGTCAGCAAGTTCACAGGCGAAAGGCTTTAGTACCAAATAAAGCTGCTTTCACACCGGACGCGAAACGAATTTTGCGCACGCGGAGCAACGCGCGTATTCGCGGCTCTGCATCGACTTTGAATGTGATCTGTCGTGCTATTCATTCGTTTCGCGTCCGGTCTGAAAGCGTCTTACAGCAATACAGGACGTAGGACCAACAGGCCATGCATCTGGACAACATAAGCGCTGCGCGTAACTGTAACCCGGCTTCACTTCGCCTTGCAGTCATGCTCCGTTCCACTCAAAGTACCGACGGCAGCATACGATGTAGCAATAATCCTCAGTCATTCAGCTCACGGCCGCCGCCCTCCGCTTGTTTGTTGCAACTGCACCAACATAAGGCCCATCCCAAAGCAGAAAGAAAGTCAACAAAATGGCGGATTATCACGTGATTCCTTTGTGCTTTGTAAACCCATTCCCGATAAAACGACCCGCAATAACCCATCTCCTTTACCCAATTTTGAACCGATGCACAACAACATTTCGAAAAATGTAATTTAATTCGACACAGCACGAATAATACACGGTACAATACCGTCTTTCCTGACACAGAAAAATGGCCGCCATTTTGTGCAAACTTGCGCAGCAAAGATAGGGGCGCCTTGCATATCTTGAAAATGCAGGTACAAATACGTGTAGGTTAAATGACTCTAAAACGTACCGATTCCTCCTCCTTTTCCATCCCAGTCGGCATCTGTGGCACGGCGCGATTAATAGAGGCATATTCGTGCAGATCTGGTAAGTCCTCGCAGCGGAAGACGGGTAGCGGCTTGGTTGCGTCCAGCGCCCGTGCCCGAAACGACAATTTGCTCATTTTTATAATTAAAGATGCAACATAAATCTATCCGATCCCCCAAAATTCACAACCGTCTCAGTTTTAGTTCTCATGGATGAATCGGTTGCGGTCCCCGGGAGTCTATCGTTCGATTGGTACAAAAATATATAAATGGCGATGCGAACGGAGCCGGGAAGGCCCGGATCTTGGTCGCTCTCTCTCGGTCTCCTTTTTCGGTCGCTCCGCTCTCCCTCTCTGGTTCAATACGCCATGGCCAACATGGCGGACATTAAAAACTCTTTAACTCTCCCTTCGCTCCTGGCGGCCCAACCCCCGAAAAGACAACAGCCATTCCCACCCGGTTCCGCGCGCGTGCGCGTTCGCGGCACCTTGAGGGGAGGGGGAAGCGGGTGGGGGAGGGGAGTGCTGCACATAATTTCTAATAAACAGCTAAAGGAAACACCCCCCCCCCCAAACACGTTGAACTGGTGGGGAAAAAACCGTGCGCGCCACCCGGAGACAAAGCCATCGCTCGTTCATGAAATTCAAACCATTTCACAACCAGCCTAGGAATAAGCAGCAACAGAGGTGCTTCGCAATTCAGAGTGATGGAAATTTGCACAGCAGCTGAAATGTGAATGGGTTATAATGGCGGCGGCAAAAACAGAATATAAAAATATTAATGGACTGAATACAAATAAAACGATATACGTTTTTATTTACACACTATCAGAGGTTTCGCTGGGTGTGGACAGTTGAGCGCGTAACGGAGAACGGATCTGGAGAGAAAATTCAACTTATTTGAGAATTTGCGAAACAATTGATGGCATTTCCCCAACCACGGATTATCCATTACGGACTACATTATTTGCTCACAAGCAACTGCGAACGGGGAAAAAAAGAACAGGAGTTTGCGCTTCATGTAGTTAGCGAACCAAGTGCATTTTTAAACATCCCACGTGTTTCAACCTATGATGGACTATTGGGCATCATGTGGCACGTGCCATTATGGCATTCACCACAAGAAATCAGTAGCAGACTGGGTCCCATCAAAGTCTAAACACCTACATGACGCCACTCATTTTACATTAAAGTTGACGAAGTTTTGGTGCTTGTCTGATTTCCTGCAGATGTGTACAATTTCAAAATTAAACCAACCTTGGTGAATGTCACCCTCTTCTGGAATGGTCTGAAATTGCACGGAAATTTAGTACTGCTCCAAGAGACATGAGGTGCAGTGGTTCAGTATTTGTGAGCATTTCATGGCTTCAGTGAGAATATCCTTAAAGTAAACCTTAATTTTTGGAGCACTTTTTCTGAAAGACCTCAGTTGGCAGAACCATTAAGCATACCAAACATCAAGTTGGACCCATACACAGTATCCCCAACAAAAATGTTGCGGTCTTCATAAAGTATCCAAATTTTTTTTCTACAAGCTATAGATCAGCCTACCTTGAAGGAATGCACAAAAATTCCTACAAGCAAAAATAGCCAGCCCACAACTCCCATTAATACCAGCTACAGATTACAAGTTTTGCCATTTTACCATCACTCTCTCTGCATTTTGAACATCTTTTCATGTGGCCGAATTTGCAGACAATAGCCATCAAGAATTTGGCAAGCAATTACTCCATTACCATTTTTTTTGTATAACCTAAACAAAGTGGTAATTTGAGGAAAAAGTGAACAGCTGAACGTTGAAAGTGAAAGGTCCTAATGATCACTGGAAAACCCTTCAAATCCCACAAATACTTTCTTATAATTTACTATTTACAAAACCCAAAACCAGTGAAGTTGGCACATTATGTAAATCGTAGATAAAAACAGAATACAGTGATTCGCAAATCCTTTTCAACTTGTATTCAGTTGAATACACTGCAAAGACAAGATGTTTAATGTTTAAACTGAGAAACTTTTTTTTTTTTGCAAAGAATCATTAACTTAGAATTTAAAGGTAGCAACACATTGCAAAAAGTTGGCACAGGGGCCTTTTTTACCACTGTGTTACAACGCCTTTCCTTTTAACGACACTCAGTAAACATTTGGGAACTGAGGAGACCAATTTTTGAAGCTTTTCAGGTGGAACTCTTTCCCATTCTTGCTTGATGTACAGCTTAAGTTGTTCAACAGTCCGGGGTCTCCGTTATCGTATTTTATGCTTCATAATGCGCCACACATTTTCAATGGGAGACAGGTCTGGACTTCAGGCAGGCCAGTCTAGTTCCCGCACTCTTTTACTACTGAGCCATGCTGTTGTAACACGTGCAGAATGTGGCTTGGCAATGTCTTGCTGAAATAATCAGGGGGGTCCATGAAAAAGACGTTGATTGGATGGCAACATATGTTGCTCCAAAACCTGTATGTACCTTTCAGCATTACTGGTGCCTTCACATATGTGTAAGTTGCCCATGCCTTGGGCACTAATACACCCCCATACCATCAGGCTTTTGAACTTTGCGCCTATAACAGTCCGTATGGTTCTTTTCCTCTTTGGTCCGGAGGACACGACGCCCACAGTTTCCAAAAACAATTTGAAATGTGAACTCGTCATACCACAGAACACTTTTCCACTTTGCATCAGTCCATCTTAGATGAGCTTGGGCCCAGCGAAGCCGGCGGCGTTTCTGGGTGCTGTTGATAAATGGCTTTTGCTTTGCATTGTAGAGTTTTAACTTGGACTTGCAGATGTAGCGACGAGCTGTAGTTACTGACAGTGGTTTTCTTAAGTGTTCCTGAGCCCATGTGGTGATGTCCTTTACACACTGATGTCGGTTTTTGATGCAGTACCGTCTGAGGGCTCGGAGGTCACAGGCATTCAATGTTGGTTTTCGGCCTTATCGCTTACGTGCAATGATTTCTCCAGAGTCTCTGAACCTTTTGACGATATCACGGACCGTAGATGATGAAATCCCTAAATTTCTTGCAATAGCTCGTTGAGGAATGTTGTTTTTAAACTGTTCGACAATCAGCTCATGCATTTGTTCACTAAGTGGTGACCCTCGCCCCATCCTTGTTTTTGAATGACTGAGCATTTCAGGGAAGCTGCTTTTATACCCAATCATGGCGCCCACCTGTTCCCAATTAGCCCGTTCACCTGTGGGATGTTCCAAATAAGTGTATTATGAGCATTCCTCAACTCTCTCAGTCTTTTTTGCCACTTGTGCCAGCTTTTTTGAAACATGTTGCAGGCATCAAATTCCAAATGAGCTAGTATTTGCAAAAAATTACAAAGTTTACCTGTTTGAACATTAAGTAACTTGTCTTTGCAGTGTATTCAATTGAATATAGGTTGAAAAGGATTTGCAAATCATTGTATTTTGTTTTTATTTACGATTTATACAACGTGCCAACTTCACTGGTTTTGGGTTTTGTAATTTGATTAATCCATATTAACAGAAAGTCCTATTGAAATATTGATTTTTCGAGGGAGATCTGGCTGAAAGAGTCGACACAAGAGTGGACAATACAGTCGATGGATTTAAATCCAACAAGGCAACATTTTCACCAATATCCCCCGCCACGGTAAGAATGGTCACAGGGGAATGGGGAAAGCGTGTCCCCATTAAACGCCCATACACCAAGTTCAGAGTGAAGGGCCATAACTCTGTAAAAAACAATTTCTCAGAATCAATTGTCGAACTCATGCAATAGGGTCATTAGTACAGGCCACGCACCAAATTTCACCCATGAAGATGCAAAAGTTGCAGAGAATACGCGTCCCCATTGCAAATCCCATACACCAAGTCGACAAACAGAAACAAGGACCGTAACTCCGTAAAAATAAATCTCAGAATTAACTGTCAAACTCATTCAATAGGATCATTAGTACTGGTCACCCAAAGAATTTCATCGGCGTAGGTGCAATAGTTGCATAGAGACCTTGTCCCCATTGCAACACCCATACACTTAAGTCCACGAACAGAGTCAAGGGCCATAACTATGTAAAAATGAATTTCTCGGAATCAATTGTCGAACTCATTCAGTCGGGTCATCAGTACTGGGCACATACAAAATTTCATTCACGTAGGCGCAATATTTTCTGTAATGTGAATAGAAGCCAGTAGATGGCAGTATTGACCTTTTGTTAAGCCCAGACTGGAGCTAGGTTTGGACATGTCCTGGGCATGTCGGAGATGGAAAGTCCCAGAGAATGAAAAAAAAAAAAAAAAGTCAAAAAATGTGGGAGGGGTCTGCAAAAGAGTATATAAAGAGGAAAATTGAGAGAGTTAAATAGTAGGAGAAATTGCATGGAGAAGGATACATTTGACCAGACCTGTCACTCTTTTCAAAGCCTGTGAAGCTTTTTGCCTGTGTTGGAGCATTTTCCATACCTGGAACATCACCAAGCAACCCAACCAAAGGGACTGTAAATATTTTTTTTCTAGTATATATCAATCTTGGTCAGTAGAGTAGATAGTAGATTAGTTAAACACATTTAATTAAAGACTTTTAAGTTTTAAAATTGTGTCTGTCATCCCTTGTGGTCATAAATGTAATAACTAATTGGGGCCATAACATTTCCAAGAAAACTTGTCCCCATTTAACCCGGACAGACGGACGGATGGATGGATGGACGGACAGGCGCCATTCCAATATCCCGATCCACTTCCTAGCAGGGGATAAAAATAAACCAGTTGCAAGATGTAAAAGAGATCAGTAACATGGATACGAACCTCTAAGACCTGATAGTTAGCTTAATATGCTTTTAAAGTATGGAGTATTCAAACTCATTGCTTTTGTTTCAAATTAGTCCTGTTCAATTATTAATTCGGTGGATTTGTCTATTGCGTGCAATACGAAAATAATTTCACACATTCATGCTTGATATGCTTCACAAAATGTTTTCCACCATGCGTATATTTTCCAACGCTTTAAAACCAGGGCCATCTTAAAATGATTTTATTTTTCAGAAATCTTTTTAATACATAAAAATGCAACGATGAGAGGTGAATTCTGAGGTCTGCTATTTATTCAGATTATTGACATTCTTTCAATCTAACACCATAGCGTGTCAGGTCTGTCTGGCTCTCATTATTTCCTCTTAATCATAAGGCAGTTGCTACGGGTACGGCAGTTTTCCAGTGCATTTCAATGTTAGATAATTATAGCAAAGAACTATAAAGCAAACTGCGGGGGAAATGGATACGGATTGATTCACACTGAACAAATTAACGCTTAATTGGTAATTAGGAAACCTAAACTGGATCTAGTTTGGAGATAAAATCCGCTGCATGGAGAGGGGAGAGCAGTGCCAATATCCCGCCGATGACAACTCAGGAGTAGAAGAGAAGAAGGGGGTGCACCGGGACCAAATTTGAGAACCAATGATCATAAATTAACGTTAGCCAAAGTAGGCTCAAAGGCTTACGATCCTCTGATTACATGCCCATCACCTGGCCAAATGTAATGAGTAACAAACTTCTGCTGGCGATAAATGGATGAAGCTAGTTCGCGGGTATTGAACAAAACTAATTAAAAAAATAAATAAATACATGCATACATAAATAATCGGGCTCAATCATCAGCAGTGGAAACACACGGAATTATTTATTCCCTAGCGAAATAAAACAGTATATGCAAAGGGGTAATATAAGATGGAAACCAGATTTCCCCTGTTAATAACCAGTTGGTCATTCCCCAGTCATTCTCAGTGGTGTGAAATGCCTTCAACCAGGCAGACAACGCCAGGAAACAGGGCTGTGGTAGTGCAGGCCTCGCGCTCCGGGGAACTGCGTTGTCAGAGTCGGATGGATCTCCATCAGTTCCTCATTTTCATCTTCCGTCACACAAGTGCATTTCATTGCGAACGTTCGTTGAAAATAACTAGCACAAGCCCCGTCATGCCTACCTTTATTTCACTCCTTTCAACTTGCTTCCTATTTCTGTCACTATGAACTGAATTGCCACATTCCACCTTAGCTGATTGTGACTCGTTCAGATTGAACTTCATGAGTCAAAAGTTGATTTGTGTTTCACACGATTATTTTATGATTTGACAATGCATTATGCTATGGGTTCTAACAGCTTGAAGAGCCATTTAAAGAACTGACTTTGCTCATAAGCAGCAGATCATTAAAAAAAAAAAAAAATCACAGTCAAATGAAGTAGGCCAAGTTACACTTTTGGTCAAGGAGTTTGATTCCAGAAATGTATTGTTTTAATTCCAGCCATTTTTCAATTCTCAGTATTCTTTTTTTTAATAATAATTTCACAGCTGAATTTATGATGATTTGTGTTTGTGACCCTTTCTCTGAAATAAAATTATGAAGAGAAACAGAAACACAATAAATCTGATGCTTCAAGTATCTATTTTCATTTAAGCCATTTGCCCCCTCTCTGTAAAGCTAAAATCTTGAATTAAAAAGCCTCACATAGGGTAGACATAAATAGCCATATTTGGCATCTGCGCAAAGGGGTTAAAAAGAACTTTTTTGTTTAGTGTTTAAACGTGTAATCATGAGTCCTGCATTGTTCTACCGACAATGTATCTGCAACTACTGAACCTACCCATAAGGAGTTGTTCAATGATTAACTGACCACCATAATTACCTGAAGTAATGCCAGATCTGGGTGTACAAACTGTTAAAATGCAGAATTTTTGCTCCACAATGGACATATTTTTTCTTCATTAGTGTTTAGACACAGAATAATCTTCTTCCTGGTGGCTAACTTTACCCTGTATTTCATCATATGTATTGAAATGATTTTGTATACTTTTAGGAGAAATTGTAGCTAAAATTGATATGTTTTTGTGTTCTCTTTTTCATGTAACACGAGTCACGCTATAATTTGTGTTAATTAAAACAAATTATGAAATCAATTGAAAATTGGTTCATACCATTTCATAGCTTTTACCAACACCTTCTAGCACACATATGAAGGGGTTTGAACATTCAACATAAGGTACAGGGTAAAATATAAATTTGGAAATGCCCAATATCAAAGCAAAAAAACAACACAGATCAGACAAGCAGAGCTTCCAATTTGTGCATCAGATCATCACCGTACAAACTAAGGACACTGAATAAAATATAAACTGTACTGTATCTACAAATTCCATTGCATAATACATGTCAAATTACATGCATTACAAGATTATCGTATAGCTCACTGTTGAAATAGTGTAAATTAATTGAATTATGGCTGCATGCACGCGGTTTACTGAAGCCTTATTTGCAAGCTAGCTGGCTACACAGGTGTGGTAGCCAATCATTAAACAGTTCATTATCACTTTTGTTGGCTAACTAGCGATTACTATAGTAGAATCGAACTGTTACCTTATTAACAAGCTAGCTGGCTAGCTCGCTACACTGGTGTGCTAGCTTATGCAGTTTGTTATCCCTTTAGCTAGCAAGATAGCCAGTGATTATTATAGTGGACTCAAACTGTTACCTTATTAGCAAGCTAGCTAGCTTGTTACTTCAGGACAAGCGAACGATAGTACATCTGCTAACGTCTGTCCTAATCATCAGTGTCAATTCTAGGATTCTCCTAGAGCACGGTGTTGGGTATGGAGAAAAAAAAAAAAAAAAGAGTGCAGTCACGTTGAAGGAGTTGTTATCCTGAAAAAGGGCACAGAGGTAGTGATGTTACGTCTGACACTGAAGCCCCGAGGTCTGTATTGATCAAAGGGGGCGTGTCCAAATGCAGCCCGTTTCGAGGCCTGTATTGTTTTTCTGAATATCACATGACTAAAGGCAAAGGAGGCCTCATTACATGTAGAACACTGGATATAATGGAGCCAACAAAATGGAGGACATCATCCGTTTGGGAACATTTCAATATGATATCTCCCAATAGGGTAAAAAATAATGTACATCTGCTAAAATCAATCACAACGAGAGAGAGAGAGGTGTGTTTGCAGACGTAGCCCACATGTGAACTTCACAGTAGCACTGCTGTACATCAAAATACCAGATGATGTCATCACTACCAAATGAGCTATTAAACGGGGCTTCATGATCAGCCTTTTAATGAAGCAATTGCCTGAAAAGATTCGATACATTCACGGGGCCTCATCACACCATCACTACACAGAGGACATAACGAGCAAGCAGCAGCAGCCTGCTAAGAAAGGACAGTTCATTTGTAGTGGTAACTAGCATGTATGCCTTCATTCCCAACACCTGTCACTTTCTTTGCTTTGTGGTTTTAAGGATGTAATCCTACCCGCCGTCAGCAGTTTTCAAATGCTAAAAAAGGCTTTTTTATTTGTTCCTAATGACAAATTACAATTACAAGAGTGTAATGTGAATATAGGCCACTGGATGGCAGTATTTACCTTTTTTTTTTGTTAAGCTCAGACTGGGGCTAGGTTTGGGCATGTTTCGGGCATGTCTGAAACAAGTACCAGAGAAAAGAAAAAAAAAAAGTCTAAAAGGTGGGAGGGGTCTGCAAAAGAGTATATAAAGGGGAGAATTGAGACAGTAATGTAGGAGGAGAAATTGCAAGAAGAAGGATACATGTGACCAGACCTGTCATTCTGTTCAAGACCTGTGAAGTTTCTTTTGTGGATTTTTGCCTGTGTTAGAGCATTTTCCTCACCCAGGACATCACAAAGCCACTCCACCAAAAAGGGACTGTAAATATTTCTGTTTTTGTCTTGTTAATCAAGCTTGGTCAGTAGCGTAGTTAGTTGTTTAGTTGTCTGTGCATTGAATGTGTTAAAGTTTTTCAAACTGTGTCTGTCATCCCTTGCTGTTGCTGTTGTGTTGTGTTGTAAATGTAATAACAAATTGGGGCCATAACAAGAGAAATACAACTCCACTCTGAAATTTAGGCTAATACGGAACACTTCTGTTTCCAAGCAAAATTCCTGTAAGCTACTTGTAATCTGCAGTACAGCTGTTTATCTATACCTTTCTGTAGCATATGATGTTAACACCTGATCAGAGTTGTGAAAGGATCCTTTCCCATTAAAATCCAGTCACACCAGGAACTCTCCAAGTCTGTCACATTTTGACATCACGAGATCATGCATTTGAATGATCAGAGATCATTGTGCACGTTTTGGGAGAGGCCAGAGGCGAACTTGGCATTCCCTACAGGGTCGGATCTGGGGGGAGTTTCCTGGGTTCCAGAAACCTCCCCCCTGCCCCGAGCGTGTACCTTCAAAATAAGCCCAAAAAAAAAAAAATCCCATTCCCAAAAATGCAGCTACCCAGCCACATGGGGAGGAAAAAAATAAAATAGTATAAAGAAACTGGCAAGCCTATTGTGAATATATCACTTCAGATACTCAATGACTCAATGGTATCTAGCTTTAAGCCAACTGGGAGCACACGATAGTCAGTAGGTACTCACAACCAGATCTAGTCTTCGGCAATAGTCCAACACAGTCGATGATCCGACTGAAATGTTCTTCAAAAGAGGGAATGGGCTTAAGTCGAGCCTTTGGAATATTCTGGTTTGGCTTCCGAACCATTAGACAAGTATGACAGGATTTGCAGTACTCCCGTACATCAGACCTCATGGACGGCCAGAAGAAATTATTCCTGACACGTTGAAGGGTCTTCTTGATACCCAAATGACCTGACATAGGATTGTCATGGACCAGACTCAGGCCCGTATTCAGAAACGACACTCACACTTATACTCACTATATGGTGAGTCGAGGGTGATTGAAATGTAACTGGAGTGTGAGAGAGAGAGAGATCGAGGGAGCGGTCCCACTCCTCGCCAGATGATATTCACAAACGCCACTCGAGCATACCTGACAGTAGCGGGCACTGGGTAAAACAGGCGGTGCGTCGGCTGCTGTAAAGGGACGCTCAATCCTCACCCTTCAGTGCTGAATGACCTAAACCTGCCGCGGTTTACTTTTCTTTGAAGTACTTTTAGTACTCTGGAAAGTTTCTCAGACTAATTGGTAAAACAACAATGAAATATATTTTAATAGCGTTGTTATACATTGCTTCACAAAATTGAGGCGTTTCTTTCGCACATAAATGACGACGTGAATATCAGCATGTCTTCATAATTTCTGTGGTCGAGTGGCTCGCGAAAGGTGCAGGACAGCCCGCGAGGCTCACTAAGCAACAAGCTGTGAAACGTGCCAGACATTTCCTTCTACATTAAACATTTAAGAATGCAGAAAAGAATGGATTCTCGTGACCTACAGCTACATGAGCCTCGCAGACCAATCCACACTCGCCCCACGAGCCGCTGAGCGCAGAATTTTCCAACCCATCATTTAAGGAAAAGCACGAGAAATCCGAATGCGTGAGAGTTGACAGATATGTGTCATTAACGAAAACTGGCCACACCTGATAATGTTGAGAGTTTTCGGAGTTTCTGCAATGGTAATTTAATGAATTGAAAACCGCAATAATTATCAGTGCCCTTTCTAACTGCGGTCAAGCTATCACCAGTTCACAACTTAACAAGTAGAACTTACGACTCATGATAATCATGAGGATTTTTGGAGTTCAAGTTATTAAAATTTAATTAAAATGTAGCCACTAGTGGGTACACAAAATGCTAACATCGAGTTCATCACTGCAGTTCGTAACCACTGAAGCCAGGTGATCAGTCAGCCAGTTACCGGCATCGTTATCATCATTTAAGTTAAAATTTGCGTATTTGCGATTGCGTTGAGCACGTGGCGGTAAATGATCCAGAGTTTCTAATGTTTGTAACCACCTGAAAGCCAAGACAACAAAATACCAGCGCAAGTTAGTGCCGCTCAAGGGAGGTGTTCCCTGCACTCAACCTTCACTCAGACAGGGATACTAATTTCAGTGTGAGTGAGGTCTCTGAAAGCACATTAGTGTTAGGGCAACCTCTGACTCGTTTAGTATTACCTGACACTAATCAACTTTTAGTACTCACTCACACTCAATTAGTGTGAGTGTCGTTTTTGAATACGGGCCTATGAGTTCCTTTACGATAAGACTGTGGAAGAACAATTTGATGGGTGATCATCCACTCTTCATCTGCAGAAACATCAGGTGGACGCCACTTTCTCATAAGCACACCATTTTTGTCGTAAAAATAGACAGGAAGTTGAGTAGCCTCTTGTTCACTTGCAGCCTGTGGTAGAAGACGCGCTAGATCATAAGCTTGTTGTTGCTCCTGAATAAGTTGTTTCTGCGACAGAATGTTATTAGAATGACCTGACAAGGACAAGCCTGAAGATTTCCCAGACATCTCAGGACTGGAAGGTTCCTGATGAAAAGACTGCCCAGCGAAGGTGTCAGCCAGGTTGAAGACCAGGTCAGCATTATTTTTGGCCGTAGAACGAGCAACTGCACATGAAGGATAGAGGTCTGGAATATCCTCCTCTGTAGAGTCAGACCCTTGATCAATCAGGGTAGAGCACAACCTTAGCCCCAGAAAGATCATTACCAAGAAGCAAATGAATGCCTTTGAAAGGAAGAGAAGACCCAACACCAACAGTAACAGGCTCAGAGACAAAGTCTGATTTGAGATGAACAATATGGAGAGGTACACTTGTAAAACCACATTCGACTCCTTGAATAAGGACGTTAGCCTGAGTAGACGTTTTGTCCGGAAAAGGCAGATAATCTGAAAGAATAAGACATTGGGAAGACCCAGTATCCCTTAGAATTCGAACAGGAGCAGATGAGGAAAAATCATGTGAAAGTGAGATAAACCATCGGTGATGAATGGCTCAAAACCCTCCATAACAGAATCAGACACAGAAGGTAGAAGATCAGGCAAACTGACCTTTGATACAAGAGATTCACTCCTAGTGAAAGCTGTTGGCTTGGTTTTTTCTCGTTGTTGTTATTTTTTCTTGAGAGCACAACACGCAGAATTAATGTGACCTTGCTTTTTGCAGTATTAGCAAGACTCAGAAGGTAAAGAATCAGAGGACTGCTTCTCACTGGAAGGTTTCCTCTCAGTAGTGGCCTTGGAATCATTAAAAGTGTTATTAGAAGTCTTGGACTGAGACTTTCTTTGAAATTTAGAAAAAGAGGATTTTTGGAGAAAAAGAAGACTTATGAGTCAATGCATAACTATCAGCCAGGGTGGAAACATCTTAAAAAGTAATGGCTTGTTTCTCCTCAAGGAAAGTCTTGATATCAGGCTGGATACATATTTTGAATTCCTCAACCAGAATAAGTTGCCTCATTCTGTCACAATCTTTCTCAACTTTCATGGAATTACACCACTGATCAAACCTGCCAAATTCAACATGAGTTTCACTGACTTCTTTGCAAGAATTCCTACATTTTAGCCTGCAAGCCTCAGGACCAATTCATAACCCTTCAGAATGGCAGATTTGACAAAATCATAATCAGAACACTGTTGGACAGAAAACTGATTATAGATTTTCCTAGCTTTACCAGTAAGAACACTTTGTAACATCTTTATCCAATGCTCTTTTAGCCATTTCAAATTTTCAGCAATTTTTTCAAAATAGGTAAAGTATTGATCTACATAATTTTCTAGGAAGGGAGGAACAAATCTGATGTGTTTAACAACATCAAAATGATCAGAAGGTCCAAAAGGTTTTGTAACAGTACCTGCTTCCATTTTCTTCATTTCCAATTCGTACTGCATCCTTTTTTCTACTTGTGCTTCCAATTCTTCCAATCTTCTTTCTTCTTGTTCCCTCTCCTTCTCCAACCTTCTTTCTTCAAGTTCCAGTTGTTTCAGGCGTAGCTGCACCTCAGGTCTTTGCAGCTTTGCAGGCACTTCCACATCTTTAATCAACTCTGCCGCTTCTTCCCCAAAGATATCTTCATTAATAAAATGTTGAACCAAAATGTTGAATATTTCTTGTTTCTTCATTGATGATTTTACATCAGATAATCCCAGGGTTGAGGCTATTTGCAGCAAGTCCTTCTTGTTTGCCAGCACAATTGATTCCTGGATTGGAGTTTTCAAAAAATGTAACATCAAAAGTCATGATTGCTGGTTTTTCAAATAGTCACAAGATTTAAAAATGATAGATCAGCTTTAATCTTTGGTGAATCTAATCGTTGATCCAATGAATGGTTTATCTCGGTGGAAACTCCAATTTTTTGTGACTTGAAAATCACAACAAAGAAAACCAACAATGACAACTTTAATTTATTCTTCACTGATTAAAAAAAAAAAAAAACCTGACAAATAATCCACTGTTTAATTGTATAATAACACTAATGCCACTATGCAACTGTGTTGCCAAAACAAAAACTCTGCCTCCACTGACCAAAATTACAGTATTTATATGGACTAGCAACATTCTGGAAAGATCTACAGGATTCCTGGGTAGTCCTGCCCCCTCCAGGCAGGAGGATGCCAGAAGCTTCTAGAAAGCACTAGTATATTTCATCACAAAGAAGTGGTTTTGCATCAGATCATGTTTTTCTACAGACAGACCACCAGGGGGTACTAAAGGATAACCAAAGTAAACAAATCGCTGACCAGTCATAATGGGCATTTAAAGAGTGTATAACAAATCTCCATTTACAAATGATATATACAGTGCTGTAATACAAAATACATACCAAACTCATAAAAACTTGTCCTATTGCTATGTGGCTTAGGTACTCGCAACATGCTCCGAAACATGCACAATGATCTCTGATCATTCAGATACATGATGCTGTGATGCAAAAATGTGACTGAGTTGGAGAGTGCCTTGTGTGACTGGATTTTAATGGGAATGGATCCTTTCACATTTCTGACCAGGTGTTAACATCATATGCTACAGTAAGGTATAGATAAGACAGCTGTACTGCAGGTTACAAGTAGTTTACTGAAATTTCATGGGGAAATGGAAGTGTGCTGTATTAAATATGACTGTTCAGGGTAAAATTGTTGCCTTTTGGATATAATTTGTTTTGCTTTCAGAGTGGAGTTGTATTTTTAATGTCATTTTAATTTGTCATTAGGAAATAATAAAAAGTCCTTTTGTGATTCAAAATCTGATATACTGTTTTCTAATTTTTGCTAATCATTTTTCAGATGTGCTAAACAATTGCTAGTCAATTGATATAATGATTAGCAAAAAATGCTAATCAATTTTTTTTTCCCTTAATCTGACAACTGCAACAAGGGTAGGATGGAACAATAGATAGATGGATGGAACAATAGGTAGATTACTGCGGATGCTGCGCCAAAGTGGGCATTAAACAAGTCCGTTGTGGTGAAGGAGGAGCGGAGCTTATAGGCGAAGCTCTCAATTTACTAGTAGATCTATGTTCCAAAATATGATCACGAGCTGTGGGTAGTGACTGATGGAACAAGACTGCGAATACAAGTGGCCAAAATTGGCTTTCTTTGCATGGTGGCAGGGCTGACCATTACAGATAGGGTGAGGAGCTCGGAGTGCTGGGAGCAGCTCAGAGTGTAGCCACTAGTGGGTACACAAAATGCTAACATCGAGTTCATCACTGCAGTTCGTAACCACTGAAGCCAGGTGATCAGTCAGCCAGTTACCGGCATCGTTATCATCATTTAAGTTAAAATTTGCGTATTTGCGATTGCGTTGAGCACGTGGCGGTAAATGATCCAGAGTTTCTAATGTTTGTAACCACCTGAAAGCCAAGACAACAAAATACCAGCGCAAGTTAGTGCCGCTCAAGGGAGGTGTTCCCTGCACTCAACCTTCACTCAGACAGGGATACTAATTTCAGTGTGAGTGAGGTCTCTGAAAGCACATTAGTGTTAGGGCAACCTCTGACTCGTTTAGTATTACCTGACACTAATCAACTTTTAGTACTCACTCACACTCAATTAGTGTGAGTGTCGTTTTTGAATACGGGCCTATGAGTTCCTTTACGATAAGACTGTGGAAGAACAATTTGATGGGTGATCATCCACTCTTCATCTGCAGAAACATCAGGTGGACGCCACTTTCTCATAAGCACACCATTTTTGTCGTAAAAATAGACAGGAAGTTGAGTAGCCTCTTGTTCACTTGCAGCCTGTGGTAGAAGACGCGCTAGATCATAAGCTTGTTGTTGCTCCTGAATAAGTTGTTTCTGCGACAGAATGTTATTAGAATGACCTGACAAGGACAAGCCTGAAGATTTCCCAGACATCTCAGGACTGGAAGGTTCCTGATGAAAAGACTGCCCAGCGAAGGTGTCAGCCAGGTTGAAGACCAGGTCAGCATTATTTTTGGCCGTAGAACGAGCAACTGCACATGAAGGATAGAGGTCTGGAATATCCTCCTCTGTAGAGTCAGACCCTTGATCAATCAGGGTAGAGCACAACCTTAGCCCCAGAAAGATCATTACCAAGAAGCAAATGAATGCCTTTGAAAGGAAGAGAAGACCCAACACCAACAGTAACAGGCCCAGAGACAAAGTCTGATTTGAGATGAACAATATGGAGAGGTACACTTGTAAAACCACATTCGACTCCTTGAATAAGGACGTTAGCCTGAGTAGACGTTTTGTCCGGAAAAGGCAGATAATCTGAAAGAATAAGACATTGGGAAGACCCAGTATCCCTTAGAATTCGAACAGGAGCAGATGAGGAAAAATGATGTGAAAGTGAGATAATCCATTGGTGATGAATGGCTCAAAACCCTCCATAACAGAATCAGACACAGAAGGTAGAAGATCAGGCAAACTGACCTTTGATACAAGAGATTCACTCCTAGTGAAAGCTGTTGGCTTGGTTTTTTCTCGTTGTTGTTATTTTTTCTTGAGAGCACAACACGCAGAATTAATGTGACCTTGCTTTTTGCAGTATTAGCAAGACTCAGAAGGTAAAGAATCAGAGGACTGCTTCTCACTGGAAGGTTTCCTCTCAGTAGTGGCCTTGGAATCATTAAAAGTGTTATTAGAAGTCTTGGACTGAGACTTTCTTTGAAATTTAGAAAAAGAGGATTTTTGGAGAAAAAGAAGACTTATGAGTCAATGCATAACTATCAGCCAGGGTGGAAACATCTTAAAAAGTAATGGCTTGTTTCTCCTCAAGGAAAGTCTTGATATCAGGCTGGATACATATTTTGAATTCCTCAACCAGAATAAGTTGCCTCATTCTGTCACAATCTTTCTCAACTTTCATGGAATTACACCACTGATCAAACCTGCCAAATTCAACATGAGTTTCACTGACTTCTTTGCAAGAATTCCTACATTTTAGCCTGCAAGCCTCGGGACCAATTCATAACCCTTCAGAATGGCAGATTTGACAAAATCATAATCAGAACACTGTTGGACAGAAAACTGATTATAGATTTTCCTAGCTTTACCAGTAAGAACACTTTGTAACATCTTTATCCAATGCTCTTTTAGCCATTTCAAATTTTCAGCAATTTTTTCAAAATAGGTAAAGTATTGATCTACATAATTTTCTAGGAAGGGAGGAACAAATCTGATGTGTTTAACAACATCAAAATGATCAGAAGGTCCAAAAGGTTTTGTAACAGTACCTGCTTCCATTTTCTTCATTTCCAATTCGTACTGCATCCTTTTTTCTACTTGTGCTTCCAATTCTTCCAATCTTCTTTCTTCTTGTTCCCTCTCCTTCTCCAACCTTCTTTCTTCAAGTTCCAGTTGTTTCAGGCGTAGCTGCACCTCAAGTCTTTGCAGCTTTGCAGGCACTTCCACATCTTTAATCAACTCTGCCGCTTCTTCCCCAAAGATATCTTCATTAATAAAATGTTGAACCAAAATGTTGAATATTTCTTGTTTCTTCATTGATGATTTTACATCAGATAATCCCAGGGTTGAGGCTATTTGCAGCAAGTCTTTCTTGTTTGCCAGCACAATTGATTCCTGGATTGGAGTTTTCAAAAAATGTAACATCAAAAGTCATGATTGCTGGTTTTTCAAATAGTCACAAGATTTAAAAATGATAGATCAGCTTTAATCTTTGGTGAATCTAATCGTTGATCCAATGAATGGTTTATCTCGGTGGAAACTCCAATGTTTTGTGACTTGAAAATCACAACAAAGAAAACCAACAATGACAACTTTAATTTATTCTTCACTGATTAAAAAAAAAAAAAAACCTGACAAATAATCCACTGTTTAATTGTATAATAACACTAATGCCACTATGCAACTGTGTTGCCAAAACAAAAACTCTGCCTCCACTGACCAAAATTACAGTATTTATATGGACTAGCAACATTCTGGAAAGATCTACAGGATTCCTGGGTAGTCCTGCCCCCTCCAGGCAGGAGGATGCCAGAAGCTTCTAGAAAGCACTAGTATATTTCATCACAAAGAAGTGGTTTTGCATCAGATCATGTTTTTCTACAGACAGACCACCAGGGGGTACTAAAGGATAACCAAAGTAAACAAATCGCTGACCAGTCATAATGGGCATTTAAAGAGTGTATAACAAATCTCCATTTACAAATGATATATACAGTGCTGTAATACAAAATACATACCAAACTCATAAAAACTTGTCCTATTGCTATGTGGCTTAGGTACTCGCAACATGCTCCGAAACATGCACAATGATCTCTGATCATTCAGATACATGATGCTGTGATGCAAAAATGTGACTGAGTTGGAGAGTGCCTTGTGTGACTGGATTTTAATGGGAATGGATCCTTTCACATTTCTGACCAGGTGTTAACATCATATGCTACAGTAAGGTATAGATAAGACAGCTGTACTGCAGGTTACAAGTAGTTTACTGAAATTTCATGGGGAAATGGAAGTGTGCTGTATTAAATATGACTGTTCAGGGTAAAATTGTTGCCTTTTGGATATAATTTGTTTTGCTTTCAGAGTGGAGTTGTATTTTTAATGTCATTTTAATTTGTCATTAGGAAATAATAAAAAGTCCTTTTGTGATTCAAAATCTGATATACTGTTTTCTAATTTTTGCTAATCATTTTTCAGATGTGCTAAACAATTGCTAGTCAATTGATATAATGATTAGCAAAAAATGCTAATCAATTTTTTTTTCCCTTAATCTGACAACTGCAACAAGGGTAGGATGGAACAATAGATAGATGGATGGAACAATAGGTAGATTACTGCGGATTCTGCGCCAAAGTGGGCATTAAACAAGTCCGTTGTGCTGAAGGAGGAGCGGAGCTTATAGGCGAAGCTCTCAATTTACTAGTAGATCTATGTTCCAAAATATGATCACGAGCTGTGGGTAGTTACTGATGGAACAAGACTGCGAATACAAGTGGCCAAAATTGGCTTTCTTTGCATGGTGGCAGGGCTGACCATTACAGATAGGGTGAGGAGCTCGGAGTGCTGGGAGCAGCTCAGAGTAGAACCGCTGCACCTCTGCATTGAGGGAGGAAGTTGAGGTGGTTCAGGCATCTGGTTCTGATGCCTCCTTTTAGAGGTTTTCCGGGCATGTCCAACTGGGAGGAGGCCCCAAGGCAGACCAAGGACACGCTGGAGGTACTACATCTCCCTGCTGGCCTGTAAATGGCTACGGGTTTCCCAGGAGGAGCAGAAGTAAGTGGCTGGGGTGGAGGACATCTGGGCCTCTCTGCTCAGTCTGCTACCCCCACGACCCCACTCAGGACTAGAGGCAGCAAATGACTGAATGAATGGATGGATGGATGGATGGATGAACATCATATCAGGAACGGGTGCTTGTAGTCTCACTATGGACTTTAGCTTTAATATAGTTGGCTACTCATCTCTGGGCAAGCATAAAACTTTCAGAAAAACTTGTTTATGTGGACTTGATAAATAACATAAGATCATCCCCCTATGTGGTTGCAAAAACACGGGGGAAAGGGAGGGCAATCTTGTCCAAGAAAGTGTCCCAATTTATCAGGGCTACAAATTTGATACCAAGTCAAATGACACCAATTGCTGATAAAACCTTAACGAAGATGAAGCTGATAAAACACCCAGTTTCAGAAAGACTACTCTCACTGTAAAACATGCAGTGCATCCCAACACCAAGTTATGTGGCGCATGCGACACAGTAATGTAATATTTTGAAACGGCTTTCCAATCAAGAGATCAAGAGTCTTTTTTAAATGCCCATATATGGCTCACCGTATAGCGCACTCGAGACAGTAAAGACAATTAGCCTATTTAACATTTCCGCGTATGAAAACCAGAAGGCATGTAAACTGACTTATGTTATTTTTTGCCATCTTGATGCTCCGTGAATCAACAATGGCAGAGTGCTAGTAGTAGGGTGTTCCCGGTCTTGACTGTTCAAACTAACTCAAAGAAGCAAGCCGACCTCTCTCTTCTCGGTTTGCCCACCAAAGACGACGTGAGGAGATTGATTTTGTCGATGAGAAGAGATGACGGAGGAAGATTTACGATTATGAGATGTAGCTACCTATGTACCCAAGTTCCCAATGCTCATTAAGCTGTACCACTCAGATCCATGTGAACTGGGGCATGAAAAATACAAGTGACGGCAACGGCGAAGAAAGGGGTCTGCGATGGAGTTTGATTGAAAAACCGATAAGAAAACAAATTGACCTGGTGCAGAACTTTTGGAGCATTGACTACGATAGCTGTGTGATTTGCAAGAAGCAGCAAGATAGCTAGTTACCTGCAGGAGGACAGCAAACTTTAACCATGCGTTTAAAAATTGAGGCAAAAAATAGATCCGCAAAGCCAGTTAAACCGGAAAATTTTAGTTTTTGGCCAGTTGACACAATATTATGGTATCAACAATCAACTTGTTGGAACATAAAAATACTAGCATTAGCTTGCTACCTATCGCTCATGCTGTAATCAGTGGCTAGTTTGCTAGTCTTCTGTGTTCGCTCGAACTACGTTACGATCAGAGATATCTTGCACCATTTAGCTGGCGAACATACGTCTATGAATTTGTTTTCTAGATATAGCCCTGTCAAAAGTCATTATCTACAGTGCATAAAATCAGTCACACTATGTAAATAGTTGTACAACAACCCAAAAGTTCATAATTCTAAAACTGGTTAAAATAGGTAATAAATTATATGCATAAATATCGTATGTATAGTTAAAATGTTAAATATTTGAACAAAGATGTTTGTTCCTTTTAAGATATGTTATTTAGGAGGAAAGGAGTCTGTTTGATTAAAGTCTGTAATTAGCCGTGCAGCCTAACCCGGAACCAGTTTAATATCACTCAGTCTGTTTCTGTATTGTAATTGGGGCTTTAACAAACTAATAGCAAATCCAAGCCATTCCCTCAAAAAGGGGCGGGACTAGCGGCGCTGGCCAGGGTAATGTTGCATATCGCGAGCAGAATGTATTGAGGCCGGAAAAAGGAGAGACGAGCAACGTATTGCTGAGAGTATTTAAAGTTTTACATGAAAGGGCGACTACTCGTGGTCCTGAAAATAATTTGTTTGTAACCCAAAAAGAAGGAGATGAGGACAGAGAGAGGTCGGCATGGTTTTTCCCGGTCTTCCCAGTCGACGGACTCCGACTGCTATTGCCCCTGTGACTGCTATCCTCACTAAAAGTCCGTTTGGGATTCGTGAGTACTAACGGAATTAACTGAACTTGCACGCGCCTTTTTTTTCTACTCAACGAGTGAAGCGGCCATTAAATGTTTTGGGCCTCATCACACCCCAGCTTCAAATCAGGCCTGCAACACGGTTAAATTTCTTGATTAAGTAGTGAAGGTGTGTGTGTGTGGGCCCACAGATGTACACTGAGTGATTTTGATTATTGATATTTGGTTAAAACGGTGTTAGTTAATATCAACCATATTAAAAGGGAAATCATTTCTGATTTATCCAAAAGGTATTTATTTGGTGTAAAAGCTATTTAAAAAGGGTACTTATTCTGATTAATTGAAAGTGGAAAGGTATTTTGGTGTAACTTAAAAGCATTAAAAAAAAGTTTCTTTTTTTCTGATTATAAAAGGTATAAAAGACAATTTTGACAGGTAAAGGAAAAGCTTTAAAATTTAAAGAAACATATTTCATTTTATGCACTTTATTTATAACACTTGAATATTGTTTATATTTTATTTCACAAAGAAAGATGTCACCAAATCTCATTATCTCATTTTGTAAATAAATACCTGTCACAGGATTATTGCATTAAAAGTACAGTTGTGTGGTGTTCTCATTAATTTTATTGAGAAAGTTTAGAAATCAAAATTGGAGTAAAACTCAAGAGGTAAAGTAAAGGGTGATATTACATATAACAGTTCAGCAACGAACTCAGGCCCTGTCCCATTGTACTACACACAAGATAAATATAACATAGCTACATGGGATGAGGGTTACATAGATATCACGTCAACGAAGTTGCTTATTTTATCGGTTTAGTAAACATCAGTAAGCTGTGGTCGGGAATGGCTTGTGTGGGTAACGCATTTGAACCAACCAGTGTTTGATAATTACGCTTTATAAAGTTTTCCAAAGATTATAATAATTCTTTAGCAGTTTAACACTCGTCGTTCTTTCTGCAATGCTGCAACGTGGTAAATTTATGAACTATGAACATCGTTTTAATAACGTAAATAAAAAAGTCAAATAAAAAATTACACTACTCTGCAGGATGCGCCAAAAGCGAGCACAGTAGTTCAATGCAGGCCATCCAACTGGCGCTTAATATTTTCAGTCCATTAGCCACCGCTTAAGTAGATGCAAGGGATCAATTTGTTCAACTTCTTGTAATTTCATGACACAATGACAACCTTTAGCCTCTTAATTATGACTTATTGGTACTACTTGCTTCAATCTTCGCAAATATACCAAGGTGTTTTATTAGTGATTAGTGGTCCTTTGCACCATTACCTTGTAATATATAGTACCCCAACTACTCATTTACTATTACCCTTTTATCATCTAATCTCCTTGGGTTTTTACCCTGTCTTTATGCCATATTTCTTATTAATTTAAGAAGTAGTATTTTCATTTCATGACATTCTATGCATAAATTGCTTTGCCTTTTTTGTTTTTATTTCATCAGGTGCACTTGCTCACCCTTGGAAAGGATCTGAGAACTGGAGGACATGGGGTACATCTTAAATCTCTTATGTGATACTTCTTGCTCCTCACTTGAAGCATAAGTTTTCATGTATCAGCCATCTTGCAGGCCACATCAAAGCTCTCATTTCTGCTGCGAGGATAGAGCTCTGAGGAGCCATGACTGAGTATTCACAAGGGCAGCCTTCAAGACTTTAGCTGAAAACCATGTGGTCAGTCCGTACAGACACTGGCAGCAGATCCAGCTGTGTGCCATCATCAGAAATGGAAGTGGATTTATGTGATTCTTCAGAGTAAATGATTCCTTGCGTCCTCCTTCATCACATAGTTTCCTTGCATCTCTCCATGGTGGGAAGGACTGAGACACTAGGAAAAGACTGAGGAAAACATGGATGCCATTTAAGAGAATTGAGATGTACCCATGATGTCAGGCCTTTTCTTGAAAAATCTTTAGGTGCGCAAACATTTACGCGCGTTAATTTAATTTAAAAACTTAATTTTTCAGCCTTAGGTGCGCATTTTTTAATGCAGCTCAAATGCTATTTTAGGCGAGCAAACCTCGCCCTGCATGAAAAGTTAAGGTGATATGAATGTTGTACATAATCTAAACTAATATAAGCAATATATTATGGCGATCTTTAAAATGTTAATCTACCATGTGCAACACCACCTTTCCTTTCCAACATTATATTCTTCTTACATAGGCACGCAAGTGTGCGTTTCAATTGTGTCCTTAGATCCGCCCGAAGTACAGTTAAGATAAGTGATATAGGCATTAGTTTCTCACTTTGATAGAGTCTTGGAACATAATGTTAAAGAAAAAACCAGGAGTTTGGCAGAATTTCCTTGAAGTCCCAGATTACTGAACAAAAACTGAATGAATTTGCGAGCAACATTTCGCTTACCCAGCTCAACTACGAACGGGGCTACCACTTGAGAACGGTAAATCAGCTTTGTCAGTATTGTCTCTGCGCATACACCTGTTTAATATTAATGTTCACCTATAAAGCACATTTAAGTTATTATACATGATATGGTAATTTGAACCGATAGTTAGTCAGGCTACTTAAATTGAAACTGAACGAAGAGGTGTATCCCCACTGCATCCCGAGCAGTAAGGGCCGATTCATAGTCGACGCAAAGGCACGCGAACGCATCGAGACTCATCGCGCCGCTTCACAACACTTTGGCCGCCATGATGCGTTCGATTGTGTAGTCTGATTTTTCAATACGCGATGCAGCAATGCATGTAATACCATCCCTCACCAATGGCGCCTGTAATGTACATATTATACTTATAACCACAGGCGAAAAAAAAAACAGGCCAAGTATTGGCATTAACCTGTAGCTAGCTATATGGAAAAAATGCAATCCATGTATGGCTTAAGGTCGCCATTTTTTCAGCTTGTTTTTTTTCTCCCTTTAGCTTGAAAATAGTCAGGGACGTCCAGTGGTACATGGACCCTCAGCACTCACCTCCGTGGAAGTTTAGCTTTCCATAAATGATCCAATTACCCAATCTACAGCCCAAATTTTGTTTTACAGCATTTGTAAGCCCATTCTACTATAAAACAGCATTGTGTATCAACGATGCTGGCTTAAAAAAAGTTATGGCATATGACATGGGTCTCATTGATAACGTCAGATGCGGTCGTGAAATCTTGAGTATAAATTAGGCTAACGCAGAGGGTTACCAATTTGTAGTGGGCAATATTCTAGAGGGCAATATTAGTGGGCAATATTCTTGACTAATTGATTATAGTTGGCTCAGGTGTCATGTTAAGGTAAACTGATGATAGCCATTTAACGTTCACTAATTATTCACGATTTATCCATCGCAACAACAGTTAATCAATTCTCTTGCCAAATAACTTGCTAATTGTTTGCTGCGCTGGAAAGACAGACTAGGGGTCAGTCAGCTATCCAGTCATGCTGTAAAGATCAGTGAATGCCACTCGGAATGTCAGTCGAAATGTCACCAGTGACGCTGCTACCCCTATTGTGTGAGCGGTGTATTGCATTTCACGTATCGCCCGTGCGGCTTGCATACACTGTGTACGCTATGAAAGGGAGTGCGTTACTTGCGTCGCTCGCGTCCCTTGCTTCCGTGACTCGCTTCAACTATGAATCGGCCCTTATATTGAAACTTGCAGGTTTAACGCAAATGCAGCCTGCCAATATCTCCGAAAAAGAAAGCGTGATAACTGATGTCACAGAAGCCAGTCTGACAAGCCTAAACCGTAGGCCTATGAAAACGAACCCAATAAAACTTCTTTTTAGCTTATTTTGTTAATTAGCGGAATTTATTACACCATAACTTTAAAAAAAAAAAAAAAAAAACATGTTTTTTTCTGAACGCCGTTTCTGTTCACTCAGCATTACATTAGGCAAGTAGCGATTTGAGCCATTGTGTGAATTTTCTTTATCCAATTTAATTCTTCAGTAATTTCTTAGATTAGTCATTTAGTTATTATTAACACATACCTGCGACTGTTCGACTCATAGTGAACTTCTACTGGTTAATGTACTATTGCGGTTTCAATGAATGAGGAAAAACTTTTTCAAAGGATTTCCCCGGAAGAAACATTGTTTTATATTCAGAACAGCACAGGCAAATTTTTTTTTTTTTTTGGGTTCAAGGCTACACCTGAACCAACTCTGCGCAGGTATGGTCTATATTAAATTTTGTTGATAATCGGGGCCTTGACGGAAAACTGCATTTTCGCCTTTTTGGGAATACTGCTTCTGGAGAAGAAAGCGCCAAGTTGGCGATGGTTACTGGTCTTTCACTGGATAACCCCGACGGAATGCCACGGTGACTGTTGAAAACGCAAGTCGCAGCAGCTGCAGCAATCAAAAAGAAACGTCAGGTAAAGGTTGTCATTAGCCAGCGTGCATTTGCAATATCTTAATTTACTAGCTTGCAAGATAGCCATCTACTGCGAAGCAAGTTACATTTAGCCAGACTTTCTTTGCATAAGCTGGCAGGGAAAACTTCAAGCTCCCCAACAGATACCATTGCTAAGCGTTATAGCCTGGATAAAACTGAGCTATGTTCGTAACAAAAAAAAATAAAATATGGCTTCAAGCCCAACACAACTCACCTAGCTAGCGAACCCCCAATCTCACCTCATTGGAGCTACAACCTTGGTACAATTAGCAAGCTTCCTCAGTAACTGAACGATATAACATCCAACCCTAGTGACCACTATGCACTGTCACAAAGCTAGGTAAAGTTAAAAAAACAAACATACAAACAGCGAGTTTTACAAACACAGGCATTTATTAAGTCATAAAGTTCTATGCTAGCTAACATTTTTGAAGGCAAGTTAGCCAAATTAGCTGAAATGCCAGCTATCATAAGCCATACCTATACAATCAACAAGAGTTGTCAGAAAGACAACAAAGCTCGCCGGGGCAAGGTTTAAGTTTTTCTGCACGCGGACGGACGCGGACGCCGGGGGTACGACAATAGCTCTCCGGACATTTGTCCCGGCGAGCTAAAAAGTAATTAAAAGAAAAGGCTAACCTAATGACCTGAGACAAATTTATACCTCCTCACGCTCCCCTGTAATTCCAAAATACAGATCACAACTGTAATCATCTCTTAAGACAAAGAAAGAGGGAGATTGCGAGAAGACAAATTGACACTACATGCCGATACGCTACAGTCATTTCAGGCACAGGAAGTGTTTTTACCTGCCTTCCGGTAGGTGTGGCAATCTTGTGAAATTGGCCAATTAAAGATTTGACTAAGCTGAGCAGACGCTGATCAGCTTCAGATGCAAGTGGTCACTTTTAAAAGTAACTAACAAGTTTAAAACCGCAAAAAGACTGAGCTACAGCAAGGAGTAAAGACAATTTCACAAACATGGAAACATAGATGCTATAGGCAATTAGTTCAGCTTAGCACCTTTCGAAAGGCATCTGAACAGATCCATTGCAAGCACAACCAAAGATTCCAGTGTCTGCCAAGCTGTGTTTATTCAGAACAGAGTGCAGGCCCCAAGGTTTTTTTTTTTTTTGGGGGGGGGGGGGGGGTTCTTCCATCTGCATAATGAGCAGGAGTGTACATGACACACAACCTTGACCTAGAAATTAAAGTCACGTGAAGAGGCATGATAGGGAGCCCCTTTGGTCTTGTTTTCCTGCCTGAAGCAAGCCACAGCCACTAGCTTCACTCTGTTGCTCCTTTAAATGTTGCAGCAGTTTTGAGAGCACCGTCTTGAGAGGACCCATTTTGTGGCAACTTTCAACTCACAAAGTAACCCAATCCTTCGGGGATAAGCATGCAGGAATGGTCTGAATAAGAACTAAGTACTTCGAAATAAAAATACTGAGCATGTCCATAACTGACCATCATTCTAATTTTACTGGACACACAATTCCTTTTGAATCCTTCCATTTCATGCAATAGGATCCAACATCACCTGGTGAAATAGTGCTTTCCCTAGATGCCAAAAAACAAGATGCCAAGATGATTTTGCACAAAATTACTCCCTTGTTTGTCTAGGAAGAAAAAAAAAAAAAAAAAAAGAAGAGGACATCAGCCTCAATTACATTTCCTTCATTACATCGGCCTAAGCAAGAATGTACAATTTGGGGAGAGCCACTGACCATGTCACCGAGACTTTAAAAAAGCAGGCTGATTTTTGAAATAATGACCATTTGAATTAAAACATTACAGCCACAAAATCTCACAAAAGTAATTTCTGACGCCACTTGTCTATCATTCTTCTACCGTAAAGGGAGCACAATACCCGCAGATCCCATTATGCCTTCCTCCCTATGGAATTGCATGATGTTCATTAATTAGCCCGTCACCAACAAAACCATGCTTCTCATTGCATAACAATCCACAGGCCAAAGGCAAAATAATAGGTAATAGACCCACACCAGTCAATTCATTCTCAAATTAAAGTAGGTCAAATGCAGAAATTTGGGATAGACACAACGAAACAGGGCGGGGAAAACTTACAGAAGCGAAAAGGCCATTTTCAATGCGGCAAGATTGTATAATCGGAGTCAGGCGGGAGGCTCTACTGTAAATCACAGAGTAATTCGGATTATAATTGTATTAACATTGAGATATTAATCATCACACATCTTAACCACACGCAAACAGTCTAGCTGCGGTCTTTCGACAAAGGTGTATCGCTGGTCGGAAAACGTCCTTCGGATTAAAAAAAAAAAACACTGCAACTGATAAGTAGGAAGTAATGTTAGCCCTGCCTATTCTAAATTCCGTATTAACTGACATAAGATCAAGCGTCAGAGTACGACAGGGGCTTTTCCACAGCAAATCATTTTGCCAAAGGTGGGGGGAAGGGAACGGTACAGAGCAAATCTGGTATTATAAGTATCAAACTTATACAAGCTGCCTGGCTAAACAAAAAAAAAATGTTCGCATGAATGTTACTAAAGTGCAAACGTAAAAACCCGCGTTCTTCCATACGCTTCATATCAAGTAAAGTGCGAATTTAGCGCCGACATGGGCATCACAGCGCCACCATGATACCTCCATTAATGCAAACAATAAGACCTCCCCTCCGTGCAGTGTAGAATAGATTCAAAACAGCATTCGCAATTTGACAACCCCAGGTAAATAAATGGATAGCTTAACAGATACAGAAAAAATTAGCGAGTAAGTTCACCAACAAATATGCAAATTGACGAGCCTTTGCGCAGCATTACGGTCGTCTGGCCAACAAGACAAAAGTATCAAGCAAGCGATGCTGGCTGGTCAAATTCACAATTGTGACCCTTTTGACACGACGTTCGCCACGCAGTTGTTTCGCATTAAGTTCCTCAGGCTAGCGAGCGAGCTAGCGTTACAGGGCTAATCTACTGAAAACATTCTGCTGAAAAACTACAAACATCTACACTTTCCTTCATAATTTCTTGATTTCTAAATGTATTGTGATGAAATTTTCACCAGTAATTCTTGAGATGTATATGTATCAATATCTAGTTGAGTTGATGGGAAAAAAATAGCAATTAGTAAGCGAATTTATCAGAATGTTCTCAGCAGAATGTTTTCAGAAGATTAGCCCTACCCGTTAACAGCTGGCGAGAGAAATGTTCCAACCAACCACCCACTTAGCAGTTATAGCTGAAGCAAAAATATTAGGAATCATAAAAATAATGAAATGATGAACACGTATCAAGGCTAATATTAGAGTATCAACAAAGACGCATATGTTCTTTGCATGAAAACGGCGTCGAACATTTCATCAGGATAATACTAAAGCTCAGGTCGAGCTGGTTATAGAAACGTTCCAGACGTTAGTTCGAAGCCGCTTTCATACTGGACGCGAAACGAATTTTTCGCACGACATTTTACACTTAAAAGTAAATCGAAAGACGCGTCTTTGCGTTGACTTTGAATGTAATCTGACTGTGAAGGCAGCTTTTAAGGATAGACAAGAGTGCGACGTAGCGAGCAATGTACGCATTGTGTGTGCGATGATGGCATTTTCAAGCAGCTCAATACGACTTGGCAAACACCAAGCACAGCCATTTTCAATATAAAACTCACGCAAAAAGTAAGGCACAAATATTAGACGGAACAAGTGAGGGTCAGACAGTTGGCGATTATGCACCGAACGAGTCGCGACTATAACTTACTTATGTTCTATAGTCAGCTGACGTTAGTTGTTAGAGCAAGTTTCTTTCATTTGGCGATCACGGCATTATTAATAAAATATCGTAATAAAGTTTATTCGATCTGTCCCATTTTATTAGGTAATGTGTTGCTGCGAGAGAAAAAAAAACACTTTCGTCCAGCGTTCTTGCAAATGTAACGTAAGCTTTCGGGATGACGTGACGACAAGGGCGGTATTCACAACTAGCGAGCTTCCTAGCTTAACAACTAGTCAGACCAAGCTCATATAACATAAAAATTGCTAAAATGAAACGATTCACACCGCAGATAACAGTTCAATTTACCGGAGATAACAGTTTAAAAATTTGGTGGAAAATCTACTCACCTTTGCACCCGTCAGAGCAGATGAAGACAAATCTTCTCGACATAATTATGAAGCTAGAGCCAAATTAGCTGGGCAGCCAGTTACTCAGCCAACGTTAGCTATAGCTTAGCTACCCATAGACAGATTGAGTAGTTTGTGCTCAGCAAACAACAAAAGCCATGAAGTAAAATCACGAATCCGGGATGCAGATTTCTCTTTGAAATGACACATGGGATGAACCGATCGCTCGCCATCGACCATCGAGAATGTGTCCGTCGCCACATAATGAAATTAGATTGAGGAAATAAAGCGTTTACGGAGAGTAGAGCTCGCCAAAGGAGAGACAGACTCCGGTATGGGGTTAACAACTTTGCAAATGCAAACGGAGGCTTTGCGATTGGACGACGAATGACACCAATCACCTGTGGAGAGCTTCGGGTTCATGAGCTGCACTGAACAACGAAAGTTCAGTAGCACCCACTGGAGGCGTTTAATTAAAAATACGTCGATGATCTTTGCGCGAAGTAGCGGAATGCTGTGCGTAAAGAGCGGCGTGTGGAGGAAACACGCCGGCGATCTGCAATTAAGAGCTTTACGCAGTTTTCCAAATGATGGCCTCAGCTCGCTTATACGTGCGTAGTAGCACGATAGAGAGAGGTTTCGTGAATTCCCCGAAAAAAAAATTTGTAACGTCGGGTGGTTCAAAGCTTTAAGAATTCAGAATTGCGACTGATACAAACTACAGTGAAACTAAAGTTAATGAATTATCTTTAAGTAAAGCACACGGTAAGCATATACCACGTTTTCACACATCATTTCTGTTAAGACGGTGTTAACCATGGAAAAAATACACAAATTGTAACTAAACACATTTCGTCAAGAAAATTTGACAAGCAAACAGAATGTCCATTATGAGAACCAATATTTCATGATGTCAAATTAAAAATCGGCTACGGGAAATCGTTTTGTCGATTTTAATTGATGGAAAAGGTTAAAATGCTTTCTGACATTCTATCGAAGTGAAAGTAGGGGGGAAAGTTACATATTTAAACACGGTGGTACGGCCTATGAGAGTCTTAGTCCCTTTTTGACTGACTAACTGACTGACTTATAGCTTGTTGAAACGTCAATGGGCGATTCAATATCCGTTTTCACCACTCGGGGAAGTATTATGTTTGTGCTCTGTTGTGCTGCCTCATGATAGAGACACCTGTCAAAACATCTCTTGAAGTTCCTCTACCATGTCACCTGGTGCACAGCCAAATAGTTATTATAGGCCATTTCAAAATGACTTTTTACATTTCCAAAATAAAAAGGCAGGATAGGCCTGCAACACCCTGCAGCGGTCCAGGTTTTGTATACTTTTTTTGCCATGGCGCGGGTAATTTTTATTTTTATTTTTTTTCCCTATTTGCCACACTCCTGTGTTATTTTGCATGTGTGACCCCTTTTCTGATAACATATAGTGTGATTTAAAGTTTGAATTCATATAAATGAATGATAAAAGAAGCACTGAACCAATTTTACTATTAGGTAATTCACTGTACCAGAATGACCGGACCATAATGACTTAATGCAGTAAGTGAAAAAAAATAATGATGCTGAAATACTGATCATAGTCATAAGTGACTAGTAATATTATAAAATGCCCAATGTGTTCAACAAAAAATTGTACATATAGAAAACATTCTGAAACTTGACTATTAATGCCAGTGGACAACAGCAGGGTACGTCCCTGAATCAATAGAATTCTTTCTTGAGTTTGAAAAAGTCAAGTTTGGCTTAGAGGTAGTGCTAACAGGAATGGCCATAGAGTCACCAGAAGAATATAATTGCTCTTTTATGCTCCAAGATGTTCACAGCAGAGTTGATCGGACTCCCGTTAAAGCCGTTTGTATTTGGTAATGAAGTTTTACCTTCTGGTAGTGCTAAATTAAAAAATAATAGAGCCATAAAATCTATAAGGTTCATCCTCTATGCACCAGCAATTTTTACAGCAGATTGGCTATGATTTTCACGAAAGCTGTTTGTTACAATGTTGAGATAGTAAAAGTTTGCTGTGGTGTTGGCACTACAAAGGAGGTCATAGGGCGACTAATATTAATCACAGCCCTTCTCTATGCACAAGAAACAATCACAAAACATATGACATGTAATGTGGAAAGACGCCACTAGATGGCAGTATTGACCTCTTTTTTTTTTGTTAAGCCCAGACTGGAGCTAGGTTTGAGCCTGTCTTGGGCATGTCTGACAGGGGAAAGTGCCAGAGAGAAAAAAAAGTTTAAAATGTGGGAGGGGGCAGCAAAAGAGTAATTAAGGAGAGAAATTGAGAGAGCAAAGTAGTAGGACAAATTTCAAGGAGAAGGATACTTTTGACCAGACCTGTCACTCTTTTCAAGACCTGTGAAGCTTTTTTGGATTTTTGCCTGTGTTGGAGCATTTTCCTCACCCAGAACATCACCAAGCAACCCCATGTCTGCAACTATTTTTTTTCTTGTATATTATCAATCTTGGTCAGTAGTATGAATTGTAGGTTAGTGATGGTCTTTGTTAAATTAAATCTGTTTGAGTTTTAAAATTTTGTCTGTCATCCCTTGCTGTCGTAAATGTCGTAAGAAATTGGGGCTATAACAAATTGGGGTTTCGTCCAGGATAGACCATTGTGTGAGGCATTTATTGAAAATCTAACATTTCAAATTGTGAAATTGTTTTTTGAATTTTCCTATATGTATATTGACAGATCAACAGCAATGGATGATTTCTTGGCTTCACCAACCATAGAGGTTTTGAAGTCTTTTAAAAAGACAGAACTGCTAGAAATATGCAGACAGTTAGAGCTGACAGAGGTAAAACCAGCCATGAGAAAAGCAAGACTGGCTAGAGAGATTGTTGAATATTACATTGATGAAAATGTGTTTGCACCAGGCAATCTGGAACAGTTTCCAGTGGAAAATCCAAATGTAGAAATGGAACTTAAATAAAAAATGCAAGAGATTGAAAAGGAGGAAAAAGAAAAACAAAGGCATTTTGAGTTAGAAAAATTAGCAAGGGAAGAGAAAAAAGAGAGGGAGTAAAAAGAAAAACAAAGAGAATTTGAGTTAGAAAAATTAGCAAGACAGAGAGATTTTGAGTTACAGAAATTCGATAGAGAAGAAAGGCTCCAAATGGAGCTACTAAAAATAAAAATAAAAGCTGAAAACAAATTTTGTGCTACCCAGGAGGTAAAGCTGGTGCCTCCATTTTCAGAGAAGGAAGTTGATAAGTATTTCCAGTGTTTTGAGAAGGTAGCAAAGAGTTGCCAGTGGCCAAAGGAACACTGGCCTCTGATGTTGCAAACTGTCCTCAAGGCTAAAGCTCAACAAGCCTATTCATCTTTGTCTGCAGATGATTCCTCTGATTATGAGGTTGTCAAAAAGGATATTTTGAGAGCTTAGGAGTTGGTTCCAGAGGCTTACCGACAGAAATTCAGAGGTCTGAAGAAATCTGACAATCAGACTTATGTGGAATTTGCTAATGAGAAGAAGGTTTGCTTTGAGCGCTGGTGCACTTCTATGGAGGTCAAGGATGATTTCAACTCACTTAAAGAGATGGTGTTAGTTGAAGAATTCAAGAACTGTGTTAAGGATGATATTAAGACCTACCTTAATGAGAAGCAAGCACTGAATTTGCAATCAGCTGCCAAATTTGCAGATCAATATGTTCTCACACATAAGGCCAAATTTCAGTCTAGCAGTAACAATAGATGGTTCCAATTTCAGAAAAAAGGTAATGGTAATACCCAAGATTCCTTGCCCGAAGACAAATCTGATGATGGTGCTCAGAAAACCTGTCATAGGACTGATCAAATTGTGAAAGCTGACAGTGATAAAAGTGGTCTAGTTTGCAATTATTGCAAGAAATCTGGTCATGTTACAACTAACCATTGGTTCCTTAAAGCGAAGAAAGAAAAATAAAAGGATATTAAACCAAATACCTTTGTGAAGGTTAGAAACCCCTGTAGTAGATGACCGATCAGCTAAATTGCCTGCTCCTTGTGGGGCTAAGATGCCTGATACTGCTGAATTTGTGAGGGAGGAATTTCTTCCATTTGTGTCAGAGGGATTTGAGGCTCTGAATGAGCATTCTCCTCTTGTACCCATATATATCCTAAGGGATACCGGAGCTTCTCAGTCACTTTTGTTGATGGACTCCTTGGAGTTACGTGATTAGACCGCTTCTGGGGATTTCATAATTGTATAAGGTTTTAAAGGGAGGACTGTACTATCTGTACCTCTGCGCTCTGTATTCTTGAAGTCAGATTTAGTTACAGGACAGGTAAAGGTGGGACTTATGTCAAGTGTACCTATCAAGGGTGTTTCTCTGTTGCTAGGCAATGACCTGGCTTGGGGCAATGTAGTTCCCCCTGTTCATCTTACTTCACAGCCGAGCACTGAAGATGGCGATGAAGACCCATCTCTGTATCCTTCCTGTGCAGTGACTTGTGCTATGGCTAAGAAAGCTGAAGAAGAAAATGATGTGGTGCTGTCCAGCACATTGAATAGTCATGACTCAGGTGGTTCGCCTCATGACTCTGTTCGGCCTACTATGGTTTCTCCGTTTGAGGACTTATCAAACACATTTATCAGTTTTTTGTTTAGCCAGCCAGATGGGTCTGGTGATTCTGATGTGTCTGAAGACTTGTCTCAGTCCAGAAAGCAGTTGATTCAGGAGCAAACTAATGATCCTGAAATTTGTGTACTAAAGAGGAGAGCCCTTCCTGATAAAGGAATAGACGCAGTTCCAGTTGGGTATTATCTCAAGGATGGTGTGTTGATGCGGAAGTCGCGCCCTCCTGATATCCCTGCCAATGCAGATTGGGCAGTGGTTTGGCAAATTGTTGTTCCGAAGGTCTACAGGAATGAGATCTTCACAATGGCTCATAGTTTACCTTTAGGAGGTCATCTTGGTGTTAACAAAACTATTGATAAGATCATGAAACACTTCTTCTGGCCTGGACTTTGGAAAGATGTTTCCAACTTTTACGAAACCTGTCACACTTGTCAGGTAGTTGGAAAACACCAGTTAGACCCACCTGTAGCTCCATTGCAGCCTATCCCAGCATTTGGGGAGCCCTTCTCCAAGGTCATTGTTGATTGTGTTGGTCCATTACCCAAGACTAGATCTGGAAATCAGTACTTGTTGACAATCATGTGTGCATCTACCAGATTCCCTGAAGCTATACCTCTACGCAACATGAAGGCAACTGCAATCGCGAAGGCTATGATAAAGTTCTTCACGTTATTTGGCCTTCCCAGGGAAATTCAGTCAGACTAAGGTAGCAATTCCACTTCCGGGTTGTTTCAGCAGGTTGTGTATGAACTAGGTGCGAAGCAGATTCTTTCCAGTGCCTATCATCCAGAGAGTCACGGTGCCTTAGAGCGGTTTCATTCCACTCTCAACACAATGATGAGGACTTATTGTTATGATCATGAGAAAGACTGGGATGGTGTTCATTTGCTGTTGTTTGCAGCTAGAGAAGCAGTGCAGGAGTCTACTGGATTCAGTCCGTTTGAGCTAGTGTTTGGCCATGAAGTGAGAGGACTTTTGCTATTGTTGAGTGAACAATGGCAAGATAAGAACCGCATATCAGTCTGTTAGACTATGTTAGCGTGTTCAAAGAAAGACTGCGTGTAGCTTGTGACCTAGCTAAAGAGAACTTGAAATCAAGTCAGGGAATAATGAAAACTTTGTATGAACATAAGGCTAGAAGCCATGAGTTTAAACCAGAAGACAAGATCCTTGTGTTGTTTCCCTCGCAGTCCAATCCATTGCAGGCTAGATTTCATGGTCCTTATGAAATTCTAACAAAACTCAATGATCTCAATTACACTGTGAAGACTCCAGATAGGAGAAAGCCAAAACAGTTGTGTCACATTAACATGCTGAAGCCTTATCATGACAGAAATGCTAGGGCTGCAGCTGTCACTTCAGATTTTCCCATGGTCGAGACTTGTGAAGATGAGGGGGAGTTTCAAGATGATGAATCTAGAATTAAAGCTGAAGTTCTTTCATGTAAATTGTCAAATTCTGAAGTGTTGCAAAATCTTGATGTAAACCTCCAGTACTTATAACCCTCTCATAAAGATCAGTTTGAGAGGTTGATCAAAAAATATAAAGGTCTATTTCCTGATGTTCCAAAGAGAGTTTCTATAGCTTCTCATGATGTCGATGTTGGTGATGCCAAACCAATAAAACAGCATCTGTACCGGATGAATCCTGAAAAGAGAAAGATTGCTGAGAAAGAGGTTGAGTACATGTTAGAACATAATATTATTAGACCCTCTAACTCAGATTGGAGTTCACCCTGTGTGCTAGTTCCAACACCTGATGGAAGTACTAGATTCTGTACAGATTATCGCAAAGTCAATGCTGTAACTAGGACTGATGTGTTTCCAATACCTAGGATTGATGATTGTATCGATAGAGTAGGGCAAGCAAAGTTTCTGACCAAGATTGATTTATTGAAGGGTTATTGGTGTGTGCCTTTAACTGAGAGGGCCAAGAGCATCTCTGCTTTTGCCACACCATCTGGCTTATACCAGTATGAAGTCCTACCCTTTGGCATGAAAAATGCCCCAGCCACATTCCAAAGGATGATACAGTCTACAATCGCCAGATTGCCACACACGGGTGTGTACATCAATGACCTGATCACATGGAGTGACTCCTGGGAAGAACATCTGAAAGATGTAGAGATGTTGTTCCAGTGCTTGGCCCAGGCTAACCTGACTGTTAACCTGAACAAGAGTGACTTTGGTTGTGCTACTGTCACGTATCTTGGCTACGTCATAGGCCAGGTTAAGGTGGCACCCATAAGTGCTAAAGTCCAAGCCATCATGGACTTTCCAGTTCCTGACAACAAAAAACCTTTGCGCTGCTTTCTTGGAATGATCGGGTACTACCGCAAGTTCTGCAAGAACTTTGCTGAGATTGCTCTCAGTCTCACCAACCAACTGAAAAAAGGCGTAAAGTTCACTTGGGATGAAGCATGCCAAAGAGCCTTCGATCGCCTGAAGTCTCTGCTGTGTCACTTCCCTGTGCTCAAATGTCCTGACTTCAACAAACCGTCCTCCATCGTGGTCGCTGCTAGCGACCAAGCTTGTGGATCTGTGCTCCTACAGATAAGTGACTCTGATGACATTGAGCATCCCGTAGTATACTTCTCCAGGAAGTTCAATCGCCACCAAAAGAACTATTCCACAATGGAGTAGGAGCTGTTGGCTCTGGTTCTATCCTTACAACACTTTGAGGTTTATGTTTGTACCGGGCAAAAGCCAATGATTGTGTACACTAGTGATGCGTGGGTCGAGGTTTTTTAACACCCGCACCAACCCGACCCGACGTGACAGCTAAACCGCCCCGCCCGCCCCGCTAAAGCTCGCACTGATTTTCAACCCGAACCCAACCCGACTCGACACAAAAAGGAGGCGGGGCGGTTTAGCTGTCACGTCGGGCTTTTGGCTTTTGGCTTTTGGCTGGAATTCTGAATACAAAGTTTAGGTTCTGTCTATTAATTGAACCTTACCGTGATTTCTGATCTTTGCACCAAACGAAATGGCATCAGGCAAAATATTGCAAACAGGCTGTTTTATTGGAACAAAATTAACATGACAGTGGCGCACTGGCGCAATCGCCTACTCTCCCATACAGTGTTGCAATATCCTGTCTACGAGGAAATTTTATTTTCCTCGTATATTTATTTCAAGATTGTTTTGGGGGGGCTTTTAGGCTATTTTTTCTACACAGCTTATAATGTAGGCCTAAGCGTATTTTTTCCCAAACTATGCAAAAACAAGATCACGTCAACAGTGCCAGGGTTTAAGCGATTACGGAGCGCTTCCAGAACACAGCCAGCTCGCTTGTTGCGCTCGTTGCTGGGACGCAGAGGACTGCTTTAGCCACCATGGAGTTTTACACGATTATTCTTTGTCTCATGCGATGGTAATCAATAAGAGCAAAACTAAGTTGATGACCATACATGCTCCAGTAATGACAAGTTACCTCTTCGTTTGGGTGATATGTGTATAGAATGGTGTTATAGATACGTATATCTAAGAAGTGTGTTTACTGCTGATGGCAGCTCACACTCTGCTGTCAGAGAACACGTAGCTGATAAACGGAAGCACATCAACAAGTTGATTTTATTTTTTAATAAAAATTGTAATATGCCTTTCACTGTAAAGTGGCGAAAAAATGTTTTTGTCTATGTGTTGTTTGGACCCACAGGTCAATAAAATTACTACTACTATATAATATTTCGGTGCTGACTGCAGAACGATATATAAGATGAACTATCATTAAACCTTTAGATCCTAGTCTAATCGTGGAGGATTAAGCCGCGCACCAGTGAGTGCGTGTACATCAAGAGTAGGAAGAGGGAGAGGTACAAATGGCATTCTATCCTGCTTAAGGTGGCGTTACATCATTTGACAAGAGCATATTATCTAGGCTGTATGTCTAGAGCCCTCAAGTGGCCGATAGCCTATTATACTTTTTATTCGCAATTTCGTGGGAATTAGATGTCGCCACTGTTTGGCCCAACCCGCCCGCACCCGCTAAATGATATAAAAATATCGACCCGCCCCGCCCGACCCGCGGGTCAACCCGCGGGACCCACGGGTTCCGGGCCAACCCGCGCATCACTAGTGTACACTGACCACAATCTGTTAATGTTTTTGAGTAAGATGAAAAACAAGAATCGTAGATTGTTGAATTGGAGTTTGATTTTACAGGAGTTCGACTTGGAAATTAAGCATGTGAAGGGTACAGACAATGTAATTGCTGATTGCTTATCCCGTGTTTGAGTATGTGTATAGAGGCCTATATCCCATGTGTTAATTAGCATATTGAATACTATATATATATATATATATATATATATATATATATATATATTAGGGCTGTCGCTATAATTAATCGCGATTAATTTAAGCGCAATAAAAGTAACTGCCACTATGAGGCATACAGACGAGCTTGCTTATTACCTTTTCTATGACACTCACCTAATGCGGTCATTTGAAATGCTTCCGGGAATAAAACTGTGATTTGAAGTCCGCTAATTACCAGCGAGGTTGGACAGCCTCCATCGCCTTGGCATAATTAGCTCACCTTAAATCAATTCCCGTGTACTTTGCCTGACTTGCAATCAAGCCATTTATTCAGCCAACTGACAAATCAAAACCAAAATGTGGCCTATAATGATTAAGAAAAGATAATGAGAACCTAACCTGGCTGGCGCGTTATATTAAAAGATTTTCAAACTCGTTAACAATTTACATGTCATGTTCTATACCCTTAAACAAAATGTTTTCCACCTTCACTGTTGGTTATTTAGATGCTCAAAAGTAATTAAATAATAAGTGCTATGAGTTACATTATTTTAAATTACTCTCGTTCAATTAGCTAATAAAAAATGCCTCAAATTTGCGGCAAAGACTCGGCTGAACGTTAATTGCCAAATCTTCGGTGCATTTGACTATTGCCTGCAATGCAAACGTATTCACTCTCACATTCATGTTCGGTACGCTTCACAAAATGTTTTACACTTCACGTAGCCTTTTTTTTTTTTTGAGAAATATCTTTAATAATGCATACAAAATTCCTTGATGAAAGGTGGAATTCAGAGGTCTGCTATTTATTCAGATTATTGAAATTTTTTCAATCTAACACAGCAACCTGGTTAGGTCTGCCTGCTTCTCATTATCACTTCCTAATCATTATACGCCACATTTTGATTGTGATTAGTCAGTTGGCTGAATAAATGGCTTGATTGCAAGTTAGGCAAAGTACGCGGGAAATTATTTAAGGTAATTGTGCTAAGGCGATGGAGGCTGTCCAACCACGCTGCTAATTAGTGGACTTCAAATTACAGTTTTCTTCCCGGAAGCATTTCAAATGACCGCATCAGGTATGTGTCATAGAAAAGGTAATAAGCAATCACGTCTGTCTGCCTCATAGTGGCAGTTACTTTTATTGCGCTTAAATTAATTGCGATTAATTATAGCGACAGCCCTAGTATATATATTTATGTTATGTTAAGTTTCTTGAGTTCGGCCATTGGAATTTGATCCCACTCTTAATATAGGTTTAATATGGAGAGATTTGGGTCTCCTTTGACAAACTTTGTTTAATTATACACCAAATGTTCTCAATTGGTGAAAGATCAGGACTGCAGGCAGGCCAATTCAGCACACAGACTCTTCTACTATGAAGCCATGCTGCTGCAATAGCTGCAGTATGTGGTTTTGCACTATCCTGCTGAAATACACAAGGCCTTCCCTGGAATAGATGTCTTCTGGAAGGGAACATATGTTGTTCTAAAACCTTTATATACCTTTCAAAATTCATGTTGCTTTTCAAAACATGCAAGTACACCATATCCACTAATGCATCCCCATACCATCAGAGATGCTGGCTTTTGAACTGAATGCTGGTAACAGGAGGGGTGGTCTTTCTCCTCTTTAGCCCAGAAGACATGATGTCCATGATTTCCAGCCAGAATGTCAAATTTGGACTCATCTGACCACAGGACACTTTGCTACAGTCCATTTTAAATGAGCCTTGGCCCACAGAACATGGCAGTGCTTCTAGATCACGCTCAACAAAGGCTTCCTTTTTGCATGATAGAGTTTTAGTGGCATCTTGCTAGGGAATCAGGTAGACACCAGATGCGGGGAGATGGGAATGAGGATTTTATTAAACAAAACAAAACAAAACAGGCACGAGGGCCAACGAAAAACTTGGCCCAAAGGGTTGCAAAAGACAAACTAAGGTAAGCTACACAGAGCAAAGAACTAAAGAGCTAAAAAGGCAAAAACAAAAAACCACTGGAAACTCCAGGGAGATAAGCAGGAACAGAAATAATCAGCAATACTAAGGCTATATACAAAAACGAGAACAAGGCTTGGGAACATGAACGTGAGCGTGAACTAGAGAACAAAACTTGCACATGGAATGAGACTTGGAAACAAGAACTTGAACATGGAGCGAGACGCAAGACACTGTCTGCCAGCCAACTTCCACCGCATCCAGATAAAGGCTTTAGAAATCATGACACATGAAGGGCAACACCTGGAGAAGGAGAAACAAGAGGCATGGCAAGATCAAGACATGGACAGAGATTGGATGACATGACCTGCTCATTAAGAGAATGAGCGTGCTCAGCTTAAGTACCAATTAAGTATGCAGTTTGAAAGCAGCATGAATGTTCAGAACAGAAAAGCACAGCAAGACTTGAAATAGCAAAGCAGGAATCATGACAATAAACTCCCTGTCTAAATTAGTAGTATTAGTAATGTGCCTATCTAAGAATTACACCGACCCAGTGAGTGTTAGTAAATGTTAGTAACTTAAAAACAGTTAATTGCCAATTAAGCTTAGACAGCCCCGAATCAGCACAGCACAGAAGGAAGGGGAAATACCAAAGCCAACCATAGCTCAGGAATGTGCAACAACGAAGGCACGGGGCGGAACGCAGACAAGCGGTGGAGAGGCTTGGCAGACCTGGCAAAAACAAAAACATGCAAAAGTAAAAACGTGGACAATGAATGTGAAACATGAAATACTTGATCCTGATATAAGAAACTGTTAAAACTGTGACTATGAACATGACTATGGAACATGAAACTATGAACTATGAAATCTAGAACATGAAACTGTTAAAACCATAAGCAATACTGTTCTGGCCAAAGGCCAGAACCCCGGAACACAACACATCTGTAGATGGTACGGTGAACTGTGTTTACAGACAGTGGTTTCTTGAAGTATTTCTGAGCCCATACAGTAATGTCAATGAGAGAATCATGCCGGTGAGTGATGCAGTGGTGTTTGAGGGCCAGCAGATCACAGGCATCCAGTGAAGGTCTTCGGCCTTGTCCCTTACACAGAGATTTTTCCAGTTTCTCTGAATCTTTTGATGATGTTATGCACTGTCGATGATGAGACCTTCAAAGCCTTTGAAATATGATGTTGAGGAACATTGTTTTTAAAGTATTCTACAATCTTTTTACACAAGCCTTCACAGGTTGGAGAGCCTGTGGCCATCTTTACTTCTGAGACTCAGCCTTTCTAAGACATTCCTTTTATAGCCAATCATGTTACACACCTGATGCCAATTAATGTAATTACTTACTAAATGCTCTTTCAGCTGATATATACAGCGTCCTCCATAATTATTGTCACCCCTGGTTAAAATGTGTTAAAAGCCTTAAAATAAATTTAATTTTTGTTGCAGAAGCATACTCTGACACTGAAAATAGTAAAAAAATGTAACCTTCAGCTCAAGTGAATTTTAAGGCCATTTCTCTTATCCATGCTTCAACATGGGAAAGACAAAGGAACACACCATTCAAGTAAGGCAGATGTGTGTCGACCTTCACAAGACCTTCACAAGAAAATTGCCACTCGCCTGTACCTGCCCATATCTACTATCAGTGGAATCATTAAGAAGTTTAAAACAACTGGAACAGTGGTAAACAAGCCTGGATGAGGACATAAGGTTATTTTGCCGCCACGCACAGTGAGGAGGATGGTAAGAGAAATAAAAAGTTCTCCAAAGCTCACTGTTAAAGAATTGCAACCAATGGTAGCATCTTGGGGTCACAAAGTCTCCAAAACAACCATCAGGCGCAATCTACATGCCAACAAGCTGTTTGGGAGGCATGCACAGAAAAAACCTTTTCTCACTCACAATCATCAACACAAACGTCTGGAGTTCGCTAAGTGGTACTGAGACTTCAACTGGGACTGTGTGCTTTGGTTAGATGAGACCAAGATAGAGCTTTCTGGCAACAAACACTCTAAGTGGGTCTGGCAGAACACAAAAGATGAGTATGCAGAAAAACACCTCATGTCCACTGTGAAGTATGGGGGAGGATCGGTGATTCTGTGGGCCTGTTTCTCTTCCAGAGGCCCTGGGAACCTTGTTAGGGTGCATGGCATCATGAACGCTTTGAAATACCAGGACATTTTAAATCAAAATCTGGTGGCTTCTACCTGAAAGCTGAAGATGGGTCGTCACTGGGTCTTTTTTAGGACCCTAAACATGTGGCCAAATCTACACAGAAATGGTTCACCAGACACAGAATCAAGCTCCTCCCATGGCCATCTCAGTCCCCAGACCTCAACCCCATTGAAAACCTGTGGGGTGAGCTGAAGAGGAGAGTGCAGAGGAGAGGACCCAGGTCGTTCGATGATATGGAGAGATTGTGCAAAGAGGAATGGTCGAAGATCCCTCTTTCTGTATTCTCCCATCTAGTGAAACATTATAGGAGAAGATTAGGTGCTGTTTTTTTGGCAAAAGGGGGTTGTACAAAGTTTTAACATCAGGGGTGCTAATAATTGTGACACACATGATTTGATGTAAAAGAATTATTTCTTAATGTGGGATTTTTTTCCCATTGAATAAATGCACTTGAATTAAAGGTTGGATTTTCCTCTTTTTTTCATTGTGGTCCTAAATTATTTAGAAAAAACTGAATTTATTAGAAGCTAAAGAACACATCTTAACCAGGGGTGCCAATAATTATGGAGAGCGCTGTATATAATTCATTCAGCTCTTATATATTAATAGCTTTTTCAGCCCTTTTTTGACCGTGTCCTAACTTTTTTGAGAGCTGTTGCAACCAGAAGATTTGAAATTAGCTCATTTCGTGGATAAGAATGTTAAATGTTTCAGTTTTAACATTTGAAATGTTATCTGTGTTCTATTGTAAATAAATTATTGGCTCATGTGATCTTAAAGTCATTGCATTTTGATTTTATTCACAATTTACACTTTGTCCCAACTATTTTGGAATAGGAGTTGTATTTTCACTGAATAACAACGAAATTACGTTTGAAGAGAAAGTGCGCCGGGCTGCTGCAACGTCGCGCTGCCAACTCCACTTCCTTCTTCGAAAATTAACACAGAAAAGAAACATATTGATGACATCAGACATAATAATGCACATCCAGTTTATAACACGACACACTGGAAACGCGGAGGAATTTTTTCAAGGGAATGGGGGTTATGAGGAGTGGGGGACGAACAGGTTAATGCAAATGCCGGAGGCAGCCTTGATCTGAAAAAAAGGAAAAAAGAGGGGGTAACAGGACAAACCAAGACAAAGAAAGAAGACGCAGGCAGGAGCAGAGATAGAGTGCGGAAGAAGGAATATTCTTATTATTCATGTTAACCACTACTCTGAGACATTGTTCAAAGCTAAAAAGAGTGTTAAATTAAAAATTGGTGGTGATTAATGGTTTTTGTAATAATTTAAGAAGCAGTTAATACAGACTGGTCAAATTTGACTGGGAACACTAAAGTACGGGGAGGGGCGTGAACACGACAGGAGAGTTAGTGACCATAAGGAGTCAGTAACCACTCCCACATATGTCCACCACTTTTGAGTCCTCCTGGTGACTCAAGTCTTCACCAAGCTGGATCTCAGGAATCAGCTTGCCACTGAGAACATCTGAGAACGTGGAGTGGAAAAATGTACTCAACAGCCCTACAGGCCACTATACCTGAACATAACATTCAGGCTCTTTCAAAGCATTTTTCAGAACCTAGTAAATGATGTGCTGCGCAACATGCTGGGGCTGTTTGTAACATTTACTTGCATGACATCCTGATCAACCCACAGAATCTCTCAGAACACATCCACCATGACAGACAAGTCCTGCAACACCTCCTGGATAATTTTTTTTTAAAACTGAGACATGAATTCCATAAACCATCAGTGAGCTTTCTTAGATTCATATTCTTCGACGAGGGGATCTCTATGGACTATGGAAAAGTCAAAACAGTCATTGAGCGACCCTCTCTGCAGAAACATAAAGATTCCCAAAGATTCCTGCGCTTCTGAGCAATAGCAGCCCCCCTCACAGCTCTCACCCATAGATATATATATATATCGAACACTAGATTGCTGATAGGGTACACTCAATTGAAACATCTGATCTAAGAGCCTATACACCCGGAAGTAAAATTCGCTCATAAACTCCCATTCATTTTCGCCCACTTCAAAACTAGGCTTATGCCGTCGGAGCCGATGGCTGGGGGTATTATCCCCGAACGCCTCCAATCCTCCAATTCTCCAATCCCTGAATAGACCTTGAATAGACTTTCATTTGAACTTAATTTCAGGTCAATTGGACAAATGGTTCTGAAGATATGGCCAAAATGGTAATTTTCCATCACAAAGCGCCACCTGGTGGCAAAATATTGAACCATACAGGTATGATGTCATCATGTGACACGTTGTGAGGTCATGACCTTGCAGTTGCACATAGTTTCATGTCAACTGGACAAATAGTTCCAAAGATATGGCAAAAATGGAGAATTTTATGTGACAATGCTCCACTTTGTGTCAAAATTTTGAACCAAACAGGTATACTGTCATCACGAGACACATCCTCAGGTCATGACCTTTCGTTTGCACTTGATTTGAGGTCAATCGGACAAATATTTCAAGAGATATGATAAAAACTGATTTTTTTTTTTGGCCCCTGGTGTCCAATCTAGAAATCGTAAATTGTCCAAAATCGAATCAGTTCTTCCTCTTTATGATACTTACCTATATGCAAAACTTGAAATTTCTAATTGAAATATTACTGAAGTTATGGCGTTAACACGTAGTGCGGCGGCGGCGGTCGGAATAAAAACATGATACCCCCGGAACGCCAACCAGTGTTCGGGGATATAATTACGTTTTCAAAAACACTTGTGTACGAGTCGGTGTTATTTTGGTATCGCTGTGCAGAGCAAAATTTTGTTTCCCTAAATATGTGTTTTTCGGAGGGTGGAAAGCGGCACACTTTCTAAAGTGAAGATCAAAATGTGACTCCGTGTTAACGTTAAAGTGCAGCAGAGAAGTGACGTTAACGCGACCGAGGCTTTACCTCTGATAAGATAATTGCTTGGAAGTTATCGCCGTCATAAGAAACGTCGATGAATGTCCGTATAGGTGATCAAATTACACTCTGGTTTCCTCACTTCATTGTACCCTGGTTGACCATTTGATATCAACCGCATTGTTTATATTGAATCATATGACTAATGCCAACGTTGATAAAAGGAAGCACTAGTGAAGCCTTTCCTCTCTTGTCTTTTGGAGCTCTGCATAAAACAAACAAAGTGACTTGTCCACTGTTTTAAATATTATGCGGGTAAGAAGTATTGTCATTGAATGTCAATTACAAGTAACTAGCTAGCTTGTTGGCCACCTTTTTAATTGTATTCACCACTAAGGCAATGCAGTCTCCACGACGCCCAGGTAGCTCCCTGGTGACCTTTATCAATCGCTAGCGTTCGCTTTGAATCAACGGTCTGTTCAAGTCAAGCTGGCACAAAATGCAATTTTTTTTCTATTAAAGTGACAACTTTGCATTTATACGTTAACTTACGCATGAAACGTTTTATTACAGCTCTTCAAATAAATATTGCTGCAAAAGGCAGCCGCACATCTCGGCATTTTCTCGCTTGTATTGACTTATTTGAAATTGGCCTCATAGAAAACCATTCATTTATGTGAAGAAGTTGGGTTTTCCAATATGGCGGACGGGTGCTTCACTTTGGATAATGTAAATATGACGACATCAGTGATCTAGTGTTCTAAATATATATATATATATATATATATATATATATATAGATGCTCTCACCTCTACTTCTGTCAAGTTTTTCTGAAGCTCTGAGGCTCAGACAGATTTCCAAAACTTCAAAGAGAAGTTTTCTAGTACACCTTTGCTCATTCTGATCCTCAACTGCCAATTTATTGTGGAGGTGGGCAGCCCTGACTCTGGGGTTGGCGTTAGATTCTGTCAAGTCTCCGCTAGTGACCAGAAGATGCACCGCGTGCACGCTGTCGGTCACCAAGAACTTCTAGCTAGCTTTCCCCAGTGAAGTAGCACCACTGGCTGGAAAGGTTTCAAATTCCTTACCTATTTTGCACTGACCATAGATATCCGTAGTATCTGATTCTGCCAACCAATTGAACCCAGATGGTCAGTGTTCTTTCACTGCTCCCACCACCCCAGAGCGAAAAACACCAAGCCTACAGTCAGTATTTGAAAGCTAATTTTGTTTTTCTATTTATTTCTAGTTTTTGTATTTATTCTTTAGTGTTGTTTTTGTTGTTATTTTGTTAATTCCATTCATTCTTATACTCCCACTCCACCGGGTGAGGGAATATTGCAATCGCCCGTCTGTCCAGCGGTCTGTTCACAATTTATTGTTTTCAGAATACAGTACAATTTTTGTTGGATTCTTTTCATTTTTGTTTTGTGGGTGATATGCAGAGGATCTCAGCTGATTTTGGTGTTGACTGGAAAATCTTTAGTGGAGCAGTGGTACCGAACTTAGCCCTGTATAAGGCTAATACTGTATGTAGGTTGTTCACACTCAACGGGGTAAAAAATTTTGTTGAATCCTTTTATTCTTGCTTTGTTGGTAAGTAGTGATAAGGTGATGATTGAAAAAATTTCACAAAATTCACCGAATTTAGCACATCCCTATATATGGCTAACTACCCCACTCCACCAAGGGAGGAAGAGCGAGAATATTGTAATTGCCTCGGTTTTGCATTTATTACTTGCCTGAGTCCGAGGAATCTTGGATTGGCAAGTATATTACTCTGTTTGTTTGTTTGTGTGTGTTTGTTTGTTTGTTTGCACTGTGGTGTCCACAGTTTCAGCTCAATTTCACTCATATTACATGATCAACATAGGACAGCCACTGGGCAGGCACTGCACTATTTTGGTGACTCTAGGTCAAAGGTCAAGGTCAAGGTCACACAACAGGTCAAAAACATATAAGAAGCCATATTTTTTGGTTCTAATCATCATAGACACTTCTAACCAAGTGCATACTCAACACCGGGCAGGCACTGTACTATTTTGGTAATCTAGGTCAAAGGTCAAGGTCGCACAAAAGGTAAAAAACGCATAAGAAGCCATATCTTTGGTTCTAATCGCCGTACAGACTTCTATCCAACTGCATACTCAACATACGACAGGTACTGGGCAGGCACTGCACTATTTTAGTGAATCTAGATCAAAGATCAAGGTCACACAAAATGTCAAAAACACACACACACAACGTGGCCATAGCTTTGGTTCAAATCGGTGTAGAGACTTCAAACTAAGTGCATAATTTGTTGATAAACTCAAAGCCTGCGTTACCTGACCTAAGCACTGCATTTTTTTTGGTATATCTAGGTCAAAGGTCAAGGTCACCTAAGCAGTGCTCTATTTTCGTTTATTTCTTTGTCTGTCTGTCTGTTTGTGTGCACTCTACAGGCCACAATTTTCACATTTTCTTGACCAAACTTGATGACAACATTGACTAGCCTTGTGGCCACAGACCAGTCTCTTTTCGAGGTCAAAGGTCAAGGTCACCAGAAAGGTCAAAAACAGATTTTGGTTCATAACTTTGCTACTATTACAGCTAGAGACTTCAAACCAGCTCCATTCCATTCATTCTGTTTCTGAGATCTGTGAATGATTCCAGCAAGTTGTCATTCCTTGAATGGCTGTTCATTTATTTGTTAGTTTGTGTCTTAACAAGATTACGAGATAACCACCATTTCAATTTATACTAAACTTGGCCAAAGGTTTGAATCGATCCCATTAAATTTTGGAAAGAATTGGGTCAAGGTCAAGGTCGAAGGTCACTGAAAAGGTCCAAAAGATCCTTTTTTGCCTGCCCTTTGACCTTGAGCGACCGCAAAAGGCCTTGAGAGTTAAGAAGGCGATATCTCAAGGCTATAGTTACTTGGTTGCTAGTGATCACACATGGGAATTTAAATATGGCATGTAAAATGACATCATGACCTATGACCTTGAGTGACCTTGAAAGGTCAAACCCAAGTGCACAAAAACTGGATCAACTCATTGAACAGCTAAAATATGTGCGAGTGGCAGGGTTTGCCGTGCCTGACATTGCATCTTGTATGCACCTTGTTCTCACTCTACAGAGAGCGAGTTTTGCTGTATCCATTACGTTTGTTTTATTGGTCAATATTGATATGAAGCAGGCCTGGACTGGCCAACGGGAGATACGGGAGTTTTCCCAAAGCGCCGGTATATGCTTGGCCTGCTGGCTGCCACCTGCATCTCGGGTTTATTTTTCCCCTTCTACAGACTGCTGGTTGACCGGCGTCTCGCGACTCGCAGCTGTCTGACTTTTTTTTCAGGCCAATCATGGGCCACTCAGGCCAGAAGCATATGAGTAGGACAACATGTCGATTGGTTTGTTTTGATTAACACCCACCCCAACAGTCCGTCCGTGTCAACCACACAGACAGCGTGTGTGTGGAGGAGGAGGTGTGTGTGTCACATGTGTGTCTGTGCGGTACCTGCAGGGCTCTCAAGTCTCGCGCATTTCAATAAGTTCACACGCTCTCACGCCACACTTGACATTTCTCATGCTGAGAAGTGATAAAACTCGCCGCACATTAGTAACATAAACTGTGAAAGAGATTAGTAACCTATGAATGGATGAGGCGAAGGCAGACGGCTCTGCTTGAATCAGCAACCTATCAGCCAATCAGAAAATGGTATTTCTTGTTGCCAGGTGAAATAGCAGCACCGTAATCATGTCTTCTACCCGCGGGCAAATGCTATTGTGTGCGCACGTCAAAGAAGAGCTAGAAGTAAAAGCCCGAAATCAGGTAATCACTTCATCACTTTTTTTTTCAATAACTGCTAATTGAAGTCGTGGAACTATGTAGGATATTTGCTTTATGGATCATTTTTTACCTCAGTTTAACAGCTTTGGACGGTTATGGTTAGATGAATTGACTTCTAACTTGTTACGGGGAGAGTGGGGGCTCTCTGCCCTCCACGTAGTGTATTTTGGCTGAAAACAAACCCAGCTCCGTTCCGGTGTCAGAGGTGGTACCGCAACATCCCTTGTTTGTGACTGACAAAACGATACAAATACCTTTAATTTAGCTTTTATTATACTGGGGAGTCCCAATGAAATAATAAAAAAAGCACAGATATTGGGGTGAATGAAGAGTCACTTATTTCAGTTTACTGACAGTAGTGAATATTCAATAGCTGATCCTGGTCTGCCATCTAGTGATAGACTATTGTAACTGCGTGTATAAGTTTGCAGCTCCACGTCCACTGGCGGACACATCTGCACAAAGATACACCGTTAATTAAATTTATATTTTAATTTGAAATGAGTAACTAAGTTGCCAGTGTCAAAGTAACAAAGTGAAAGTATACTACTTAAATACTGTAATTAAGTACATACTATGCACCTTTGAAAATGGGCGTATCGTGCACTCCCCCGAAGAAAATCTCACTCTAGCCTGCATTCAAAACGAGAGCCATGTACCTGCTGCTGAGGAGAGGGGAGGAGAGGAGGACGACTTGAGAATGGACCCCCCTAAAAAGAGGAAGGGCGGCGCGGAGAGGGAGAGAGATAAAAAGAGGAAGGCACTCAAGGATGATGCGACCAAATGCCAAAAATTAACAAGTTTATTTAGGCCCTCCCCCCAGCCATGACCGCGCTATCCAAAAAAAGATCCGTTAGTGTCAGACTCTGCCAGTCAGTTTTCTAAAAAAAAAAAAAAACAAAACAAAACACTGGTTCTCTTCAGACACCTTGTACACGTTTACATAATATGTTTGCTGTCTGTTGACTTGCTGTGATGTATCCCAGCCCATACATGAAAGCTATTGTGTATTCCAGCTTCGGATTTAGGTTGTAGTTCATTAGTATTTCCTTAGAATCTATTAGTCAATGCTATACTCCCATTCTGTATTATACAGTCATCCTTGTGTCTCTCAGTGCGTGCAGCATGCACGTGTTCTGTGTGTTCAAAGGCCTTCCTCATAGTAACTTGATTAATCATTTGATTTGGACTTAGGCTAGTTGTCTTTGGTTAGGTTATATTGCAGGCTATACGTAAAAAGTACTTGCCAGTGAGGCACAGATTTGCAAATATGCGCCTTGCAGAAATGTAACATTATCTGGACTTATGTATTGACAAAGGGTTTTTTTTTTACTTTTTGCCTTAATTGTCAGTTTGCGTTAATGTTCTTGCAGCTGTTAATGTTTGGTTTTGATTAATGTGAAAGCTGAGGTTTCTGATGTTTCGGGAATATGTTGTGTGTCTGTCTGCAAGTGTCTGTTTGCAACAAGCTACAGGCTTGTTAACATTAGTTACATTATCAGACAAAGCCGTTGATATTCTACATATGACGTTTTATGTACTGAATAGCTTTAACCTTGGCATTACTTATGTAAAACCTTCATTCTCTTCTGTCAAGTGTGCTTGTGGATATTGCTGAGGATTGCTGTGGTACTGTATTGCCATGTATATTCCAACCTTAGATTGTAGGTCCCAAATGTGTACTTCTGTTTGGAATGCCAAAAACATACTTGTGTGTGTGCGCGTGTGCCCATGCATGTGTGTAGGTGTGAACGTACGCGTGGGCAGGGAGGCCTGCTGAATGACTGACTCCTGGCCTGAAAAAGTCTCCCAGTCCGGCCATGATATGAAGAGTACTGTTTCTGGTGATGATCAGACAATTTTTCATGTTGGGTCACCGAATTTAGCACATGCTTATGCACGGCTTATAGATGAAAAAAGTACTACTCAATGAGGGAATGGCTTAGATATAGCTTGTTCTCGATCATGGCACAGTTCTGGTTGAATCTTTTTGTTAAGTGGGACAATTTGTGATATTATGGTAAGATCTTTATTAATTTTGTTTGCCGATGTTCAATTTTGCATCTATTTTTAGTCAGATAACATACCATCGACAAGGCTGCCATGTGGGCGTACCACACTTTGCCTGGCTATCGTTTTATTCATTCCCTTGCTGATACCGATGCCCCTAGTCATACTTCCCAGCTCATACACACCTTGTCATCTTTACCTTTAATATAGCCGTGCTTCTGCTGTCTTTCTAAATCTGTTGCCTTTTCTAAGTCACTCGAGAGCCTTTGTATTTCTCACTGTTATTCTTTATGGTTCCAATTAGTTTTATCCACAGCTCGCCACTTTGCTGGGCCTTTTTGTATCAAGATTTTCTGGTCTAATTTATGGCTCGTTCTCGATGCGCGATTCTGTCTCCTCCCTGTATTTGGCATTATCATTGTTTGGCATTTGTCCCTTGGCTTATGTTTTGACTTTGATTTGGATTACCTTTTCTGTGCTGCAAGTCGCCCAATTTTTCTAAAGAACTAGATTGTGTGACCCGAGCATAAAACTTGTGAAACTGACTTTCTGTCTGTGCTGGAGTCCCAAGTCTACCAGTGTACTTCACTATTGCACTAGTGTCAAGAACACGCTGAAACCAGCAGGCCCAGTTTTTCAGAAGATGAATCCTTTCATGCATGGAGGTCACTACAGTGTACAGCTGCTTAAAAGTGTTTTTTTCTATATATATATATATATATATACATATATACAGTACAGCGGCCGTTAAAACCAAAGAGACGGCGTTAGTTCACGCCCCGTTATCTCGAACATTTCGCCCTTCTTACCCATTTCTAACCAAGATCTAACCAACGAGCCGTATCACAGGACAATTTACCACCAGTAATAACCACATGTGGCTCCGCGGAACTGAATGTAGTACCGCGTGTAAGTTATAGAATAAAGGGCATTTTCACCATTAGAATTATGTGTATTTGCCGTTATGTATTTTAACATCTTTTTATTTTCTCTTGCAGCGAAAGGGCAAGTGAGAGCTTATGCGACCTCTGGAAAGCGCGTGGCTGATCCTCTGTTTAAAAAGCCTAGCATGAACAAGAAAAAAAATAGCCTATTATGAAAAATTCGACAGCGAAATATCAGAAATTGTGTTCTTGAAACAAATTTTTTTGGTATTTTAAATATGTCTTTTTATTGCAGAAACTGTGATTCTGAGAGTTTGTGGGTAGATCTTCAGCGAAGTTTGCCGCAATTGATTTATTGGTTTTGAAAAGCCAGCCGCAATATAAATAAACAAATTGGCAATATACAGCTTAATAGCCTGTGAGCTTATGCTGACGTTATTCTCCGAAATCATGCGTTTTCGGACCTGCAGAGGTGTGAGGTTGTCTCTCGCCAAGGAGTCAATCTTTGTCCTAAACTTGGAAATGCGTCGTATCGTGACAGGTTCCATAGTTGTGAATGTGATGTCAGTTTATGGTTGGGCATTTTATAGAGAATTGTTGCCACGCGCTGACCAGGTCATTAATTCTTTAATAAGCTACAATGAGCTGAAAGGAAATATTAGGGTGACAATCAGTGATAAATAGAGATGACACGAACTGAGCTGTATTGAATCAGTGCCAAGTGTATCCGCCTTTAATTTCGTGAATTCAGTTTACGAAAGAGCTATTCAGTTTTAAGTGACAATGTCCTTTAGAGAAAAGATATTGAGCAGATTTTTTTTGAAATTCCGTTTCCTTATTGATAGATATAGAATAAGCTTACTAAACATCATATGTAAGGTTCTGCAAATAGATTATTTTGCTTTTTTTTAGTGCATTCAAGAGTCGTTATGGTCGAACTAAATTCATATTGTACGCAATTATTTTATAGTTGCAAGCTTTGCGAACATTATGTTTGAACATCTGAATGGTTATCTGAATGGTTATGAGAAGTCTTTAAAACAAATACAGACGATGCAAAACGTTTTGAAAAATTGGTTAAAAATTGCCAATTAGCATTTTAAAACGAAACAGTATATAAATCTAAAAACATTCAAGTTCTTTCCCTAAATGAATTTTACTGAGACGGGGTGCGAGTAATCTTCAATATACAGTGGGTTGACCGGTTCCGCAATTTGACCGATTCCGCAATTTGCAGAAATCAAACTTTTTTTTGCAGGAAAACGACTTCGCTGTCAGCCTTGAGTTTGACACCGCTAAAACGGTAAATTATTGTGGATTTAACTCTTAACTATCGTTTCGAGATATTCGGCTTCATAGAGAAATTAATCCCCGATAGGCCTAACTGTTGCTTGCCGTTGCAGCAGTAGGCTACCAAATCAACGCTTGTGATAAGGCGCACTGTGCAGTGTGTGGCCATTAAACACGTGCATTCCTGGGATTCATTACGTTATTACTGTCATTATGATCGGAAATTATCGTATAATTGACCTTATAAATCCCAATGTCGTAGGCCTAGTAGTGATACTTCTTCATCAACAACCATTGGTAGTGATTGCTTGTCATTTGACTAGTTCCGCAAACTCCATTTTGTAGGTTTTCAAACTTGTTTATTCTTGTTTGTTTTTTCTGAAATAATTTTATGAAAGTTTATTGTAGTCAGTGTGAAATAAAACATTTTCTCTCCCACCATAACTGTTTTTCTGTGGCTCAACGGGCTGATCATGACTCATGTCCTGTGTTATTCTGAACTTGTAGTCTCATCCTGATAATTTTAACGTAGCCTATAGGCCTACTTGGCATTTACTAGGCCTACTTGAATTGGAAAGAGTAGAAAGAATCACCCGTAGTCGCTGATAGCAGTTGAATATCGATGGATGCACAAATCATCGTGAACTGAGGTCAGAGCACGTGGATTCCAGATGACACAATGTCGACACACGGAACAGTTAGCCATAAATTTGACCAATTATTGTGATATGCCCTATAGAGTAAGCTAATGCTGGCTAAAATTGGTAGAAAATACATGTGTCTGTTTCGTTGTGGCCAGGGGCACGCAATAATGCCAATAAACAAAGAATATCATAAGTTCGGCCTGACAAAGGGCGCTGTTTGCGAAACTGGAAATTGTTTGCGAACCAATCAAAGGACGTGCCACTGAAAAATGACTCTGCAAGGCTTTATTCCTAAGGACTGAAGAAAACTAACTGATCCACAAAAAGCGTGAGTATTTCTGCAAATTCTTGAACAGATAACTTTCCGCCAGCTAATTCTGTATCGATACCAGACACTTCAAACAAATTCCATTTGCGGAACTGGTCCACGTCCTGTAGGAATGAATAGGCTATACTAAATTTCAGGTTTGCAACAGGAAAAATAATCTATTTCGGCACTTGAGTGTAAAATAGGCCTAATAGTACATAAAAGCATGTTTTATCTCCAAACATAAAATATTGCAGAAATGATACCTGACAAATAAAATCCTCACCAAAAATAGCATGATGTTTAATAATCCAATTGCGTATTATACCGTACTAAAGTTTTAAATAGGCCTAGTAGCACAGGTTGAGCAAACTCTATCGTCAAATATAAAAAGGTTTGCAGAAATGCTTACCGGCAACATCACCCCCACCAAAGCAAATTAATATTTTATGTAGGCTTATGTTACTTTTGCAATCATATATGGAAATAAATCGCCAACAAGCTGTGTCATTATCTACATGTACGGACTACTGTCAAACCGACCGTCCCAACGGCCATCGTGGCTCAGTTATAATCGCCCAGCTACCCCGTGCGCGGTAGGCGGCGGGAGGTCTTCTTTTGTCTTCATGCGCGTCAATACGCCGGTGTAACAACCCACTTTGAAAAAATTACGCAATTTGAAAATTTTTTTCAAAGTGCGTTAACATTTGGGACCAACTCAACGCACTTTGAAAAAAATTTTTCAAAGTGCGTTAAAATGTTGGTCCACCTCAACGCATTTTGAAACATTTTTCCAAAGTGCGTTAAAATGTGTGACCACCTCAACCCACTTTAAAAAAAAATTTCAAAGCTGGGGGGATGTCCCTTGTTTCAGACGTCGGCTGATCTTGTCTTATAGTCCATTTTCAGCCTCCCCCAAAGGCCAAGCCAGTTTGCGGAATCCTCCACTTGTGTTCTGCTTATTTTAATCCTACACGTACAGATGTTATTAAAGGGTATAGGCTAAGATATAGTTCCCGTAAATTTTGGTAAAATGTGTGCATATAATTATTTTGACAATGTTGGTTGGTCCCTTTTGCCCAAATCGGTGGTTCCTTTTACCCTAGGGGTCGGACAAAAGGAACCTGTCACATAGGCCCTAGATCTATATCCATATTTTCGTAATTTTCACTTTTTTACATTTGTTTGAGAGTAGATGTTTGACGGTTCATGGTATAGCTTAACAAAGTCTCTTTCTTACTTTATGTGACTGATTACCCTTTCTTACAAAATGGAGGAAAAGTGTTTCCTCTTGCCCCGTCTTCACCTAGACCTGGAGGGGGATGGGGGCCTTTCAACGCCGTTTCAGTATAGGCCTAGGCTACAGGGCCTACTATCAGATTATCAGGCAAAGTTAGACTAGTCTAATTTTTTATGTATTATTGGTGGGGGAACTGGGCGTCCTCAAACTGAAAAATTTGGAAATTAAAATGTCACTTATGCGTTTTCCTGGCATCTGGGAACAAAATATAATGCCTGAGAGTAAGCTAAAAATTGCTAAAAAAATGGCTAAAAAATAGCGAAGAAAAATGCTTTCATTGAAAAACGTGACATAAGGCCGAAAGTCAGACCGTTTATTCAATGCGCGGGGCTCTGTGGCTGTCTACAAACAACATTCATGTCGAATGCGAAAACTGCCATTTACCAATCTTTGTTAAATTGAATTTTTCAAAGGGCGTCACGATGATTGTTTTTAACGCACTTTGAAAAAATATCTCTTTTTTTCAAAATGCGTAGAGGTAGACCAACATTTTAACGCACTTTGAAGAATTTTTTCAAAGTGCGTTGAGTTGGTCCCAAATGTTAACACACTTTAAAAACATTTTTCAAAGTGCGTAATCTCCTCGAAGTGGGTTGTTACACGCCGGTCCTACTGCACGGCTGACGACGAGATTTCCCAGTTTTACTGAGAGTTTAACTCCCCCATACTGGCGGATTAATGACTTTTTCTTTGGTTTTAACGGCGGCTGTACTGTATATGCCAGCAATTTTGGGCACTGCTGCATATTAGTAAAAAAATCCTTACTGAGTTTATCATAGTTCATGCACGAGAGGGTTAATTTGCTCATCTGTGCTCATAGCAAAATAGACAGGGCACAATATATAGCAGTGACATTGAAGGATGGAAACAATAAATACCATAAGTGACAACTACAATATAGTTATATAACCAAGCAAAGCTCTTTATTTCTCAATTCCTGGAAATTCTGCTAAAATCTTGTCCCGTCAGAGGCTTTATAGAGGAGTGTGAGTTTTTATGACTGAAAGGTGTCAAGTCACAGACTGACCTCTCATTATTGGTGATGTGGAGCTTGCTGCTGAGTGAACAGTTTAATTTCAATAAAAGAAACAGTTGTTACAGACCACACTGAAATTCAGATCAAAGTGCACCGTCACCCGCACACCATAACGGGAACTAAATTTGGCACGCATAAACACACACACCCACAAACACACGTGCACATCCTGTTCTGTAAGAATACCCCCTACCAAAAACACAGCTTTCATGATGTTCAAAGCAAATGCACATTATTGTTTATAATTATAGAAATGAAACAAAGGAACAAATTGTCTGGCCCATTTTCCTCAATGTGCTTTATTTGGGCAGGATTTTTATTAAGGAAATTCAGCCACTGAGGAGAAACAGATATGAGAAAGCACTTCCTTCGTGTACTTTACACATCATAATAAACAAATGGTCACTGGGCCTTGTACTTGGGGTTGTGCACAGTGGTAATAGCACTCCTGTAGATAGGGTTGTCATCCTGTAATAAACAGAGATTTTGTTTAATGCTTCTGAGCATTTCATTGAAATTAAAAGCAAGGAAGATAAAACATTTTTAAATGGACACCTCAGAGTAACTATGGGCATTTTTTGAGCAATGAACTATACTATGTACATCTTTACTATAATCAGTAAGCATACAGCCATGAAAAAAACATTTCCCATTCCTGATTTGCTCATTATCACAAATTTCTAACACCGAAAGGCTTCAGATATGAAGGCAAAATGCAATATCAGACAAAATTACAGTATATTGAGCAAAAACAGAACATTTTTTCCACTTACTTAAATGACGGACATATTTTTCTTTGAGCTGTTTTCAACAGAATGTGGGTAAAAGAGAATTTACAAATCACTAAATTGTGTGGGGTTTTTTTGGCATCTCCAATCCTACCCAAATCTGGAATGCCCAATTAACCAACTATGTACAAGCCTTGTGCGAATGCGACCCCTTGTTGCCAATTCAGGAGAGAGGGACGGCTCACGGCTCTCCTCCGAAGCACGTGCCCATCAACTACTGCTTCTTTACACTCATTGGTTGAATCCTCGCATGTTCAGAACAAGGGCAGAGGATACTCAAACAAGAACAAGTTCAGGATCTTCCTGACACGCACTCGGCTGGCCAACAATGCCCGGCTTGAGCAACGAACAAAGAATCACTTTATATTTCCCTTCCCGGCAGTGCCTTCCCAATTTGCATCCCTGTAGCGCAATGGCCAATTGCGTGCTACTTCTGAAAAAGCTTCCGACCACTGTCGATTGGTATGACCGGGGCTCGAACCCGCGCCGTGATAGTCACCTCTGCTCCGCAATGCGGTGCTTTAACCGAGCGAGCTATCCAGCAGCTTAATTGTGTTTTTCTTTGCATATTGCATATTTTCCCAGTTGAAGTTTTACATTTTATTTAAAGTATCAAGTGTGGTAAATATGCAAGAACAAAGGAAATCAAGAGGACGGCATCATATTAAATAAATGTATATCATGCATTATATATATTCCTCAATGCTAGGAAATGCGTATTTGATGAAGCTCTATTTGGCATTACTCTAAAAACATCAATAACTACTGATAGGGTGTACCAATAGAAGCTGCAATACTACAGTACTGAATGGCACCACACAGTCTGCATTTGAAATGTATCTGACGATGAACTGTGGAGTGCAGAGTGGATAAATGCATTAAAGCAGTGTGGTGGAAAGCGCATTGCAGTACAGTGTAGTATGATGCTACACTGGACAGTGTGGTGCTCAGGCTGCAGTGCCCACCATGTCCCACTTGGCCTTCCCCAGTTCTTTTTGGAACCGTGCAAACTCTCTCCTGTCATGGATGGTGGTGAAGAGTTTCCACACCAGCAGCAGTACCAGGCCTAAGAGCACAGTGGACCCAGACACCAGCGCAGTGATGAGCACCACATCAGGGCCGGCTGGACACTCTGAAGGAGCGCAATACCACACAAGAATCAGGTCACGAGGCAATTCAAAGTGAGACAACTGACACAAAGTTTAATGTCTAGTTTGAGTACTATTTACATGTAAACCATTCTGAGGTTATCAGAGAGTTGCACCGTGATACCTCTGGTATTGCCTCGATTCTGTTCTCTGGCCTCTGTCTTCCACCCAGCCCAGTGGGGCGCAAAACGTAGTGCAAGTGCCTTTGCTACCAATGCCAATTTCCCGTCCAGCGTCCACGCTGCATAAATACCCAATACATTAACGCCAAATTGAGCGCCCATGGTCATGAAATGAGGTGCGCTCAGGCGCGTTGCTATCTTGACACCAAAAAAAGTGATCACGCTATTGACCAACAAAAACCTGGCCTAACCCGGTCCTTGTTTTGTTTCATGCCATGCATTGTACTTTGTCTCCCCTGTCTGGTCTCATGTCATGTGATTGCTCACTGCCCCAGTATTGCGTGCAACACTTTTGGGTGATTTCATGGTTTCTGGGATTTCAAGTATTCCTTCTAATCTCCTTTTCTTCCTTCGCCTTGCTTTTCTATAATTACTAGCAGTACTAACAGTTTGTTATTTTAGTTAAAGATACTAACCCAGACTAACATTGTTTATAGTACTAACTTACTAATGAGCACGAGGGATTGTATAGCTGCACTTTACTAATTGCAATCTGTTCTCCCTCCTTATCTGTGCGCGTTATAACTCCCAAACCGGAGCCGTGTGTTTGTCAATAGGCTGTCTTTTGTGATCCCTGTCCGCGTTTCAGCTTTCACCAATTTCATGTGGTTAGGAACTTCCTCATGTTTGTTCCCTTGTTAATTAGTCTGATCCAGCTCACCTGTTTCCGATTGTAGCATGTGACTTCCCCTACATGTATTTAAGCAGTCAATTCACAACCTGCCTTTGTCAGAACGTTTCCCTTGCGCTACAATCGTTAATGCTTTGTACTCTTCTTTTTTGTGCTTCTTTTCTTACTGGACCGTCCCTGATTGTGATTTTGGCTTTGACTTGGATTTGTTTGCATCTGTGTACTGAACCTTTTTTGCCCGACCACGAGTTTTGTTTGCTGCCCTGCTTACAACTTGGATTACGTCCCTGGGATTCTGATTTTTGGATCGTAGACTTTGTACTATTGCTGCTTGCTCTGCGGGGGTTCACCCCCATTCTCGATACACACCTCACAATAAGTTTACCACAGAGTTCAGTACATGTTCCGTGTAAACCACGGTTAAATGTGCGCAGGACTCCACTTACAGTTAAAATAACAAGGAGACAATGCATTAATTTAACAGAAATTCACTTAGTTTATAACAGTGTAGAAAAGGCGAACTTCATTTTGTTGCGACTGCGTATGTGCATGGTGCAAACCAGCTTGTCCGGTATACACCAGTGCTTTTGAATGGAAATGCACTGTGACGGGACAGGACATTTTGTCTGACGTAAGCGAAAATCCGTCATAAAATCCGGTATATTCAATGTTTTGTTTAATGGTTTTGTTTAACAGAAACGTCGGGTGTTCGGTATGAGTGAGTTTCCGTTTTTATATGAGGATGGTTTAGGCTAGTTGTACTGTATTTTCCATTGAACATCTGCCCCAACATACACAAGATGGCGGCCGAGTGCTGCCACAGAAATGAGGCCTTTGTCCACTCTAGTTTTTTTATCTCTATGCTCTATACACATCAAGCATTGGCTGCAGCCAGTTGTAACCTGGTTCCAGGTGCTCTATTTAAATGGTAGAACTGCAGTGCTGCACTTCCTCTGGGAAAGCACAGAGGTTGGGCTTGCCTCTCTGTAGGGCAACATGGACATGGGCGGCCCGGTTTTTCTGCTCTGCCTGGTACAGGAAGTGCACCCAGCAGCCATCTGCATCTCTCTCTTTGCACCTGTGGAGGCCTTGGTCATGGTTTTCCTGAGGCAAGTGAGCAGACTCCTCCAGGACTGTGTGGTTCAGGTGTCCACAGTCTAGGCCACACTCTTCCTCGCCTACACCCTCTCCCAAGGCCCGACACAGGACACACTTGCTGTGCAAGAGGGACACAGATCACATGCCCTGTCCATAGGCCATGTCAACTTCCCTTCAGTCATGACCTCTCTGGGCTTATACACATACACCCTGCATTGCAGTTCTTACATGCATGCACACTATATTATTTCTAAGTCCACTTAGGTACTGTATTACATCCGAGATATCATACAAATACACACTTTAATTTGAAGATCTTCCACACTTAAACACAGCATGGACCCTAAGGTCTCCAACACTTACACACAGCAATAATTCTATGGTACTTTCCACTGATACACTACATTCATTTTATGGTCTGAAATATGGATGCACTGCATCAATTCTACTGTTTCATAGATATACACACTGCATTAATTCCACGGTCTGATACACTTTCACACTGCATTAATTCTAAGGTTTCATTCCACTCTCAAAAATAATTCTAAGATCTTCACTGCTGTGGCTTCATACACATACACGCAGCATTAATTTCAAGGTTTTGAATACTTAAATTCTACATGATCCATTCTTAGGTCTTAAACCCGAGAACTTGCATTCTATGGTTTTCTTCTAGACTTACATACTGCATTAATTCTAAGGTGCTTACTTCATACACATACACACTGTATTCATTCTGAAATCTCCCACAATTACACGCACCGTTAACTCTAACACTCAGATGATGCATTAATACTAAGATCTCGTCCACACTGAATTGATTCTCAGGTTCCATACACGCACACACCATACGCTGTTCTGGGACTGTGCTAGCCTCAACCTCCGGAGGGGTTAAAAGGGATGTCTCACCTGTGCTCAGTGCAGATACCGGGGCAGGAGGGGCAGATCTCACAGGTGGGGCCCTGGAAGCGCCCGTCTTCACACGTGCACACCCCACAGACACAGCGGCCCCTGCCACTACAGAGCAGGCCGCTGTGGGACAGACACGGCTGCCAGCTGAGCGGGCATTCGCACGCCCTCCCTCTGAACCCAGGGAAACACTGACACACGCCGCACTCGCACCTACCATGCCCTAACACACAAACACAGCCATGGGTGTCACATCGTTGCAGTTATTTTAGGATGGCTTTTATATACTAAAGTTCACTGAATCGAGCACTGCCCCCCATAATGAGCAAGGGGCCTGCTTGAGGCTATGCTGTAGCTACAGTGAGGCTTAACCCACTGACTTCCAATCAAATAGCCACTATAGGCTAAAGGCAACGACTGTATTAGTATATCAGATTTGGATATGCTACCTTTAAAACTACGGCTCTAATCGCAGCCTTAACAATAAGCTTCACTGAATAAATGGAATAGTTCTTAATGTTTTAGCCACCAGGCTATAGGCCACCCCAATATTAGGACATCATGCTTCATTCAAATGTACTACAATTATACTACTGTTCAAATAGCAGCCTTCACAATCGGTTTTACCAGAAGTAATACTACTCCAAGAAGTGAACAGTGGTCACTGAGATTGGATAGACAGCAATGGCGACCCGCAGCCAAGCATAACACGTGACATCTGATCACATAATCTGCGTGTAAAATTCACAAAATCCATTACTTTGTGCAGAGAAGCCCACAGTCAGAGAAATTTGTTAATTGTCGGTAATTTCCGACGGCTTCGTTAACATAAAACGCGCTGAATTGTGGGAGATAAATTTATGCTGGTTGGCTTAAGGAAAAAAATCCCATGATTCCATGCGCTTTATAGCTGGACTGGTTTGTGGACAGCCTGCACTGCATTCGCGGAGAGCAGTGGTGATTTGGTCCGAACATGATCGATGCCCTGACAGCTTCCAGATTCACCGCTAGAGATGCCCAAACTCACCTGATATGATTTTAACGACAAATGCCGCCTATGGCACTCAGTGAGTCCTTGCAGACTTCTAGGAGTAAAAGACTTCTGATTTTACCAAATAAAAAAGACTGAATATAGTGTATGAGGCAATAGCTCAGGTAAATTATGAAATAAGAACAGGCACAAGGCTGTGAATATAATTAGTCCTTCCTCACCCCCACATAGCAGGCCCTGGTACTGGTCGCAGCGGAAGTTGTCGCACTGGCAATACTTCCCGTAGTAGGCATGCTCAGGATGCCTCCTGCTCTTGTGACACACACACTTGCCGCAGACGCAGTCCCCATGCCCGCTGCATGCCTCTGAGGTGTTGTCCCGTCGACACGGACCGCTCAAATCTTCCTCATTCACTGTGCCCTCATCACATTCGCAGAATGTGCCAATGTGACCCACCTCACACCTATAATGAGACTAACTAAATTACCGTGTTCACAAGGATACAAATTAGAGCCCTTGATGCATGTACACTGTAGTGCTGCTGAGCTCTCGCAGTATGGTTAATATATTTCATGCACTGCTTTATATACAGTAGTGTGCAGTGATAATACATTAACAAAATGAAGATGAATATGACCTGGTTTCTGAGTCAAGTATTTCATGTAATATCTGATCATATAGATGGAAATATGTAAACAGATAACAACATACAGTAAAAAACAAAAATTATAATGTCTTTTTGAGAGGAAAAAGTCAATATCTAGTGTGGCCACCCTACGCTTAGACTACAGCATTTAATCTTTCAGACATAGTTTTCATATTTTTTTTATTTCCTCACTCGCTAAACCATTCCATATGGTTTTAAGTTAATTCCAAAGATATTCTTTCAATGTTACAACAGATTTGTTTATCTTGGTATCATGCAAATCTTTGATTATCCCAATCGGATTAAGGTCTGGACTTTGAGCAGGCCAAGTCATACATTTTATGTCACCAGATGATTCTTTTCAACTGAGATAATTCATGCAAAACTAAGGGTCATTATCTAGTTGAAAATAAAATCCCTGACCATTCAGCCTCTTTCCAGATGGCAATGCGTGCCTCAACAAGGATGCTGTGATACTTCTTTTGATCCATGATTTAGTTGATTTTTATGAGATCACACTAAACCATAATATTACCACCTCAATGTACTACTGAAGGGGTGAAACAGTCATTCTTGTAACGTATGTTCTCCAACTCTACGGTGCACATAAGTTCTGTGTTTGGATGAGAAAATTTTGAATTTTGATTATTTTTTTGATGTTGCAAAAAAAAAACAAAAAAAAAAAACATTTGTCTTGATTTCTTTGTATGTGTGAATTACCTGGGTTGTTATCGACATCTGGTGAAAATTTCATGTCAATAGCCCCATTAGAATTATATTTACTGAGAAAAATACTTATTTTCCCTGCTGTAGCTTAGTTTCTCTCTATTCTGGCAGGTAGCCATAGTCTGGTTCCCCCCTTGCGTTCGGTGCCCTCCTTTTCATGTTATCCTAACATTTTGTATTTTTTTGCTAATCCCTTCACTTTTGATTTCATAAACTCCACATCCCTGCATCCCTGGGTCTTCATCATTACTCCCTGCCCTGGTGCCCTACTCAACATCTTTCGGTGCCAGGGCCAGACACATTCACATACACTCAGCATTAACTCTAATGTCTAATTCCCAAGCTCAGTGCCTTTATTCGAAGATCTCATTCACGTGCAGACAGCATTAATTCTAATTTCTCATACACAAACACACTGCATTACATCAGGGGCTTTATTCTCTGATAGCAGGAAGAGAGCAATGTGGGGTGCTGCCCACAAGAGGATAGCACCCAGCCAACCAACAGGCAGGCCCGCATCTGCAGGGAGTTAATATCATCTCAGCTATGGCCCATTGCCTCACCAGTATCCAAATAAAATTCCTTGCTCCTAGGCCTGAGGGGCTGCCAAGAGGATTGTTCAGAGAGGAGTCTAGAAGATGCTGGTTTAGCAAGATAGCTGGCCCTCAGGCTTTACTTTTTCATTGCTGTCTCCTTTTTTCATTTGGGGCTTTAATATTCCTATTTGAAGAATAATCTTTTGTTGTGGTGACCCTTTTCGACTTTAGTTTCGACTCAATAAAGCGCCTGGATCAAATGCATTTGAAGACATTCCTTTTGTGCTTTTCTCTCTGATCACCATGTGATGCCATAGCCAAACCCAGCCCAACACGACAACCCACATACAGCCCATTCTGAGTCAGGTCTAAGGTCTCATAAACATAAACACAGCATTTCCACAGAGAGAAGCCCATCAGCTGCTGCAACACAGACAGTCACGAGAGACGGGAGCTGGATCTGACCTGCAGGCCCCACACTCCAGCGCACCTTTGCTGTTGCAGCTGGGGCTGAGGGATGGATTGGCCTGGGTACAGTTGCACTGGCACTCTGGCTGTAGCACGACCTCTACCTGCTCACTAAACCCCTGTGGCTTGATGAAAACGTGCGACTTTCCTCTGCCACCCTCACATCCAGTTGCTGTGATGGTTACTTGGAAGCTCACCTGTGGAAAACACACACACACACATGCACACATACACACACAAGTACAGATGCATGCAAACACATACTGTTGTGCTGTGGGTTTATTTTTGGCTGAAGGGAGAAGTTTAAGAGAGGCCCACCTCCTCACCAATGGAGATGTTGGAGCACTTTCTACCATCCTCTCCAGTCCGAAGCACTTGGTCTCGGCAGGAGGTTCTGAATTCTATCTGAAACCCCTCTGGCAGTTTGCTGTTGTCCATTACAACTTCTGAGGTCAGGGCCTTTGGGAGTTAGTTCAAGTCCATTATGTCAGAGTCACAACCCCTTTTGGCAAGGAAACCACTGGCGCCAAGGAAAATTAGTTTGACAAAATTTCAGTGATCCCAAACACCTCCAGTGAAAGAAAACTGAAATGATCTAGAAGGTTCTAAACGTGCATTTTGTCTCATGAGTTTTGCTATTCTTCTTTCAGGGTCACACAATAGAAGCGATGGAAATGACTTGTGTGGGAGGGAGGAGGCACTTACATTGTAAGCGTCAACAATCAACTGCAGGATATTGTGGGAGTTGTTTGACAAGGTTCCAACTGCACACTTTGGAAACATGTCCCTTAAACCCTGACAAATAATGAGACTATTAAGAGAGCTGGTGACAAACTGGACAAAGCCCTCTTCTCAACGTGAACTCAAAAAGAGATGAAGATAAGACATTTTAATGTTTTTTCACCATATATGAAAAAAGGATTCTCAGAATCAGCAATGAGGCAGTTCACATGCAGATGATCATTGTGATGGTCATTTTGTGTTGCAAGCTAATCGTTAAAGCAAATAGCCATGCATGTTTGGCAGCTCCTACCTCATATAGGTGTTGAACATCCTGGGTAACAGCAAATATAGTCTGGATATTCTTCTGCTTCAGTTTGTAAGCCAGATGAGCCACGGATGGATAGTCCTGTTGGGCCAAATCAGGCAAACAGTCATATACTGAATGCAGACAGATACAACATCATCACCAGAATATTCACCAACAAAAGCGCAACGTTCTATATGCCCTTCTTCCTCAGACAAACACTATCAAGAACTCAAGGGAGCATGCTACTATAGGAAAGCAAATCATAAAGGGGCACCTCACTTTATCTGGCACAAAAAAAATCATAGCTGCTGAAATTGGGCTAATCCAGTATCACATTACAAAAAATAAATCTTAGAGGTAAGACAACCAGCTGAAAAGCATTTTTGAGTCTTCTCAGCTTAATTTTCGAGTCTGCCCTGGTTAATTTTTAAAAGAACTCATAACTTGAAGTTGAGCCCACTCAAAAGTGCTTTGCAGCTGGTTGCCTTACTTTCTTAAGCTGAGTCAACTTTTTATTTTTTGACAGTGCAAGAAGGTCTACAACTTAGTAGGTGAGCACAAGCTTTATCAATTAAGCACCATGTGCACTTGTATAAAATGTATGTGCTACTGTGAATGTATAGTAGCAAAGCCTGGCCCTTTTACTTGTGAAATAATGACTCATACGAATGGATACAGACTGACAGACAATGAACATACTGCAATTATTGTCGAATAGAAACAGCAAAATAACAACACAATGTCTACCAAGACGAGCCAGAAAGAAGTATTCTCAAAAACCAGGTAATCATTTAATTTTGTCGCCAAGACTTATTTACCTTGCTTCTCATTAATAAATCTACATTAACTCTCCAACAGTTTATTTGCAATATGATGATAAAAATAAAGCTTGATGCAGGTTTAACCCTCTATTAACCAAACCCATTTCCAATTGTGTTAATATTATATCCCTCTGCAAAAATGTTTATTTTGGGCCATTATTTGAAAAACAGTATACAAAATTTTTTTTTACACATTTGGCCCACCTTTCCAAATTGTAGCAAATCTGCTGCATTGGGTAATAATGCCAATGAAAAAATTAAAGTGACGTACCATTCAAGTTATTCTCAAATGTTTATTTGGCAATAAGAAACAACACCAACAGGGTGTCCAGGCTGTTAACCCTTTTACTTCATGTAGCAGATATGCTACGCTGGTTAATAGAGGGTTAAAAAAAAATTATAAATTGTTATTAACTCACAAAATATTGACCTCAAGCATTTCGTAGTCCCACAATGGAAAAATAAAAGCATTTGAAGACATTGCGCTGAAAAAATTCATGTCCTGTATTGCCTCTAGTGATGATATGTTGGACCGTCACCATCTCATATTTTGGAATGATCACCCAGAGTTAGTAGTTACTGATCCACGTGTGTGTTCGCTTCCTCAAGGTTCAAGAAATTTAACAGTAGAAGAAGTGAAACAACAGTTTAATGAACGGTTCCCCATTGGGAGGTGACGACACTGAACATCTTGTATATATATTCATACTACTATTTTTTATTTTTTTATTTTATTTATTTATTTATTCTAGGAAGAAATAAACCAAAGCAGCATTTTTGTACGAGGTGACTAAAGTTTTAATAAGACTAAATCTTCCTGCCTAGATGTTGTGCCCCAGCAGTATGTTTGCAATATGCTTGCAAAAGTATTTGTTTCATTTTATTGCAGTGTTGAACCCAAATTCTGCAAAAGTAGACACATCATGGAAAATGTGATATATTCAAAATGACTAATTAGAAAAGTCAATACACATACATTTTCAATATATTTCATATATTGAAAACACTGCAACACATTATTTGATGCTTAAATTTGAGTACTTAATTGGTTATTGAAGATTTATGCCTACTTTATAAATGATGGCTGCCTCAAATTCCAAAATTATTGGCACAAGAGTCATTCAGGACTATTAGTGACATGCTAAGTTGGAATAATAAGGTGATGTGAAACAGATGAGCTAATCATGCCAAAATGAATAAGGAACCTCTAAAGAAAAATTAATGGGTCAAGGCTCACTAGTTTGCCACCAGGTATGTAAGATGCGTAGTTTGTTACTTTGAGAACAATGTTCCTCAAAAAAAAATTGGTAGGATTTTGGGGCACCCTCTACATGTGTAATACACAGTAATTAAAAGATGGAAGGAATCTGGTAAAATCTTGATCTATAAAGGCTAAGGCTGAAAACCATTTCTGAATGCGCATGAAACCCAGTTCCTCAAACATCACTGTCTCCAGAGCTGTCCTGCGACTGTAGTGGATATCATGACATGGGCTTTGACATCCCTCAGTAAACCGTTGTCAGTCAACCATTCGCCTCTGCATCCACAGATGCAAGTTAAAGCTATTCAAAGCCAAAGCCGTACATCAACACTGACCATAAGCGCCGTCAAGATCTCCAGGCTCGGTGTCATCTGAGATGGACTGTAGAATAGTGTAAGTATAGCTTGTGACAATTTGACATTTCAAGTAGTTTTTGGAAAAATTATCCACTCTCTTGGTTAAAGATGTCAAGGACCAATCAAGCTGGTATCAGTGTCAGGTCCAAAAGAATCTTTCATGGTATGGGGTAAATCAGTGCACATGGTAAGAGTTATTTTCACATTTTTGAGGGCATCGTTAATGAAGAAAGATATAGAAACTGCAGCAACCTATGCTGCTATCTGGACATCGTCTGTTCTTGGCATGCCCCTGCTTTTTCCAGCAAGACAATGGCATACCCCATTTTGAATGGATTGTAAGTACATGGTAGCATAAGCAGCGAGTGTGGGTGCTAGATTGGCCTGCCTGCCATGCTTGATTGCCTCAGATTAAGAATGTATTGTTCATTGTGAAGAAAAATATTTAGTAACAACAGCCTCATGCGATACCGCAGCTGAAGACCTGTACATTGGAGGAATGAGGGAAAATTCAACTTATCAGACTCGACCAACTGGTGAATTCAGTGCTCGAATGCTGTATTATTGTGATTAAAAGATTTTAAAAATTAAAAGACATGGTGATTTCACACAGGGATAAACAGACAACGGTGCCAACTTTATTGGACTCTTTTGCAGTTATGACAATGTGCATCGTCAATAAGCAATTGAACTCAGGTAAGAACATCAAATAATGTGTTGCGATGCTGTATTCAATATAATATAGGGCGAATTGACTTTTCAGATTAGTCCCATTGGATATTTTTGGTGTTTTCCGTAATGTGAAACCTTTTTCAGAATTGGAGTTATATGTCTGTTATTGTCAAAACATGATTTTGTGAGCTGCAGCTTGATTCAAGGTAACTACCTACACAATGTTTTCAAAGGTGTTGGTATAATGTGTCTTCTTCATTACAGCAGTTCTTGTCTTTTATGAAATGACTTACGTGATGGTTACTCATGGTGTACATGCTGTTCTCCAGGTGGCATTTCCCATCATTGGGCAGCACAATCCCCCCTAGTTTCCCATCTCCTGCGAAGTGGAAGCCAGCATCGGTGGAGAAAACCAGTAGGCGAGTCACGTTCCTCCAGCCAATAGCTTCCTATGGGGGTTATAAAAACTTTAAGCCCTACAGGACATCTTTTCCAGCAGCTGAAAATATGGGCTTGTTCCACAGAAAAATGATTAGTGAATTCACCTGAGAAACCTGAGCAAACCCTGAGGCAATTATTTTCACTTCAGTCCTTGGTAAAAACAATAAAAATGTGCGATGAATTTAAAATTAAGATAATAAAAAAAACATTTCATCAAGGGAGAAGGAGATAAAAGGTCTTCAAAGATGATTATGTTTAGGTGCAAAATTTTAAATCCGTTTTCCATTAACCAGAGATCTGAAACCTCGTCTTGCTGAACCATTAAAGCTGTGATTTTTGTTTTCACCATAAAATCAACCCCGATTTAAAACCTCATTGACCAGGTGAAATTAGCTAACAATGAATCCAGTTGCTGTATTGGATTATTTTTGTGCTGAGTAATGACAAAAACCAGACTGCAGATCTTTAGGACAAAGATTGCAGACCCCTGCCATGAACAATAGGACTGTGGGTGTAAAGGCTTCTTCACAGGTGAGGCCCACCAACAGTACGTGTCTCCTGGGATGCACACTCAACGGAAAGGAGAAACAAACTCAGTCAAGGATCAAAGACATCCCCACTTCCACCTCACCTCGCACACAGCAACCTGCATCAGTGCGTCCAGCCCCCCCTCTGGCGAATCCAGGTTTCCTGAGATATTCTGGCGACCCACCAGGTCGCCAAACAGGCTTCCGTTGCGGGTGAAGCTGAGGACATGGCGGAAGCCGAAGGCTGGGGAGCAGGCCTGAGGCTCCTGCCTCTTACAGGGGTTCTTCAGCATGGGCTCCGTGGTGCTAATGTACGGCATTACCGTTTTGTCCACAAATGAGCCGAATCCTTCGCATGCAAAGCACAGTCATCATTTTTTGGGGGGGGGAAATGGGCAATCCGGAGGTATTGTCAACAAAATTTCCCCTCCGTGACTGACACTAAAATGATCCCCAAATGGTTATGGAGGGAAAAATGGAGCTCTTTCCTCCTGAATATTGTAGTGCACTATTATACCCATGAACTGTAAAAAAAAATACTTTTTGAGACATCAACAGAATTTTGTTTGGGGGACCGATTAGTGGTTCATCACGGAGGGGACATTTTGTTAAAATACCTCGGAATGGCCCAAGTCTGAAAACATTACAAATATAAAAATCTTGTGAAACATGCTGCACGTTTTTATTTCAAGAAGCCCTGTGAGTACTACTACATAAATGCTCAAATCTACATCAACTCACACCACTCACATTCATAAAACAATTCAATTTGTCAACAGCTTGAAGTTTACTGAAGCAACTCAGATTCAGTCCCTTGCTAAAGAGTTCAACAGCAGCGATCTACTAGGAAATTGAATCACAGATTTGTGAATTGTGTTCTTTTCTCATTATTCTTCATATTGTTTATTCAATTCTGCCCATTGTACCAAATTTACAAAGGCCAGTTCATCATATTACAAAAATTTAAATCAAAATCCATTCTCCAGTTCATATTTTCTATGGCTGCTGCATAATTAATTCCACATTTTATTAATTCAATCCCATGTAGGTTTCAACCTGATTTAATTCATTTGCAGTAAAAAAAAAAAAAAAAAAATCTCTTGTTTCTGAATAATTTGTGCTTCATTAGGGTTGAAGAGAGCACTTAAAGGACAATAGATCTCCAGGAACGGGATTGGACAACCCTAATATACACCCACCACACTGCTGCCCAACAGTATAGTGAGTGAGCTCTAGGTCAGCTTGTGATGAATTTTAAGATGATCAACAGCAGTGAATAACGCAAAAGCAAGCAGAATGCATGCGTAACAGTGAAAAAAGTATGCAGAGAATACCCAAATCATTCACACTCTGCAGAGTATATAGCTGCCATATTATGCAAACAGATATGACTCACCCATTCGGAAATCTTGCGTTATGTTTCTCATCTCATTCATCAGATCAGTTCCCAGCCGCTTCACGTTCAACAGGTCATCCTCCATGGAGAAGGACAGGTCCATCAGATAGTAAAGGTCAATAGGGTATCCCTCCACTCGCTTAAACTTCACCTCAAAAGTCTGAGGTTCCCCTGCCAAGTGTTGCATATTATGCTATTTGAATAAAACGGATAAGGTAGTAAATGTAGTAAATGTGTCCAGCACTTAGTATTACTTTGGGTTTGAAAGGGTCACAAGATTTCAGGATACTTTGAACAGGCAGTTAAACTTTGAGGTTTCTGACATCATACTTAATTTTAAAATAAAATCTTTGGTAGCTTTGTTATAGGGAATCATCTACTGGGGTGAAATTCACATGAAATGATAATCCAAGAAAATGTGTCACGGTTTGATTCAAATTTCCCAATAATGTAAAATCAGTTGAATCACTAGCTGCAATCATGTATCCTATCTATCTTGTGTGCAGTGTATTCTTTAGTCACCAGATCAGATTACCACCCTTGCCCCATTCACTGGGAATAAGGCGGACAACCTTCAATATATACAGCGCATTCTCCCATCAGAGAAGATACATAATTCTACATTCCCATTTTTTTGTTGTTGTTGAAAGAAAAATCCATTTTAAAAATGAACTAATTAAATTGAAGAGCCCAGGGCTAAAAGAACTTTTCACACCCCTCGAGTTGAGGGCAGGAAGATGTTTTCAACACTTATCAAAGTCAGTTTTTTCCATTTTTTCAAAGTGGATGTTTTGTGACTTCGGTGCTTTTAGCACCCGGCTCTTAAATTAGCAGATTCTATGGATCTATTATATTTTCAGACAGTATTTTCTAAAAATATGTTGTGACTTATGTTGTAAATATGTTGCGACTTAACTACTTTTAGCACTCAGGTCTTCAATTAAAGTACAACTGCAACTAAACAGTAACTTTGGATTTCTTTTCATAGTTTTTGCAAGTATTATAAATCTGCTGCTGATGCAGTAAAAGCTTAATATTCCCTTTTATTCCCATGACCATATGTCAAGGCAGATGGACCACAGAATGCACCCCTTAATCCCCTAAAATTCATACTTCTCAGTTATTATCATGGAATGTCCACTAGTGAAAATTTCCAAAATGGTGCTATCCTTCCAGCAACAGTAGCTGCTGGCGATCGTAGACTACAGAGTATACTTAACCCCTAGCTCCAATTAGACCTCCAGCTTTGCTATTTCAGCTATCATCTGACAGTAATGTGTGGCTTCAGTTTGCATGCCAGCTTCAGAGCATATTCTAAACTGTATTAAGGAGGCGTGTAGGTAGGACTGTGGAATCCCTGTTATGGTTCAGCAAACTCACCCGGCCTCAAATGCATTCGGACCTTCTGTGGCTGCAGCTGGACGGTGCCATGAGGTGCATGTTGATTTCCATCCCTGTGGTGAGATGTGACCTTTCGATTGAGCAGGAGTACCGTGTCACCCCGGGGGTTCTCTATCCTATCCGCTGGGCAGCCCCTGTCTAACAGGGCACTCACACTGTCACAGCGCTCCCAAGTGAAGTGGCCAGGCCCAATGAAATCCTGCACAGCAAAAAGACAGAAAGATGACACAGACAGACAGATCGACAGACAAACGCGCCACACACACAAAACATATACATAAATACATCCATCCATCCATCCAATATGTACACCGCTTTTTCCTCTCCAGGGTCACAGGGTCCAGAGCTGGAGCCTATCCCAGCTCGTTATGGGCAAAAGGTAGGGACACATCTTGGACAGTTTGCCAATCAATCACAGGAAGTACAGACCACTTACTCACCATTCACTCACTCACAACTACCGTTGGACAATTTAGATTGAGTCTCCAATTAGTCAGTGTGGGTGGAAACTGGAAAACTGAGGGGAAACCCGCACGAACAGGAAGAGAACATGCAAACACCACATAAAGGCCCCAGGCTGGTTTTGAACCCACAACCTTCTTGCTGTGAGGCGCAAACGTATGCAAATATAATTGCCCACATACCAAATATATACTTTCATACACTGTCACAACACACATAATTCACAGGCAAAAGGATATCAAATTCGGTCAGTTTTTAATCCAGCTGACAGCTGCGTATTCTGGGGCTTGAAACACTCCTGTACGACTAACTCATCACTGGTGCTACTCTTTATAAAAGCCTCAAGTTTCCCCTCCGGAGGCAAGCCCTTCCTTTTCTTTTTTAATTTTTTTGTTTTTTTTTCTTTTTGCCAGAGCCCTCATTGGACATTGGACATGGGGACCACAGTAAGCCAAAACAAAAAAAGAACAGCACAGTATATGTGAAATGAGGGCTCACTGGAGGCTGCAGTGACACATGAGGAGATCCTCACCTCCTCTGAGCACCAGGCACAGTGTAGTCCTGACGCCAGGCACCCATCACAGCTCTGCACCCCGACAGCATGGCAGCCCTGCCCTCTGTCACCTGTGATATGGGTGGAGCGAGATCACTTGCTTTGTCCAGCACCATCAGCAAGGTGTATAACAACAAACCACTAATCCGCAGACCAATGGCGTAGCCAGAACTGAAAATCGGGTGTGCCAGGAAAATCCCTTAACAACTTCTATTAGTCCTGACTTGTTAGCAATCATCTTTCCTAATGAACAATATATTCACTCCAAAAACAATCCAGACACATACCTGCTCACATGTTCACCTCATGGATGTGTGGCTTCAATGGCGAACAAAATAATGTGTCACTTAAGGTGAGGCCACAAACAAAACCAAGTGTTAGTGATGATGGCCTTACCATGTTCTCCCTGGGCCCTGTTCCAGCAGCACAGCAGTAATACCACGACCGAAACTTTCATAATATCCTGAGAAAAAAAAAAGACAAAATAGAATGTTTTCCAGTGATACATTAACTGAATTATTTAACTTTTGGTAGAGTGAAATATACAATAATTCTGACAAAGTATCTGTTTCTATTGAATACATTTTCATAAAAATAATGAAAAAAGTCTGGGACATTTTTTGAATAGATTGCACAGATTGCAATAGATGTTGAGAACAGAGAATATTCTAAAACCTCTGCATAGTTTTTCAAGCTAAGAGATATTTCAATAAGTCACTCTACGTAACAAAGTCAACTGTACCTCGCTATGAACATACGCACTGAAGTCCTCAAGTACTTGGATTGTGCCAAAACTTAAATAACTTCAGAATAAAGCAGGTAGCCTGAATTAAAATTTCGAGTTCCATACCTCCAAGCTGAGTGAACCTATTGAAATTGCAGGCAATCAGAGAAGCATCACTGTCCAAGAGCATACCTTTCTCACTGCATGTGATCCTGACTTTACTCTCTGGGTGTTGATAACATCGATGCAGTCCCCTGAACTTTGTCGTATCAGATCTCCTCAGTGTGCTCTGATGCTCTTGAGAACACTTGTGAAGGCAGGGAGGGGGCTGTAATTGGGAAAACTTCACAAACTCAGTTATGTTTCCTGCCTCTCTGGAGGAGGGATTAGACTCGCCTTCAGCTCTCCACTCCTGAATCAACAGCACAGCCAGGAATTGGGACGTGCATGCTGTCTGAAAGCCCTGCCCCATTTTGACTTCCAAGGCATGAGAGGGGGGTCCAGTCAGTGGTGCTTCAGCTGACTACTAATGGAGTCAACTGCACCAGCCATCACAGTAAAAGGCCAACGCTGACTATCTAAAATTCAAATCATTCTAGAATTATTGAACTGGTCAGTTGAATCAACTAATAATTGATGCGTCACACAAAACCAACTGAACTCCAATGCTTACGTGGCTGAGTAAGGCTCCAGATTGCGAGAAGCAGGATTTCCTCCATGACTGAGCGGCAGGGAGGTAGCTCAGTGCCTGCAGAGTATATGGAGCATAAAAATAGGTAGAACACTGCAGGTGTTGTGCTCTGAGGAAAACAATATTCCTTCAGCCTCAACAGCACTCAGAATAGATTTCAACGCTTTTCTGACAGCTTGCTTTACAAATAAATGATAACTGATGCAGCATGATCCACACATGATGGGAAGTTTGTAACAGGAAGGCAGACTCGGGGTTTGGTCTGATTCTAATTATTGCTCAGACGAGGATGTTAAAACAAAGTCGTATTCAAACTTGGAATAGATTTGGGTTCACACACTATGAATTTCTCAAATGCATAAAGCTCCTCTTCACAAGCTTCTAATTATTAAAGTTTTGCCGAGTTTACTCTCTTGAAATAAAGCATTAAGTAATTCTTAATATTGTCAGAAATCAATACCCCACAGTGTACGACTTTTTTAAATTAATACATATTTTTAATGGTACGTTTAGGGTAAGTTTGAGTTTCATGCTCGTTATGATATGACATTTTTGCTGTGTATGGTTTGGTCTGGCTTTAATCGTAGCAGAATGTTTGGTTCTTCATGTTAAAATCAACGTAAGGTCTACTACAGGGGATAAAATGAAAGAGAATGACCAATAGCGTGCGCTGTCATACGTGCAATGTATACTGAATTGAAAAATCCATTGTAAAAAAGGGTGGACACCCCCTCATGATTCGCAGCCTTGCAAAAGCAATGTAGCTCCATCTGGTGGAAGATGTAGCCACATTGTGCTAAAGAATAGCAAGATCCGAATGATTTTCCGGAGAAACAATGCTTCATACAAGACTCCATGACAAAACAGCAGTTCCTAAATGTTAATGGATGCTACCGTGCTGTATTTTGGAGAAAATTAAGCCAGGTTTGCAATGAAATTCGAATTAAAACAAGGAGGCAGTCAGATTTTTTAAAATTCTAAGTCATAGGGAAATAGAGGAATAGAAGTGGGGAGGAATTTTAAAAAATAATGCATCTGCTATTTACGGTGGACTGAAAATTTTGAATAAGGAGCTGGCAAATAGGAAGCCGAATTTAGCCTCGTTTGGACAGGTCAGAGGACATTACGCTCTAGCTGGGGTGCAAAAGGGCTCAGAAACAGAGCTCTTGGTCCTGTAGTGACTCAGGGATAGGTGACTTTATCTCAGAGACCCATAGATTTGAAAATATACATCCATCTCGAGGTAAATCCGTCGTGCTTCAAGCACAAAAGCCAGCAACACACTTGCGCGCAAACACTCCCTCACGCTCACTCACGCGTAAAACACACACACACCCTCTTTTCCCCTATTACCTTCCAGATAATTCCCACCTGTGAGTTTGTACAGTGCACATTCCATTTTTAAATCATCAGCACCCTTCTATTCAAGCCCGGCGCTAGAACAGAGAATTTGGGACAGTTAGGACAGTCCTGGCTAGTTCTCAATTATTTTCCTTTGTTGACGCGTTTTCCAATTATCGTAATTGGCAACTGAGGCCACGGTTTCTTTCCATATGCGATCTAACAGCGATGAAATCATGGGGTAAATTCAGTAGAACTGAGCATTTGGGTGGACAAAACATCCGTTTTAAACAATTATTAGTCCTGACCTGTTCTCAGTCATTTTCATGATTAACAAAAGGTTCACTCCGAGAGCACTCCATACTTAACAGGTGTTGCTTGTTCTCCCAGATTAGGTAGGACGACAGCTATTCATCTGATTCATTCATTCAGTATTTGCTGAATTTAATTCAAAGTTATTCAAAATTGCATACTGCGCAAATAGCTTGAGCCCCCCTCCGGCCGCCCGCCGGAGCCATGTACGGCGTAGCCGCTCAAAACCCAGGCCCGCTGGCTTAAGGCCCCAAGGTTCAGACAGAAATACTCGGTCAGGAAATGTCAGGCCATGGAGGTGGAAGAGTAGATTGAGAAGACTACTGGGCCAAGAGACATGCCATTTGCGCCAGATTGTAGGCCTTGGTCCCCAGGAGAATACCTTTTCTGCTTTTTTCTTTATCTTAATTAGTTAATTAGTTATTAGCGTCAGAAGTTCTCTCTCTTTGTTCCTATGTGTGACGTCATCACCCAGAAACGGGTCCCAGCGACTCAGTTCCCTATCATGTCCCCGGCTTAATGGCTCCTAAACCCCTAGTCACACGGTCGTGATTCTTGCACCATTGGATAGCCCATGCTTTCAGTTCGAATTGCACCTCATACTGTATACCTCTATCTTTAATAGTTTTCGAGATATAAGCCAAACAATTTAGCCAATTTTGCAAATTTTTTTACATTTGTGAAAACCGCTGAATCCGCCGGGGGCTTTCACGCGCTAACCCATGGAAGAATCTTCACCAAATTTCACACACGAATAGATCATATATTTTCCAACAACTTTCTTATTGGATGTACACCTCTACAATCAATAGTTATCGCGTTATTAACGCCAACGGGAGCCGTGCCAAAAGCGCACACACAAGTCGGGAATTTTCAAGTTTTTTATCAACATCGGTTGGCGGCTGCCAAGACTTTTATAGGATGATAGAGCAACATGTTTAGACCATTTGCACCGCAGCATGTATACCTGTCCGGCCAACGGTTTTGTCAGAAATTGTGAGTGAGCACGGGTACTTTTTGCCGTCTTAGTCGAGGTGGGATCAGAGCGTTCCAATAGGGCGGTCTGTTAAAAATGAATAACTTTCAAACTACTCACAGTTAGTTTGTAGACCACATCGCCGACATGGCCAGCCTCCTGGATTAAGTGAGTTTGGAATGTTTCCATCAACCGTTTTTTTTCGAGAAGCCGTCGAACATCGCTAATTTTCCGGCTTTGTCCGCCTTCCTGGCCGCGGCTCGTCCCCCTCCCTGCCCCGCCGCCCCTTCACTGCTCCCCCAGCCCAACCGCCTATGCAGTGAGTGGCCTAGTTCAATTATCTCAGCTGGTCGGTCAGGCAGTTAGCATAGGAGAGGCCATATGGTTGGAAGGCTTAGTGTCAGTAACTGACATTCTACATGTGGAATCACACATATTTCAGAGAGCTGATACCTTGCTACTGCAGCCAACTCCAGATCTCAATAACTCCCCCTCCCCTCCCTTGCGTGGATCCCTTTTGTTATAGATTATCTGTATACTACTGTATAGTTCTGGGGTGCAAATGGTCTATTTGGTGGCTGTTTCTACTGACGCTGTATGAGCGAGCCTTTATGGCCCCCTCCCATCAGTTGACCCTCTCCTTCCCTCCCACCTCCTCCCTCCCTCTCCTCGAAAGTCCCCTGCGTGCTGGCGGGGTAGTTTCGGGGAGGGGAGAGGGCATGAACAGGGCTGGGGGGTGGAGGAGGATTATGGAGATAGCAGCTGCTTGCACTGGATTCTCTGGACGGCAACATGCCACTGTAACGCTCAGCAGAGTGTTCAGCGCTGCAGCCTCAAACCCTCCCTGTATGGTTGGGACCCGCCCATTGAATAAAAATCCAGAGCACCGCCAATGCAGTGTCCTGAGTAGATTAGCGCTCCCAGAGCACGTAAAGACATGCCGTTTGCGCCAGATTCAAGGCCTTGGGCCCAAACTAAAGAACATTTTTGCTTTCCCTTTATTTAAGTAGTTAATTAGTTATGAGCGTCGGAAGGTTTCCCTGTTTGTTCCTATGTGTGACGTCATGACCCTGAAACGGGTCCCACCTAGCTCAACACATACCCTTTGGGGGCGCTATTATCTCGGCAACCCCTGGGCTCATTTGACTCTGAGGAAGACGTCGTGAGACGTCGAAACATCAGTCTCTCCCTATTCTATTAAAGTGAATTCTGTCCTGAGCTCTGTGTGCTCTAGCTTGCTTTTTACTAGACTAGTCCCATGCTGGGAATTTTTCTGGTAAGGTGCGTGCTTCTATTGACTGTCCTTGCTGTTCAGCACCTACCGAGCCCCTTTTTCAATAGCGGGCTTTGAGTGCATTTGGTTCCCGTTTCTATAGATTAGATGTTTTCCAACAACTTTCTAATTGGATGTTTTCTTCTAGGATCGATAGTTTTGGCGTTATTAACGCCTACTGGGACCCTTGCCAAAACCGCACACAGAAGTCGGGAAGTCTTGTTTTCTTCAACATCTGTCGGCGGGTGTGGTTTCTTTCCTATTTCAGATGGGGACATCAAAGTTTCACAGGATGATAGAGAGACATCTCTAGAGTTTATGATACACTATATATTTGCATGTCCGGGCGATAGTTAGGTCAGGAATCGCGAGTGAGCACTCGGTCCCTCGGCGTGGCCTAAGCTAAGGTGCACTGGTCAGTTGGGCATCTCCCAATAGGGGGGGTCTGTTGAAATTAATTCCGGCCAAACTACCGTGAGGAGGAGAACCAAATTTGCGCACAACATCATTGACATGTCCAGTTTCTGAGAGGGGGGGAATTATTACCACAAGTTTTTAATCATCAAGAGTTTATCAATGATCATGTCAACATGGGCCACACTGTTAGAAAAAAAAAAAGAATTTTCAAAAGGGCACCTGCTAGCCTGGTAAAACCAGACTCTGCTGCTTTGCTTTGCTTCGTACACGGAGTCTGGGGTAGTCGTCATTGACGAGTGTTTACTTCCTGGTGGGTGGGCGCTTGTCAGGAGTTTTAAATCATTGGTGTACCCGTGAACTAATCACTAACGTTTGGCGATGAGGCGGTTCAACCGCCTAGTACTTCCGCGGGAAACTACAGTCCTTCATACCAGGAATGCAGCGAAAACAAACTGATCAGTGCATTAAAGTTAATACTGTACCCATACATAAGCCCATCTACCAAATTTTAGCCTTCACTCATTCACTTGAAAGTGAATGCCTACATAATATGGTTATTGATTATGAGTATGAGCAATGAATGAATAATGATGAAAAATATATAATCAATATTAGTAAATAAAATGAATAATGCTGAAATAAAATCTTCAACAAAACAAACTGTTGAGCTATCGTTTATCCTGCAGATACTACTGCTGTTAAAAAAATGTAAGAGACCCGAAGCCAATGGCAGAATTGGCGATAATAACGCATTATTTACAACAGGACGAAATCAGCGTTGACACTAAAACTGAACCGTCAACCACACTTACGCTAACATCCCGAGCTTACTATCTAACTTTATAGCAACACAGTTTGGCTCTAAGCGTTTGGCTGTCTTAGACAACCATTTCATTCATGGATAATGACAAAATAATACTGACAGCGAATTGGTCTTGTGACATGAACAAAAACACGGCTTTTAAAAAGTTTGCTGCTAACTTAAATAGTGTGAAATTCGTAGGCGATGTAACATTAGAAGCTACCAGCTAGCAGAGATGGTTCGGCTGTCTCTCACAGAGATGAACAGGGTGCCTATTTCATGACGGCTATTAAGTAAATATAACTATCTGTAGGGAGTAGCGCTACAACATCATTTCCATTCAAAAAACTGACCAAACATTCATCTTGTTGTGGCTATAAGTCGCTGATATCCGGGATTTTCTCCACGACAGAGCAAATGGCCTCCAGTGTATCTATGTCCGTGGCCATTGTTGATTTCGCAGACTCCAGTTTCAAACTCGGCACAGCGGCTACATCATGGCTCTCGGCCACGCCTTCTGTTTGTTGGTTGGTCCAGCGTATTTTCTGCAGTTGGTAAATGAGGCAGAGCTCCGAGTGATCAGACTGAGTACTTAAGTGAAATGAAATTAAGTGGAAGTACGAAGGCTGGCGGAGTCAGGCTAGGCACTTGCTTGGTCCAGAGGGCAAAGGGCAGGTGCTATAGCACCACCTAGTGTCTATCTGTGCACGCCACTGTTTTGTACATAAGGAATGGAAGTTGAATAAAATGTGTGAGGAAAGGAATGGCTATGAGGGGAGTGGAGGAGGCCATTTGTTTAATAAGTTCATCTGAGGAAGATTGATGTTATGAGTTTCACAATGTGCTCATGTTTATACTGTCATTACATATTTTAAAATGAAATCAGGATGTAATACAGAGAACCGCATTGTAAGGTCGAGTGTGTCATTACTGTTCTATCTTGGTCTCGGGACCACATCTCTCCCGTCCCAGTTCATCCATTCCCCTCCCGACCCCAACCCTCCCTGGTAAAGGGTAATCATCCTTTCGGCCTCATCCGGACCCCTTTCTGTCCCACACTTTCTCTTTCAGTTCCACCCGGCTCTTCCAGTGTGCACCTTCCCACTCACCTCATCCCTCCAGCCCCACCTGGCCCCCTTTCGGTACACATCTGCACGAAACAGTAAGCATGCACTTTGTCAACGCGTAAATATGATAGAGAAGGGCAGGTAAAAGTCGACATGGGGGTGGTGGGCAGGTGTAGTTAGGGGGTGGTGGGCGGGGCGTTTGGGTGGGTGGTGAAAAGGGATTGAAACATTGGTTTACATATTTTCAGAGGCCTCCTAAAAAGACTTTTTATATCAGGAGGGGAGAGTGATGAACGTGGGAGTGTGAGGAACGTTTACTTAAGTGACATTTCTACAGCTGTACCGCACATTGGTAGACAGGCAGTGTCTTTATTGCATGCATCCAGCCCAAACAGACAGGTCACATTGTTTTCCTCTCTGAGTTCAAACTCTGGTTTTTATGGAGAGCATACTGCTTGCTGGCTTTTCGTCAACTTTGTACAAGTCTGTACAATGTACAACCACTATAAGTCGTATTACGTTTATTGTATTGCTCCCTTTATCATCACCTGAGCACTACAATCACACCCCATTCCCTGTAAAAGTAGAATTTGCATATTGCTGTTTTCTGTACGTGCACAGCCAAATCTAGAGCACTCCCCTTCTCACATGAATCCTCTCCTATAGTCGTCGGAGACATGAAGTGGTGGTAAGTCTACGTATAGTTTTCGATACACTGTGCCTATAGTAGTGATGAGTATCGGGCATGTTGGCGCTAGCGCCCCGCCCCCTCAGTTACCGCCACTCCCTCCTTGTAACTCCCCTGCATGCTAGCGGGGGAGGTACGAGGAGGGGATCAGTGGTTGAAAAAAGGAGAGATGGTGGAGAAGGAGTGAGATGCCACAGGTATTTTACATTCTCCTGGATGTTTGTCGCTTTAAGCCAGTTCATGACAGTTACCAGAGCAAACGGCTGGAAATGATGCTAGGTAGAAGCGTCGGAAACCCTCTTTATCAGTGGGGCAGCTAATGTTTCATTAACAGTGCCAATGAACAAACAGAAGCAGCTAATCGAGACAAATCATGCGAACATCATTCACGGTTAATTAAGCAAAATCTTGGGAACAGCAGCAATAGTTAATGTGAGAGCCAAAACTGAGAAAATATATTTTTGTATAGTTTTTTCATTGAATGCATAATATGCATACAGTACTGTGCTATTTGCTATGGGCCATGTTTAGTTCACGTGATTGGGGAGTGTTTCCGCACGTGCTAGAATATTTAAAAAAAAGCGCACAACCTAGAATAGTTAGTCAGCTAGTCAGTGTGCGCGCAGTGTGGAAGCAGGCAGCTTTTGACCGTAACAACTTATCATGTCAGCTTTGTATCACTAGCATTGTTAAGTTGCATCCTGTTGTTTCAAATATATTAGTTTTGCTGTATTGAATCCTGCTACCGAGTGTGGAATTAAAGTTGAAATACACCTTCCCCCTGGATTCATCCTTTGTGCCTGTGAGTACCTGTCGACGGATACGTGTGCTAGTGCAAAGAACAAGTCAGAACCTTCCACTGCCCTCACTGAAATCGAATGGCTTGAAGCAGTATTAAAATCCTGCCATTACAATAAGTCAAAAGCTAGCTAAAGGACGGAAACATCGCAAATTAATTAAGAAACTGGCTATTGGATGAGCTAGTTAAGAAGCCGTAATGAAGAACGAAAGAAGAGGCGAACATTTGTTAGCAGATTCGTCAATACAGTGGCTGATATTGCTATGTGACAGTGTGGCAGAATGTTGCTGGTCAAATTGATGAAAGTACAAGGTTGCTAAAAAGGAGTTTATGACTGAGTTCAACTGAATAATTTTTACAGTTATTTGGAGTGTTTACTGAAGTTTTGCTGTGCTGTAAACGGGTGCAAAGTAGAAATTACGTAGTTAACAAACTGTCTTACCGTTCTGAGGTGCATTAAGCCTGCTGGTACGTGATATGATGGCTGACGAGAAAGACGAGCGTGCAGTTTCAGAGTCTGGCCGCAAGAGGGCACTAACACACAAGGCTTTCGAAGAAAAGCTAAATGGCCTTATAAATGCAAGAAGAGGAAAATTGAGACAACTAACTGCAAAATCGAATGAAATCGAACTTCTTCTCAATGAAAAGGAATGTGAGCCTAACCTAAATAATATACAAAAGGAAATGAAGGCTTACAAGGCATTCTACAACGAATTTGTTGAACTTAATTCTTCAGTATTGTTATATCTCAGAGAGGAAGAACATGAAGCTGATCAGGATTTCTGGTTTCTGCCTAAATCACAGCATTGCCAACAATTCATGGCTAAAGTTGATGAATGGATTCAGGCTGCACAATGTGACACCGAAGTGACCGCAAAGTATAGTGTGTCTAATGTGACTAGTGTGTCTAGCCATACAGAAGCGTCTTCTGCATCCTCAGCACGCATGAAGGAGGAAGCCAAAAGAGCCGCCTTGATTGCCTAACATTTTCAGCTGTCCTGAAAGAAAGACAAGCATTGGAAATGAAAGAAGCACAACTTAAAGCTGAACGAGAACAACTAGAGATTAAAACAGCTCTAGCTGTATCCAGTGCTAAAATCAAAGTGTATCAGGAATGTGAAGAACACCACAGCAAAGTGGGCATGAAAAGACCTGACGTGACAAAGTCTCTTCTGAAGCTGGAATCTGGTAATGAAGATGTACGCGGGAGCACGGATATCGTACAACCCACCAAGCCACCAAGAAAAATGAGTGCCGCATTTCCCGTGGAAGTCAGCCCAGGTGTGTCGCCGGGTGCTAAACCCAAGCATAGGAGTGTTCCACAGATGAAACTAGAACAACCTTTATATTGTAGGCAACCTGATCACAGTCTGGGACAAGATGACAGTGCAAGAGAAATCTATCAGCTCATGCAACGGCAGACAAACATTGCGGAAATGCTTGCAAAGAACCAGGAACTGTCTCGTTTACCACAACGAGATGTGCCAGTGTTCCAGGGAGAGCCACTTGAGTTCAGATCTTTTATTAGAGTATTTAATCATGCCATTGACTCAAGAGCTGACAGTAGTTCTGACAAATTATACTTCTTAGAACAGTATACAAGAGGTGAGCCACAAGACCTCGTAAAGAGCTGCCAGCATATGACTGCAGACCAAGGTTATGCAGAGGCACTGAGGCTGCTCCACTACAGGTATGGAGACCCTTTGAAGATTGCCACAGCCTTGATGGAGAAGGCTTTCAACTGGTCGGTGATAAAATCAGAAGATAAAAGGGGTTTGAGTACATTTCCTTGTCTTCCCGTTGAGCTGCCGCAACGCCATGGAAGATATTGATTATATGGAGGAGATGGACAATCCACCGACCATGAGGACGGTCATTGTTAAGCTTCCATTCAAGTTGAGGGAGCGATGGAGAGTCCATGCCTACGAATTTCAGGAGCGTTGACAAAGACAAGCTAAGTTTACAGAAATGGTGGAATTCGTCGATCGCCAATCAAAGATCTTGTCTGATCCACTCTTTGGAGATCTTGAAATCGTAGCAGTCAACAAAAGGATCATGAAGACGCCTCAACAAGGAAACAAGGTGAAAAAGGGAAGCATTTTTGCGACCAACGTTGAGCAAGTTGATGATGAAAAAAGTGTATCAAAGTCAAAGAGTGATGCTGCATCTTTCAACCGTGCCTTTACAAAGCCCTGTGTGTTTTGTGAATGAAGCCACACCCTGGAAGAATGTCGCAAGTTGAAAGAAAAAACCCACAGGGATAGAGTGGAGTTTCTGAAAAAAAATGGCCTTTGCTTTGGCTGCCTGTTGAAAGGTCATTTAAGCAAAGAGAGTAAAAGGAGAATGACATGTGCAGATTGTTCTCAGAAGCATCCAACTCTGCTACATTTTGTAAAGCAAGACAAAGTTGTGAAAGAAATGTTCACAGAAGATGCCACCAAACGGGATGATTCCATCCACAAAGGAAACACTGCTAACGCAGACCCTCCACAGCATCATGAGACAAGCGGCTGCACTGGGGCTGGAAATGACTGCATAGTCGCTATAGTGCCTCTCAAAGTAAAGAGCCAGAAAGGCAACAAAGCCGTGGAGGTTTATGCTTTCATGGACCCAGGCAGTTTTGCAACTTTCTGCACTGAGTCTCTAGCAGAGCAGCTGAATGTTCAAGGCAGAAAGACAGAGCTGATGCTGAGCACTATCAATTCCAAGAAACAAGTGGAGAGCTACATCATCACTGGCTTGGAGGTCAGTGGGTTAGAAGACAATAACTTCTTTGAACTGTCCAAGGTGTACACACAGAGAAGTATTCCTGTTTCCACAAAAAACATCCCACCACAAAAGGATGTAGACAAATGGCTTTACCTTAGTGCTGTGAAATTGCCACACATTAATGCTGGAGTAGAACTTCTCATAGGAACAAAAGAGCACAAGCTGCTAGAGCCATGGAAAGTCATTCATAGCCAGGCTAACAGACCCTACACGGTGAAGACTGCTCTCCGGTGGGTCTTGAATGGTCCACTTGAAGAGCTAACTGACACCACCCAGGGATGATAATGAACAGTCCCATATTACAGTCAACAGTATTGATGTGAAAAACATGGAACAGCTACTCATACAACAGTACAACCACAACTTTCCGGAACGCAAGTGTGACGACAAGTCAGAGATGTCACGAGGAACATCGCTTCATGGATCTAGTGTCAAGCTCTGTGCATTTTGTGGATGGACACTACTACATTAATCTTCCGCTGAAGAAGGCAGGTGTTCAGATGCCAAACAACCGAGGTGCTGCACTGCAGAGAACATTTTACTGGAAGAACAAGCTGAGGAAGAGTCCTACGTTTCATGGAGAATACACCAACTTCATGAGTGATATGGTGATCAAAGGATACGCTGTGAAAGTTCCAACAAGCCAGCTGAGTCGCCAGGATAGAAAGGTACGGTACATTCCCCACCATGGAGTCTATCATCCAACAAAGAGGAAACTTTGTGTGGTTTTTGACTGTGCCACCAGTTTTCAAGGAGTCTCGCTAAATAATGAGCTTCTATCAGGACCAGACCTGACAAACTCTTTGGTTAGGGTGTTAACTCGCTTTAGACAGGAACCGATTGCCATGATGGCCGATATTGAAAAGATGTATTATCAAGTGCGGGTCCCTGAAGAGGATACTGACCTCCTGCGTTTCCTGTGGTGGCCAGAGGGAGATCTTAGTCAGGATATCACTGACTATAAGATGGTCGTGCATCTCTTCGGCGCTACTTCCTCCCCCAGCTGCGCCACCTTCGCACTTCAAAGAACAGCGCAAGAGAACCGCTGCAAGTCATCAGCTGAGGCCGTGGACACAGTGCTCAAGAACTTTTATGTTGATGACTGTTTGAAGTCAGTCGCTGATGAAACTCAAGCCATCGCATTACAAGAACACCTCAAGGCTCTGTGTGCTGGCGGAGGTTTTCACCTAACAAAGTGGACTAGCAATAGTCGTAAGTTGCTTGCATCCATCCCAGACTGTGAGAAAGCCAACAAACCTAAAGACTTGGATTTGAACCACAATGCCCTTCCTGTGGAAAGAGTCTTGGGAGTGTTGTGGTGCATCGAGTCTGACTCGTTCAAATTCAAGATCAATCTGAAGGTCAGACCAGTCACAAGACGAGGAATCCTCTCAGTAACAAGTTCGATCTATGATCCACTGGATTTCCTTGCTCCGGCAATCCCCCCTGCAAAAATGCTCATGCAGCAGCTGTGCAAAGAAAAACTTGCATGGGATGAGGAGATTCCAGAACAGTTTTCCCAAAAATGGAACACATGGTTACAAGAGCTGAATCAGCAGTCAGGTGTAAGTGTGAGCAGATCTGTGAAACCACTTGACCTTGGATCTGTGACAACAGCACAGCTCCACCACTTTTCTGATGCGAGAGAAAGTGAATATGGAACCGTCTCATACCTCAGATTAACGAATGAAAGTGGACAGGTTCACTGCTCTTTCATGATGGGCAGATCCCGTGTTGCTCCAACTAAGCAGACCACCATTCCTAGAATGGAATTGACAGCAGCCGTGGTTGCCGTGAATACTGACAAGATGATCAGAAGAGAGCTCTAGATGAATCTGCTTGAATCAACATTTTGGTCTGACAGCACGACTCTGCTCAAATATATTGAGAATGAAACCCTGCATTTCAAAACCTTTGTTGCTAATCTTGTTGCCACCATCAAAGAAACAACCAAGCCACATCAATGGAAGTACGTCAATTCTTAACCCAGCTGACTGTGCTTCCAGGGGTGTTACACCAGCTATATTCAAGAAGAAAACTAGCTGGTTTCATGGCCCAGCCTTCTTGCAAGAACGAGAGCACCGGTGGCCAAAGAGACCTGATGGATTTAAAGTTGAGGCAGATGACGGAGAGGTGAGACATGTACATCTCACACATGCAGTTGAAGACATGGATGCTGTGAGCAAGCTGATCACCTACTATTCTAGCTGGTACAGATTGAAAAGAGCCGTGGCCTGGGTTCTTCGGTTGAAGGATTTGCTGCTACAACGATGCAGGGAAAGGAAGAAGAACCAAACAGATCCCAATGCTCAAATGACAACTAACAACCATAAGAATGACAAGTCAAAGCCAAGCCAACATGTTTTGATGATTGAATGCTTGAAAAGAGCTGAGATGGAGATCATCAAGTTCATTCAACACCAAAGATTTCATGAAGAAATTTCCATGCTGAAGAAAGGCAGCAGTGTGAAGAAGAGCAGCCACCTAAGAAAACTCGATCCAGTAATTGACGAGGGAATCTTAGGGTTGGAGGCCGTCTCTGCGAAATGGCGATGCCGGAGCATTCAAAGCACCCAGTCATCATACCTAAGGACGTGTATGTCACTGAACTGATTCTGAGGGACACTCATGAGAAGATCGGTCACTGCGGAAGAAACTAATGCTCTCACGATTGCGTCAAAAGTATTGGATCCCTTCAGCAAATTCAATGGTGAGAAAGTTTCTGTCAGGATGTGTGACCTGCAGGAAAGTCAAAGGTAAGGCCCTTGCACAAAAAATGGCAGACTTACCTCAAGATAGGCTACAAGTAGACAAACCACCCTTCACAAATGTAGGGGTGGACTGCTTTGGACCATTGAATGTAAAACAGGGGCGCAGCAGTGTAAAGAGATACGGGGTCCTGTTTACCTGTCCCACTACACGGGCAGTGTACATAGAAATAGCGCACTCATTAGATACTGATTCTTGTGTTAACGCTATCCGCCGCTTCTTGTGCAGAAGAGGACAAGTATCTGTGATGCGTTCCGATAACGGAACGAACTTTGTTGCTGCTGAGCGTGAGCTGCGTGAGACCATTCAACAGTGGAATCAAGCAAAAATTCAAAATGCACTGTTGCAAAGAGGAATACAGTGGGTGTTTAACCCACCTGCCTGCTCACACTTTGGAGGAGTTTGGGAAAGGCAGATCAGATCTGTGAGGAAGATCATTCGGTCTGTTCTGAAGGAACAAACAGTCAATGATGAGGGTTTGCAGACATTATTATGTGAAGTGGAATCAATCTTAAATGACAGGCCACTCACAACTACCAGTGACGATCCTTTGGATCTTGAGGCATTGACTCCTAATCACTTACTGTTACTGAAGAAGCAGCCAGTCATGCCACCTGGGCTGTTCACAAAGGGCGACTCATATGCATGCAGAAGGTGGAAACAGGTGCAATAGCTTGCTGATTCGTTCTGGAAGCGATGGGTGCGTGAGTACCTACCTCTGCTGCAAGAGCGTCAAAAGTGAACCCAGGTCAAGAAAAACCTGACCACTGGAGACATTGTGATGATCATGGACGAATCGGCACCACGAAGTTCATGGTTGCTGGGAAGAGTCACAAAGATCATTCCTGATGCAAAAGGGCTCGTGAGGTGTGTTCTGGTCAAGACGAAGACAAACATACTTGAAAGACCAGTAGATAAGCTGTGTCTGATCTGTGAAACGGACACTTAATATGCATTTTTTTTTGTGATTCGTGTACTAATCAATACTTCACTGAAGTTTATTGTATAGTACTAATGTAAAAATGTTTAATGTTTGGAAAGTGTTATTTTTGGCTCTAATTTGTTTACTGAGTAATTGTCAGTTTGCATGCCTTCCAATTAGGGGCCGGAATTGTGAGAGCCAAAACTGAGAAAATATATTTTTGTCTAGTTTTTTTATTGAATGCATAATTTTAGTTGTACAGTACTGTGCTATTTGCTATGGGCCATGGGCCATGTTTAGTTCATGTGATTGGGGAGTGTTTCCGCACGTGCTAGTATATAAAAAAAAGCGCACAACCTAGAACTAATCACGTCAGCATTGTATCACTAGCACTGTTAAGTTGCATCCTGTTGTTTCAAAGATATTAGTTTTGTTGTATTGAATCCTGCTACCGAGAGTGGAATTAAAGTCCAACTACTGCTTCCCCCTGGATTCATCCTTTGTGGCTGTGAGTACCTGTCGACGGATTACTGTGCTAGTGCAAAGATCGAGTCAGAACCTTCCACTGCCCTCACTGAAATCGAAATGGCTTGAAGCAGTATTAAAATCCTGGGATTACAGTTAAAATCACATTTTCGGGATTATATTCCTGTCACCTGCTCAGCATCTGATGTAGACTGATAAATGACAGAAGCAAACTTCAAATAGTAAAGCGAGCCAGTGTATTTCAGAATTTACTTTGCCCCATTTTGTGCAAACAAGCCATGTTTCCATCCACCCGTTCCCATGCGAATGAAGTCATATCGAATTAAAGATGCCTTATGGAAACGGTGACATTCGACTTGACTTGAACAATATGGACACCAAGTTTATACGGTTGATCTGATCGGATTTTCTTTTGATCGGTAAAAGGCTTATGCGATAAATGCTGATGGAAACATTATTTGCCGAATAAATCTGCAACTGCATCGAGACGGTGTTTTGATGCCGTCGTTGCCTTCTGATAATGGTTTGCTATGTTGCTAATAGCTGGCACATATGCACGTACGACTTATGCAAATTATCATCTTTTGAATGGTAGACGCAATTCATTTGGCTTACTAGCTAAATTAGTCGACTAACACACTACTTTTGTTCACTTGAAGGTTCGACGATTCAGCGCGAAAATGAATGGAAACAGCTTAAAATGTCAGAAATCCATTCAATACACCAATTTAACCGCATAACAGCGTGTGACGTCATTACGCACAACTTTTTATTCGCTTTAATGACGTTCGATGAAAACGCATTTTCACCTGCTTATTTTGCATGAATATTTTTGGCGAACTTCAGATAGTTCAATTGACAAGTGGATGGGAACATAGCTACAGACAACTCGGTAATTCTATTTCACTTGTTGTGCACCTAGTGAATGGACCGGAGTTCGCCGTGCTTTAGGGTTTTTCTGCCACCTGGCGGAGGTCTGCGCTCTCTGAGTGCTTTTCTAGTGAGTATATTCAACATACGCACATACAGACGCGCGAGCGCACATATGCATGCAAAGACACACACTCACAGTCTCTCACTGCCTCGATTACCGTCCAGATAGTTCCGTCTGCTGGAATGCACAGCATATATTCTCGTTGAAATAATTATGGCCTTTTTAAATCATGTTCAAAATGATTTAGTGTATTTAACATGTGCATTCTCACGCAAACACACAAATGCATACACACACACACACAAACACACATATATGCTCGCACACACACACGCGACTACATTCATTAACATCCAGAGGTGCGTTTCCCAAAAGCGTAGTTGCTAAGTAAAGCCCGTGATCCACTTACGCTTTTAAGGTCTCCGTTTGTCCTGATTCTCCCCTTCCGACCAGTTACGAGCGTAAATTTCTGTTATGTGCAAGACGTGGGTGGATCATGACTCCCGACTTGTACCGACCCTTCCGCTTGAATGAGAGAGGTTCCGACTGGATCAGAACACTTGGATCCCTCTTCCGACAAAATCTAACCAGTTTGATTTTATTGCAAGGTAGGAGTTGTCGGAGGGACGCGGGAGTATCGGTTGGTCAAGTGCAAACTAGGTGGCGAATATTTCCTCTGCAATTAGCCAATTAGAAATCGTTTACAAAAACAACCGCCATATTTACTGTTGACGTTGGCGAAAATCAATTGGAAATGCTCACGTAAGTGGATCATGGGATAAAATTTTTTCCCCAGTTACTCTGACTTCCTACGATTGTTTACGCAAGTTTCGGATGGTTCCCAGCACTTCCAAAAGCTTCCGACTGGCCACGATTGCTCGCGTGCAGAAGCCTTAAAAGCGTAAGCGGATCACAGGCATAAGTTCTGGGTGATTGCTTCGGGAAATGCAGTCCACGAAAGGTAAACATGAGGTCAGTAGCCGGAAATGTTTGATGATCTTGCTGTACAAACATATATGACATCAACACAGTGATTTTAAAATGTACCTACTCGGAAAAACACTTTTTGTTGTATTTCTCTGTTCATGAGTGGGCCTATGGTTGGATCTCCGGAATTATATGTAGCCTTCGCATGCGTTAGCAAAGAAACTTCAAAGTTCGGCAAAGATTAACTACACTAGTCTAGTCCCAGCTAACACACGACGAACAGGCGACGTAAATATTCGAGCTCTTTTGGTAAGTTAATGACCGACCATGTGAAAACGGTCTGACAACGTTGTCAGTTGGTAATTCAGTTACGTTACTTGACGACCTTTTCAATACGTCGTGAACAAGTCGCTTGTTGGTAATTTGGTTACGTCGCCTGCTGGTAATTAAGTTACGAATACTGGCAAACGTGACGACCTTTTCAATATGTCGAGGACGCATCGCTTGTTGGTAATTAAGTGACGAATGCTGGCAAGCTGAGGTTAATCAGTTTATCAATCGTGGAGCAGCAGCGGCGGGAAGGGAAGTTCACGCTCGAGGACAGTGATTCCATAATATTATATAAATATATATATTTAATATTATATAATATCAAATATTCCATATATTTCTCTCAACCATGAAGGACCTTGAACATTTCAGTCCGCTAAAGGTAAGTTTCCTTCATTATATTTATCGATATTAACCATTTTGTAGGATATGAATAGTACAGCAGCTGATACTTTAGAAATCTATAATTTTGTTCTTCGTTACCTGCTGTAAATATAAGGTAAATTTGGGGGGGGGGGGAACTTGGATAACGTTAGCTAATGTTAGCTTGTAGCTAACGTTGACAAACGATTGAAACTTCAATAAGTTAAGTTGTTGCCTAGGAAAAATGTGGTTAACCACTGATCTTTTTTGAAAATTACATTTTACGACATTCGGTACAAATTAAGTAAGAAAGCTAGCATGAGCTATTCTCGCTCAACCAATCGCGCAACTCAGTTGCACAAAAAACAACACTGATTAACACTATATAACGCGCTATAATTTCAGTTGTTGTCACATGGAGCTAACGTTTGAGTATAGTCCTTATGGGGGTAACGTTATGGCGTTATTTTAAGTCACAGTTATGGCTAGTTTGCAGCGCCTTTTAGTATGAGAAATTTACAGTAAACAATGTGAATTAGGCACTATACAGATGCATCATCTGCGAAAGCCAATATAATTAGCCAGCTAAAATGAAGTTGAGATTCTAATTTTATTGTTGAGATATCTGTCCTATGCATTGCACAGACTGTCTCGAGATGCAAGCAAGGGCTGGCAGAGAAAGATGTGAGGAGCCTGATCAGTGAGATGCTCCACAGCGATGTTCAGAAAGGAGGCGACTGAGAACCTGGTACAGTATTTGTATTCTTTTTGTCCAACTCTTTTGGTGCTGTGATGATTATGTACACAGAAGTCTTTAATTTTATATGAGAAAGGTTACACAAATCTTTCTTGGGCCTAATAATTGGATCAGATGTCACCTGAAACAGAACTAACAGGGCAGGGGCTTTGAGGTCAGGGTTTAATCATTATTTTAACTGGTAAAATGGGAGTATTCAATGGGAGCATGTAATTGTATCGAGGCAGGTGAAGCGCTATCCAGGCTACTAGTCGGTAGATTAATCCCAAGAGAGAGGTGTAGGGTTTATGTTTAGAAGAGAAGTTTTGACATAGGTGTCACAAGGTCACTGAAGGGGGCTTTGAAGTAGCCTTAAGCTGCACCCCAAACTGCAGACTCAGACTTCACAGCTGAAAAAAAATTGAGGAAGAAGTAAAATAATCTCATGTACTGACCTCTTTTGCTGTGTTTGTGTTGTTCCTTGCAAGAGATGCAATGCACAGCGCACTCAGTGAAAGAAGAGGAGGACAACTTGTAAATGTGTAAAAAAAAAAAAAAAACTAAACTGAATGAAGAAATGGCGATTTTAGACTTTTTATAGGGCTGCTCAAGCACCCCTAAATTTCATCTCTGCTCCCCAGGATAATGTTAATAATTATAATGAACTGTTATTATTTTCCAAACTCATTTTAAGCCCTCTTGCATTAAATTTTGAGAGCTCGTGAGAGATGACAAACAAGTACAGGTTCTAAGCGATTTATTTAAATAATTAGGAAAAAAACAGCAATACAAACCCGTTTTGAAGTTAAGTTGGTTTGTGGAACCCCTGGCAAAAATTATGGAAACCCATCACAGATGATGTACATTCAGCCATTTTACTCCATAGCAAATAAGGGCAAAACAGATTCTTCTCTGTTTTTATGTTCTGCTAGTGTCCTCGTCACAACTGGTAGAATGAGGCGGTACCCACAGCCCAGTCTGGTTGCACAGGTAGTCCAGCTTTCCCAGCCGACCTGAACTCCCAGCCCAGCACCATGCAGCTTGATTGGTATTCGCTAGACAACACTAGAATTGGCCGATTCGGCATTGGTGCCCCATTCTCTTCACAGATGAGAGCAGGTTCACAATGAGCATGTGTGATGGGCGTGAAAAAATCTGCAGACACTGTGGTGAATGTTCTGCTGCCTGTAACATCACCCAGCATGACTGATTTGGCAGTGAATCAGTAATGGTCTGGGGAGGCATATCCTTAGGGGGTTGCACAGCCCTGTATGTGATTGCCAACGTTACCCTGACTGCTGTTAGACACTGGGGTGAAATCCTGAGAGCGATCGTGTGAACTTATGCTGGGGCAGTGGGTCATGGGTTTCTCCTGGTGGAGGGCAATGCCTGGCCACATGTGGTCACAGCATGTAGGCAGTTCCTGGATGATAAAAGCATTGATACCATAGATTGGGCGTCTCGTTCCTTTGACCTAAACCCAATTGAGCTCCTGTGGGATGCTATGTATCAGTGTATCAGTGACAAGTACCACAACAAACTGTGCAGGAGCTCACTGATGCCATGATCCAGGTCTGGGAGGAGGTCCCTCAGGACACCATCACTGACTCATCAGGATGCCCAGATGCTGTCGGGAGTATTTTTATTATTGAAGTCCATGCCTCCAAGAATTCAGGCCATGAGAAAAGCCCGGGGTGGAGCAACAAAGTATTAATTCTGGATTTTTGATGATTTCATAATTCTTTCCTTAAATTATAGTGATGGCGCATATTTCAGCTACTTGTTTATGAAAAAACATGCCATTTATTAAAAACTAATTTCTTTGCTTTGTGTTTCATGAAGCCTGAATGTTAGGCTAATGAACAAAAATTGTGTGTCCTGTCTGCAATTTGTTGATTTGCTATGAAGAAAACAAGCTGAATAAACTTTTCCTATTTTTTTTTCTCTCAATTTCCTAACAAGCTCAAATTGCAAATTTAGAAATTTGCAATCCATCATACCATAAAAGTTATGATTAAGGTCATTTTGCCTGAAAGAGCTACTGTATACCACGACTCAGGTGACCATGGGGAGGCAGAAGGCAGATGTTTAAAGACAAAGATTTTGAGGGAGCGGTTGGGGAAAGTGGGCAACACTGTTAATTTGTTCTCCAACAGCTGGGGGTGAGAATTTAACGGTCAGTTTTAATTAGGTTTTATAACTTTTGATACTCAGCTAGCCTCTCAGTGGCTAAGGTTTTACCATTGCTGTTTGATATCGTCAGCTCTGAAACTCTGAATGAGATGATAAAATTTATTTTCTGACAGAATATTCCAGTTTTAAATCCTGAATATCAAAAATGTTTGACATTATCAGCGCTGCCCTGCTGAGTGTGCGAGTAGTTTGGGAGGAATAAGACTGGATCTGTAAACTCCTTACATTACCAGATAATCTTGGCTGAAGATCATTTCTGACGAAGGTCCCAGGCCAGATTTCTGTGATTGTTGGGAGGAGTGAATCTGGGATACATCAGCCTGCCTTATATTGGTGGGGAAATGTACCTGAAATTACCGGTCAGTTTCAAAACTATTGGTCATACTCTTTCTTACAGAATATGGTTTCAACGTCTACTGTATGCTTTGGAGCCACTACAGCTTCACACTGAACTGCACCAGAGGCCTCATTTATAAATGGTGCGTAGGCACAAAAAAGATTTGTATGTCACTTTGCATACGATTTGCAGATTTCTGATTTATAAACACAACCTTGACATTATAAAAAGAGAAATTATTAAGACTATGCACAATGTCAATGAATTCCAAGTTCATCCCGATTAAATAAATGAAAATTCCATTCAGTTTACTTCACCCATAGGTTTATAAATTGGGTTATTGTCCACAAAATGTCATTTTTATTTTTTTGTGTGTATGCATTACTTGGTATGAAATTCTCACTAATTTTTATAAGGCCCCTGATCCTTTTCTTTTTTGAAAAGTTACGGTTTTTATGATTGAGTCTTTGCCTCAAGTTTGAATAACTGTTTGAGCATCCTCTCTGAAACTGGTGAATTCAATTGAAATCTGTGATGGCTCATTCTACTTTAGTTGGGTGGTGTATTGTAGTGTACAATAATCAGATTCCCGCTGAATGTAAGATTGTATACATAACTGAACTGATGTTTGCCTTAGTGAAAAAGGAAAGTGTTGGATACTTCTGCAGACTACATTCCATTTGTAATGTTAATAAAATACTTTGTGGTGCAAAATGCATGTTTCTGTCTAGTAATTCATTAAAGTACTACTATTGTAAATTAAATTATTATATACTATTTAAAAATAGATCTAATGTATACAGTTCATATACAATTTATATCCATGTATTAATTGTCATTAATTGTCATGTTAACAGTTTTGCGACGCACGTTCTGCATGTAACATCCTGAGCCACCCGAAATGGATATTCTTGAACTGAAGGAAGTTTTGTGGTAAATTAAATTGTTTTTAAACAGACTTGCAATGTTTGCTGTCAGTTGAGCAGGGTTAAGCATGTGCCAATGTAAGCCAAGTTGATTGTCTTTTATTTTATTTATTTTTTCATTTTGCAAGGTGAATTCTTGTAGGCTTGTTAAGTCGTGCAGAGAAAATGCTAATTATAGCACGAGGAATCCATCCAATTAGGGTTAGGAAGGAAGAGCCAAGTGCAAGCATCGTGGTCACAATAAGGTACTTCTAGGTTTCCAACTGGCGACCTTTGATAAATTACGTTGCCACAACGTGCAGAAGACGAACTGACAACGTTACGAAGTTACGTCGCCACGACGTATCTCGGAATTTCACTTTTCCGGTTGTCACGACAAATCTAAGGTCGTCCGGTTACGTTGTAACGACGTCTTGACGATGTAAGTGTGTTAGCTGGGGTAATTAAACGCTTGTTTTTTTCCCGCTGTCATTAGAGCGGGAGGTGGTTAATTAGCCTGCTTCATGGGATCGTGGTTCAAGACGGTAATATTGTTGAGTAAATCTGTAAAGCTTGTGACTTCCTATTGCTAGTCATAGGAAGAACATATGATCTCGCTGTTTACCTTCATGTATTTTTATGTATTGATAGGTGAGGATGTTGTTTGCCCACTTGCAACTGTGAGTATGGTAGAAATCATGTATACACTCAACAAAAATATAAACGCAACACTTTTGTTTTTGCTCCCATTTGTCATGAGATGGACTCAAAGATCTAAAATTCATTCCAGATACACAATATTACCATTTCTCTCAAACATTGTTCACAAATCTGTCTAAATGTGTGATAGTGAGCACTTTTGCTTTGCTGAGACAATCCATCCCACCTCACAGGTGTGCCACATCAAGATGCTCATCAGAGACCATGATTAGTGCACAGGTGTACCTTATACTGCCCACAATAAAAGGCCACTCTGCCATTTCACTTGGCGGGAGTCGAGCCCTCAGTCAGTGAAGGTTGGAAATTTACAAGTAGTTGGCTTTGTCCACCACACCAGAGGATTTACGTTATGGAGAAAGGCTTAGTATGTATGTATAACTGTTAAGAATTTTAATGATAAAAGAATTTAAAAATTTTGTATTCGTTGGTGGAGCTCATCTCGTTAAATGCACTGAAATGCACTTTTCTTCCAAAGAATCGTTGCCTAAAGTGTCTTTTCATTTAAAAGGTAAATTGTATTGTAGCTAGTTTGAATATAATCACAAAATAATATGCCAAAACAACAAATTTGTATTGTAATATCCATCACAACTGCCGTATTTAGGCACAAATACTAAGTTTTTAAGCTTCCCACGGTGAAAATCAGACCGGGGTGCTCCTGGTAACATTGTTGTTCGAGCGAGAATCGCTCAAACCATCATGGTTCAAACTAACGTCATTCAAACAAACATGGTTCAGACTACTGTGGTATGAACAAGGTACGAAGGTTTTGGGAAACCATCGTTCTTCTGATGTTCGTTAGTTTAACATTGCATCCTACCATTTTAGTTCAAAGCTAACTTCCGTCGTTGCTCGGGAAACGCACCCCAGGTCATTTTCTGATACACACAGCACACATTTCTTTTTGCCATCAAGAATGTGTTTTTGGGGCAGCATGGTGGTGCAGTGAGTAACAAGGTTGTTGCGGGTTTAAATCCAGCCTGAGGCAATTCTGGAGTTTACCTTAGTACTGCCAGTTAAGTGGATAAAGGTTAGTCTTATTCTATAAGCATTACTATTTTATGTGAAAAATCATTCAAACTTAAAAGATCAAAGTTCAGCATCTATGTAATGCGACCAGTTGTTAATGTTTTTCAGTCAGTGTGTCATGACTGATGATGTATGCCAGGGGTCCCCAGTCTTTCCCAGAAAGGGCTGGTACAGGCGCAGGCTTTCACTGCAACCAAGCAGCTACACACCTGATGCTACTAATCAAGCTTATTAGCAAAGAGTCTAGGGGTTGATTAGTAGTATCAGGTGTGTAACTACTTGGTTGCAATGAAAGCCTGCACCCACACAGGCCCTTTCTGGGAAAGATTGGGGACCCCTGATGTATGCTTTCTGACTGAGGATTTGCGTCAATGTAGGCTAATGGTCGAACAGGATTATTTTGAGACGTTTGAAGTATTTTGGTGGTTTGAGGTGAGATTACCTGTTTTGGTCAAGATGCAAGTTGGTAATGCAGACTTTATGAAAGAATTTGAAAAAGTGGCTTCAGTATTGACCAATGCATGTCAGCTATTTAAAAAACTTGCTAGCAATTGACTAAAAAAAAAATTAAAAATGTTCAGACTATAGATATTTTGAGAATTTGAACAAAGTCAGTGCAACAATTGCATGAGTCTTAGAGAAGCACAAGTAAGGATGAGTCAATTGTACACTGTTCCCTTTGAAAGAACCAATGAACGTGTGATAGAACTTCAGTATCAATGTATCCAGGTAAGATCTCATCTCAATAAACTGATGCAAGTGATTTGAGTGCTCCAGTCTGTTCCTACATTTGTTCTTAATTTGTCCTTTTCTGTGAGCACCGACCTCTGGCAAGAGAGGGGCTGAAGTGCAAGGGGTTCCTTTATTTTAGGATGTAAAACAACGTTTGAAAAAGAAAAAATTCTATCTTTATTCTATAAATGACTACTTTTTCCCATTGCAATGACCTGCCAATTGGATTTTTGTATGGGATGATGCAATAGCTTCCACTAGAGTGGACTATATGGAGCAGTGCCCAAAATTGCAGGCATATATAGAGAAAAAAACACTTCTAAACAGCTGTACACTGTAGTGACCTCCACGCATGAAAGGGCCATCAAAAACTCGTATAAAAAACTCGCTTTAGAAAGGATTAGGTTTTACATGGACTCTGCCTCTCGCCATACTGCTGACCACTACTGATCTTGAAAAATAGACATATGTATTTCCATGAAGATACGTAGTTTCTTTATCCTCTTTAAGTGGTCTTGCAGCTTAACTGCATTATGCTTGGGCTTCAGTTCCGCAAGCCAAAGAACCAGTTTCCTCTTGGACAATCTGAAAGAGAGAAGAATTTGTGGTTCAGTCAATTATTTCATGTCACTCAACCCCTGAAGTGGCAAAACATTCCAACATCAAACTGTCACCATCACAATTGACTGCTGGAATGATGCACTCATTGTGAAATGCTAGGATCTTCCAGGACTTATACGATGAGGTGTCAATGGGCTCTGAGGAATTTTGGCAGGCCAGCCGCTCCTGGGAGGACTGGCCACTTTTTTGTGTCGCCTGCGAAGCATAGCAGCGCATAGGGATCACTTTGTCCGGCGTCTGTCTGTCTGTCTGTCCGGTAGTCACACTTTCAGTTGGTAGTCACACTTGCTTCGCAGGCGACACGTGTTCACCTGAACACTCTAGTTTCTCTATTAGGTGGTGATGACTGTCACTGTGGCTTAAGTAATGGCTTTGTAATCCCTTCCAGACTAATGTACTTCAATAAATTACTTTCACAGCTCTTACACATTTTTTTTTTATTACGACATTGTACGATTCTTGTTGAGACCTTTTAGCCTATGGCAAATGATTGGAAATATTCTATATCGAAGATGTTTAGTGTCAATAGAGCTGGCAGCAATCAGGCTTGGATGTGTCTAGTTCCAACTTCCAACTTCGATTTGCAGTGCCTTCCTGTCTGAAGTATTAACCTCCTAAAGCCCAATGTCCAGTAACGCCATTGTTACGGGATTTTCAAGTGACTTGCCATGAGCCTCTGACCCTTAAACACATAATTGCTTTCAAGCTGTTCCTGTTCAAGATGGCCGGATTAACGATCACACAATTTATTTACTGAATAATCGAGACCAATACATAAGCCTGCAGTTATTAAGAAAGTATTAAGAAATGGCAAATCACTGAAGGGCAATACGGACAAATGCACTTAGTGATATTGTACGGATGGAAAAAAATTGATAATGATAGTAAAAATAATTCATTAATCCGACACCTTTCCTAAATTCCCTCTCCAGTTGTAGGATTTTTTTTTTTGAAAACCAAGTATTTTAAAGATTGCACTAAATCAACATGTTTGTTCAAAAGAATAGGCTTCATTTGCAGGGAAGTGCAGGTGCACACTGGTTGCTGAAGCGATAATTAATTTATCAAATTACCAACACTTCTTACGATAAAGTGTTAGTAACTGAATGATTTAGTAAAGTGGTTATTAGTGCATCGTGATAGTTCGACCAATGGCATGGACTTAAAATTATTAAAAATGCATGCCATGCGTCGAACATTCAAGGTAGCAAAGTCACTCATTATACTCCAGCTTCTGAAAAAGCTGTTGGAAGGCTATAACATGAGATTATATGAATGGACATCATCTAATGAATTAATTAGAAATTAAATCTTTCCTCCATCGAAATACCATCTTCAGATAATTAGAAATTAAATCTTTCCCCCATCGAAATACCATCTTCAGCAGTATTTACTACATATTATGCTACTTCAAGATGGAATTTCCGTTAATTTTCTTCCATCCAATCTCACATTGTAACCTTCCTCTTTTGATGCAAAGCTGTATGTCTTAATTGTTCGTGGCAACTCAGCTTGGGCTATTGGAAGCCTATTTGCTCTTGGAAGCTTTTTTTTTTTTTTTGCTAAATTAATTTGATAAATTATCCGATTCTCACGCGGATACAGGTTGAGTGTTGACCTGTATTACGGTAATGTCACTGATTGAAGTCAGAGTTTTGCTTTTACATAAGCAAACTTATGTATGTTCATTCTGTTCACCTTCAGCGTGAGATTTCATATTGTCTGAAGACCTGATACCATTTTGTGTCATAAATAAGAAATAGTTGAGGGAATAAGGAAGGGGACCATTTTTAAAAAAAAATTTTTTTACGGAAATGTAAATCGCGTATATTCCTCTGTACTATGTACAAATTCCTGGAAAGTTGTGCATTGCATAAAGAGAAAATCTCCTCTCTCTTCCATACAGTAATACTCACCGAGAGTCTCCACCACGTGGACCTCCTTCTCGAGCCTCTGGTCGACGGCGTAGGTGTAGTAGAACCAGCAGTCATCGGCATCGCGCTCCTTGCAGTGCATGAGTGGGAAGGCCTGCACAGGCTGGGGTAGCTGGTCACGATGCTTCACCTTAATCAAGTTGAAGTAGCTGCAGTCTCTCTCACACTTGTCCTTCTTCTCCCCAGTGCTGAAGGCCCGGCACTGCACACAGTCCCTTGGAGAGGGGAGAGGAAAACAACCATTTATTTTATTTAACCCAAAACCAGTGAAGTTGGCACGTTATGTAAATCGTAGATAAAAAGAGAATACAATGATTTGCAAATCCTTTTCAACTTCAATTGAATAGACTGCAAAGACAAGATGTTTAACGTTCAAACTGAGAAACACTTTTTTTTTGCAAATAATCATAATCAATAATCAATAATCAAATCAATAATCAATCAATTTATAGGCAGCAACACATTGCAAAAAAGTTGGCACAGGGGCCTTTTTACCACTGTGTTACATCGCCTTTCCTTTTAACGACACTCAGTTAACGTTTGGGAACTGAGGAGACCAATTTTTGAAGCTTTTCAGGTGGAACTCTTTCCCATTCTTGCTTGATGTACAGCTTAAGTTGTTCAACAGTCCGGGGTCTCCGTTGTCGTATTTTACGCTTCATAATGCGCCACACATTTTCAATGGGAGACAGGTCTGGACTACAGGCAGGCCAGTCTAGTACTCGCACGCTATTACTGTGGAGCCATGCTGTTGTAACGTGCAGAATGTGGCTTGGCATTGTCTTGCTGAAATAAGCAGGGGCGTCAATGAAAAATACGTTGCTTGGATGGCAACATATGTTGCTCCAAAACCTGTATGTACTGTTATGGCCCCAATTTGTTATTACAATTTACAACACAACAGCAACAGCAAGGGATGACAGACACAGTTTTAAAAACTTAAACACATTTAATGAACAAAGACAACTAAACAACTAACCACGCTACTGACCAAGATTGAATATATACAAAAAAACAGAAATATTTACAGTCCCTTGTTTTGGTGGGGTGGCTTGGTGATGTCCTGGGTGAGGAAAATGCTCAAACACAGGCAAAAATCCACAAAAGAAACTTCTCAGGTCTTGAACACAATGACAGGTCTGGCCACATGTATCCTTCTCCTTGCAATTTCTCCTTCTACTTCCCTGTCTCAATTCTTTTCCTTATATACTCTTTTGCAGACCCCACCCACATTTAGACCTTTTTTTTTATTTTTCGGGGACTTGCCCCAGACATGTCCAGGACATGTCTAAACCTAGCTCCAGTCTGAGCTTAATAAAAAAAAAGGTAAATACTGCCATCCAGTGGCCTATATTCACATTACACCTCCATTCCAAAAGGGAAAAATTTTGACTCATAAAGGCAAAATTTTTCTTTTCAATACAAAATGGCTAAGTGAACACTTGTCTATATTTTTTTATATATACATATCATACAATATTCAAATAAACACATGATATATATATACATATATACATTTTCAAACACGGGATAAGCAATCAGCAATCACATTGTCAGCACCCTTTACATGCTTAATTTCCAAGTTAAACTCCTGTAAAACTCCAATTCAACAATCTCCGATTCTTGTTTTTCATCTTACTCAAAAACATTAACGGATTGTGGTCAGTGTACACAATCATTGGCTTTTCCCCTGTACAAACATAAACCTCAAAGTGTTGTAAAGAAAGGACCAGAGCCAACAGCTCCTTCTCTATTGTGGAATAGTTCCTTTGGTGGCGATTGAACTTCCTGGAGAAGTATGCCACGGGGTGCTCAATGTCATCAGAGTCACTTCTCTGTAGGAGCACAGATCCACAAGCTTGGTCGCTAGCATCGACCGCGATGGAGAACGGTTTGTTGAAGTCAGGAGATTTGAGCACGGGGAAGTGACACAGCAGAGACTTCAGGCGATCAAAGGCTCTCTGGCATGCATCATCCCAAGTGAACTTTACGCCTTTCTTCAGTTGGTTAGTTAGACTCAGAGCAATCTCAGCAAAGTTCTTGCAGAACTTGCGGTAGTACCCGATCATTCCAAGGAAGCGGCGCAAAGCTTTTTTGTTGTCAGGAACTGGAAAGTCCATGATGGCTTGGACTTTAGCATTTATGGGTGCCACCTTACCCTGGCCTATGACGTAGCCAAGATAGGTGACAGTAGCACAACCAAAGTCACTCTTGCTCAGGTTAACAGTCAGGTTAGCCTGGGTCAGCGCTGGAACAACGTCTCTACATCTTTTAAATGTTCTTCCCAGGAGTCACTCCATGTGATCAGGTCATCGATGTATGCACCCGTGTGTGGCAATCCGGCGATTGTAGACTGTATCATCCTTTGGAACGTGGCTGGGGCATTTTTCATGCCAAAGGGTAGGACTTCATACTGGTACAACCCAGATGGTGTGGCAACAGCAGAGATGCTCTTGGCCCCCTCAGTTAAAGGCACACACCAATAACCCCTCAATAAATCAATCTTGCTCAGAAACTTTGCTTGCCCTACTCTATCAATACAATCATCAATCCTAAGTATTGGAAACACATCAGTTCTAGTTACAGCATTGACTTTGCGATAATCTGTACAGAATCTAGTACTTCCATCAGGTTTTGGAACTAGCACACAGGGTGAACTCCAATCTGAGTTGGAGGGTCTGATAATGTCATGTTCTAACATGTACTCAACCTCTTTCTCAGCAATCTTTCTCTTTTCAGGATTCATCCGGTATGGATGCTGTTTTATTGGTTTGGCATCACCAACATCTATATCATGAGAGGCTATAGAAACTCTTTTTGGAACATCAGGAAACAGATCCTCTTATTTCTTGATCAACCTCTCAAACTGATCTCTCTGTGAGGGTTCTAAGTGCTGGAGTTTTACATCAAGATTTTGCAGCACTTCAGAATTTGACAATTTACATGAAAGAACTTCAGCTTTAATTCTAGGTTCATCATCTTGAAACTCCCCCTCATCTTCACAAATCTCGGCCATAGGAGAATCTGAAGTGACAACTGCAACCCTAGCATTTCTGTCATGATAAGGCTTCAGCATGTCAATGTGACACAATTGTTTTGGTTTTCTCCTATCTGGAGTCTTCACAATGTAATTGAGATCATTGAGTTTTGTCAGAATTGCATAAGGACCATGAAATCTAGCCTGCAAAGGATTGGACTGCAAGGGAAACAACACAAGAACCTTATCTCCTGGTTTAAACTCACGGCCTCTAGCCTTATGATCATACCAAGTTTTCATTTTTCCCTGACTTGATTTCAAGTTCTCTTTGGCTAGGTCACAAGCTGCACGCAATCTTTCCTTGAACTTGCTAACATAGTCTAACAGACTGATGTGCGGCTCTTCCTCTTGCCATTGTACACTCAATAATAGCAAAGGTCCTCTCACTTCATGACCAAACACTAGCTCAAATGGACTAAATCCAGTAGACTCCTGCACTGCTTCTCTAGCTGCAAACAACAGCAAATGAACACCTTCATCCCAGTCTTTCTCATGGTCATAACAATAAGTCCTCATCATTGTCTTGAGAGTGGAATGAAACCGCTCTAAGGCACCCTGACTTTCTGGATGATAGGCACTAGAAAGAATCTGCTTTGCACCTAGTTCATACACAACCTGCTGAAACAATCCTGAAGTGAAATTGCTACCTAAGTCTGACTGAATTTCCCTGGGAAGGCCAAACAACGTGAAGAACTTTATCAAAGCCTTCGAGATATAGTTGCCTTGATGTTACGTAGAGGTATGGCTTCGGGGAATCTCGTAGATGCGCACATGATTGTCAACAAGTACTGATTTCCAGATCTACTCTTGGGTAATGGACCAACACAATCAACAATGACCTTTGAGAATGGCTCCCCAAATGCTGGGATAGGCTGCAATGGAGCTACAGGTGGGTCTAACTGGTGTTTTCCAACTACCTGACAAGTGTGACAGGTTTTGCAAAAGTTGGAAACTTCTTTTCGAAGCCCAGGCCAAAAGAAGTGTTTCATGATCTTATCAACAGTCTTGTTAACACCAAGATGACCTCCTAAAGGTAAACTATGAGCCATTTTTAAGATCTCATTCCTATAGACCTTCGGAACAACAATTTGCCTGACCACTGCCCAATCTGCATTGGCAGGGATATCAGGAGGGCGCCACTTCCGCATCAACACACCATCCTTGAGATAATACCCAACTGGAACTGCGTCTATTTCTTTATCAGGAAGGGCTCTCCTCCTTAGTGCACAAATTTCAGGATCATTAGTTTGCTCCTCAATCAACCGCTTTCTGGACAGAGACAAGTCTCCAGACACATAAGAATCACCAGACCCATCCGGCTGGCTGAATAGAGAACTGATAAAAGTATCTGATAAGTCCTCAAACGGAGAAACCATAGTAGGCCAATCAGAGTCATGAGGCAAACCACCTGAGTCTTGACTATTCAATGTGCTGGGCGGCACCACAACATCTTCTCTAGGCTTCTTAGCCATAGCACGAGTCACTGCGCAAGAAGGATACAGAGATGGGTCCTCATCCCCATCTTCAGTGCTCGGCTGTGAAGTAAGATGAACAGGGGGAACTACTTTGCCCCCAGCCAGGTCATTGCCTAGCAACAGAGAAACACCCTTTATAGGTAGACTTGACATAAGTCCCACCTTTACCTGTCCTGTAACTAAATCTGACTTCAAGAATATAGAGCGCAGGGGTACAGATACAGTCCTCCCTTCAATACCTTGTACAAGTATGAAATCCCCTGAAGCGGTCTCATCACGTAACTCCAAAGAGTCCATCAACAAAAGTGACTGAGAAGCTCTGGTATCCTTTAGGATATCTATGGGGACAGGAGTAGTATGCTCATTCAGAGCCACAAATCCCTCTGACACAAATGGAAGAAATTCCTCCCTCACGAAGTCAGCTGTATCAGGCTTTTTAGCCCCACAAGAAGCAGGCAATTTAGCAGATCGGTTATCTACTCCTGGGGTAGTTTGTAACCTTGTTTTCACAAAGGCATTTGGTTTGGTATCCTTTTCTTTTTCTTTCTTAGCTTTTAGGGACCAACAGTTAGTTGTAACATGACCAGATTTCTTGCAATAACTGCAAACTAGACCACTTTTGTCACTGTCAGCTTTCACACTTTGATCAGACCTGTTACTGGATTTCTGAGCACCATCACCAGATTTGTCTTTGTCTTTGGGTGAAGAATCTTGGGTATCACCGTAACCCTTTTTCTGAAATTGGGACCATCTATTGTTACTGCTAGACTGAAATTTGGACTTATGTGTGAGAACATATTCATCTGCAAATTTGGCAGCTGATTGCAAATTCAGTGCTTGCTTCTCATTAAGGTAGGTCTTAATATCATCCTTAACACAGTTCTTGAATTCTTCAACTAACACTGTAATGTGAATATAGGCCACTAGATGGCAGTATTTACCTTTTTTTTATTCAGTTCAGACTGGAGCTAGGTTTAGACATGTCCTGGGCATGTCTGGGGAAAGTCCCAGAGAATAAAAAAAAGAGGTCTAAATGTGGGTGGGGTCTGCAAAAGAGTATATAAGGAAAAGAATTGAGACAGTAAAGTAGTAGGAGAAATTGCAAGAAGATGACCAGACCTGCCATTCTGTTCAAGACCTGTGACGTTTCTTTTGTGGATTTCTTTGCCTGTGTTTGAGCATTTTCTTCATCCAGGACATCACCAAGCCACCCCACCAAAAAGGGACTGTAATTATTTCTGTTTTTTCTTATTTATCAATCTTGGTCTTTAGTTGTAGGTTGTTATTAGTCTTTGTCTTTGTTAAAAATTAAATGTGTTTTAGTTGTTAAAACTGTGTTTGTCATCCCTTGCTGTTGCTGTTGTGTTATAAATGTAATAACAAATTGGGGCCATAACAAATTGGGGGCTCAAGGTCCGGGATAGACCATTGTGTGAGTAATTTATTGAAAATCTAACATTCCAAATTGTGAAATTGTTTTTGTGAATTTTCCTAGATATATATTGACAACAGCAATGGATGATTTCTTGGCATCACCAACCGTAGGGGTTTTGAAGTCTTTTAAAAAGACAGAACTGCTAGAAATTTGCAAACAGTTGGAGCTGACAGAGGTAAAACCAGCCATGCGAAAAGCAAGACTGGCTAGAGAGATAGTTGAATATTACATTGATGAAAATGTGTTTGCACCAGGAGATCTGGAACAGTTTCCAGTGGAAAATCCAAATATAGAAATGGAACTTAAATTAAAAATGCTAGAGATTGAAAGGGAGGAAAGAGAAAAAGAAAGGGAGGAAAAAGAAAAACAAAGAGAATTTGAGAGGGTAGAAAAAGAAAAACAAAGGCAGTTTGAGTTAGAAAAATTAGCAAGAGAAGAAAAACAAAGAGAATTTGAGAGAGGGAAAGAGCAGAAAGAGAGAGACAGAGACAGAGAGATTTTGAATTAGAGAAATTCGATAGAGAAGAAAGACTCCAAATGGAGCAACTAAAAATAAAAATTGCAACTGAAAATAAATTTCGGGCTAGCCAGGAGGTAAAACTGGTGCCTCCATTTTCTGAAAAGGACGTAGACAACTATTTCCAGTGTTTTGAAAAGGTAGCAAAGAGTTGCCAGTGGCCAAAGGAACACTGGCCTCTGATGTTGCAAACTGTCCTCAAGGGTAAAGCTCAACAAGCCTATTCGGCTTTGTCTGCAGATGATTCCTCTGATTATGAAGTTGTCAAAAAGGTTATTTTGAGAGCTTATGAGTTGGTTCCAGAGGCTTACCGACAGAAATTCAGAGGTCTGAAGAAATCTGGAAATCAGACTTATGTGGAATTTGCGAATGAGAAGAAGGTTTGCTTTGAACGCTGGTGTACTTCTATGGAGGTCAAAGATGATTTCAACTCACTGAAAGAGATGGTGTTGGTTGAAGAATTCAAGAACTGTGTTAAGGATGATGTTAAGACCTACCTTAATGAGAAGCAAGCACTGAATTTGCAATCAGCTGCAAAATTTGCAGATGAATATGTTCTCACACATAAGTCCAAATTTCAGTCTAGCAGTAACAATAGATGGTCCCAATTTCAGAAAAAGGGTTATGGTGATACCCAAGATTCCTCACCCAAAGACAAAGACAAATCTGGTGATGGTGCTCAGAAATCCAGTAACAGGTCTGATCAAAGTGTGAAAGCTGACAGTGACAAAAGTGGTCTAGTTTGCAGTTATTGCAAGAAATCTGGTCATGTTACAACTAACTGTTGGTTCCTTAAAGCTAAGAAAGAAAAAGAAAAGGATACCAAACCAAATGCCTTTGTGAAAACAAGGTTAGAAACCCCTGTAGTAGATAACCAATCTGCTAAATTGCCTGCTTCTTGTGGGGCTAAAAAGCCTAATACAGCTGACTTTGTGAGGGAGGAATTTCCTCCATTTGTGTCAGAGGGATTTGTGGCTCTGAATGAGCATACTACTCCTGTCCCCATATATATCCTAAGGGATACCGGAGCTTCTCAGTCACTTTGGTTGATGGACTCCTTGGAGTTACGTGATGAGACCGCTTCAGGGGATTTCATACTTGTACAAGGTATTGAAGGGAGGACTGTATCTGTACCCCTGCGCTCTATATTTTTGAAGTCAGATTTAGTTACAGGACAGGTAAAGGTGGGACTTATGTCAAGTCTACCTATAAAGGGTGTTTCTCTGTTGCTAGGCAATGACCTGGCTGGGGGCAAAGTAGTTCCCCCTGTACATCTTACTTCACAGCCGAGCACTGAAAATGGGGATGAGGACCCATCTCTGTATCCTTCTTGCGCAGTGACTCGTGCTATGGCCAAGAAGGCTAAAGAAGATGATGTAGTGGTGCCGTCCAGTACATTGAATAGTCAGGACTCAGGTGGTTCGCCTCATGACTCTGATTGGCCTACTATGGTTTACAACACTTTGAGGTTTATGTTTGTACAGGACAAAAGCCAATGATTGTGTACACTGACCACAATTCGTTAATGTTTTTGAGTAAGATGAAAAACAAGAATCGGAGATTGTTGAATTGGAGTTTGATTTTACAGGAGTTTGACTTGGAAATTAAGCATGTGAAGGGTACAGACAATGTAATTGCTGATTGCTTATCCCGTGTTTGAATATGTATATATATATGTCACATGTTAATTTGAATATTGTATGATGTGTATATATAGACAAGTATCCACTTAACCATTTTGTATTGAAAAGAAAAATTTTGCCTTAATGAGTCAAAATTTTTCCCTTTTGGAATGGAGGTGTAATGTGAATATAGGCCACTAGATGGCAGTATTTACCTTTTTTTTATTCAGTTCAGACTGGAGCTAGGTTTAGACATGTCCTGGGCATGTCTGGGGAAAGTCCCAGAGAATAAAAAAAAGAGGTCTAAATGTGGGTGGGGTCTGCAAAAGAGTAAATAAGGAAAAGAATTGAGACAGTAAAGTAGTAGGAGAAATTGCAAGAAGATGACCAGACCTGCCATTCTGTTCAAGACCTGTGACGTTTCTTTTGTGGATTTCTTTGCCTGTGTTTGAGCATTTTCTTCATCCAGGACATCACCAAGCCACCCCACCAAAAAGGGACTGTAATTATTTCTGTTTTTTCTTATTTATCAATCTTGGTCTTTAGTTGTAGGTTGTTATTAGTCTTTGTCTTTGTTAAAAATTAAATGTGTTTTAGTTGTTAAAACTGTGTTTGTCATCCCTTGCTGTTGCTGTTGTGTTATAAATGTAATAACAAATTAGGGCCATAACAACACCATCTCTTTTAGTGAGTTGAAATCATCCTTGACCTCCAAAGAAGTACACCAGCGCTCAAAGCAAACCTGCTTCTCATTAGCAAATTCAACATAAGTCTGATTTTCAGATTTCTTCAGACCTCTAAATTTCTGTCGGTAAGCCTCTGGAACCAACTCATAAGCTCTCAAAATAACCTTTTTGACAACCTCATAATCAGAGGAATCATCTGCAGACAAAGCCTAATAGGCTTGTTGAGCTTTAGCCTTGAGGACAGTTTGCAACATCAGAGGCCAGTGTTCCTTTGGCCACTGGCAACTCTTTGCTACCTTTTCAAAACACTGGAAATAGTTGTCTACGTCCTTTTCCAAACATGGAGGCACCAGTTTTACCTCCTGACTGGCACAAAATTAATTTTTAGTTTCAATTTTAATTTTTAGTTGCTCCATTTGGAGTCTTTCTTCTCTATCGAATTTCTCTAATTCAAAATCTCTCTGTCTCTGTCTCTCTCTTTCTGCTCTTTCCTCTTTCTCTCTCTCAAATTCTCTTTGTTTTTCTTTTTCTTCCCTCTCAAATTCTCTTTGTTTTTCTTTTTCCTCCCTTTCTTTTTTCTCTTCTCTTGCTAATTTTTCCAACTCAAACTGCCTTTGTTTTTCTTCTCTTGCTAATTTTTCTAACTCAAATTCTCTTTCTTTTACTTTTTCCTCCCTTTCAATCTCTAGCATTTTTAATTTAAGTTCCATTTCTATATTTGGATTTTCCACTGGAATCTGTTCCAGATCTCCTGGTGCAAACACATTTTCATCAATGTAATATTCAACTATCTCTCTAGCCAGTCTTGCTTTTCGCATGGCTGGTTTTACCTCTGTCAGCTCTAAATGTCTGCAAATTTCGAGCAGTTCTGTCTCTTTAAAAGACTTCAAAACCTCAACGGTTGGTGATGCCAAGAAATCATCCATTGCTGTTGATCTGTCAATATGTATTCAATTAAAAAAAATCAATTTTACAATTTGAAATGTTAGATTTTGAATAAATGACTCACAAAATGGTCTATCCCGGACGAGCCCCCAATTTGTGATGGCCCCAATTTGTTATTACAATTTACAACACAACAGCAACAGCAAGGGATGACAGACACAGTTTTAAAAACTTAAACACATTTAATGAACAAAGACAACTAAACAACTAACTACGCTACTGACCAAGATTGAATATATATAAAAAAACAGAAATATTTACAGTCCCTTGTTTTGGTGGGGTGGCTTGATGATGTCCTGGGTGAGAAAATGCTCAAACACAGGCAAAAATCCACAAAAGAAACTTCTCAGGTCTTGAACAGAATGACAGGTCTGGTCACATGTATCCTTCTTCAAGCAATTTCTCCTACTACTTTACTGTCTCAATTCTTTTCCTTATATACTCTTTTGCAGACCCCACCCACATTTAGACCTTTTTTTTTTATTTTCGGGGACTTGCCCCAGACATGTCCAGGACATGTCTAAACCTAGCTCCAGTCTGAGCTTAATAAAAAAAAGGTAAATACTGCCATCCAGTGGCCTATATTCACATTACAGTAACTTTCAGCATTAATGGTGCCTTCACATACATGTAAGTTGCCCATGCTTTGGGCACTAATACACCCCCATACCATCACAGATGCTGGCTTTTGAACTTTGCGCCTATGACAGTCCGGATGGTTCTTTTCCTCTTTGGTCCGGAGGACAGGACGTCCACAGTTTCCAAAAACAATTTGAAATGTGGACTCGTCAGACCACAGAACACTTCTCCACTTTGCATCAGTCCATCTTAGATGAGCTTGGGCCCAGCAAAGCCGGCGGCGTTTCTGGGTGCTGTTGATAAATGGCTTTCGCTTTGCATTGCAGAGTTTTAACTTGCACTTGCAGATGTAGCGACGAACTGTAGTTACAGTTCGGCACGGTGGCACAGTGGTTAGCACTGCTGCCTCACAGCAAGAAGGTTGTGGGTTTGAATCCGGCCTGGGGCCTCCTGGAGTTTGCATGTTCTCCCCGTGTTCGTGTGGGTTTTCTCCGGGTACTCCGGTTTCCCCCACCCACAAAACATGCAATTTAGGAATACTCCTGTATGGCTGTGTGTGAATGTTTGGTGGTGGCCGGAGGGGCCGTATACTGGCAGCCACGCATCCGTCAGTGTGCCCCAGGGCAGCTGTGGCTACAAAAACGTAGTTGACCACCATCAGAGTGTGAATCTGTGAGTGAATGAATAATGTATCCTTGTGAAGCGTCTTTACACACTGTCTTTACACAGTGTGTCCTTTACACACTGATGTCGGTTTTTGATGCAGTACGGCCTGAGGGGTTGAAGGTCATTCACGGGCATTCAATGTTGGTTTTCAGCCTTGTCACTTACGTGCAGTGATTTCTCCAGATTCTCTGAACATTTTGACAATATTATGGACCGTAGATGATGAAATCCCTAAATTTCTTGCAATAGCTCATTGAGGAATGTTGTTTTTAAACTGTTCGACAATCAGCTCACGCATTTGTTCACTAAGTGGTGAACATCCTTGTTTGTGAATGACTGAGCATTTCAGGGAAGCTGCTTTTATACCCAATCATGGCACCCACCTGTTCCCAATTAGCCCGTTCACCTGTGGGATATTCCAAATAATTGTTTCATGAGCATTCCTCAACTCTCTCAGTCGAAAGATCTAGGTTGGGACTTCAGCCATGACACCGAGGAACCCCCGACTCTTATTGATGAGTGACATGGGATCTTTAATGACAACAGTGAGTCAGGACCTCAGTTTAACATCTCATCCAAGAGACGGCATCTCCTTCAATACAGTGTCCCCATCACTGCACTGGGGCATAGGAGATAATTCCACCAGAGGGAAGATCACAACCTACTGGCCCCCAACACTTCCTACAGAAAATAGGTTTTTCCCAGGTGGTCTCCCATCCAAGTACTGACCAAGCCTACTAACCACACCTGCTTAGTTTCAGCCACGTGGTTGGAGCAGATCAAACAGTGGTATTTGGGGCATTTAAATACAGCGCAGCTACTTCTACAATCGCTGGTCAATCCTCATTGGGGAGGTGAGTGGAGGGGGGAGGGGTTAAGATGCAAAGAGGTGCTTATAGGAGTTTGACATATACAGCAGAACACAACCTACAACTGCTTGAGGTATTACAGCCCAACACTACTTCCATTGTTATCCAACAACTGCCAAGCAATCTGCAGTAGAAAGCTTTCAGTTCATCTTGTTCTTCTGGGCTAGGAGGGATGAGGCAGAAGGACCTGTCGCACAGCACAGTGCTGCAGGACACTCATGCACAACACAGGTTTTCCTCTGGATAAACAGGCTGGAAAAGTGCTCTCACTCCAGATGAACACGTTCCCCGCCATTGCCAAGATTTTCCATTGATCTGCGTTTACACTGCTACATGGTGGCGGGCGCTGTGGCATTTTTAAGTCGTCTTCATGATAAAGTGTAGAAATAACCATAATAAAGTAAAAACTAGAAAAGCACTCAGAGAGCGCAGACCTCCGCCAGGGGGCAGCAAAACCCAAAAGCAAGGCGATTGGAACTTCGGCCCATTGGAAAGACTTGAAATCTTGAACTTTGCCGTTTTTCCCAGCTGTACTTTGGCCTATATATGCCAAAACTTAATCACCTGTTCCTTGACTTATTACCCACCTGCTCTGAAAATTTCATCAAAATCAGTCATAACTTTTTGAGATATCTTGCTAACTAACTAACAAATAAACAAACAAACAGACAAACGCTGCCTAAAACATAACCTCCTTGGCGGAGGTAACTAAGAAATAAACATAATCAACATGATTTTTAACCCCATAAAATGTAGAATTTTGATAAAAATTTACATGGTTGACATGGAAACAGCATTTTAATGACAAAATCTGAAAATATTTTGTAGCACTGATATTTCAATAACCCATGGTCAGATTTCACTCGAATTAGTCTCATACAAAAGGTTTAAGATAGTTCTTTGAAATAACATAGGGTCTTTTTGTTGGGAACATTTATGAATATTTAATGAGCTCTGTTATGTAACCATAACAAAAATCGGTATCATCAACTTGCTTCATTTTCAAAATTAACCCCCTGGGGATGCCCCTATCTGGACATAAAGTCTTATGGCATTAAGACTTAAGATCTCCAATAGATACAACTACAGTCCAAATTTCAAGTCAATCAGATTAATATTAATGATTTTAGGAATGCCACAAGATTGAAAATCAGTCAAAATTGTGATTTGCGGTAATTTGCATTTAAAGTCACAAGTAACAGTTGAGGAAAAACATAGATTCTTGGTGTTTACTGGCATCTCATTGCATTCCTTAATTTATTTTATGTGAATGTCAAAAATATTGAAATTTTCAGAAAAAACTGACATTTCTTACCATGAAGACCCCTTAAACCGGAATTAGGAATCTTGACCTTGGTGAGCTAGATCAGTGATTCACTCATTAGGTAAGATTAGCCAGGCTATTCTGTGAATCAGATTCTGACCTATGTTTTGGCTTTATTTTACAGTATATAGAGACTAGTCAAATTAGCTGTTTGTCAATATTACGTAGCATCTGCAACTATTTTATTGTTATCAAAAATTTGTTCAGCCCATGTCAAAAGAGGCTTTTTTCAAACTTTTTTGCTGTGACTGCCACGATTTGCACTTCTCAATTGTGGTCTGGGCAGGATCCATTTTTATTGATATTTTATTTTATTAAAATTTACAGAGGATTAGGATGAGAGTCAATATGTGGCCAAAACTATGAGATGGAAATACCAGGATGAATGCACGGCTGGAAAGCAATTTCCCGCATGAAATTATCTGCCACCAGTGCCAGCTCATTCATCAGTGCCTTGAGTTCAAGATTCTGGGTCTCGAGGGCCAAGTAGAGGTTTCAAGGAAGAGCCATAAAGTTAATTCCTATTATAAAGTTAAAAGCTTTGCTAGAACACTAAAGAATCTTAGTCTCGGTAACCTATGGACTGGCTGATTGGCTGCCTGAGAAGAATGCCTTCTCCGGTATTTACATATATCCCCTCCTACCTATGTGTTCTGTTAACACCTGACGAAGACAATTCTGGTCGAAACGTTGTGGAATAAATCACTGCGGGAGCAACAGTTACAGTGTGCGGGTATCTACTTTCTCCCTATTCTTTTGGTACAGTTTTATCTAACACCTGTATTCATTTGATGTGCGTGCACCACTGTATATTTGAACTTCTGTCACAAGTCACAATGCCACAGATGTCACAAGTCATGAGGGAGCGTGGCATTGCTGAGATATCTGTGACCGCAGTGTCAACACACTTGAATATGCGTCATTCCACCATCAGCCCATTGACAAGTCGATTTAGAGAGACTGGCAGCACTGTTAATCGTCCACATGCCCCACGACCAAGTGACCACACCCACACAGGATCACCACATGCGGCTCCAGCGCCTCCGCGATCGGCTCCGACCAGCCACCAGGACAGCTGACGAGACCGTCGGACTGCACAACAGGTGGATATCAGCTCTGACTATCCGAAACCGCCTGAGGGAGGCAGACCTGAGCCCGCCGACCGCACCAAGGTCTCGACCTGACCGCCGTCCATCATCGGTTCAGACTCGCCTGGGCCGACCATAACCTTCGCTAGACGCTTGCACGGAGGAGGATGGTGTTATTCAGCGTTGAATCGCAATTCCAACTGTACCGCGCTGATGGCAGACAACGCGTATGGCGACGTGGGGGCGAGCGTCACGCTGATGCCAGCTCTGAGTTGCAATGCACCCTGTTGGGTTCAGGCTGTAATAACTCATGAATTGTTCACAGTAAATTGTTAGTCATGCTTCTGTTGCTTGAATATTAACCCCTTTCTGCAGATGTAGACGCCTGCGTCGATAGACCTGCAAATTTAAGCACGCTGTTACTGTACTCGATCACTAGATGGCACCCCCGGATCAGTTATTGAATATTCACAAGCAAGCAGACCAGTGGCGTAGCGTTGAGGCACTGGGCCCCGGTGCGAGAATGGCGCTAGCCCCCAGACCCCCGGGCCTATCTTCGAAGCAGTGGTGTATTCTAACGAAATACATGTAAATCGTAACAGAGCTTTAGTTTTTTGAGGATTTTTACTTTACCGGAGTTATTTTTTAAACCTGGACTTTTACTCTACAACATTTAAAACTTAAAAATTATCATTTTACTTCGTTACTTTGACACTAGCCACTTCGTAACAAATTAAAATATGAACGCAATTCATCGTTTAAGGTTTATCTGGATTTGGCGTCTTCGAGAAGAACAACGGTGCTCGGCAGCAGGGTATGTTAGGGCGGGGACACGGAGCTGCAAATTTATGCACGTAGTCACAATAATTTATCACTAGATGGCACACCCGCATCAGTTATTGGATACTCACAGAAACAATCGTCCCCTGTAGCCAACCACTTCAGCTACAGTGACCCAGTAGGTATCCAAATCAGTAATTACGAAAAATCAGTTTTCTGAAAAACGTTGACACCCATAATTATTAGGGCTATTAGAACCATGGACAATGAATATTTGCACTGCATCTCAACATCACACAACACGTTAGGCTATTTGAACCATGAACAACAGTGACAATACATTGCCAATCAAAATGCAAAAAAGATCCATACGGCTGAACAGTCAACCATATTTCCCTAACAGCACAACAGTGGCCAAATCAAAAAGTAAACAGATAGATAGACACACATCCTGGCACAGCAGCCATTTAACCACAACCGGCTGATCACTTGCAGTAGCCTAATAAAAAAAACTGCACACACCAACTCAGAAGTTAACTGTGGGTGCCTTCTGCTCTGCGAAGTCGTTGAGCAAGAGGGCAATGAGGTGGTAGCATTAGCCTCCAAGTCTGACTGCTGCGTGTCGCCGCTATCATTCACAGCGCGAGCAGGAACTGGTTCTGGACAAGATGACTGTTTAAAAAATGTATTCAATTTCGCCAATTTGGAGTTCCTTACATCGAGCTCTTTTTTTCTTTTCTTTTTTGAGCACCGCTTTTGTGCTGCTCAACATGGTGCTCAAGACTTTTCACCTCTAATACTAAGCTAATGGGTTAGCTGATCTCTCAAAAAAGAACAATTCACGAGCAAGCGCGTAGCCTACGAAGCTACGATCAGAAAGGATTAAGTAAATGTCAACTAATTGGACAAACACATTTCCCAGCAGGCCATGTTCTTTTGAAAATGTTGTGAATAAAACAATCAAATATATGATTAGTAATTGTGATTATAACGGAGAAAGTATCATTACTGAAATACAAAAGACATATCAAAGAAAAGAGGAAAAATGGCCAGTATGTGTATGTGTGTGTGTGTGTGTGTGCTTGTGTGTGTGGGGGGGGGTTGTTACCATGACTGTGTTGTATAAAACAGTAGAGAAATATATTAACTCATCAACTCGTAATTAAAATATATCATGTGATTATGTTGACCTGACCTCCCTGGACCAACAGCGATGAAGATAATTGATCTATATGTGTTGGCACAAGGGGAAGAGTGGCCTAGCTAGTCACCGTGAGCCTTTAGCGCTCATCGGGGCCCCGGTTCAGCGCACCGGCGGCATCGGCAATATCTACACCGCTGAAGCAAACCTCGAAAGCGGTTTAGAATGAGGGAAAGTTCACTCCACTCCCTGTTTTTCGAGAGTTGCATGAATTAAACTCCTCAACTAAGCCTGATGTGCAAAGTGGTCAATATCCTTGCCCATAGCATCGATCCAGCAGTTTTAAAAAATGATCTTTTGCGACAGAAATAATCGTTTCCTATGTAGCAACCAATTTATCAACAGTGAGCCAACGGCATTCCAATTAGTGGTTCCGAAAAATCTGTTTTCTGAAGCAAAAAATTCGACATGGTATTGATTCTCTCACATTCTACTGTCAATTACAGTCATCAAATGCAAAAAATGCGTAGTTCCCTACCGTGGATTTTCGTGTACATTCCCTCATTGACTAATCCAGTGCTTCCTTATGTCCACCCGAGTACTGGCCTTGATAGCCAATCACTCAACCATACATTCAATCTCCGCTGCCTGACTGCACAGTTAGACTTCACGGTCTCGTGAAACTTCCGCAGTAACAATGTATTGATTGGCTCGTTTCTTATCCAATTCCCGAATGTTTAAACGTTCTACAGCAAGTGAAACATATTGATTGGACAAACACAGAGCATACAAGCCTATGCGTATCAGCATGCTCGGTTGTATCCCGTTTATGTTGCGCGCATTACGCGGCTGAAACAGACGCGATATATCTGTATATATATAGAAAAAAGACGCGCAAAACTGGCCTTGAAGTGTTCAGTTATATTTAGAGGATTTAAATAAGTAAGGACATGGTCAATGGGAATTATTTCGAGTGAAACCGGACCGGAGAGTTCCTTTACTGGATACATCGTCTCTGGAGGAGGGATTCGTGGAAAAAAGGTAGACTGCTAGTTTTGCTTTCTGTTTTGGAATGTATACCGTACTCAACAAAGTCGAATGCCAACGTTTTTTTCTGTTTAAAAGTGAACTGCCCATGCATTTAGGTGGACCCCCTGGTACGATCATTGCACCGTTCTGTTGAATCTAGGGAGGAATTTATAATTCGTGATGTTCCCTGAAAGTGGAGTGTCTGTTCTGTTAAAATAAGGTATATTTCAGAATTCAGATATTACTGAGTTAGTGAGTTGTACTTGTTCCTTTATAAGGGTTGAAATGAGGTCGTGAGTTTGGGAACTGGTAACTTCCATTACAGGGTGAATGTTCTGACTGTTTACTCAGCAGTTTATAAAATGCAATGCGTCTTTGTGCTAGCTTGGGGGTCTTAAAAAAAAATTGACAAAACTCTAAACCTTAATATGGAGAAAAGGCATGTTCTGTGTTTGGAGAGGTTACTGGTGACCACTGATATTCAACTGCACTGATATTGATAAATTCATTCTAAACTCAACCAGAAAATCATTTGTTCATTTTAAATTTCATGCCTTAAAACTTTATTTTTGTTAAATACGTGATTTTTTTATGATTTGACAGTACATAATTTTGAGACTTTGGGGAGACACTTGGGTAGCTGTATAATTTGGATAATAGCATCTAAGTAATCCAGAATGTAATGTTGAAGATGAATTCTACTTGTGCTCAAGGAGTTTATGATACCAGAAATGTAAAGTTTTAAGCCCCAGCAGTTTTTCAATCCTCAGTATTATTAGTGTGCATTGAAAATGCTCACTATTGTTATCCTGGTCTTCTTATTAGTGTGCATTGAAAATGCTCACTATTGTTATCCTGGTCTTCTTATTATTATTATTATTATTATTATTATTAGTGTGCATTGAAAATGCTCACTATTGTTATCCTGGTCTTCTTATTATTATTATTATTATTATTATTATTATTATTATTATTATTATTATTCTTCTAACACACTTAATGCGGCCTCAACCGTTTATCGTAGAAACTTCATTCAAACTGCGTTGCGTAGGTCTTACTTAGGACACCTGTGCAATGTATTTTTCATCTTTGTAACTTTTATACTTTTTGAGTTATTAATAAAAAACTATAAATTTTTTCCTCCCACAGACTTAACATTGGCATTATGACATCACAATAGGGCCATTAAGCAAATGGAATCTTGTGCCAGGTGTTCTGACCACCTGCTGTAACTGTCAGTTTCTCAGGCTGTAAGACTACAATCTGGCTCTCTTGAGACTACAGCTTCCTTACTGCTTACCTTCCTTCTATTTTCTGTCATTCCTTCTTTCTTTTTCCCTCCTATTTCTTTCCTTCGTTCCTTCCTTCCTTTATTCGTTCCTGCTTTCCTACTTTACTTCTTTCTCTCGTGCCTCTCCTCCTCCCACCCATTCTTCCTCCCTACCAATTTTCTTTCCTACCTTCCTTAGTTTTTCTTTCCTTGCATCATGCCTTCTTTCATTCCTTCATATCCTTCTTATCTTTCTTTCTTTCTTCTTTCTGCTTTCCCTCTCTTTCCCTCCCTCTTCCTTTCTTTACTTTTTCTTTCCTTCCTTCTCTCTTTACTTCTGTTTTTCATTTCTTCTTCCTCACTTCCTTCCTTCCTCCTATCTTTACTTAAATCCTTCTTCTTCCCTTCTTCCTTTCCTTCCTTCTTTACTTCCTTCTTTCCTTCATTCCTCTGTTTCTTTCCATCCATCCTCGCCTTCTTTCCTTTGTTCTTTCCTGCCTTCCTTTGATTTCCTTCTTTTTTCCTATATTCCTTCTTTCCTTACTTCCCTCATTAGTTCCTTCTTTCCCTCCTTCCTTCCTTGTTAATATTCCAAATAATTTCGTAATCGTACGGTTCACTACTTCTCCCAGTTTTCACTCGATCCCCAAACAAGACACATCAACGCCCTAGCAACAACAAGAACAACATAGCAACTGTCGAGCAATGCCCAAGCAAATATTCAGAACACCATAGCAACCGCCAAGCAACCACCCAAAACACCATAGCAACTGCCTAGCAACCACCCAGAACACTATAGCAACTGCCTAGCAACGCCCTAGCAACCACCCAGAACACCATAGCAACCGCCTAGCAACCACCCAGAACACCATATCAACTGCCTAGCAACGCCCTAGCAACCACCCAGAACACCATAGCAACCGCCTAGCAACCACCCAGAACACCATAGCAACCGCCTAGCAACCACCCAGAACACCATAGCAACTGCCTAGCAACGCCCTAGCAACCACCCAGAACACCTTAGCAACTGCCTAGCAACGCCCTAGCAACCACCCAGAACGCTATAGCAACTGCCTAGCAACGCCCCACCAACCACCCAGAACACCATAGCAACCACCTAGCAACCACCCAGAACACCATAGCAACCGCCTAGCAAGCACCCAGAACGCCATAGCAACTGCCGAGCAACACCCTAACCACCACCCAAAACACCATAGCACCCGCCTAGCCACGCCCTAGCAACCACCCAGAACACCATAGCAACAGCCTAGCAATGCCCTAGCAACCACCCAGAACACCATAGCAACCGCCTAGCAACCACCCAGAACACCATAGCAACTCCCTAGCAACGCCCTAGCCACAACCCAGAACACCATAGCAACCGCCTAGCAACCACCCAGAACACCATAGCACCCGCCTAGCAACCACCCAGAACACCATAGCAACTGCCAAGCAACGCCCTAGCAACCACCCAGAACACAATAGCAACTGCCTAGCAACCACCCAGAACACCATAGCAACCACCTAGCAACCACCCAGAACACCATAGCAACTGCCTAGCAACGCCCTAGCAACCACCCAGAACACAATAGCAACCACCTAGCAACCACCCAAAACACCATAGCAACTGCCTAGCAACGCCCTAGCAACCACCCAGAACACCATAGCAACCGGCTACCAACCACCCAAAACACCATAGCAACTGCCTAGCAACGCCCTAGCAACCACCCAGAACACCATAGCAACCGCCCAGCAACCACCCAGAACACCATAGCAACCGCCTAGCAACCACCCAGAACACCATAGCAACTGCCTAGCAACGCCCTAGCAACCACCCAGAACACCACAGCAACTGCCTAGCAACGCCCTAGCAACCACCCAGAACGCTATAGCAACTGCCTAGCAACGCTCTAGCAACCACCCAGAACACCATAGCAACCGCCTAGCAACCACCCAGAACACCATAGCAACTGCCTAGCAACGCCCTAGCAACCACCCAGAACACCATAGCAACCGCCTAGCAACGCCCTAGCAACCACCCAGAACACCATAGCAACAGCCTAGCAATGCCCTAGCAACCACCCAGAACACCATAGCAACCGCCTAGCAACCACCCAGAACACCATAGCAACTGCCTAGCAACGCCCTAGCAACCACCCAGAACACCATAGCAACCGCCTAGCAACCACCCAGAACACCATAGCAACCGCTTAGCAACCACCAAGAACACCATAGCAACTGCCTAGCAACGCCCGAGCAACCACCCAGAACACCATAGCAACCGCCTAGCAACCACCCAGAACACCATAGCAACTGCCTAGCAACGCCCAAGCAACCACCCAGAACACCATAGCAACCACCTAGCAACCACCCAAAACACCATAGCAACCGCCTAGCAACGCCCTAGCAACCACCCAGAACACCATAGCAACCGCCTAGCAACCACCCACAACACCAAACCAACTGCCTACCAACGCCCAAGCAACCACCCAGAACACCATAGCAACCACCTAGCAACCACCCAAAACACCATAGCAACTGCCTAGCAACGCCCTAGCAACCACCCAGAACACCATAGCAACCGCCTAGCAACCACCCAGAACACCATAGCAACTGCCTAGCAACACCCTAACAACCACCCAGAACAACATAGCAACCGCCTAGCAACGCCATAGCAACCACCCAGAACACCATAGCAACAGCCTAGCAATGCCCTAGCAACCTCCCAGAACACCATAGCAACCGCCTAGCAAGGCCCTAGCAACCACCCAGAACACCATAGCAACCGCCTAGCAATGCCCTAGCAACCTCCCAGAACACCATAGCAACCGCCTAGCAACCACCCAGCACACCATAGCAACTGCCTAGCAACGCCCTAGCAACCAACCAGAACACCATAGCAACCGCCTAGCAACCACCCAGAACACAATAGCAACCGCCTAGCTACCACCCAGAACACCATAGCAACGCCCTAGCAACCACCCAGAACACCATAGCAACTGCCTAGCAACGCCCTAGCAACCACCCAGAACACCATAGCAACCGCCTAGCAACCACCTGGAACACCATAGCAACCGCCTAGCAACAACACAGAACACCATAGCAACTGCCTAGCAATGATCTAGCAACCACCCAGAACACCATTGCAACCGCCTTGCTACCACCCAGAACACCATAGCAACCGCCTAGCAACCACCCAGAACACCAGAGCAACCGCCTAACAACCACCCAGAACACCATAGCAACACCCTAGCAACCACCCAGAACACCATAGCAACCGCCTAGCAACCATCCAGAACACCATAGCAACTGCCTAGCAACGCCCTAGCAACCACCCAGAATACCATAGCAACGCCCTAGCAACCACCCAGAACACCATAGCAACCGCCTAGCAACGCCCGAGCAACCACCCAGAACACCATAGCAACCGCCTAGCAACGCCCTAGCAACCAGCCAGAACATCATAGCAACCACCTAGCAACAAGCCAGAACACCATAGCAACTGCCTAGCGACACCCTAGCAACCACCCAGAACACCATAGCAACCGCCTGGCAATGCCGTGGCAACCACCCAGAACACCATACCAACTGCTTAGCAATGCCCTAGCAACCACCCAGAACGCCATAGCAACCACCCTAACAACCACCCAGAACACCATAGCAACTGCCTAGCAACGGCCTATCAACCACCGAGAACACAATAGCAACTGCCTAGCAACGCCATAGCAACCACCCAGAACACCATAGCAACGGCCTAGCAACCACCCAGAACAGCATAGCAACTGCCTAGCAACACCATAGCAACCAGCCAGAACACCATAGCAACCACCTAGCAACGCCCTAGCAACCACCCAGAACATCATAGCAACTGCTTAGCAAAGCCCTAGCAACCACCCAGAATGCCATAGCAACCGCCTAGCAACCACCCAGAACCCCATAGCAACGCCCGAACAACCACCCAGTACGCCATAGCAACCGCCTAGCAACTACCCAGAACACCATAGCAACCGCCTAGCAATGCCCTATCAACCACCCAGAACACCATAGCAACTGCCTAGCAATGCCCTAGCAACCACCCAGAACACGATAGCAGCTGCCTAGCAACACCCTCACAAGTACACAGAACACCATAGCAACTGCCTAACAACTGTTACAGCCAGTCCTCATTATGTCAAATTACAATAAAAAATGTAACTTTTTAAGCTACTCAACTTATCAACCTTTCAGCCATTCCAACTCCTGATTGTTTTCGACTATGACTTCCGGCAACTGTTTCTTCTGCCCAATCCTGTCTCAAAATATAAGTCCTTACTACAATTTTTCACTATTAAAAAATGTCACTATTAAAAATTTCCATATGACAGTTGTCATCAACTATGACTCCCGCAAACTGTTTCCTCAGTCCACATCTGTTTCAAAATAAAAGTCCTCACCACTACCATAATTATCCTCCTAAAAACGTAGCTACCAATATCATAATGCAATGATATGTTACAAACTCCACCTTATGCAACTACACTTTGCATTTTCAATGCACACGTAATTCCCTGGAATTACATTATCTAGTTATTATTATTATTATTATTATTCTTCTAACACACTTAATGCGGCCTCAACCGTTTATCGTAGAAACTTCATTCAAACTGCGTTGCGTAGGTCTTACTTAGGACACCTGTGCAATGTATTTTTCATCTTTGTAACTTTTATACTTTTTGAGTTATTAATAAAAAACTATAAATTTTTTCCTCCCACAGACTTAACATTGGCATTATGACATCACAATAGGGCCATTAAGCAAATGGAATCTTGTGCCAGGTGTTCTGACCACCTGCTGTAACTGTCAGTTTCTCAGGCTGTAAGACTACAATCTGGCTCTCTTGAGACTACAGCTTCCTTACTGCTTTCCTTCCTCTTATTTTCTTTCATTTCTTCTTTCTTTTTTCCTCCTTTTTCTTTCCTTCGTTCCTTCCTTCCTTTATTCGTTCCTGCTTTCCTACTTTCCTTCCTTCTATCCTGCCTTTCATCCTTCCTCCCATTCTTCCTCCCTACCAATTTTCTTTCCTACCTCCCTTAGTTTTTCTTTCCTTCCATCATGCCTTCTTTCATTCCTTCATATCCTTCTTATCTTTCTTCCTTTCTTCTTTCTGCTTTCCCTCTCTTTCCCTCCCTCTTCCTTTCTTTACTTTTTCTTTCCTTCCTTCTCTCTTTCCTTCCGTTTTTCATTTCTTCTTCCTCACTTCCTTCCTTCCTTCTATCTTTACTTAAATCCTTCTTCTTCCCTTCTTCCTTTCCTTCCTTCTTTACTTCCTTCTTTCCTTCATTCCTCTGTTTCTTTCCATCCATCCTCGCCTTCTTTCCTTTGTTCTTTCCTGCCTTCCTTTGATTTCCTTCTTTTTTCCTATATTCCTTCTTTCCTTACTTCCCTCATTAGTTCCTTCTTTCCCTCCTTCCTTCCTTGTTAATATTCCAAATAATTTCGTAATCGTACGGTTCACTACTTCTCCCAGTTTTCACTCGATCCCCAAACAAGACACATCAACGCCCTAGCAACAACAAGAACAACATAGCAACTGTCGAGCAATGCCCAAGCAAATATTCAGAACACCATAGCAACCGCCAAGCAACCACCCAAAACACCATAGCAACTGCCTAGCAACCACCCAGAACACTATAGCAACTGCCTAGCAACGCCCTAGCAACCACCCACAACACCATAGCAACCGCCTAGCAACCACCCACAACACCATAGCAACCGCCTAGCAACGCCCTAGCAACCACCCAGAACACCATAGCAACCGCCTGCCAACCACCCAGCACACCATAGCAACCGCCCAGCAACCACCCAGAACACCATAGCAACTTCCTAGCAACGCCCTAGCAACGACCCAGAACACCTTACCCACTGCATAGCAACGACCTAGCAACCACCCAGAAAGCTATAGCAACTGCCTAGCAACGCCCTAGCAACCACCCAGAACACCATAGCAACCACCTAGCAACCAACCAGAACACCATAGCAACCGCCTAGCAACCACCCAGAACACCATAGCAACTGCCTAGCAACACCCTAACAACCACCCAGAACATCATAGCAACTGCCTAGCTATGCCCTAGCAACCACACACAACACCATAGCAACAGCCTAGCAATGCCCTAGCAACCACCCAGAACACCATAGCAACCGCCTAGCAACCACCCAGAACACCATAGCAACTGCCTAGCAACGCCCTAGCAACCACCCAGAACAGCATAGCAACCGCCTAGCAACCACCCAGAACAACATAGCACCCGCCTAGCAACCACCCAAAACACCATAGCAACTGCCTAGGAACGCCCTACCAACCACCCAGAACACAATAGCAACTGCCTAGCAACCACCCAGAACACCATAGCAACCACCTACCAACCACCCAGAACACCATAGCAACTGCCTAGCAACGCCCTAGCAACCACCCAGAACACCATAGCAACCACCTAGCAACCACCCAAAACACCATAGCAACTGCCTAGCAACGCCCTAGCAACCACCCAGAACACCATAGCAACCGCCTAGCAACCACCCAGAACACCATAGCAACTGCCTAGCAACGCCCGAGCAACCACCCAGAACACCATAGCAACTGCCTAGCAACCACCCAGAACACCATAGCAACCGCATAGCAACCGCCCAGAACACCATAGCAACTGCCTAGCAACGCCCTAGCAACCACCCAGAACACCACAGCAACTGCCTAGCAACGCCCTAGCAACCACCCAGAACGCTATAGCAACTGCCTAGCAACGCCCTAGCAACCACCCAGAACACCATAGCAACCGCCTAGCACCCACCCAGACCACCATAGCAACCGCCTAGCGACGCCCTAGCAAGCACCCACGACACCATAGCACCCGCCTAGCACCGCCCTAGCAACCACCAAGAACACCATAGCAACAGCCTAGCAATGCCCTAGCAACCACCCAGAACACCATAGCAACCGCCTAGCAACCACCCAGAACACCATAGCAACTGCCTAGCAACGCCCTAGCAACCACCCAGAACACCATAGCAACCGCCTAGCAACCACCCAGAACACCATAGCAACCGCCTAGCAACCACCAAGAACACCATAGCAACTGCCTAGCAACGCCCGAGCAACCACCCAGAACACCATAGCAACCGCCTAGCAACCACCCAGAACACCATAGCAACTGCCTAGCAACGCCCAAGCAACCACCCAGAACACCATAGCAACCACCTAGCAACCACCCAAAACACCATAGCAACCGCCTAGCAACGCCCTAGCAACCACCCAGAACACCATAGCAACCGCCTAGCAATCACCCAGAACACCATAGCAACTGCCTAGCAACGCCCAAGCAACCACGCAGAACACCATAGCAACCACCTAGCAACCACCCAAAACACCATAGCAACTGCCTAGCAACGCCCTAGCAACCACCCAGAACACCATAGCGACCGCCTAGCAACCACCCAGAGCACCATAGCAACCGCCTAGCAACCACCAAGAACACCATAGCAACTGCCTAGCAACGCCCGAGCAACCACCCAGAACACCATAGCAACCGCCTAGCAACCACCCAGAACACCATAGCAACTGCCTAGCAACGCCCAAGCAACCACCCAGAACACCATAGCAACCACCTAGCAAGCACCCAAAACACCATAGCAACCGCCTAGCAACGCCCTAGCAACCACCCAGAACACCATAGCAACCGCCTAGCAATCACCCAGAACACCATAGCAACTGCCTAGCAACGCCCAAGCAACCACCCAGAACACCATAGCAACCACCTAGCAACCACCCAAAACACCATAGCAACTGCCTAGCAACGCCCTAGCAACCACCCAGAACACCATAGCAACCGCCTAGCAACCACCCAGAACAACATAGCAACTGCCTAGCAACACCCTAACAACCACCCATAACACCATAGCAACCGCCTAGCAACGCCCTAGCAACCACCCAGAACACCATAGCAACAGCCTAGCAATGCCCTAGCAACCTCCCAGAACACCATAGCAACCGCCTAGCAAGGCCCTAGCAACCACCCAGAACACCATAGCAACCGCCTAGCAATGCCCTAGCAACCTCCCAGAACACCATAGAAACCGCCTAGCAACCACCCAGCACACCATAGCAACTGCCTAGCAACGCCCTAGCAACCACCCAGAACACCATCGCAACCGCCTACCAACCACCCAGAACACAATAGCAACCGCCTACCTACCCCCCAGAACACCATAGCAACGCCCTAGCAACCACCCAGAACACCATAGCAACTGCCTAGCAACGCCCTAGCAACCACCCAGAACACCATAGCAACCGCCTAGCAACCATCAGAACACCATAGCAACTGCCTACCACCGCCCTAGCAACCACCCAGAACACCATAGCAACCGCCTAGCACCCACCCAGAACACCATAGCAACCGCCTAGCAACAACACAGAACACCATAGCAACTGCCTAGCAATGATCTAGCAACCACCCAGAACACCATTGCAACCGCCTTGCTACCACCCAGAACACCATAGCAACCGCCTAGCAACCACCCAGAACACCAGGGCAACCCCCTAACAACCACCCAGAACACCATAGCAACACCCTAGCAACCACACAGAACACCATAGCAACCGCCTAGCAACCATCCAGAACACCATAGCAACTGCCTAGCAACGCCCTAGCAACCACCCAGAATACCATAGCAACGCCCTAGCAACCACCCAGAACACCATAGCAACCGCCTAGCAACGCCCGAGCAACCACCCAGAACACCATAGCAACCGCCTAGCAACGCCCTAGCAACCAGCCAGAACATCATAGCAACCACCTAGCAACCAGCCAGAACACCATAGCAACTGCCTAGCAACACCCTAGCAACCACCCAGAAAACCATAGCAACCGCCTGGCAATGCCGTGGCAACCACCCAGAACACCATACCAACTGCTTAGCAATGCCCTAGCAACCACCCAGAACGCCATAGCAACCACCCTAACAACCACCCAGAACACCATAGCAACTGCCTAGCAACGGCCTATCAACCACCCAGAACACAATAGCAACTGCCTAGCAACGCCATAGCAACCACCCAGAACACCATAGCAACGGCCTAGCAACCACCCAGAACAGCATAGCAACTGCCTAGCAACACCCTAGCAACCACCCAGAACACCATAGCAACCACCAAGCAACGCCCTAGCAACCACCCAGAACATCATAGCAACTGCTTAGCAAAGCCCTAGCAACCACCCAGAATGCCATAGCAACCGCCTAGCAACCACCCAGAACCCCATAGCAACACCCGAACAACCACCCAGTACGCCATAGCAACCGCCTAGCAACTACCCAGAACACCATAGCAACCGCCTAGCAATGCCCTATCAACCACCCAGAACACCATAGCAACTGCCTTGCAATGCCCTAGCAACCACCCAGAACACGATAGCAGCTGCCTAGCAACACCCTCACAAGTACACAGAACACCATAGCAACTGCCTAACAACTGTTACAGCCAGTCCTCATTATGTCAAATTACAATAAAAAATGTAACTTTTTAAGCTACTCAACTTATCAACCTTTCAGCCATTCCAACTCCTTATTGTTTTCGACTATGACTTCCGGCAACTGTTTCTTCTGCCCAATCCTGTCTCAAAATATAAGTCCTTACTACAATTTTTCACTATTAAAAAATGTCACTATTAAAAATTTCCATATGACAGTTGTCATCAACTATGACTCCCGCAAACTGTTTCCTCAGTCCACATCTGTTTCAAAATAAAAGTCCTCACCACTACCATAATTATCCTCCTAAAAACGTAGCTACCAATATCATAATGCAATGATATGTTACAAACTCCACCTTATGCAACTACACTTTGCATTTTCAATGCACACGTAATTCCCTGGAATTACATTATCTAGTTATTATTATTATTATTAGTGTGCATTGAAAATGCTCACTATTGTTATCCTGGTCTTCTTATTATTATTATTATTATTATTATTATTATTATTATTATTATTATTATTCTTCTAACACACTTAATGCGGCCTCAACCGTTTATCGTAGAAACTTCATTCAAACTGCGTTGCGTAGGTCTTACTTAGGACACCTGTGCAATGTATTTTTCATCTTTGTAACTTTTATACTTTTTGAGTTATTAATAAAAAACTATAAATTTTTTCCTCCCACAGACTTAACATTGGCATTATGACATCACAATAGGGCCATTAAGCAAATGGAATCTTGTGCCAGGTGTTCTGACCACCTGCTGTAACTGTCAGTTTCTCAGGCTGTAAGACTACAATCTGGCTCTCTTGAGACTACAGCTTCCTTACTGCTTTCCTTCCTTCTATTTTCTGTCATTCCTTCTTTCTTTTTCCCTCCTATTTCTTTCCTTCGTTCCTTCCTTCCTTTATTCGTTCCTGCTTTCCTACTTTACTTCCTTCTATCCTGCCTTTCATCCTTCCTCCCATTCTTCCTCCCTACCAATTTTCTTTCCTACCTCCCTTAGTTTTTCTTTCCTTCCATCATGCCTTCTTTCATTCCTTCATATCCTTCTTATCTTTCTTCCTTTCTTCTTTCTGCTTTCCCTCTCTTTCCCTCCCTCTTCCTTTCTTTACTTTTTCTTTCCTTCCTTCTCTCTTTCCTTCCGTTTTTCATTTCTTCTTCCTCACTTCCTTCCTTCCTTCTATCTTTACTTAAATCCTTCTTCTTCCCTTCTTCCTTTCCTTCCTTCTTTACTTCCTTCTTTCCTTCATTCCTCTGTTTCTTTCCATCCATCCTCGCCTTCTTTCCTTTGTTCTTTCCTGCCTTCCTTTGATTTCCTTCTTTTTTCCTATATTCCTTCTTTCCTTACTTCCCTCATTAGTTCCTTCTTTCCCTCCTTCCTTCCTTGTTAATATTCCAAATAATTTCGTAATCGTACGGTTCACTACTTCTCCCAGTTTTCACTCGATCCCCAAACAAGACACATCAACGCCCTAGCAACAACAAGAACAACATAGCAACTGTCGAGCAATGCCCAAGCAAATATTCAGAACACCATAGCAACCGCCAAGCAACCACCCAAAACACCATAGCAACTGCCTAGCAACCACCCAGAACACCATAGCAACTGCCTAGCAACGCCCAAGCAACCACCCAGAACACCATAGCAACCACCTAGCAACCACCCAAAACACCATAGCAACCGCCTAGCAACGCCCTAGCAACCACCCAGAACACCATAGCAACCGCCTAGCAATCACCCAGAACACCATAGCAACTGCCTAGCAACGCCCAAGCAACCACCCAGAACACCATAGCAACCACCTAGCAACCACCCAAAACACCATAGCAACTGCCTAGCAACGCCCTAGCAACCACCCAGAACACCATAGCGACCGCCTAGCAACCACCCAGAGCACCATAGCAACCGCCTAGCAACCACCAAGAACACCATAGCAACTGCCTAGCAACGCCCGAGCAACCACCCAGAACACCATAGCAACCGCCTAGCAACCACCCAGAACACCATAGCAACTGCCTAGCAACGCCCAAGCAACCACCCAGAACACCATAGCAACCACCTAGCAAGCACCCAAAACACCATAGCAACCGCCTAGCAACGCCCTAGCAACCACCCAGAACACCATAGCAACCGCCTAGCAATCACCCAGAACACCATAGCAACTGCCTAGCAACGCCCAAGCAACCACCCAGAACACCATAGCAACCGCCTAGCAACCACCCAGAACAACATAGCAACTGCCTAGCAACACCCTAACAACCACCCAGAACACCATAGCAACCGCCTAGCAACGCCCTAGCAACCACCCAGAACACCATAGCAACAGCCTAGCAATGCCCTAGCAACCTCCCAGAACACCATAGCAACCGCCTAGCAAGGCCCTAGCAACCACCCAGAACACCATAGCAACCGCCTAGCAATGCCCTAGCAACCTCCCAGAACACCATAGCAACCGCCTAGCAACCACCCAGCACACCATAGCAACTGCCTAGCAACGCCCTAGCAACCACCCAGAACACCATAGCAACCGCCTAGCAACCACCCAGAACACAATAGCAACCGCCTAGCTACCACCCAGAACACCATAGCAACGCCCTAGCAACCACCCAGAACACCATAGCAACTGCCTAGCAACGCCCTAGCAACCACCCAGAACACCATAGCAACCGCCTAGCAACCATCAGAACACCATAGCAACTGCCTAGCAACGCCCTAGCAACCACCCAGAACACCATAGCAACCGCCTAGCAACCACCCAGAACACCATAGCAACCGCCTAGCAACAACACAGAACATCATAGCAACTGCCTAGCAATGATCTAGCAACCACCCAGAACACCATTGCAACCGCCTTGCTACCACCCAGAACACCATAGCAACCGCCTAGCAACCACGCAGAACACCAGAGCAACCGCCTAACAACCACCCAGAACACCATAGCAACACCCTAGCAACCACACAGAACACCATAGCAACCGCCTAGCAACCATCAGAACACCATAGCAACTGCCTAGCAACGCCTTAGCAACCACCCAGAATACCATAGCAACGCCCTAGCAACCACCCAGAACACCATAGCAACCGCCTAGCAACGCCCGAGCAACCACCCAGAACACCATAGCAACCGCCTAGCAACGCCCTAGCAACCAGCCAGAACATCATAGCAACCACCTAGCAACCAGCCAGAACACCATAGCAACTGCCTAGCAACACCCTAGCAACCACCCAGAAAACCATAGCAACCGCCTGGCAATGCCGTGGCAACCACCCAGAACACCATACCAACTGCTTAGCAATGCCCTAGCAACCACCCAGAACGCCATAGCAACCACCCTAACAACCACCCAGAACACCATAGCAACTGCCTAGCAACGGCCTATCAACCACCCAGAACACAATAGCAACTGCCTAGCAACGCCATAGCAACCACCCAGAACACCATAGCAACGGCCTAGCAACCACCCAGAACAGCATAGCAACTGCCTAGCAACACCCTAGCAACCACCCAGAACACCATAGCAACCACCAAGCAACGCCCTAGCAACCACCCAGAACATCATAGCAACTGCTTAGCAAAGCCCTAGCAACCACCCAGAATGCCATAGCAACCGCCTAGCAACCACCCAGAACCCCATAGCAACGCCCGAACAACCACCCAGTACGCCATAGCAACCGCCTAGCAACTACCCAGAACACCATAGCAACCGCCTAGCAATGCCCTATCAACCACCCAGAACACCATAGCAACTGCCTTGCAATGCCCTAGCAACCACCCAGAACACGATAGCAGCTGCCTAGCAACACCCTCACAAGTACACAGAACACCATAGCAACTGCCTAACAACTGTTACAGCCAGTCCTCATTATGTCAAATTACAATAAAAAATGTAACTTTTTAAGCTACTCAACTTATCAACCTTTCAGCCATTCCAACTCCTGATTGTTTTCGACTATGACTTCCGGCAACTGTTTCTTCTGCCCAATCCTGTCTCAAAATATAAGTCCTTACTACAATTTTTCACTATTAAAAAATGTCACTATTAAAAATTTCCATATGACAGTTGTCATCAACTATGACTCCCGCAAACTGTTTCCTCAGTCCACATCTGTTTCAAAATAAAAGTCCTCACCACTACCATAATTATCCTCCTAAAAACGTAGCTACCAATATCATAATGCAATGATATGTTACAAACTCCACCTTATGCAACTACACTTTGCATTTTCAATGCACACGTAATTCCCTGGAATTACATTATCTAGTTATTATTATTATTATTATTATTATTCTTCTAACACACTTAATGCGGCCTCAACCGTTTATCGTAGAAACTTCATTCAAACTGCGTTGAGTAGGTCTTACTTAGGACACCTGTGCAATGTATTTTTCATCTTTGTAACTTTTATACTTTTTGAGTTATTAATAAAAAACTATAAATTTTTTCCCCCCATAGACTTAACATTGGCATTATGACATCACAATAGGGCCATTGAGCAAATGGAATCTTGTGCCAGGTGTTCTGACCACCTGCTGTAACTGTCAGTTTCTCGGGCTGTAAGACTACAATCTAGCTCTGTTGAGACTACAGCTTCCTTACTGCTTTCCTCCCTTCTATTTTCTGTCATTCCTTCTTTCTTTTTCCCTCCTTTTTCTTTCTTTCGTTCCTTCCTTCCTTTATTCGTTCCTTCTTTCCTACTTTACTTCCTTCTATCCTGTCTCTCCTCCTCTCTCCCATTCTTCCTCCCTCCCAATTTTCTTTCCTACCTTCCTTAGTTTTTCTTCCCTTCCATCATGCCTTCTTTCATTCCTTCATATCCTTCTTATCTTTCTTCCTTTCTTCTTTCTGCTTTCCCTCTCTTTCCTTCCCTCTTCTTTTCTTTACTTTTTCTTACCTTCCTTCCCTCTTTCCTTCTGTTTTTCATTTCTTCTTCCTCACTTCCTTCCTTCCTCCCTTCCTTCTATCTTTACTTAAATCCTTCTTCTTCCTTTCTTCCTTTCCTTCCTTCTTTACTTCCTTCTTTCCTTCATTCCTCTGTGTCTTTCCATCCATCCTCGCCTTCTTTCCTTTGTTCTTTCCTGCCTTCCTTTGATTTCCTTCTTTTTTTCCTATATTCCTTCTTTCCTTACTTCCCTCATTAGTTCCTTCTTTCCCTCCTTCCTTCCTTGTTAATATTCCAAATAATTTCGTAATCGTACGGTTCACTACTTCTCCCAGTTTTCACTCGATCCCCAAACAAGACACATCAACGCCCTAGCAACAACAAGAACAACATAGCAACTGTCGCGCAATGCCGAAGCAAATATTCAGAACACCATAGCAACTGCCTAGCAACCACCCAAAACACCATAGCAACTGCCTAGCAACCACCCAGAACACTATAGCAACTGCCAAGCAACGCCCTAGCAACCACCCAAAACACCATAGCAACCGCCAAGCAACCACTCAGAACACCAAAGCAACTGCCTAGCAACGCCCTAGCAACCACCCAGAACACCATAGCAACCGCCTAGCAACGCCCTAACAACCACCAAGAACACCATAGCAACTGCCTAGTAACCACCCAGAACACCATACCAACTGCCTAGCAACGCCCTAACAACCACCCAGAACACCATAGCAACCGCCCAGCAACCACCCAAAACACCATAGCAACTGCCTAGCAACGCCCTAGCAACCACCAAGAACACCTTAGCAACCGCCTGGCAACCACCCAGAACACCATAGCAACTGCCTAGCAACGCCCTAGCAACCACCCAAAACACCATAGCAACCGCCCAGCAACCACCCAGAACACCATAGCAACTGCCTAGCAACGCCCTAGCAACCACCCAGAACACCATAGCAACCGCCTAGCAACCACCCAGAACACCATAGCAACCGCCTAGCAACCACCCAGAACACCATAGCAACTGCCTAGCAACACCCGAGCAACCACCCAGAACACCATAGCAACCGCCTAGCAACCACCCAGAACACCATAGCAACTGCCTAGCAACGCCCTAGCAACCACCCAAAACCCCATCGTAACCACCTAACAACGACTCAGAACACCATAGCAACTGCCTAGCAATGCCCTAGCAGCCACCCAGAACACCATAGCAACCGCCTAGCACCGCCTTAGCAACCACCAAGAACACCATAGCAACTGCCTAATAACCACCCAGAACACCATAGCAACTGCCTAGCAACGCCCTAACAACCACCCAGAACACCATAGCAACCCCCCAGCAACCACCCAAAACACCATAGCAACTGCCTAGCAACGCCCTAGCAACCACCAAGAACACCTTAGCAACCGCCTAGCAACCACCCAGAACACCATAGCAACTGCCTAGCAACGCCCTAGCAACCACCCAAAACACCATAGCAACCGCCGAGCAACCACCCAGAACACCACAGCAACTGCCTAGCAACGCCCTAGCAACCACCCAGAACACCATAGCAACCGCCTAGCAACCACCCAGAACACCATAGCAACCGCCTAGCAACCACCCAGAACACCATAGCAACTGCCTAGCAACACCCGAGCAACCACCCAGAACACCATAGCAACCGCCTAGCAACCACCCAGAACACCATAGCAACTGCCTAGCAACCCCCTAGCAACCACCCAGAACACCATAGCCACCACCTAGCAACCACCCAAAATACCATAGCAACTGCCTAGCAACGCGCTAGCAACCACCCAGAACACCATAGCAACCGCCTAGCAACCACCCAGAACACCATAGCAACTGCCTAGCAACGCCCTAGCAACCACCCAGAACACCATAGCAACCGCCTAGCAACCACCCAGAACACCATAGCAACTGCCTAGCAACGCCCTAGCAACCACCCAGAACACCATAGCAACCGCCTAGCAACCACCCAGAACACCATAGCAACCGCCTAGCAACCACCCAGAACACCATAGCAACTGCCTAGCAACACCCGAGCAACCACCCAGAACACCATAGCAACCGCCTAGCAACCACCCAGAACACCATAGCAACTGCCTAGCAACGCCCTAGCAACCACCCAGAACACCATAGCAACCACCTAGCAACCGCCCAAAATACCATAGCAACTGCCTAGCAAAGCGCTAGCAACCACCCAAAACACCATAGCAACCGCCTAGCAACCTGCCAGAACACCATAGCAACTGCCTAGCAACACCCTTACAACCACCCAGAACACCATAGCAACCGCCTAGCAACGCCCTAGCAACCACCCAGAACACAATAGCAACTGCCTAGCTACCACCCAGAACACCATAGCAACGCCCTAGCAACCACCCAGAACACCATAGCAACTGCCTAGCAACGCCCTAGCAACCACCCAGAACACCATAGCAACCGCCTAGCTACCAACCAGAACACCATAGCAACGCCCTAGCAACCACCCAGAACACCATAGCAACACCCTAGCAACGCCCTAGCAACCACCCAGAACACCATGGCAACCGCCTAGCAACCATCAGAACACCATAGCAACTGCCTAGCAACGCCCTAGCAACCACCCAGAACACCATAGCAACCGCCTAGCAACCACCCAGAACACCATAGCAACCGCCTAGCAACCACCCAGAACACCATAGCAACTGCCTAGCAACGCCCTAGCAACCACCCAGAACACCATAGCAACCGCCTAGCAACCACCCAGAACACCATAGCAACCGCCTTGCAACCACCCAGAAGACCATAGCAACCGCCTAGCAACCATCAGAACACCATAGCAACTGCCTAGCAACGCCCTAGCAACCACCCAGAACACCATAGCAACCGCCTAGCAACCACCCAGAACACCATAGCAACCGCCTAGCAACCACAAAGAAGACCATAGCAACCGCCTAGTAACCACCCAGAACACCATAGCAACTGCCTAGCAACACCCGAGCAACCACCCAGAACACCATAGCAACAGCCTAGCAACCACCCAGAACACCATAGCAACTGCCTAGCAACGCCCTCGCACCCACCCAGAACACCATAGCAACCACCTAGCAACCACCCAAAATACCATAGCATCGCGCTAGCAACCACACAGAACACCATAGCAAACGCCTAGCAACCACCCAGAACACCATAGCAACTGCCTAGCAACACCCTAACAACCACCCAGAACACCATAGCAACCGCCTAGCAACGCCCTAGCAACCACCCAGAACACAATAGCAACCGCCTAGCTACCACCCAGAACACCATAGCAACGCCCTAGCAACCACCCAGAACACCATAGCTACTGCCTAGCAACGCCCTAGCAACCACCCAGAACACCATAGCAACCGCCTAGCAACCATCAGAACACCATAGCAACTGCCTAGCAATGCCCTAGCAACCACCCAGAACACCATAGCAACCGCCTAGCAACCACCCAGAACACCATAGCAACCGCCTAGCAACCACCCAGAACACCATAGCAACTGCCTAGCAACGACCTAGCTACCACCCAGAACACCATAGCAACCGCCTAGCAACGCCCTAGCAACCACCCAGAACACAATAGCAACCGCCTAGCTACCACCCAGAACACCTTAGCAATGCCCTAGCAACCACCCAGAACACCATAGCAACTGCCTAGCAATGCCCTAGCAACCACCCAGAACACAATAGCAACCGCCTAGCTACCACCCAGAACACCATAGCAACGCCCTAGCAACCACCCAGAACACCATAGGAACTGCCTAGCAAAGCCCTGGCAACCACCCAGAACACCATAGCAACCGCCTAGCAACCATCAGAACACCATAGCAACTGCCTAGCAACGCCCTAGCAACCACCCAGAACACCATAGAAACCGCCTAGCAACCACCCAGAACACCTTAGCAACCGCCTAGCAACCACCCAGAACACCATAGCAACTGCCTAGCAACGACCTAGCTACCACCCACAACACCAAAGCAACCGCCTAGCTACCACCAGAACACCATAGCAACCGCCTAGCAACCACCCACAACACCGCAGCAACACCCCAGCAACCACCCACAACACCACAACAACCGCCTAGCAACCATCCAGAACACCATAGCAACTGCCTAGCAACGCCCTAGCCACCACCCAGAACACCATAGCAACGCCCTAGCAACCACCCAAAACACCATAGCTACCGCCTAGCAACGCCCGAGCAACCACCCAGAACACCATAGCAACCGCCTCGCAACGCCCTAGCAACCACCCAGAACACCATAGCAACCACCTAGCAACCACCCAGAACACCATAGCAACTGCCTAGCAACACCCTAGCCACCACCCAGAACACCATAGCAACCGCCTAGCAACGCCGTAGCAACCACCCAGAACACCATAGCAACTGCTTAGCAATGCCCTAGCAACCACCCAGAACGCTATAGCAACCACCGTACCAACCACCCAGAACAACATAGCAACTGCCTAGCAACGCCCTAGCTACCACACAGAACACCACAGCAACTGCCTAGCAACTCCCTAGCAACCACCCAGAACTCCATGGCAACTGCCTAGCAACGCCCTAGCAACCACCCAGAACACCAAAGCAACTGCCTAGCAACGCCCTAGCAACCACCCAGAACACCAAAGCAACTGCCGAGCAACGCCCCAGCAACCACCCAGAACACCATAGCAACGGCATGGCAACCACCCAGAACAGCATAGCAACTGCCTAGCAACACCCTAGCAACCACCCAGAACACCATAGCAACCACCTAGCAACGCCCTAGCAACCACCCAGAACATCATAGCAACTGCTTAGCAAAGCCCTAGCAACCACCCACAATGCCCTAGCAACCCTCTAGCAACCACCCAGAACCCCATAGCAACGCTCTAGCAACCACCCAGAACGCCATAGCAACCGCCTAGCAACCACCCAGAACACCATAGCAATCGCCTAGCAAAGCCCTATCAACCACTCAGAACACCAAAGCAACCGCTTAGCAAGGCCCTAGCAACCACCCAGAACACCATTGCAACTGCCTAGCAATGCCCTAGCAACCACCCAGAACACGATAGCAGCTGCCTAGCAACACCCTCACAAGTACACAGAACACCATAGCAACTGCCTAACAACTGTTACAGCCAGTCCTCATTACAAATAAAATTACAATAAAAAAATGTAACTTTTTAAGCTACTCAACTTATCAACCTTTCAGCCATTCCAATTCCTGATTGTTTTCGACTATGACTTCCGGCAACTGTTTCTTCTGCCCAATCCTGTCTCAAAATATAAGTCCTTACTACAATTCTTCACTATTAAAAAATGTCACTATTAAAAATTTCCATATGACAGTTGTCATCAACTCTGACTCCCGCAAACTGTTTCCTCAGTCCACATCTGTTTCAAAATAAAAGTCCTCACCACTACCAAAATTATCTTACTAAAAACGTAGCTACCAATATCTTAATGCAATGATATGTTACAAACTCCACCTTATGCAACTACACTTTGCATTTTCAATGCACACGTAATTCCCTGGAATTACATTATCTAGTTTTTTTTTGCAATTTTAATGGTGAATTCTCATGAAGATTTTTTATGTTTGCAGCTCATTTTCTCAACCAAAAACATGAAAATAAACTAAAATACAATGTAATTCTAAATGCTGTAAGTGTCTTTGCTGAATTGAGCCACATTTTTCCTCTTTATGAAGCTTAAATCTTGAATTATACAGCATTAAAGTGGGTAACCCATAAATAGCCAAATTTGGCTTCTGCTCAAAGGGGTTAAGGTAAGAATAAAATATTTGTTTTGTTGAAAAATTTCCCGATTGATAAAAAATAATTTGAAAAAAATTCACTTTCTGCGTTTATATTTTTGTTCAGTGCACATAATACGACTAAATATGCAGGATTATTTAAGTTCCGTTCTATTTTCAAAGCTAGGGATCATAAATGGAAGTTTGCCCAGCGTAAATTTAGCATCGATATTAGGCAGTATTTTTCATGCAGAGAGTGGTGACAGTACGGAATAGCTTGCCTGTCGTAGAGGCAAAAGCTCTGGGAGTTTTCAAGACCACAATGCTAAATGCCATCCAGTCCTCATGAATCCCAGGTGTTAGGTATACTCTGTTGATTTAAAAAAAATGGCCAGCCAAGTTGGGCTGAATGGACTGGTCTTCTCCCTCATGTTCTGTTATGTTTCTCAAACCTATTGACAATTTAGAGTATCTTATTAGTCAGGCATGCATGTCTTTGCACTGTGGGAAGAAACCGGAGTGCCTGGAAAAAAACCCACTCAAATACAGGGACAACATGCAAATTCCTCGAAGAAAGGCAGCAGGTTGAATTTGAACTCTAGGCATTCAAGCTGCAAGCCAACAGGGGTTACTACTGCATCACAGTGTTGCCCAGAGGGATTTATAATGGCTGGATGGATAGATGCAGACTCACTTGTGCTCTGTGCAGACCCCAGGACAGGTGGGACAGATCTCACAGGTGGGGCCCATGTACTTGGGGTCAGTGCACTTGCAGGTCCCGCAATCGCAGATGCCCCGCCCGCTACATATCTGCTTGTTAGAGGCCAGGCAGGTGGTGGTATCCAGAGAGCAGTCGCAGGCACTGCCAGTGTAGCCGGGATCGCAAAAACAAACCCGGCATTCACAGCGACCGTGCCCTGCCAATGTCCAAAAATTACCAGCTGAATCCAAGCCACAACACAGACATCACAAAAGTGTAAAATTTCTTAATTGTTCTTTGAAGTCAGTCACTAAACCTGTCCAGATCTACTATTCAGGGCTGTTGACCACTGTTCCAAGCAGAAGCACATAACTCCCAGCTGATGGGTCAAATAGCACTCATTTAAGCAACTGAATACTTGAATTCTGAGGTTTTCAAGCCATTTTGCATAATCAATCTTCCCCCATTCAAAGGAACAACAATGGCAGTACAGTGGCTGAGGAGTAAGAAATTGACCATTCAACTCGGATGTCTCAGCTTAATATTCTACAGCTGTCAGACACCCAATTACTTGCGTTGCATCAGTAACTTTCAAGCCAATTAAATCGAAAGCAAGTCACATAATATGAATGAACCCCTTGCGCTTCAGTCCCTCTATCAGCAGAGGTCTGTGCTCTCAGAAAGGACAATAAATTCAAATACAATGACAAGAGTGGAGCACTCAAATCACCTGCATAAATTTATTTAGGTGCCAAGACTAACGTTTCAACGCACTGCGTCTTCCTTAGAGTCAAACGAGTGGTGAAGCTGGGACAGCTAAATAACCTCCTACACCCAGAGAAAAACTTCCTATTGGAAAACAAGTGAATTGGGAGATAACCATATCATACCAATACTGTGACCCCATACAAAAATGAGGTGTTACCGGGAGAATCACCATTATTACAAATTATCACGGTAAAAACAATATGCAACATAGGAACAAATGACAAGGAACTTACAATAATACATTTGCAGGAAACAGGAGAAGTTAAATTTGATCCACGTGGTCCTACTTTATTCAATGTGTAGATCCAATGCGCCTCTCTTTTGAGTAATTTATTAATAATATCATCTCCTCTCTGGATAGAAACAATTTTAAAGTGAGTAACAACAGTAAAGTGAGTCGACACTGGCGCGAGACAATGTACAATGCCTCCGTGTCTGACAGCCGAAAAAAAAGAGGACGATTAGAACAGATTAATAACGAAATAAAGAATAAAAAGAAACATTTTAACAACAGAACATCCAACGAACACTGCGATTAATTTATTTGCGGGTCATCTTTTTTGGATGTTCTGTCGGTTGGTGATGTATATGTATTTTTATTCTTTATTCCGTTATAAACCTGTTCTCATATCAATACTTTTAGTTTTTGCTGGGTGCCGGACTTGGAGTAGCCTATTTTGCATTTCGCGTCGGACAGTCTTGATCGTGCATGCGATAATTTATTCACACTGTCATTGGTCATTGAATTGATTTGCTTTCTGATTGCAAGCACTATTTTATCTCTACTGTGGAAATAAAGCGTGAATCTGTTCGATCCATCTGACCAATTTTCAAAAGAAAGACCGAATAAAGTCTGTTGTCTATCTTCAAAGGAAGAAAACAGACAAGTAAAAAGACCAAGAAAAGTCGGTAGCTCTTTACATTGACTTTGACTGTAATCATTCGTGCATCATTAATTTGCATCATTGATTCAGTTGCGTTGATTAAGTCAGGTCGAGTTTACATCACGCGTGCCAACCGCCTTTGATCTGACATCAGGACAATCGATATAGATACTATAATTCATGTGCTGATTCAGATAGTTACATTAAACAGTGGTTGCTGTAATTATTTACTGTATTCAAATGTGCCTGACATTCTGGAAACCTGTCTGTGAGGTTTTGGTGACGTGTGCACACTGCGCACCAGTCAGCCAAATTACCACTGCACAGAAAGTGAACCAGGTTGGAGCTGGCGAGCTTTCTGCGCAACTGCAGCGAAGACTTTTCTACGAAACTGTCACTGCGTCTTAATGAATAAGTGACACCTCCCCCTACTACGCCGCCACACCCATCTCGGCGCACGTTCGTCTGTGCACTGTGTTGCACCTCACGAAATTACCACTGCGCGGGCTGCGCCGGACGCACTTACTACTGCGTGGGCTACGCCACCTGCGCTGCGGCAGGAAATTGGAGCCCCTTGGGTTCGGGAGCGTTAAGTGTGGCCGACATAAACCAATCCACACGGACACTTGAGAATATAAACAATGTGAGTGGCATTGCAATTTATAAATGAATTGATCTTATATTTTTTGCCTGTGTGTGGGTGACAAAAATATTTGGACCTATATTTTGTAGAGTGAAAACCTCAGCCCAGGCAGCACAATCCAAATCTTCATGAGTGGGAGCAAAGTTAAGTTATCGCGTGTCATGCAATTTCAATCTTGTTTCACTGATTGCGGTGAAAATGAATAGGGTCTATCCTTGTTGTAATCGCAATCCACCCACAAAATTTCAGACAAATCCGTGCAGTATTTTTTGAGTTATGTTGTACAAACAGACAGACAAACAGACAAACCAACAAATGAAAGGTCATTCATAGAATGACGACTTGCTGGAATAATGCACAGATCTCTGTAACAGAATGAACGGAATGGAGTTGGTTTCAGGTCTCTTGCTGTAAAAGTAGCAAAGTAAGAACAAAAATGTGTTTTTGACCTTTCTGGTGAGCTTGACCTTGACCTTTGACCTTGAAAAGAGATCGGTCTCTAGCCACAGGGCTAGTCAATGTTGTCACCAAATTTTGTGAAGATGATGTGAAAATAGTGGCCTGTAGAGTGCACACTAACAGACAGAAAACAAAATAGAGCGCCGCTTAGGTGACCTTGACCTTTGACCCAGATTCACCAAAATAGCGCAGTACCTAAGTCAAGTAAGATAGACCTTTCGTTTATGAGTAATATGCACTTGGTTTGAAGTCTGTACGACTAGAACCGATGATATGGCTTATGTGTTTTTGACCTTTTGTATGACCTTGACCTTGACCTTTGATCTAGATTCACCAAAACAGTGCAGTACCTTGAGCAAGTAAGATAGAACTTTCGTTTATCAACAACATGCACTTGGTCTGAAATATGTACGACGATTAGAACCAAAGATATGGCTTCTTATGTGTTTATGACCTTTTGTGTGACCTTGACCTTGATCTTTGACCTAGATTACTAGGTCAACTATGATAAACCTTTTGTTTATCAACAATAGGCACTTAGTTTGAAGGGTCTACAATGATTTGAACTGAAGAAATGGCTTCTTATTTGTTTTTTACCTTTAGTGTGGCCTTGACCTTTGACCCAGATTCATCAAACTAGTGCAGTCCCTGCCCAGTGCCTGTCCTATGTTGATCATGAAATATGAGCTAAATTGAGCGGAAACTGTGGACGCCACAGTGCAAACAAACAAACAAACCAACAAACAGAGTAATATACTTGCAGAATCCGAGATTCCGGCAAGTAACAAACAGGGGCGAAAACATAACCTTCGCCCCAATTTCGTTGGCAGAGGTAATTAGAAGAGTTGGAGCAATGGGTACAGTATCCACATTGATAAAAACCTGTTGGTTTGAGGGGGCAACCACATAGATTTGGGGGAGGGGGCTAGCATCGTAGTGTACCAATCGGTGTCTGAGTGACTGGGACCTCCGAAAGGAGATCGGGTGGGTTCCGCACACATACGCTTAAGGGCAGGGTCACATTGTAAAACACAACAGTGTTTTTTTTGTAATGTGTTTCATTTCATCTGCAAAGGGAGAGTACTTATTGGAGAAACAGAGCCGTGGTGTTGACGGGCGCTTTGTCTTATCCAAGAAGTGGGCCCAAGGGGTGCGCATGGCCTTCTGGCAGGCTGACATGATGTCCTTCTCTGCATACCCACTAAAATCTGCAATTTTACCTCCTAATGAATTTTTACTGACCCTTGCACAATTAATTCTATGCCATAATTATTTTCAATATGTAGGGTCTTACTATCTACAAAGGCGAGGTGTAAGCACGGGCAGTTCCTTTGCACCGTCTTTTGCATGTTTAGTTATGGGTCACTGGGAGGAGAAATTAATTCATAACTCAGTTAATAACCACTTTTTCTCCAAAACTGTAATCTGGAAAAGATACATTGATGATATTTAATGTGTCTTTTCTGGGACCTCTGAATAGCTGAAGGACTTTGTGGATTACATCAATGCTATCACAACATATTTACGTTTTACCGTTGAGGAATCTCCGGAGAACATTAATTTCCTGGATCTGAAAATGTATAAAAATGACCAAGGGGGATTAGAAAGCACGGTCTCTTGTAAACCGTTGAGCAGAAACACTTTTCTACGAGCATACAGTAATCACCCGAAACAAGTCATTAAGAACAGTCCAATTGGACAGTTCTTGCAATTACAAAGGAACTGCAGCAGAGAGGAGTTTGAGCGTATGGCAGTAGATATGACATCATGTCAGCCTACCAGAAGGCCATGCGCACCCCTCGGGCCTGCCTCTTGGATTAGGCAAAGCGCCTGTCAACACCACGGCTCTGTTTCTCCACAAAGTACTCTCCCATTGCAGATGAAATCAAAAACATAATAAAACACTGGTGTTTTTACAATGCGACCCTGGCCTTAAGCATATGTGTGCAGAGCCCCCCCTGATCTCCTTTCGACGATCCCGGTTACTCAGAGACTGATTGGTACGCTCTACGATGCCCGCCCCCTCCTCCAAATCTACGTGGTTGCCCCCTACACCAACAGGTTTTCATCAATGTGGACACTGAACCCATTGCTCCAACTCTTCAAATTTCAAATATTTTCGTAATCCACATGCGGGCAAAAAAGATCAATTCATTCATAAATTGCGACACCACTCACATTGTTGATATTCTCAGGTGTCCGTGTGGATTGGTCTATGTCCAAACTAAACACTTCCTTAAACTCCCCATCACCGAACACAAGGCTGCTATTTGTAATCAAAACATGGACTATACAATAACAAGGCATTATGCCCGAGTGAATCATGGTTCGGCCGCATCACTTAAATTTTGGGGAATCGAACAAATTGTTTCCTCCCAGAGAGGAGATGATATTATTAATAAATCACTCAAAAGAGAGGCGCATTAGATCTACACATTGAATACAGTAGAACCACATGGATCAAATTAAACTTTTCCTGTTTCCTGCAAATGTATAATTGTAAGTTCCTTGTTATTTGTCTATGTGTTGTATATTGTTTTTACTGTGATTATTTAGATTAATGGTGTTTCTCAAGGTAACACCTCATTTATGAACGGGGTCACAGTATTGGTATGATATGGTTACCTCCCAGTTCACTTGTTTTCCAATGGGAAGTTTTTCTCTGTGTGTAGGAATTTATTTAGCTGTCCCAGCTTCACTACACGTTTGACTCTGAGGAAAACGCAGTGCGTCGAAACGTTAGTCTTGGCACGAAACACAATATTAGCCTACTAAGGAAGCAACCAATAGGCAGGGATTTGTCCCCTAAATCTTCTGGTCACATTGTCTTTTACTCGATTATTTCACTCCCAAGCTCAACCAGGGACTATGGCAGCAATCGTCAAAAAACAAGGCATGTTGTGGCAGGACTCACCTCCACAGAGCTTGTTATTGGAGCGGTCACAGTTGAAGTTGTCACACTCGCAGTACTTCCCGCTGTAGCGCTCCGCTGGGTTCTCTCTCTTCTTGCACTCACATGTGCCGCAAATGCAGTCCCCGTTGTTGCTGCAGATGTCAATGCCATTATCCCGCCTACAGTTGGCATCCAGGTCCTCGATGTTCATGTCATCGAAGCTGCATTCACACTGTCTGCCAATCCGGCCGTCATTGCACCTGAGAATCGGGACGATGACAGAATTCCGACTCCATTGCAAACAACTTTATATACACAAAAATATTAGTTTGAAAAATGTCCTGGAAAAATCCTTATATATTCAGAAAACAAAGTAAAGTATCCAGACGAATAGATACATAACAGACTTTTATGCATGGTGAGGCTTGGAAGATGACATTTGGGTGACATTTTGAACACTGCCTTGCTGCAGCCCAGTGTGTCGGGAAGACTGTACCTGCAGGCTCCACACTCAAAGGTCCCATGTCCGTTGTGACAGTTGGGGCTGTTCTTCTCTCCCTCTGCTTGACATGCGCACTCACATATGAAATTTAGGACAATCTCCACCTCCTCGGTGAAGCCCAGGGGCTTAATCTTGATGGTCTCAGATTGGCCCTCCTTTGGACATTTGTGTGCTTGGATGCTGATTTTGAAGGACACCTGAAACAAGGACTCCAAAATGTCAATATGACACCCAGTCATTGGATTTTGAATCAGCCCATAAAAGGACACTTGGTCAGGGCTAATATTTGTGTCGAGTCTGATCCAAATCTGCCTTGTTGAACTTATTAAGAAGCTGAAAATGCATCAGCCAACAAGAATGCGAATTAACACACCAAGCCTGATCCATATCCATAGGAAAAACCAAAAAAGGGTCAACCAATCAGAGGGCAGGGTGGCCATATGGGCTTCAGAGTCACGCCAAAAAATAAAAACATTCAGTCCAGGCCATAAGACAAACATCTGCACTGAGTGTAATGCAAATCTGACCAGTGGAACTGGATAAGAAGTAAAATAGATAAACTAGACAGTCCGGTCGGCTGCAACCACATGGGCGTAACTCCCAAAAAGCCGCTTCTTCCCTTTTTTGCGCATTATGTGGCCAATACTGTCGCCATGGCAACAATAATCGATAAGAGTTATAAGCAAATTACAACCCTGATTCTGAAATGTTCTGAAAACGAAGTGTAAATTGTGAATAAAATCATAATGCAATGACTTTCAGATCATGAGCCAATATGTTATTTACAATAGAACATAGATACAAATGTTTCAAATGTTGAAACGGAGATATTTTACATTTTTATCCACAAAATGAGCTTATTTCAAATTTTGTGGCAGCAACAGGTCTCAAAAAAGCTGAGACACTGGTAAAAAATGGCCGAAAAAGCAATTTATATATAAAAGAATCAACTGAAAGAACATTTAGCAAGTAATTAAGTTAACTGGCATTAGGTGTGTAACATGATTGGCTATAAAAGGGATGTCTTAGAGGCTGAGTCCCTCAGAAGTAAAGATGGACAACCTGTGAAGGCTTGCATTAAAAAAATTGTGGAATACTTTAAAAACAATGTTCCTCAATGTCAAATTGCAAAGGCTTTGAAGGTCTCATCATCAACGGTGCATAACATCATCAAAAGATTCAGAGAAACTGGAGAAATCTCTGTGCGTAAGGGACACGGCCGAAGACCTCTACTTGATGCCCGTGATCTTTGGGCCCTCAGACGCCACTGCATCACTCACTGCATGATTCTGTCATTAACATTATTAAATGGGTCCAGGAAAACTTCAAGAAACCACTGTCAGTAAACACAGTATGCCGTGCCATCCACAGATGCCACCTAAAACTCTAACATGCAAAGAGGAAGCCATTGTTGAGCATGATCCAGATGCGCCGCCGTGTTCTGTGGGCCAAGGCTCATTTAAAATAGACTGACTGTAGCAAAGTGGCAAAGTGTTCTGTGGTCAGAGGAGTCCAAATTTGACATTTTTCTTGGAAATCACAGGTATCATGTCCTCCGGGCTAAAGAGGAGAAAGACCACCCCTCCGGTTATCAGCGTTCGGTTCAAAAGCCAGCTTCTCTGATGGTATAGGGATGCATTAGTGCATATGGTGTGGGACACTTGCATGTTTTGTTTTAGAAAGCACCATGACTGCTGAAAGGTATATAAAGGTTTTAGAGCAAAATATGCTCCCCTCCAGATGACATCTATTGCAGGGAAGGCCTTTTGTATTTCAGCAGGACAATTAAAAAACACATACTGCAACTATTACAACAGCATGGCTTCGTTGTAGAGGAGTCCGTGTGCTGAAGTGGCCTGTCTGCAGTCCTGATCTTTCACCAATTGAGAACGTTTGGCACATAATTAAAGGAAAAGTCCATCAAAGGAGACCCAAAACTCTCCAGCAGCTGGAAGCCTGTATTAAACAAGAGTGGGATTAAATTCCAATGGCAAAACTCAAGAAACTTGTCTTCTCAATGCCCATACGCCTCTACTCTGTGTTAAAAAGAAGAGGGGATGCTACTCTATGGTAAACAGGCCCCTGTCCCAACTTTTTTGAGACCTGCAGCAGCCATAAAATTTGAAATCAGCTCATTTTGGGGATAAAATAGTAAAATTTCTGAGTTTCAGCATTTGCTATGTTATCTCTGTTCTATTGTGAATAAGATAGTGGCTGGTGTGACTTGAAGGTCAGTGGCCCTCATTTATCAAACTTGTGTACACCAAAAAAAATGGGTGTACGCCAAATCTCCCGCAAGAATTGGCATTTATCAATCTGAACATGAGCGAGCTGTCTGCAAAAGTCTCACGCCAGCTGTGACCAGGTGTACGCAAATCTGAAAACAGCAAACAACATGCAGGAACGAGTGCAACTGTCAGAATGAGTAATAAACTATATGCAGCGATGCGGACGTCATGCTGTTGTTGTTCTTATAGTAAAATAAATAAATAGACTAAATAAATTAATGAATAAATAAATGAATAAAAGCAGGTTGTTTCCAAATATAAGTGTAATTAATTTCTCTACACAGATGTCATTATTTATTTATTCAATAAATTTATTTCATAAATAAATTGCACCTGTGTTGAGAAATTAGTTACTCTTATTTGGAAACAACCTGCTCGTCAGGCCAGACGGCTGACAATTACTATCAATTTGATTAAGTGCAATGCGCAGCTTGGCAGATATGCAGCGTATGTCAGATGCTCATCCAGTCAGATATATACTGAACAACAAAAGAAACGAAAGTTAGCCGAATTAAAGGCACACTGGAAAATAAGTTTGCGCGTAATTATTTCAGAAAATCTAATTTATTACTAGCATGTGCACATTTACACTCGTTTCCTCAAACTTTTCTTTATTTCGCGGTCCCTTCAACTTACTAACCATAAGAGTACATTAACTAACTTTTACTAACTTTTAACTAACTTTTTCTTTTGTTGCTCAGTATATAGATGCTTACGGACACTTCGACCGTGATCACATTTTGACAATGGCAGATCTTCCATTGGTAGAGGAATAAGCTTCTGTCCGAAGTGAGAGGAACTTTCGGCACAGAGATCTCATCCAGGAAAGTGACGAGTGGCTGCTCGTTTTGTGCGGCACCCAATAAAATGTCATGGCGTAACACTGATAAAAGTACAACAAAAAGAGATCTCTGCAGACTGTATTTTACCAATTAACCTCATGGTGTTCCGATCGAGGTGGGGGGGGACTCATCCATCTCCCCACCGGCTCGTATTCCCACGATGGAGGGGGAGCCTATCAGTGCTGTGACAGCTGGAGATTCGAGTCTGATTGGCCTCCACTGATCCGTCTGCTGTTGCAACCCGTTTTTTGGAGGCGATCTTAAAATCTGACCACTTTTTTGACCTACATGTAAAGCATTTGGATTGTCAATTATGTAGGCAATATAACACGAAATATCATGGATCTATAAATTGAATTTATTAAGGCCGATGTTATTCGCACTTTTACGTGTGGCCAATGCTAAAAATTTTTTCTTGACCACACTTGTAAGTGCGTAAGTTGATGACCATTCCAGTGCTGCTTAGAAAGCACCGCTTAAAATAAGTTTGGCCAAGAAACAATTTTTAGCTTTGAACACACTTAAAATAAGTGTGGGCAATGGAGAAATTTGCTTCTTGGCCGCAATAATGCGTCTAACAAGAATTTTGGTCATTTAAGTGCGTCCAAGCACAAAAATTAAGTGCGAATAGTCACTTCGATTTATTAATAAATTAAATAGCCCTAGTCCAAGCGCTGATCCTCTCCCGCCTGGACTACTACAACTCCCTCCTCGCCAGCCTCCCAGCATCTGCCATCAGACCCCTGCAGCTCATCCAGAACGCTGCAGCTCGCCTGGTCCACAACCTCCCAAGACACTCCCACGTCACCCCCCTGCTCACAAAGCTCCACTGGCTCCCTGTTGTTGCTCGCATCAAATTCAAGACTTTAGTGCTAGCCTATCAGGGAGTCAACAAAACAGCTCCAGCCTACATCCAGAGACTGTTCAGACCTTACACCCCTGCCAGCTCTGCTACCTCTGGTCGCCTGGCTCCTCCTCCTCTCCGCGCCTCCCCTTCCCGCTCAAGGCTGGTGTCTGTCCTGGTACCTTGTTGGTGGAATGATCTACCTATCGAGGTCAGAACAGCAGAATCCTTGAGCACCTTCAAGCGCCGCCTGAAAACCCACCTCTTCAGGCTCCACATTTCCCCTGCTCCACTGCCCTGAATCCTGTCCCTACATCCCTTGATTTGTTGCACTTAATTCTGTTTACCTTACTTCCTGATTGTTACTGCTTGATTTGGTTTCCATTCATTTTTTTTCACCCTATTTTGTCAGTTTACTTGATTTTCATGCGCCTTTGTTACACTTGCCCTTTTATTGCACTTATTTTATTTTATTGCCCTTTTCTTAAACTTGACTCTACCCCTTTGTTGCACTTGCCTCTGCACTTGATCTTGTTGCCATTTTGTTCACCTGACCATGCCCTTTTGTTATTGGTTTAGCTCTGTAACAATGGAACGTGTTCTGTCACTGTCTGTTAGCACTTGTACTTGTCTCCTAGGAGGTCTACACTTTTGTACTGTTCTTATGCACTTTTGTACGTCGCTCTGGATAAAAGTGTCTGCTAAGAACCTGTAATGTAATATAATGTAAATATCCTAAAACCTCTGCTGCACTCCGGTTTTCCACCCCAACGGTGTTTACTACTGCAGCAGCAATAGTTTTCCAGCAGCCTACTTGGCTGCCTTTATGCCACTCTTAAGACTTCCAAATTAAATAATTTTGTTTTTCTCCATCTATTATCGGCCTGCTGATAAAACCTCGTATCTTCAAAATGATAAACTTTACAGGAGAGCAAAAAGAAAAAAAAGTTTAATTTTGCATGTAAGAATGCAGTTGAGCTGTGTTCGGATAGGATGACTATTTTTCCTCCAAGGATGTATCCAATCAATTAAATTTTGTATTTTGCAATGTTTATGCTATTATCGTGGACATACGAGTTTTTGTTTCTCATCAAATTGTAGATACAAGGTTTATCAGCAGGCCGACGATATTTCCTCCTCAGTGAAGTTCTTTCTTCTTTGTCGTCTTTCAAGAGTCCATGTCGTAAAGTGGGCAGGACTATGCCTCTCGGAGCATGAATTTATAGGGGCGTGTCATGTAAATTACGATGGTTTCTGCCGCCAGATTTATCAACGCCACGGCAGTTCTACACCGAAATCTGCGGCGTACAGACTTTTAGTAAATCAGACGTGACACCTGGCGAACGATGATATTTACACCAGAATCATCACCAGATCCTACGCAAGTTTGATAAATGAGGGCCAGTGTGTTTTGATTTTATTCACAATTTACACTTTGTCCCCACTATTTCAGATTAGGGGTAGTATATCAAATGCCCATACCATATCTGAAAGTAATTGGTCCAAAATTGCAGCCTTTACTTCGTCCAAAGGGAAATCTCTATGTTTTGCCACTAATATGCGTATTGTTCGGTGAGTACTGTTGCCATGGCAACCAAAATTGATGGGTGTCATAAGTCAAGTATAACGCATGTACCTATAAAATCTGAAAGTAATAAGTAAAAAATTATAGCCTGTACAGCGTCCACAATGAAGAGGGTATGATTCAGCACAAATTTGCACATCGTTCTGCCAATACTGTGGCCATGGTAACAAAAATTGATAAATATTGTTGGTGAAGTGTAACACATGTCCATACAAAATATGAAAGTAATCTGCCAAAAATTGCAGCCTGTTCTGCGTCCAAAATAAAATCGCTGTGTTTAGCCACTAATTTGCATATTATTCCATCAATATTGTTGCCACAGCAACCCAAATTGCTAGGTGTCCTAAGTGATGTATGACACGTCCTTACCATAAAGGAATGGAATCGTTCAAAAATTACAGTCCATACCAAACTTGAAAGGTATCGTCAAAAATTGCAGCCTGCACTGCCTCCACAAGGAAACTCAATGATGATTCTGCTTATGTGCGTCCTACCGCTGAATTTAGTGATGAGATCAAATTATTACTAAAAAAGGCAATGACTCGGTCATTGACTCAGATGAGTACAAGTATTTGTTGCAGACCAATCCTGTAAAATCCTGATTTATAGTCTTCCAAAAATCCATAAAACATTGGTTAATCCTCCTGGCCGCCCGATTGTGTCTGGCAATCAATCCATTACTGAGCCGCTTTCTCAATTTGTTGATCATCATATTAAGGGGGTAGTGGATAATTTACCATCCTTCTTAAAGGATACGACTGATTTTCCACAAAAAATATATGATGTAAAAGATGTTGCTGAAACTGATGTATTGTGCACTATGGATGTGTCAAGTCTTTACACAAATAGCCCACATCAGGCGGGGTTAGCGGCATTGAGTGATTGCTTGCAAAAGGATCAAGTACCACATTCTGAATTTCTGGTGTCACTGGCCAATATGGTCCTTACGAAAAATTACTTCATGTTTCAGAACAAATACTTTCTACAAATTCAGGGAACTGCTATGGGCTCTCCCATGGCACCTGATTATGCCAACATATTCATGGGTAAATCTGAGGGCGATTTTATTTATTCTAGTAACCCCTTTCCTCAATACCTGAAATGCTGGTATAGGTATATTGACGACATATTCTTTATATGGAGTGGTACGGAAGAATGACTAAACCATTTTAAGGATTATGTGAATTCCGGAGTGTCCTCTATAACTTTGAATTTCACGTTGAATTTCAGCAGACAAGCTATTTCATTCTTGGATGTGTTGGTTCAAAAGTTTGGTATACAATTATACGCAGAGATTTTTCGTAAGGATACTGATTGCAACGCATTTTTAGATTATAGTAGGTTTCACTCAGAGCCTCTATAACAGAGTTTACCTTATAGCCAATTTTTAAGGGTACGTCGCATATGTGCCACTGATGAAACATTTGAAAGACAAGCTGGGAAAATGCTTCAGAGATTTGTAAACAGGGGATACAGTAAAGAAATATTGGTGGGTTGTCTAGATCGAGTCCGTTCTATCCAATACTCTGATCTACTGAGCCGCAGATCACGAAGCCCTGGTAAGAACACCTCAGCTACTTTCATTTCCACTTTTGGGCAAATATCTGGCCCATTAAAAAATATAGCGCGGCACCATTGGCATATCTTAAGTACGGATCCTAACGTCGGCCATGCTTTTAAAGACCCACCCCGGTTTTGTTATAAAAGAGCTTCTAATTTGCGTGATCGCCTCGTGCGTTCTTACATTCCAGCCGCTCAACCTCCTTTTTTCCCCTTCAAAATACCCGAGGGTAATTTCAAATGTTTCAATTGTGTGGTTTGTAATAATATGATGATGGAAAATTTTTTCACACAGCCTAGCACCAATAAAAACTTTATGGTAAGGGGCAGAATTTCATGTCTATCCACTTTTGTCGTGTACTTGTTAATGTGCCCGTGTGGATTATGTTATGTTGGGAAAATTAAACGCAAACTTAAAACCAGAATATGTGAACATAAATATGCAATCAGGAGAAATTACGAAAAATCCTCTGTCGCAAGACATTTTAATTCAGCGGGCCATGATGCCAATTCTCTTAAATTTATGGGCTTAGAAATAGCCAAGCAGTCCCCTAGAGGGGGAGATCATGAGAACCTCCTACTGCAAAGGGAGGCCTGGTATATTTTTTCCTTGAATACGGTTGTACCTAATGGGATGAATGAGGAACTGTCCCTTACCTGCTTTTTATAGTATGCTTTTTAGTATGACTTTGCATATCTGTCTTAGTATATGCGCAGTGCTACTATGACGCCTAATTATGCGTGCTGCTATGATTGCATATATTGGTAATTTTCATGCAATTTACATAATTGCACTATCACCTAATCGATGAGAGTGTGTCAGTGCATTGGCATGGGTATATAACCTGTGGAACAGTAGCGGCTCTGGACCCGGGAATGGCGGGGCGCACTCACGTCCCTTTATGACAATTAGTCCTGGGTAGTTCGCAATCATTTACTGACGCATTTTCCAATTATCGTACTTGGCAACTTAAGACACGGTCTCTCCAAATGTGATCGAACAGCGATGAAATCATGGGCGAAATTCAGCTCAGTGGCGGAACCTGAACTGAGAATTGTGACAAAACATCTGTTTAAAACAGTCGTTAGTCCTGACCTGTTCTCCGTCATTTTCATGAGTAACCGAAGGTTCGCTCCGAGAGCACTCCACAGTTAACAGCTGCTGCTTGTTCTCCCCGATTACGTAAGAAGACAATCATTCATCTGGACGCTTATTTGCTGTATTTAAATCAACGTTAGTCAAACTTGCATACCTGACGACTCTCACGCAAACAGCTTGAGCAGCACGCTGCCTATTTAACTGCCAAGTGCCACTTTTTTATGAACCCACACAATACCGAGAGTGAAAGGCGATATTTAACTGGAACACGGACCTGATCAATCAACGCGAAGCACTGGCCTATTAATAAGTAAATTTTTTTTCTGTACTCAATTTCGCCCATGATTTCATCGCTGTTCGATCACATTTGGAGAGACCGTGTCTTAAGTTGCCAAGTACGATAATTGGACAACGCGTCAGTAAAGGAAAATGATTGCGAACTACCCAGGACTAATTGTCATAAAGGGACGTGTCTGCGCCCCGCCATTCCCGGGTCTAGAGCCGCTACTGCTGTGGAATGACTATGTCTGTAAGCAGAAGGCACTACGCCGAAACGCGTTTGTGCGGAGACGCTTGGTACAATAAATGTGTTTATGCAAAGTGCGACCTTTTTCATAATTTCATTATTGCTGATTTTGGTCCCGCACTCTTAAAGTCTGGGAGTGAAGCCCATTTGTGCATTTATAGTTCAGGAATGAACCCACAAAAACTGCGCCAGTTATCGCGATGACAAAGGATTTGTGGTGGCAGTGGCGACTGCATCCAAGATGAATCCATAATATCCCTATAACTCCAGTTTGGGGATGTAATGAGTGAGATCAAGCTAGAAAATGAACAGGTTTCAAACAGAGGAAGACAGGAAAAGAAGGTAAAAGCAGATAGATGAGTACTCAGCTAACCTCGTCCCCGATGGAGATGTTGGAGCACTTCCTGCCGTTTTCTCCTTCTCCAACCACACCATTCTTACAGCGGGACTGGTATGTGATGGTCACCCCATCAGGAAGCTTACTATTCTCCAGAATCACCTCAGAGGACAGGGACTGCAGACAACAGCAGAGTAGCAGAGCTTGATTCACAAAATGGTGGCACATAGATCAATTCTAAGCACAATTACACAATTTATTATCTCTGCCAGGCATAAGCCTGGAGGGGATTATGCGTTTTGTCCTTTGTGTGTGTCCGCGTATGTGTGTGTTCTTGTACTTACTACACAGGGAGGACTAGAAATGTTTTTTTCTCCTATAGAGAGGAGACATTTTTTGAAAGTTATAACATTTTCACAAGTCCTCACCACTACAAAGGCAAATTGAGACTTCGTAATTGAGGTTAGGGGTGAGGTAAGAATTAAGGATAGGTTAAGGTTAGGGCACGGGTTCGAGTTAGGCATGAACTGCTTATAGTATAGACTAGGGAAAGGCTGTAGCGACGCACAAAGACTTAATGGAAGTTAATCTTGTATTTTCACAAGGATAGAATTATACAAGGATGTCCGTGTGAGTGTGTGTGTGTGGGTGTGTGTATGTCTGTCCGTAGAGAATTTTGTACTACTGGACCCATCAGCCGAATAATTTTTCTGCATTTATGATTGTATGCTCATGGACCTCTTGTGGTAGTGATGATTCACAAGATTTGATAAATCTATGTAATTGACTGCTCTGTTTTAAACCACCTCTAACTGCTGACTCCTCACTCCTCTACACCGGGCTGTACGGGCCACGACTGATCAACAAATGCTTCGGTTTAGAATCTTGTAACTGCTCGGGACGTACACTCCTGGCAAAGATCTGCACTCAACTCAGTGTACTCCTCTTGTTTGTATATGAATACTTTTATGCCATCACCTTTTTAGCTGAAAAAGTCAACAAATACTTTTCAGCCACAACAACACAACATATTTAGGCATAAAAATGTCACCGCAGAATACAGCAAAGAAACTAAAATAAAATGGTGTGCCAACAGACAGAGGGAACAAAAAAGGGCCTTCTTCAGTAGATCTACTTACATTGTAGGCATCGATAATGAGATTGATCACATTGCTGGAGTTGGCAGACAGCGTACCAACTGCAGACTTTGGAATGAGATTCTTCAGTTCCTGCCAAGGATATTTCAAGCAAAATTACAGAACAATCTATTAATATAATTTTAATGAGATAGACAGTCATTTTTACCTTGTGAGACAGATTTACATATCCGGCCTGACGTTTAACTTTGGCCCAATAACACATATTTGCACAACTGCAGCCTAGAGTTACAATCCTTTTTCCAGTGTTGTGGTTTGGTCGCCATAAAGAAAGTTCCAAGTTAAAGCTCAGCACCCAAATGAAGCTGAGCGGAAATTCAAGCAGAAAGACTTTCTCTTCGCGCCTGCCCACTATGCCTGTGTATAGTTTCTGCTTGCCCATTAAAAATTACACTGCCTAACTTATAATCCAATCAGAATCCTACTCCGAGTCCGAATCATTCGCTAGCAGCCAAATTTTAAAAGTACTCTCTCTCTCCTTGCAGTTAACCAGCTGTCAAGCACTTTGATATGCTCTGCACCCCTCCTCCTCGCCTCCACCATCCACTGAGGTCGGCCAAGACTCCTCTTCATCTCTCCTACCACTCTGGTCCCAGGACTCATCCCAGAAGCAGCCTCTCGCCACCACCACCACCAGTGTTTAGACCCCGGGGGAAATTCATCTCTAAGAAGCATCTAATCCTCAGATTCTCTAAATGCTTTTTGTTCAATGCCGGGGTCTAACCGCCAAATTTCATGTTCATGTTTATAAATAAATACTTTGTTAAATTTCATATCTCATTGTTTTCTAGTCTTTCCTGATTGAAATACCACCCAACTCCAGCCTGGCTGAGTGTTCCAATCATAACTAAAAACCATACAAGGCAATCATTTAGCAGGAAGAACCAAACCAGCACGAACAGGGATGGGCACAGAGAAAAGACCAATGGGGTACAAATATACTAATGGAGAGCAGATGGTTCAGTCCCAGGGCAGACATTCCACAGGCAGTCAAATAGCTGGATCTCTCCCAGGCATGAGCACATGCAACTCGGCAGTGATCCCCATCCTTCCATAGATTCTCACACAGACTCACGCAAGCGCACCTTGTAAACATGCTGGAACTCCTCAGTGACAGCAAAGATGATCTGAATATTGTTGTCACTGAGTTTCTGGACCAGCTGAGCGATTGAGGGGTAGTCCTGGAAAGGAAGAGGCAAAGCAAATGTTGCCGTTGATTGAACGGAGCCTTTGTTTGATAGAAAGTCAACTGTCCTTTGTGCACAAATAGGTGATGTAAATTGTAGCCGGACTCTGCCTGGTAATTTTAATGATAGATGAAAACAATTTGGAACAAGGTTTATGGGATGGTCTCAGTTCAAGGTAGCTACGCACATAATTGTGACTCATGGTGTACATGCCGTTCTCCAGGTGGCATTTCCCATCATTGGGCAGCACAATCCCCCCCAATTTCCCATCTCTTGCGAAGCGGAAGCCGGCATCGGTGGAGAATACCAGAAGGCGAGTCACATTCCTCCAGCCAATAGCTTCCTAGCGGGGTGGGACAATGTACCATCAACATGAGCTCAGAAACAAAATCAATAAGATGACAAACTCTAATTTGGAAGGGAATAATCATAATAAGAATTCACCACTGCACATCTACTTCCAGGTCAAAACACAGGGAAAGGAGTCAAACAGTGACAATCACATCATTTTCACATAGTTTGCAGACACAGGTAGCCATTTTCACTTACACCACAGACTGCAACTTGCATAACGGCATCAAAGCCACCCTCGGGTGAATCAAGGTTGCCCGATATCCGTTGCTGGCCCACCAGTGTGTTGAACTGCTGGCCATCCTTGGTGAGTTTTAGCACATTCTTGTAGCTGAAGGAGCTGGTGCAGCGCTGGTCCCCAGTGCAAGGGTTCAGGAGCTTGGCTGGGGGGGTGCTGATGTCGGGCATGACTTTCCTCTCCACAAAGGAGCCAAACCCTAAATTTGAGAGGAAATGAATCAGGAAGACTGCGTCCATACATGGAGTGATATTTCAAGGAAAAGATTCCATGCATAAGTCCACAGAGATGGAAGACATCTGAGAATATTCTGCCAAAAATAAAAAGAAAAATGTGGAGAGCCTACATTCTTCCAAAATCAAAGATGAGTAAAAGTCATGACTTCTCCTAATCCAGGGTTGTCCAACTGGTCCGTAAAATGGCCAAGAAGCTGTAGGTTTTCAATCCAACCGTGCAGAAGCACACCTAATACAACTAATTTAATCAACTAATCTCAGCCTATACAGATGATTGTTTACATCAGGTGTGTTTCTGCGTGGTTGGAATGAAAACCTGCAGCCCCTTGCCTTTCGATGGACCAGCCTGACACCCCTGTCCTAATCTACCAGAATAGGACAACATCACAATGGATACTCACCAATTCTGAAATCTGAGGTAATTTTTGACATTTCTGCCATTAGGTTTGATCCCATGTTTTTAACATTTTCCAAGTCATCTTCCATGGAAGAAGAGAGCCCCATAAGGTAGTACAGATCAATAGGGTAGTCCTCTGCCCTTTTGAACTTCAGATCAAAGGACAGCGCTTCACCTGTAGAGTTTGATTGAGACAGAAAGGGGACAGAAACCAGTGTATGAACTATATACTTCATTCAGGGTAAAAATCCTTTGGAAAAGATCCTTTCAAGCAGCTTCAAATCACTGACATGACCACAAAAAAGCCATAACAGCAAGATAGCAGAAACAGACTGAAACTTTAGATTGGCACTGGATGCTGATGTGACCAGTGTGACTAGCCCTTTCATGCATGAATTATGAAATCTTAGTCAGGATTTTTTTTCTGAGGTGTATTTGTTTCCCTTTAGACATTAAAAAATACTGTTCAATTGAAAATTTTAAACACCTGTTTTTCATGGGGTTACGCTTGTGTTCACTCGGCTGGAAAACATGCTTTTGTTTTCAACCAAAGAAATATATAGTTAACAAACCAATAATATTAAATCATTCACTGTGCAAGAAATATTGGATGATAATATGTTCATGCTGTTAAACTAATGCAGTGACATATTGTAAGGTGCTATCATATTTTTCAATGCAAAGCAAAAATGTTGAACATTGGTCTTGACTGCAGATCTGCTGTTTTTTCTATAATCTTCATTAAAAATAAGCAAAAAAAATATTGCCCATGACTCTCCAAACACTTTCTCTCAGACGGAATGTTAGCAGCATAGTCTCTTCAGTTTTACTGACTGTATCATCATTCAGTCAATTGGCTCTTCAATGAAAATTGGCAAAACATCCAGGGCGCAAGCCAAATAAAAATATTGTCCATGTACAAGGGATATTTTTTGCATCAGTTAACTGTGGCCAAACATGACCTCAGAGGGAGCCCAAAGCAATGTCAACTATATTATGTTGAACTCAAATTTATTTTTTTAAGCAAGAAAAAAAAAATTGTCAACAGGTGTACAAATCTTTTCCCCCTCTCATTTGCTGTGTTCCTCTCACATCCTCACCCTCTCATCTCTACTTTCGATCTATCTACCATGAAAACTGGCGAAGCAACCAGGGCACAGATCCACAAAACACTGCAAGCTGATGTACTGTGTTTTTTGAGTGCTTGCAGCATCATGGCATCTGAAGAGCCAGGCATTCATAGTGGTCACGTCATTCACAGTTGTCACCTCCGAGATGTGCCAGCACACTCTGATGTACTATCGCTTGTTTTTGCCTGTATGAGGATACATTGCGATACATTGATCCAAGAGATCTACTCCTCACATATGCTCATTGTACAGCTTTATAAAAAATGGTCCTCAGATGTTCAGCATCTTTTTTTTTTCTTGCTCCATCCCTGGGCCAAATATGGTAGGGATTGATCAAGGCAGCAAGAGACCGTGTGGATCACTGAACTATCCAACCAACGTGCGTCAGTAATGATTGCAGGATTGCTGACAACAAAGCAAGATCCTCTTCCCTCTGTTTTCAGTCACTTTTCACGCTTCATTTTCGGTTGTGCTCCTTGGAGTTTGTTGACTCAGCATGTGTCTGTGGCATAGAAGCCCTGTTGCTGCAATACCTGAATGTGTGGAATGGTGCAGAAGGAATGGTCAAAAAAAACCAAAAAAACCTTGTGATTCTTTTGCTGGATGTTGTCACAGAGGTGCATAACTATGTCTGCAGCCTCTCCCATTCGACTGATCTGACCACGTCCAGCTAACCCCTGGTACACTTCAACTCCGTACGTGTATACAGAGGCCCCTGCTCTCACCCACACTTTCACACTTACATACCCCAGGCTTTGGGTTTTTTGGGATGTACTGCTTGAGAGACAGTTTTCCCTTTAAGGGAAAGATCTGCTCATCAATCAACTGATATTCTTCAGGATCATCTGCTGAATGGAAATTTTCTCGAGTGAATTTCACACAGGTCTGATTTTGAAGAGTTTAGCAGCATTTCCTGGCTCGTGTAAATAGTTATAAATAAAAAGATGGCTGCTCAGAATCTGGTCAAATCTGGTCACTAGCATGACATTTGAAATCAAATGACCTACCTCTAATGACCAAGTGCATTCTTGATCTTGGATATCTGATATAAGACCTGACCATATTTATTTCTAGAAAAATGTTCTTTTTCTTTTTGGAGTGCATACAGGCTGGTATAGTGCACTATTTTATCCAACAGATATTCAGAAAATAAAGAAATCTATTGGCTCCGTTTCCTCAACCTTCACTTTCCACTCTCCAGTAAAACTCTTATATTTGTTCTCTTTGGGTTTTCAGACATTCCTGAGCTCCCTCAGCAGCCACAGCTTCCTCAGTGTCCTCAGATCCACTGTCACGACTGCATCATTACGCACTGAATCCTGATCTAAGTCCTCCTGTTTCTGGCAGCCATTCATCATCACAGCCATGGGCATCATCCTCACTTGATTCAGATGGTAGAGGCTCCGCTCTCCTGGAGACCGCTCTATCACGCTCTGCACATGAGCTCCACAGAATATAAAGGCACTAACCATTACTCACAACACTGTACTAATCAGCAAAAATGTTGGTTTTGTTACAAAAACTGCTGGTTACATTCTAATCACAAAAATTAATTGATTCTTGTACAACAATGTTGCTGCAGATGAACTATTTTCAGGAACAACAAAGTCACAGTGACAGTATGAACTGTAATCAGCGATTCATAGTTAAGAGTCCACTGTGTTGGCTGTTATGAAACTATAGCACCAAAACCTCGACCACCTGAGACTTGCCATTACAGGGATTATAGCTCTGCCCTGAGCTCGCCTTAAAGTGACTTCTCCAAACCTGTTCCCAGTTATGTTTCTTAATCAGCAACTAAGTGTTCATTTGTTCAGTTGTGGGATTCACTTGGTAAACTTACTGACCACTTCCTCTCAGCTTGCAACGGTTTAACTGTAATAATTATCAAGCATTTTCCTGTCCTCATTAATGGCAACATAAAAGAGCAATGTCTTTCAACCTGTTTCCATTCAAGAATTTAAGAAATTGAAGCACCTATTACTAAAACCCCATAAGTCCCACTTGACTTGACTTGAATTGTGGGGTTTTAGTAATCAGTGCTTCAATTAATGGAATTAATTTACTAAGCAAATAGACCACCCAGAAGCTGCTTTGCCATTAATGATTCAGACCTACAGCTTTGTTACAAAGAAGCAGCCTACAATATGAGATAGCATGAACGGCAAGCACCAAAATTTCTTAAAATTCCATCTTGAGGTAGAATGAAAATGTAGAATGTAGAATGTGTTCAAGAAGATGTTGTTTAGATAAGGTTTAGATCCTTATCTAATCAATTAATTAATTATCGCCATTCTTACAATCTCTTATTGTAGCCTTTCTACAATATTCCTGGAAGATGGACTATAAAGACCTCATTAATGATTTAGCTACCTTGAAAGTTTGATGCATGGCATGCTTTTGAAATAATTTTAAATGCCATGTGTCAAACTTTCATGATGCACTAATAACCAATTTACTAAATCATTCAATTACCAATACTTTGACAAAAGAAGCATTCACACGGCAACCAGTGTGCAACTATGTTTCCTGTAACTGTAGCCTATTCTTTTGAACGCTGAAAGCATTTTGATTAAAAGAAACAGCACCTCGGCATAGTATATTTCAGCGGAAAGTAGAATACTTGAAGTGTCTAAAACGCATAGTTTTATACATTTTAATTTGGTAATAACCCAGTGCGATGCAGTTTTAAACCAGTGAGTCTTAAAATTGTCTTCAATACCAGGGGGCAGACATTTTTACCTATGGAAACTTCTGATTTTGAATTTGATCTTTGGAAACCTCACCTTTAAAAACGCATAACCTTGACCTCTTGCAGTTATAATCTCCTGATTAGCCACAGTTGCTCAGACTAATTGGTAAAAACCAACGGCAGTCTTATTTACTTTTGATAGCATGGTTATGCATTGCAGCACAAGATTATGGGGCGTCTTCAGCAGATAAATGATAATGTAACATATCAAGATGTCTTCATAATTTCAGAGCTCGTTAAAGGAGAACAGATTTGCGGAAATTAGATTGCGAGGCTGCGGAAATTCGTTCTTTATTTTGAATGTTGTCACGGCTAAAGGGCACTGTAAGGTTTCATAGCTTTGTGGCAATCCCAAGGACGGCAAAAATAAATGTGCAAAGTCAGGGAAAGTTTTGGACCTACAATGCAATATCAATTATATAAATGTAGACATTGGGAATTCACCTTTCATTACCATTTCTAGTTATAGGTCATGTATTGGTCTTGGTTGCTCAGTCGATAAATTGTTTGATTGTTAATCAGGCCAGCTTAAATAAAAACATATTGTGGCCAGCTAAGTCCTAAAGGCAGAGCTTACTGAAGGCCCTATGAAGGCCCCCTACTCCATAGCCCGGATGAAAGGAAAGAGAACAACTGACGTCACGTGAGGGAATAACTGACATATAAGCACCGCGGCACTGGCATTTGATTGGATAATGCATTCAAGTGTGCATTCTGAACGCAGCCTTAGATTCCCCAAGTAATAATGTCTGCCCCCTGGTATTGACACCGATTTGAAGACTTTCCGGTAAAAAAGGACTTCGCACTGGATCATTACCAAATTGGAATTGATAAACCTATGCATTCAAGACACTTCAAGAATTCTACTTTCCGCTGAAATATACATAGCCGAGGTGCTGTCTCCTCCTTTAAATGCAATCATAAATAAATTGGGTTGTACTGCTGAAAAAATTTAAAAGAGAAATGAAATTTAGAGAATGTCCTGGATTAACTAATTATTTGTTTTTTCCCATCCCCACAAAATCACGATTCAGCATGCTGTCAATGTAGCCCATCAGTAATCTCTCTCATTTCTTAATAATTACAGGCTTAAAAATTAGTCTTGATTAATCAGTAAATAATTTGTGTTATTATTCATCAAGCAATCTTAAACAGGAACAGCTTGAAAGCAATTCTGCGTATAGAGGTCAGAGGGTCATGGCACGCCACTGAAAATTCCGTAATGCTGGCGTAGGCAGCACTTTGCAGCACTGAGCAAAAATATGGAGCAAATTTAAAACAATTCAGTAAATCAAAGAATGTTTTTAAAGGAAAAAAAGTTTCTTAATATTAAAAATACACCATAGATTTAAATAAAATGCCAACAGCATCAGCATTCAACGACGATGGTAAACATAACAAAATACTTGTGTGGCGGTTTGGGGCTTGAACCCAACATTTTATTACTGCAAGGCAACCAGGGAGACCAGTACCCTATTGCAAAACCTGAGACAAGGTTCACATTGAGGGTCTATTTTAACTCAAACCATGATCTCCTCTTAAACCTAAACAAGCTTGGTGACTAAACCTAACAAAGTAGTTTTGGGGCCCAAACCTAGCCAAATAGATTGCTGCCTGACAAACCAAGTATTTTTTGTGCCTAAACCTCACAAAAGGTTCGGAGCCTAAACCTGCCCAAGTAGATTCTTAAACATAAACATAATCCCTTGATGGTTCTTAAACATAATCCCTTGAAGTCCAGTCCTTTTTAAAGAAAACCTCAACCAAAAAGGGCTCACTGTTCTGAAACCACTTTGAACACAGGCATAATCATAGTCTCATTTGAAAGGTGTAAGGGCCCTGCTATGCACCCAAATGATAGGCATGGAGGACAGGAAATTGAGGATCGGACTCAAGCGCAAGGATATACTCGGTTGTGAATTTATTTGCACTCCTACTGTACAGCAGAAGGCATGCAGGAAGCAATAAACCCCAGCTGGCCCCTCTCGACGTGGAGGAGCAGCGGCTCTACTCTGCGCTCCTCCCGGGTGACAGAGCTCCTCACCCTATCTGTAAGGGTGCGGCCCGCCACCCTGCAGAGGAAACCCATTTCAGCCGCTTGTACCCGAGATCTCGTTCTTTCGGTTCATGGCCATAGGTGAGGGTAGGAACGTAGATTGACTGGTAAATCGAGAGCTTTGTCACCAGGACAGATCGGTACAATGACCGCATTACTGCAGCCGCTGCACCGATCCATCTGTCAATCTCACGCTCCATCCTTCCCTCACTCGTGAACAAGACCCCAAGATACTTGAACTCCTCCACTTGAGGCAAGAACTCTCCTCCAACCGAGAGGGGACATATCACCTTTTTCTGGTCGAGAACCATGGCCTCGGACTTGGAGGTGCTGATTCTCATCCCAGCCGCTTCACACTCGGCTGCAAACCGCCCCAGTGCACGCTGAAGTTCCTGGTTCGAAGGAGCCAACAGGACAACATCATCCGCAAAAAGCAGAAATGAGATCCTGTGGTCCCCAAACCGAACTCCCTCCGCCCCCTGGCTGCGCCTAGAAATTCTGTCCATAAAAATAATGAACAGAACCGGTGACAGAGGGCAGCCCTGCCAGAGTACAACATGCACAGGGAACAGGTCTGACTTACTGCCGACAATGCGAACCAAGCTCCTGCTCCGGTCATACAGAGACCGCACGGCCCTAAGAAGAGGGCCCCGGACTCCATACTCCCAAAGCACCTCCCGCAGAATGCCACGAGGGACACGGTTGAATGCCTTCTCCAAGTCCACAAAACACATGTGAACAGGTTGGGCAAACTCCCATGCACCCTCAAGCACCCTGCAGAGGGTATAGAGCTGGTCCAGTGTTCCACGACCAGGACGAAAACCGCATTGTTCCTCCTGAATCTGAGGTTCGACTATCGGCCGGATTCTCCTCTCCAGCAGCCTGGAATAGACTTTACCCGGGAGGCTGAGAAGTATGATCCCCCTATAGTTGGAGCACACCCTACGGTGCCCCTTCTTAAATAGAGGAACCACCACCCCGGTCTGCCAATCCAGAGGCACTGTTCCCGACTGCCACGCGATGCTGCAGAGGCGTGTCAACCAAGACGGCCCTACTACATCCAGAGACTTAAGGTACTCAGGGCGGATCTCATCTACCCCCGGTGCCTTGCCACCGAGGAGCAGCCGAACTACCTCAGTGACTTCAGCCCGAGTGATGGATGAGTCAGCCTCTGAGTCCCCAGCCTCTGCTTCCTCCACGGAAGGCGTAACAGCGGGATTAAGGAGGTCCTCAGAGTATTCCTTCCACCGGCCGACAATATCCCCAGTCAAAGTCAACAGCTCCCCACCTCCACTGTAAACAGTGTTGGCAGGGTACAGCTTTCCACTCCTGAGGCGCCGGACGGTTTGCCAGAATTTCTTTGGGGCCGACCTATAGTCCTGAACATAAACATAAAACCAAATCATTTAAACATAAAACTAAAACTGGAAAATGAAGTTCCTTAATCAAAGCGCTGGCGCACAAAATAACAGCACTAAAAATATAGGGTTTTCGTAGGAGAACGTAATACACGGTAAATAGGCCTCTTCCAGACTAACAACGCAGCTAAGACATGCATTGCCCCAAGACTTTGCACCGACTCAGTGCAAAGCTTGGACTTAAATAGCACACAGTGACAATGAGGAACAGGTGCCAGTCATAAATGAATGATGCGGTAGGGTGCAGTCCAGATCTTAATAGTCCCCTGAGCTGAGGGCTGGAGGTGAGGCCTCACAAAAGGTGACTTTCAGTGGACTTCTTCTGCCCCTGTGGCACTGTGACAAAGCCTCATCAGCCTAGAAAAATAATACAACCAAGGCCAGACCCCCAAAACAACTGAAGGTTCGAATATTAAGATTCTGTAGCTAAAAATGAATATTTAACAGATTTTTTTCTTGGTTATGTTCGTGAGTGTTTCAACAAACAAATTTTGGAGAGTTCCTAGCCGTATTTGCATTAGCTTTTACATTAATTTTACAACTTCCCTCAATCAGGTCCTTTTTTCCATCCATCGTCAAATTGTCACTCCACTATACCCTTCCAATTCCCTGCACTGCAGTGAGATTGTACAGTATATGCATGATTAAGTTGATTCCTTTTTGTCCGAGAATCACAACAGTGTCACTGACGAGTCGAGACGAGAGCTTGTTGAAACATTATGCTTTCAGATGGTCCTCATTTGGATTTCAGAGATCAGAGAAAATAAAATTGCCCTGCTACACCACTGCACCCCGAGACGAGAGGATTACAGGAATTTTCTTATTGAAAACACACCGGGGACCGACCCCACAGTGCACTGTACTGTATACTGGGAGAGAGTCAAGACAGAGTACACACTGTTCACAGTTATGATGAAAAGCAGGCCAGGTTACCAGGCCGGAGGTTCAGGGTGATTTTTTGAGGCTGGATCTGTGTCACATCCTCCGCTTTTAATTTTTCCGCCCCATTCTTGTTTGGATCGGTAACGGGCTCGTTCTTGATGATGGTCCAACTCCCACGGGGGTTCTTGATAAGAGTCAAGGGGCAGCCCATATCCCGCAGTGAATCCACCTCATCACAGCGATCCCGCCAATAATCCTGCGGGAGATACCCATAAACTTTGAATTACCTCGAATGCAATACGCCTGACTATCTTTCATGACTGTCTTTATTATCTGATGTGCCTTTTATCATTTTTCTCATTCATCATAAATATTCGCAAGCGAGTTGTTTTAAATAAAATGGCATATTTTGCTTATAGTCCTCTATGGGTTCAGCTGATTTGAGTTTTTAGAATTTATTTTCTTGAAGCCCGATAGTCAAACCACTTTAAAAATTACTTAGGTCTCAAACAGATGTAGTTTCAGAAAAAATTGTTAATTTTTTGGCCTCAGTTTCCCATTAATGGTGAGCAACAGGAAATAATGATATGCGCATTAAATCATCATGACTTAAGGATAACAATGTTTCCCCTTATTGTAAAATGTTTTGAATCAAATCAGCTATTTCTAATGATCGTCAGTTTTGTCAACAGAAATACAAACAGGCAGCAGTCAATTCCAATAAAAGGGATAAAATAAAGATGGAATGGAATGGATGTGTGCTATTCAAGATGGTGGCCATGGAATTTTGAACCGGCTGTAGGGCTCATTTTATTTATTTATTTTTTTTATATTTTCCTAGATGAGGCATTTTCTTTACTACGGATCTTCTAATAAGAACAACTGGAACATTTTAAGTGACATTGTTCAAGAGCGCCGAGGTTCTATTTAAGTTGTTTATAAGCAAATCAATTCAGATATTGTTTTTCAATTGCATCAAAATAATTTTCTCTCTCTCAAATAAAAATACTGAACAAATATTTGATAATTGATTCATCATGGAATGCATCACATCACTTTCAATTACGGAACAATTTCGTAAAATAAGGATCTGGTGCCAACCTTTTTTTCAGCATTGGATAAAGAAAGACAAGTCTTAGCAAAAAGCAGACTCACTGAAAATTTTTTGCAGTTACGTGACCCAGTTGTTCGGCAGAATCTGATAGTATCACACAACCGTCATACCAGATATTGGGTTTGAAAACTGGTCAGAATAGAAATGTTCTCAGGTTTTACTGGGGGAATAAGGAAGGGGTTCCACAAGCTAAGAACCTTTAATTATACTTACAGGGTCTGTACACCACCCACACTTCTCTCCTACTTGAATGCACTCTCCACAGGACTTTGCATTGGCCTTGATGCAGTCATTACCTGCTGAGGCAAAAAAGAAAGAACATTCAGAAAAGGGGATACCATGACTTACCCAGAGTGATGAACTCACAATATTTGGTTGGAGAGAAGCTGCTTTCCTTCCCTGACCTTATCCAAAGGGCAGGCTGAAATAAGAACATTCCTCTCCTGTGCGAGTTACACAAAATCATTAAGCGGTTTGTGGAGAATAGTTCTTACCTCGCTTTGCACAGCTGTAACAGATTATAGCGCAGAGAGTCGCTATATAAAGTACCTTCAGGTCCATCTAAAAATTATTAAATAATAGCAGTTACACATGAGTAATTCAGAACAACATGGAACAAATTCTAAACCTTATCAATAAAAGGGCTGGCGTGGGGGCAGGCTTTCCCTCCAGGCAAGCAGTTACACACAATTCAACTGATTCTACCCACAGTCTTTTGTCATAGGCCTTGATGAGCAAAATTGACGATGTAAAGTTTGATTGAAATGAAAACTTGCAATGCTTAATAGTATACAATAAGAAACAGTTTCGACGGGAATATATTGAGCAGTTTGTGAGAGTTATTCCAGTTTTTATGACCGTACACCAAAATATAGGCTTATGACATGATCACTTTCATTACTAAAAGTTTAGTTTCCATCATTAACTGAGAGGAATGTAAATCATGCAGAACTGCCTTGATTTCCCTGAAAGCATTCATTACTGACTGCTTGGGAGCTCTACTGAGAAAAGCTTCTAGGAGGGCTACCAAAATCAAAGTCAGCCAGGGATGACAGAGCATGTGCATGTGCACACGCGCGTGTGTGTGTGTGTGTGTGCACGTTTGCGTGTATAGAAGGGAGAGACAGAAAACAAACTCTACCCCAACACCCCTAGCCCTTAACTCAGACTGTAACCCTAAGCGACAAATAAGGACGCCAAAAGGCTCCTTTTTCATCTCAAATCAACACTTGATCAGGTAGCATCATTATATGATGAGTCAGGATGATGTGTTGTCCAGACAACTTTTTTTGGTAAAGGTATATGAGCAGTAGCCAGAATTTTTTGGGCCAGCCCAGGCAGCAAAGTTGAAGATGATAAAAAAAATTCAAACAGTAAACAGTGAAGTAATATACTTGCAGTCCCTGTGCCATAAAATCAAGTCTATCGATCTCTGCAACTCATGGTAAAGGTTCTTGGATACAACCAAAGATACAGACTGTGCGCATTGGCTCAAGCAGAGGAGCAGGATTAGCTGTAAATTTCGTGTTCTTCTGTGTCCTACATGCTTGCTTGGATTAAGATTTTGGTTGAGACTTGTACAGAAGAATTATAAAATGAAATTCAAATACTCTGGTGGAGTGGCAGATGGTTGTGGAGATGGTTTCAGTTATTGAAGGTTTAGAAAGGAAGAAGGCTGAGGAAGGATGAATGCTAAAAAGTCTAATGGATCAGGAAGTCCAACAATCTGCAGCCATGAAGCTAATGTGAGAACAAAAGTCTACTCAGAGTGGGTGCTGAAATACAGGAAATTATTTATTATTTAAAGAGCTATTTTCCTTTCCTGACACTCATCATAGAAATGATGTATCTATGTAGTATGTGAGATTGGCCCAAAACACATTGGCACATAACATGAACTCCAGCTGAATTTACATTAATCTTCAGTCACATAGTGAGGAAAATGCAGTGTCCAAAAAAAAAAAAAACTCAAAACGCAATGCCTTTTCAATCACACCAGCCAGTATTTTTTACAACAGAATATAGATACGTGCAGTCCAGAAAGCGAAATGCATTATAAAGCGGGGAGACCATGTTATGTAATACGTGCAGTCCAGAAAGCGAAATGCATTATAAAGCGGGGAGACCATGTTATGTCTGGAGGATTTACCTTAATGCCCTCAGGGCGGCGCTATTATGCACCCCTGAGGAAGACAAATCGCTACTCAAACTCTTTTACTCCTTCAGTTATTAGGGTAATGAATGCCAGTTTTAATGAGTAGGTTTGTGTTTTGTCGCTTTATTCATTATTTATTATCCTCTATTTATTCATTTTTATTCATTTTATTATTATTTATTTATTATCATTCTCCCCTTGATTGATTATTTATTATGCATATTTGCACAGATACAGGGTATCACTGCTGGGGAAACCATTGCTTAATTGACTCATTGACAATTGATTGATTGAGAGTTGAGTGTTGTCCGTCTGTTTAATGAATTATTGTTGTATTGTTGTGTGTTTATTGAACTGGGAGCTGTCAACTGAATTGCCCAAATGGGATAAATAAAGTTTTCTGAACTGAACTGAACTGAACTGAACTAGATAACAGAGAAAATGTTGAAACTGAGAAATTCTGAAATTTTATCGACAAAATGAGCTAATTTCAAATTTGATGGCTGCTACGGGTTTCAAAAAAGTTGGGACAGGGGCCTGTTTACCATGGTGTAGCATCTTCTCTTCTTTTTAACAGCAGAGGCGTCTGGGCATTGAGGAGACATGTTTCTTGAGTTTAGCCATTGGAATTTGATCCCACCCTTGTTTAATACAGGCTTCCAGCTGCTGGAGAGTTTTGGGTCTCCTTTGACTGACTTTTCCTTTAATTATGCACCAAATCTTATCAAAAGGTGATAAATCAGGACTGCAGACAGGCCAGTTCAGCACATGGACTCTTCCACTACGAAGCCATGCTTTTGTAATAGCTGCAGTATGTGGTTTTGCATTGTCCAGCTGAAATACACAAGGCCTTTCCTGGAATAGATGTCATCTCAAGGGGAGCATATGTTGCTCTGAAACCTTTATATACCTTTCAGCATTCATGGTGCTTTCTAAGACATGCAAGTGTTTCACACCATATGTATTAATGCATCCCCATACCTTCAGAGATGCTGGCTTTTGAACTGAACGCTGATAACAGGAGGGGTGGTCTTTCTCCTCTTTAGCCCGGAGGACATGACGCCCATGATTTCCATCAAGAATGTTTCATTTGGACTCGTCTGACCACAGGACACTTTGCCACTTTGCTACAATCCATTTTAAATGAGCCTTGGCCCACAGCACTTCTGGATCATGCTCAACAACAGCTTCCTTTTTGCATGATAGGGTTTTAGGTGGCATCTGCGGATGGCACGGTGGACTGTATTTACAGGCAGTGGTTTCTTGAAGTATTCCTGGGCCCATTAAGTAATTTCAATGACAATCATGCCGGTGAGTGATGCAGTGGCGTCTGAGAGCCCGAAGATCATGGGAATCCAATAAAGGTCTTCAGCAGGGGCGTCGCCAACCGATTTTACCGGGGCTTCAGCCCGGGGTAATTTGAGCTCAGCACAGGGTATCCAAAATAGTTGTATCGCTTTTTTATTGCGTTGTGCTTTCTATCCTTCGCAGCCAGTTAAAATAAGGAAACTCGAACACTATCTCCGGCTCAGACGAGGAGAAGCCGGGCAGGGCTTGGCTGGGCTAAGCTGGGGGTGGGTGGAGAGAGGCGGTCAAATTTTTTTTTTCCCACTTTCTGGACACCAACAGAAACTCATTTGCGTACAGCCAATCAGCGATCTTGTTCTGGACCACTGAACGAGTGTCACGAAAGTGAAATGTTTCTGTCTTTACAAGCCTTACACCGACGCACGGTCGCCTGACCGCGCAGTCCATCCCTAGAATACTGAAATTACATTGTAGATGCCTGCTTTGCTCTTTGCAAAACAGTTGGCCAATTCATTAGTCTAGCCTGCCATTTAGATAATTTAATTGTTATGAATGTATTTTTTCAAATATCCGAAGCTGGTAAAATGAGCTTGTTACAATCAATGTAGTCTAGCAATACCCGCTTTTTTATCCTGCACTGATCATATTAATAATAAACTAGTTCGTGACACCGAACAAAATCCAGTGAATATAAAGTAGAAATAACTGAGATTGCGTCTTATTCTCGAAAATATGAATGCTCTGTAGGCCTACAGATTATTTTTATCTAGCCTCGCTATTGAACATTATAAACATATCGGCAGGTTTGCAAAGTGGTGTTAATGAATTGTATTCACTCTTTGCTGTCAGCTGTTGATAAGGGTTTTCGCGATTATGGTGCTTTCTTTCTGCATCAGAGAAATAAAAACTTAAGTAGTTGGCTATAGACCCATTTACTGTTTGCAAACAAAACAGGCTGCGCGAGCATCTTGGCTACGAAAGTGTGGCGGACCATAATAGCCTGTCAAGCTATGGAGGGCATTAGCCATCAAAGATCGCAAATTCTACCAAAACAAATTAACTTTGGCAAATGGCAACCAATTTCCAGGTCCGTATGGTATCAGTGAGTGGGTAGATGACATTAGTTAGTGGCCCAGTATTCCGTGGCCTGATATATATACCCATTTGATTGAGACACCTACCGTGTACACTAGGGAGTAACTATGAGCATACAGTCACTGGATGCTTATGACAGCGTTATCTGCGGACATAAGCAGAATGTTAAATACCACGACAGACAGAGTTTTGTGTCTCAAAATCAGAGGTCCTTCCTGGTCAAACACAAGGGCATAAAACCGCCGTGTATGCAGAGATGCCATTACATCTTAGGCGTGAGTTTCTCCTCTTAGTGGCATTCACGTTTCTGTGCCGTAGTCAGCAATTAGTCCTCTTCTTCCGCCTTCAGAGGAGAGCAGTCGCACTCTATCTCTGCTCCTGTCTTTGTCTTCTTTCTTTGTCCTGTTTTGTCGTCTTACCCCCTCTTTCCTTTTTTTTGGACCTTCCCTCTGCTTCTGAGGCTCTTCAAGTAAAGATGGAATTAATTAGCTGGTCCCTGAGTGCGAATTGACAAAATTTTTTCACCGAGAAGCGGAGCACGTGATGAACTGCACTGCCCGGATGGGACTTTTGCTGCTGGCTACGTTCGGGACGCGTGGTCAAGATGACAATTTCTTTGTCTGGCGGCACTATCCCTTGAAGACGTGGAGGATGTTTATCTTTTTGGGGTGACGGGATTTCTCTTAATTGGCATGGGAGTTGCTCTGATCTACCGCAAAGTACGTGAGCTGGGAGCGAGAAAAATGGCCCACGCGCTGCCTAGCACCGAAATTATGATGGAGCGCTTCAGTGGAGTATCAGAGAATGGTGAGTTGCTCAAAAAGACTCTGGGATCATCTGCAGAAATGCACAGAAAGATGGACGCTGTTTTGAGTCAGTGTGGGGAGTTTGTGGGTTTGAGTGTGAATTTGGGCAAGAGACAGGACGAAAGGATGGGAGAACTGATGGGAGAACTGGTGGCCCTGAAGCGTGAATTAAAAAATGTATAAAATGAATAGAGAATCAATCTAAATTGCTTTTTCCACCCAAAATTGAATAGAATTGCCTAAAAAATGCGAAATACCTAAGCTGAATGCGTGAGACTTGGCATCTCTGTGTATGACGCATGGGTTATAATAAAAAATAAATAAATAAACAGAAAACTACATCCTGACAGCTAATTGCACGTCATTGGCAGGCTAAGTATTATTTTTTATTGTTGCCTTGCTAGCTAGCGAGTTTGACTGCGTAGTTGTCATGCAAACATGAAATCTGCTTCGGTTTACCATTATTCTCACATATTTAATTTAATGTCTGTAACCGTGAGACGCGCGTCAAAAAATTGGTTACATTAATTTCAATGGAGCAAAGCCCACTGGCAGCGTGTGGCACGCACCAGATCTTTATTTTTCGCTATTGCTCAATTTCTTGAGCATCAACTCAGTAGAAACGCATTTGTCTTTTAGGTTAGCTATTAAACTATTTTGCCTTGTCATGGTTGGTGGCACACACAGAAACCTCACATGCAGTCGTCAAAACTGATATACCTACTTTTAACCAAGTTGCAGTTTTGAGAGGAAATCCATTATTTTGTGCGCATTTAAGTTATCAAGCAATCTGCAGTTAGACAGAACCTAACTCAAGGTACACTGGTAAGAATCTAACACTGCTAGGTTAGCAAGCTAGCTAATTTGCTGCTGAGTAAAGTCAAGTGCTCATAATCTTCATTTACTAGACAGCTAAATTTAGGAGGAAAATTATACCTGTATTTAACATATAGTGTGCAGTAATCTGAACGTCATAGTTTTTCATCACTTATCGGTAATAAGCTTTATCGGTAGGTGTTTTCAAAATTAAACGTTATCTTGTTGAATATTTTGAGAGTGACACCCATGGCTTCTCAGTCGTGTTGACAGCTGTCAATCTTGATGCGGCTGACGCTTTCAGTGGGCGTTTAAAAGCATCAAGGCAGCGTTTGGAGTTTGACTTGATGCTTCGCTTGCGGCCAGTGGGCGTTATTCGGATGGGATCCTTTCGGAATCCAGTAAAACTTGAGTCCACCAATGAAATATCAATTCTGACAGCCGTTCACGCAACAACCAGACGTTTCTGTGCAGGTAAAATATCTAATTCAATGTTTGCAGAATCATACCTCGTCAGACTGGATTGGGGAGACCGCTACTTTCGTTGCCAAGATGCGCACGCATCTTTTTGATTACGTCGGCTGTAAATGGGTCAATACTGAGGCAGAGGGGTGTGATACAGCCTCATGATTTTATACTTTGAAAGAGGTTTTGAATAAATCTTTGTGTCCTTGAAAATGCAATGGCCTTTTCCAAACCTGCCAATCATTTTTATTGTTTCCAGCTAGGACTGATAAAAATCATCTGTTCAGAGCATTAATATTTTCGAGAATAAGCTGACGTGATCTCGCTTCTTTTTACATTATTGGTGCAAGACCAGTGAAGAGAGAAAAAATGTAACGGTCTCAAGACTCTCGTTCCGAGGTCCGACACAAGGTTGCTGATTGGCTGTACGCAAATGAGTTTCTGTTAGTGTCCGGAACTCAAGTAGGGAAGGGGGGCCAAGATGGCGGCGGTGTAGGTGGATGTGTGTCTTTCGCTCTGTTGGGTGCTTCAGAGGTTTTGCGGTTAAACAACCGAAAAAACTTTGAATTTTCCCCAAAGGCAGCTCACTTGTGTTAACCTAACCAACTGTGACACTCTCGAACTGAATGGGGAAAAGGAAAGACAAGAAAAGCTCGTCCACTACAAGCACCATGTTGGAGGTAGCTGACGAAACGACCTCAAACTCTCCCTCCTGGGGAAGCGCTGATGACATGACTGCCGACCAGGTAAACGGAGTACAAGCCTACAATAATTCATCGAAAGAGGTATGGTTTGATTTCGACCCAAACCTTCAGATTGAAAAGTTTGAAACTCTGGCAGCTACTCTCCCTGACACTCCTCTGAAACCTCCGGCTAAAAAGGTGAAAAGGTGGATATTTTTTGAAGAACTTTTTTTTATTGAAGAATAAATTTGTTTTAGTTGTACTTTCTGGTTTTCTTTGTTGTGATTTTTTCGAGTCATAACATTACCTTAGACGTCAACCAGCAAAAACAAGGGCTAGTTAACGTGGAAAAAGTGGTCCAGAAACTACAAGAAGAAAATAAAGCTCTGAAAGAGGAGGTCGCTGATTGCCAACGCTACAGCAGAAGATGGTCTCTGAAAATACATGGAGTGAAGGAGGATGGAGGAGAAGACATCAGGCGCAAGATTGTGGACATCCTTGGCAAAACTGCCACCAAGATCCGTCAGAGCCTGGAGGATGGGGTCGACATTGTTCATCGTGTTAGACGGAGGCGGCAAGAGGGCTCGAATAGGTCGAGCATTGTCCTATTTGCCATGAGACGACTTCGAGATGCTGTTTGGAGGGATGCCAAGGGCTCTAAGTTCCTGCTGGAAAACCGACTGAGAATCACTGAAGCACTGTCACCGGGGGACAAAGCTGCACGGGAGAAGCTGTGGCCCATTGTCAAAAAAGCTTGTGAAGAAGGGAAGAAAGCGTCCTTCCGTGAACCCTTCGTCTTCATTGACGGGAAAAAAATGGACTCCTCAGAGGTAACTTGAATGTATAATCTGTAACTCTCCCCCTTTTGACTGCCTTATCAGGAGAGTCATTGTAGTGGAATATTAAGACACTAGAGAACATTGATCATATTAACTTATTAACAGCTCATTTAATTTATTTTTGACCATTCTATTGCTTGATCATTCATTATTTTGTACTTATTTTTTCTACCCCTGTTTATGCTCTTTTTTTCTTGTTACTGTAATGTTAAATCGTGGGGATGAATAAGAGGGGGAAAAAATAAGATAAAATATACTTAAAAAGTGAAAAGGTATAAAACAGTCAGTTAATGTTATATACATTTCTGCTGACTTACCATTTTGTTTTTCTTAATCCTAAATGTTTTCTACAGAATACTGCAGTTTAGTATTCTAGATTGTCGTATGACAAACCATTTGAATTGGTTGTTAACCGCCACCTCATCTTCGGTGGACTTTTCTTCAGCACTTTCCAAGTCGTAAGTTTGTTTGTTTTCAGGTATACCTTGTTTATTTTTCTTTGTTATATGGAGTTTATGTCCAACTCCTTCACTGTTATGTCCTTAAATGTCAGAAGTATTAGGGATAACACTAAGAGAAAAGCAGTTTTTATATCATACAAGAGGTCTAAAGCAGATTTGATCTTACTACAAGAAACACACTCTGGCGAATCTGATACCAAATTTTGGAAATCACAATGGGGTAATGCTGGTCACTTCAGCCATGGCACAAACCACTCGGCCGGGGTATAGATTTTTCAACATAAATTTAAAGGGGATGTTCTTGAGTTCATATCTTATGATTCTGGTAGATGGATTGTACTTGTAGTAAAGCAAGATAATGCTACTTTCATTGTTTGTAATATATATGGTTTCAACTCTCAAGCCTCCAACAAGGTTTTATTTGACGAAGTAATCTCTAAACTGAAAGGACTGCAAAATAAATATTTAGACTCCTACACAACTCTCTGTGGAGACTTTAATGAATGCCCAGATGAAACTATTGACAAATATCCGCCCAAATTTAGTCCATCATTACAGAGTACTAATCTTATTTCACTATGCTGCTCCAGCCTCTCCTTGACTGACGCGTGGAGATTTTTCAATCCCAACACCAAAGATTTTACATGGTGTAATAATAGGCTGTCCTTAAGATCAAGGATTGATTTATTTTTAATTTCTTCTTCAATACTTCAATTCATAAAAGACATTAATCATATTTATGCCCCTTTATCTGACCACAAACAAATAACTTTGAAATGTTCAGCTTCTCAGGAGACCGCTAGCATGAAAGGCTACTGGAAACTCAATTATTCTCTCTTAACAGACAATGTATTAAATGATTCAGTTAAGAATTTGGTAAGTCAAATTCTCAGTGTGACTGACAATTATTGCAAAAAATGGGAATTCTTCAAATATAAAGTAAGATGCTCAGCAATTAGAAGAAGCAAGGAAATTAAACAAGAAAGACAAAAGTAGGAAATAGACTTGACTGAAAAGCTCAACCTCTTGCTCTCTAAAGACATTATCACTGTAGAAGAAGAAAGTCAATTAAAAAACATTCAGATGCAGCTAGACCAATTTTACTTGAATTTGGCAAAGGGTGCCTTTATCAGTTTGAGAGCCAAATGGCTAGAAGAAGGCAAAAAAACACAAACTATTTCTTTGCACTTGAAAAAAGGAATATTAAACGGAAATCCTTAACCGCTCTTAATATTAACGGTACTCTCTCTAAAGACTTTGTCACTGACTTTTATGGAAACTTTTACAAATCTAACTTAAATTCTAAAGACTGTGTAACTTTCTTAGACAACATTCATAGAAATATTCCTTTAATTACTCAAGACTTAAAATACACTTGTGAATCTGCCCTATCAGCTATTGAAATTAAAAATGCCTTTTTTTAATGAAGAAAGGAAAATCGCCGGGAGTTGACGGTTTATCCGTTGAATTTACACCCATTTTTGGGATCTCATTCAAGTCCCATTATTATGCATGTATAAAGAATGTATCTCTCAAGGCGAAATGACTCCTTCTATGAAACAAGGCATAATTTCCCTATACCCAAACCTGAAAAAGACTCCACGATCATAGAAATCTGGCGACCAATTACTCTCTTGTCTATTGACTACAAAATTCTTGCTTTATCATATGCTAACAGATAAAAAAAAGGTTTAGACACCATTATCAGTGAAACTCAAACCGGGTTTATGAAAAAAAGACACATTAGCTGGAATATTAGATTATTTTAGACCTTTTAGATTATTCGGACGCAGTAGACTCTAAAGCACTCATCTTATTTCTAGACTTCTATAAAGCCTTCGATACTATTGAACATAAATTTATTTTGCATTCCCTTAAAACTTTTGGCTTCGGTTAAAGTTTCATTGATATTGTCTCCATGTTCTATAACGACATTAATAGCTCAGTCATTATTAATTTGAGTACTTATAAGAGATTTCAGATTAACAGAGGTGTTCAGCAAGGCTGCCCCATCTCACCCTTCTTATTTATTTTAGTCACCAAATTATTATCAATTCACATTAAAAATGACATTTTCCATTCTCTTGGTCTGGCTCGGGATTTATATATCTTGGGATATACATTACGTCAAATATTAGAGACATTTTGAGCAGGAACTTTTTTAATGTGCTTCGGGATGTTAGAACTGATCTTACCAGATGGATGGACCTTCCAATTTCCTGGTTGGGTAGGATGAATCTGATTAAAATGAATGTACTACCTCGACTTCTGTACCCTATGCAAATGCTGCCTCTACTGATTACAAAAAATTAGCTAAAGAAATTGAGAGGGACTTTTCTAAATTTATATGGAAAGGTAGAAAATCTAGATTGAGTTTGAAAACTTTACAGTTGCCTAAGGATAGGGGGGGCATGGCTTTTCCAAATATCTTATATTATAATTGGGCTTGTCATAGTCGTATTATTGATGATTGGGTTCATTCTTATCTTAAGGGAGGTCCTGAACCATTTGAAGCATGGGAATGTGCCCCATATACATTACTAGCTGAGCTTACTAATATTGGCAAACCAAGCCCTGGGTTGAAAAATAATCTGATAGTTTTAAATACAATTAATGTTTGGAAAGCTATGTCCCTTTTTTTAACAGGAGGAATTTGATGTCATATTTGACTCCAATTAAGAATAATCGAAACTTCCCTCCAGGTGTAAAACTGACATTTTTCGGTCATAGTATGATAAGGGTATCTGAGTTCTAGGGGATATATTTGATGATAATAATGTTCTCATGTCTTCTGAAATGGTGAAAGCAAATTATGGTCTGATGCATATAGACTTTTATGCTTATTTTCAAGTTCGCCACTTTATCCTCTCAGACTGTAATTTACCTCAGGATAAATCTTTGTTGGGGCCAATGCAGGAAGCCATTATTCGATTTACTAGTACAAAGGGTTTCATTTCACATTTTTATAACTATTTTATGTCTTATGATCCGCAAAATACTGTGACTGTTATGGAAAAATGGGAGAGGGACTTACAGATTGAATATGACAGGGATACTTGGTATTCATGTATCCAATCATCTCATTTTATTTTCTTGAGTAACAGTTATAAAGAAATGCAATATCGTATTCTCCATAGGCAACATATGACACCATACTTCTTGAATAGACTTGATTCTACTAGGTCCCCATTATGTATCAAATGTAAGAATAAGGTTGGAACATATATACATTGTTTTTGGGAATGTCCCAGAATAGCTGGATTTTGGTCTTGTATAACACAGGAATTGAATGCAATTTTTAAATGTAAGATTTGCAAAGACCCTGGGCAATTCTTACTAAGTCTTCCATCCAAAACAGGGGAGTTAGACCCTCAGAGGTCTAAATTATTAAATAAGCTTCTCCTTTTGGCTAGGAAATGTATATTATTTAATTGGATCCAAGAAAACCCACCTTCGGTAACACAGTGGTATAAGGAAATTTTTAGAGTTCTCCCAATGGAAAGACTTACTGCCAAGTTAAAAGAGAAGGATGATAATTTCCTGAATATATGGTGGCCGTTGATAAGTTATTTGCCCAGGAACTTAAGTGTCGTTAGTATTAGGGGAACTGACTCCCTGGATTGGAAAGCCCCAGGGGCCTTTTAAATTTTTTTTTATATAATGGTGTGTTATCTGTTATAGGTGTGGAGCTTGTGCCCCAGTGTACTAAAAGTATCGCTTGAGGTTTGTTGCACCAATATATGAATCAATGTTACTATTTCCTCTGCAGTGGTGGGAATGTGTGGGTGTGTTATTTTTATTTATTTTTATTTTTTCATTTTTAAATTTTTTTATTTTATTTTACTTATTTTGTAATTATTATTGATATCATAATTATTGTATTTGATTATGAATTACTTGATATGTAAGTCGAAAATAAGGAAAAATTACAATAAAATTTAATTTAAAAAAAAAAATGACATAAACTTTAAAGGTATTTCGATTTTTGAAAAGAAATTAAAACTTTCACAGTTGGCAGACGATACTACAATTTTTCCTTAGAGACAAGAACCAACTATCTATTTCTATTAACTTGCTCAACCAGTTCTCCAGTGCCTCAGGCCTTAGATTAAACATGTCAAAATGTGAAATTTTACCCATCCACGACTGTGAATATTCGTCAATTGAAGACATTCCTGTTAAAGATTCGGTCAAATATCTAGGCATGTATATAACAAAAAATCATATTACCAGACAATACCTCAACTTTTCCAATAGAATTAAAAAAACTGCCTCAATTTTTAATCTTTGGTTGCAAAGGGACCTTTCGATTTTTGGAAGAGTTCTCCTATCTAAAGCAGAAGGTCTGTCACGCCTTGTATACCCCTCCCTATCCTTATTTGTTAATAATTTGACAGCTGCACAAATAAATAAATTATTATTAAACCTTATTTGGAAAAATAGATCACACAAACTTAAAAAAGCAGTTCTCTCAAATCACAGAGATGAAGGAGGCCTTGAAGTGTTGAACTTCGAGGATGTTGTTAATACTTTTAAAATCAATTGGCTAAGGAGATGTTTGATGGATCGAGACTCAATCTGGTACTTTATTCCAAACCATATATTTAACCAAATCGGTAGCCTATCCTTTATTTTAAAGTGCAACTTTCCACTCAACAAATTACCAGTCAATCAGTCTAAATTCCATCAACAAGCCCTTGTAGCTTGGAAGTTAGCCTATGTCCACAGTTTTTCACCACCAGTTGTTTCCTTTGGAACAACTGCAATAAACTTAGCAGGAATAAGTCTTTGTTCTTATCTAAATGGTTCCATAGAGATATTCTCTTTGTGTTTGATCTTTTTGATGAAAATGGTAATATGTTTACATATGAACGCTTTATGACTGTATATAATTTTCCTGTTCCTTTCAAAGAATTTAATGCTGTAAACCAGGCTATTCCAAAGGAGCTTTCTCATGCTGTGAAAAATCATCTGACTTTCAATGGACACAGAACTGCTCAACCATTGCTGATGTTGGATGGTCTAGATCCGAAGGACAAAAAGTGTAATAATAAACATATTCGTCAAATATTTCAGAGAAAGAACACTATTGTACCTAGAGGAAAGTTTTTTTGGAGTTCTCAGATTGTGGACATTGCCTGGCGAAGGACCTGGCTTTTACCACACAAGTATTGCATCTCAAACAAAATCAAAGAAATTCACTTTAAAATTTTACATAAAATCTACCCTGTTAACTGTTTCATCGCCAAATATACAGAAATAGATTATTTCTGTTCTTTTTGTAACCAAAATGTTGAAACTATTTCACATTTATTTTTTGATTGCAAAATTACCAAAGCGTTCTGGTCAGCTCTTAATCTCTATTTTTTCAACTCTGCCAATATCCAATACTCCTTTACATTAAAGTGCCAGTAAATACCTTGCATGTCTTCAATGATATCTCAATTGTGACAACATATAAAAATGGTATCAGTAGGTAGGGAAATCATTCATCTTCACGTCGATATGTTATACAATTTTTTAAGACGTTGAAAAATATGGATTTTGATGTTAAAAACTCACTCAACACTCAAACTGTCGCGCGAGCGAAATTTTGATGTCATTAGAGTAAGTTCCCTTTCTTGTGTACCATGTGACGTGTGACGTAGCACACACAACAGCAATGGCGAAAAGAATCAAGTTGACAGCCTCGGAGAGAAAACGCCGGAAAATTGCCCTTGATGCCAAAAGAAGACAATCCCTAGTATATATTGGGAGTGCTATTGATCGGTGGAAGAGTCTGAGAGAGCGACTGGGCACTGACAATGATGAGTTGGCCCTAACTTTAATGGATTAGTGAGTTGAAATACCGTGTTGGTTTTTCTTAGCAGCATTTCTCGCGCTACTCGAGTTCATAAAAGTATACAGTGTAAATGGTAGTGTGCCTCGAATGGGGGAATTATGTTTTGCTTATCGTGTTTGCCACCACATTCTCCAAAAACGTTCCTGTCTGTCTTCTTTTTCGTCCGCGCGACGCCATCTTTGTTTACAGTGCGCGATTTCGATCCACAATGCTTTGCGCGATACATAATCTAGCCGATCTATTTTTATACCGGGATACCCTTTTTTCAAAAATTGCATTTCCTAAGGTATTTTTGGTCAAATATTTTTTATTATTTTTTTTGGGCCATATTATAGATAGCTTGACTTTTGGAATTTTTTTTTTAAACACATGCAAGGTATTTACTGGCACTTTAAGAGATATTATCTGCCACTACAATAACAAAAATAACAAAGACTTTGAATTTTTATTAAATTTTGTAATCCTCAAGGCTAAATTTTACATTCACAAACAAAAATTTGCCAAATCCTGCCCCAATTTTAAAATCTTCCTCTTAGAATTTGAATATACTATGAAAGCTTTATGCCTAATTGAAAACAGTAAAAGTATCAAACTTACTGCTCTTTATGAAATGTTTTTCCCATCCTCTGACTAAAATTAGTTTCTCATATTTTCTTATATTTCTCATATTTTCTCATATCATATATTGTCCTGTTATACTGTCTTTATGTCTGTATCAACATTCCTTAGAATCTTGGACGTATTTTTGCACTGTTACCTTGTGATGTACCAGCTTGTTGACTCTTTCAATAAAAAAAAAAAAAAGTGGAAGAAAAAAAAAAAACTCAAGTAGGGAAAAAAATTTTGCTTCGGCAGAGGGTCGCGTCGCGGTCTGGTCTGATCAGTGCTGTCAACTGAAGTTACTGCTGTCAACTCACTTCACTCGGTGGGTCAGCGTAATAGGTTGCAGTACGTTGCTAGCAAGCAAGTAGAAAGCAGACGTGACATGGCGAGTAAAAAACAACTGAAACTTTTTACAAAAGAAAGGCAAAGGGTAATGTTTGCAAACCGAAATTATAGCCTACTTCAACCAATTCCATAAAGGCTGGCTATCAGTGTGGCATCATGTTGTTTACCCATACTGTCGCTGGCTAGCGAGCTATCCCTCGTAAACACTTGTAGGCAGGGATCAAAATTTACTTTTTGAAATGTGAGTATCTACCCGCCACTGACAAATAAACTGGCGAAATTCACCAGCCATTCAACAAGAAATTAGTATTATCTGTCTGAAACCTACCAGCCAACTTTAAAACACACCAGCATTTGGCTGGTGCAAATTTTGAGCCCTGCTAGTCAGCAGGCACTGATGCGAGCCATCACGACAACTGAATCAAGATCCAACAACAACACATATGAGGGCTACACGTTTCAGTGCTCACTTCGAGAGAAAAAAACAAACATTTAAAAGAATTACATTTCCTCGTTATTACTCACGCAGCTCTAAATAGCTAAATCTGGCCAGAAGGGCGAAATGCTTTTTTCCCTATTGTTCAACATTTGTGTTTATTAATGTTCTGAGGAGCAGACAAGGGTGTTACACTAACACTGTAGAAAAATTGCAGTTTTCATACACAGTAGGCCTACAATGTAGGATTTTTTTTGTAAGGGAGATGTTTTTAACTGTGACTAACTATAAACTATAAAGTGCAACTTTCTACCCAACAAATTACCAGTCAATCAGTCTAAATTTCATCAACAAGCCCTTTTAGCTTGGAAGTTAGCCTTTGTCTACAGTTTTTCACCACCAGTTGTGTCCTTTGGAACAACTGCAATAAACTTAGCAGGAATAAGTCTTTGTTCTTATCTAAATGGTTCCATAGAGATATTCTCTTTGTGTTTGATCTTTTTGATGAAAATGGTAATATGTTTACATATGAACGCTTTATGACTGTATATAATTTTCCTGTTCCTTTCAAAGAATTTGATGCTGTAAACCAGGCTATTCCAAAGGAGCTTTCTCATGCTGTGAAAAATCATCTGACTTTCAATGGACACGGAACTGCTCAACCATTGTTGATGTTGGATGGTCTTGATCCGAAGGACAAAAAGTGTAATAATAAACATATTCGTCAAATATTTCAGAGAAAGAACACTATTGTACCTAGAGGAAAGTTTTTTTGGAGTTCTCAGATTGTGGACATTGCCTGGCGAAGGACCTGGCTTTTACCACACAAGTATTGTATCTCAAACAAAATCAAAGAAATTCACTTTAAAATTTTACATAAAATCTACCCTGTTAACTGTTTCATCGCCAAATATACAGAAATAGATGATTTCTGTTCTTTTTGTTACCAAAATGTTGAAACTATTTCACATTTATTTTTTGATTGCAAAATTACCAAAGCGTTCTGGTCAGCTCTTAATCTCTATTTTTTCAACTCTGCCAATATCCAATACTCCTTTACATTAAAGTGCCAGTAAATACCTTGCATGTCTTCAATGATATCTCAATTGTGACAACATATAATAATGGTATCAGTAGGGAGGGAAATCATTCATCTTCACGTCGATATGTTATACAATTTTTTAGGACGTTGAAAAATATGGATTTTGATGTTAAAAACTCACTCAACCCTCAAACTGTCGCGCGAGCGAAATTTTGATGTCATTAGAGTAAGTTCCCTTTCTTGTGTACCATGTGACGTGTGACGTAGCACACACAACAGCAATGGCGAAAAGAATCCAGTTGACAGCCTCGGAGAGAAAACGCCGGAAAATTGCCCTTGATGCCAAAAGAAGACAATCCCTAGTGTATATTGGGAGTGCTATTGATCGGTGGAAGAGTCTGAGAGAGCGACTGGGCACTGACAATGATGAGTTGGCCCTAACTTTCATGGATTAGTGAGCTGAAATACCGTGTTGGTTTTTCTTAGCAGCATTTCTCGCGCTACTCGAGTTCATAAAAGTATACAGCGTAAATGGTAGTGTGCCTCGAATGGGGGAATTATGTTTTGCTTATCGTGTTTGCCTCCACATTCTCCAAAAACGTTCCTGTCTGTCTTCTTTTTCGTCCGCGCGACGCCATCTTTGTTTACAGTGCGCGATTTCGATCCACAATGCTTTGCGCGATACATAATCTAGCCGATCTATTTTTATACCGGGATACCCTTTTTTCAAAAATTGCATTTCCTAAGGTATTTTTGGTCAAATATTTTTTATTATTTTTTTTGGGCCATATTACAGATAGCTTGACTTTTGGAATTTTTTTTTTAAACACATGCAAGGTATTTACTGGCACTTTAAGAGATATTATCTGCCACTACAATAACAAAGACTTTGAATTTTTATTAAATTTTGTAATCCTCAAGGCTAAATTTTACATTCACAAACAAAAATTTGCCAAATCCTGCCCCAGTTTTAAAATCTTCCTCTTAGAATTTGAATATACTATGAAAGCTTTATGCCTAATTGAAAACAGTAAAAGTATCAAACTTACTGCTCTTTATGAAATGTTTTTCCCATCCTCTGACTAAAATTAGTTTCTCATATTTTCTCATATTTCTCATATTTTCTCATATCATATATTGTCCTGTTATACTGTCTTTATGTCTGTATCAACATTCCTTAGAATCTTGGACGTATTTTTGCACTGTTACCTTGTGGTGTACCAGCTTGTTGACTCTTTCAATAAAAAAAAAAAAGTGGACGAAAAAAAAAAAAAACTCAAGTAGGGAAAAAAATTTTGCTTCGGCGGAGGGTCGCGTCTGGTCTGATCAGTGCTGTCAACTGAAGTTACTGCTGTCAACTCACTTCACTCGGTGGGTCAGCGTAATAGGTTGCAGTACGTTGCTAGCAAGCAAGTAGAAAGCAGACGTGACATGGCGAGTAAAAAACAACTGAAACTTTTTACAAAAGAAAGGCAAAGGGTAATGTTTGCAAACCGAAATTATAGCCTACTTCGACCAACTCCATAAAGGCTGGCTATCAGTGTGGCATCATGTTGTTTACCCATACTATCGCTGGCTAGCTAGCTATCCTTCGTAAACACTTGTAGGCAGGGATTAAAATTTACTTTTTGAAATGTGAAAATCTACCCGCCACTGACAAATAAACTGGCGAAATTCACCAGCCATTCAACACGAAATTAGTATTATCTGTCTGAAACCTACCAGCCAACTTTAAAACACACCAGCATTTGGCTGGTGCAAATTTTGAGCCCTGCTAGTCAGCACGCACTGATGCGAGCCATCACGATTACTGAATCAAAATCCAACAACAACACATATGAGGGCTACACGTTTCAGTGCACGCTTCGAGAGAAAAAAACAAACATTTAAAAGAATAACATTACCTCGTTATTACTCACGCAGCTCTAAATAGCTAAATCTGGCCAGAGGGGCGAAATGCTTTTTTCCCTATTGTTCAACATTTGTGTTTATTAATGTTCTGAGGAGCAGACAAGGGTGTTACTCTAACACTGTAGAAAAATCGCAGTTTTCATACACAGTACGCCTACAATGTCGGATTTTTAACTGAGATGTTTTTAACTGTGACAAACTATAAACCAGTAAATATCCCTATAGGGGGCCGAGAGCTTTCATTCACCCTCCAATGAGCCATTTAACCGTCAAAGTGACCACAAAGATGGTAAATTAACATAAAACAGCATAAAAAAATCCACGTGTCATGGGAATGAGCATGTTTCAAAGAATGTCCTTAAATTGAAATGAATTAAAAATGTCCACTGAAATGTATGCAAATGTATCAGCAAAGCATTTGTAATTTCAGCTGAAAACAGCAATCTGAAAAGTTTGTAAAGCATATTAGCAATAAGAATGCCCAAGGAGACCAAGTTTAAGGTCTTTGTATCCTGCATTGTTGTCCGCAGTATTACATTGTGTTACTATTTCTGATTTGTTTTTGTTGGTTTGCCACACACTGATCTGATTTCATGATTTTGCATAGGGTAGCAGCAAAGAGGAGCTACAAACAGAGGAGAAGGCAGCAGCAGGAGCAGATATGTCAGGATCAAGCATGGACATTAGTAACCTAACCATTATTAAGAGTAGCCAACTTTAATTTGTGCTTCAGAAAGTTAATCGATGAATACTTTAATAATACACAAATGCATCAGGAGTATTAGGATTAGGAGCATTAGGATATTTATTTTGATTAAATTTATTTACAGTAGTTATAAGGTCATTCCATGCCAACTCACCCAGTTTTCAGAAATTTTCCCAGTTCATGTCATGGATTAAAAAAAAAAGAAAACATTTCCGCACTGTCTGCGATCTACTGTTCTGCCGAATCTCAGAGCGGTACTCCAAACAGTTTTTCATTCATAAAATGATGACATATGCCTTTAGAGGCAAATTTGCCTCTCTATATTAAGCCTCATCAAAGGAAGGAATTTCATTGGGTAAGGCTGTAATTTTCACCATGCTTAAATATGACCCATTTCTAGTTGACGTTTATTTGGTTTGATGAACAACATGTCATGGAGATTTATGGAATGGGCTACGTATTTATGCTCAAATGTTAAATCTTTACATTTCAAAATTCAACAATGGAGCCAGGTCTTACTGTGACCAAACTGTTTTTTTTTTTTTATTCTTTTTTCAAAATCATAATCACAGCATTTGTAAGTAAATTCTGCAACACTGATATTTGCTGCAAACTTTTTGTAAAGTAAAGAAAGACACTCCACATTCTTGGTATTTGATTCTCCAACAAATAAATTTGCAAAAATTTTATTTGAATTCTGAAAACTGCTACTTGCAGCCATTGTAGCGTCACTGCTTGGCCAATGCAACAAGACATCAGCCATAAGCATACCACATCACACTGTATAAACGTGTATGCACCTGGAAATTAAATAATAAACAATTTGGGCAGTCTAATGTAGTCTGTTGTCTACTATAATAATTACACCTTCAATGTACTGTATAAAAATGGAAAAAAAAAAAAAAATCTTCGGCTCATCTTTAAATTAACATTTGGTCCAGCCGGGCTAAGCCCAGGTTGTCCTTGAAGTCTAGAAACGCCCCTGGTCTTCGGCCTTGTACCTTACGCACAGAGATTCTTCCAGTTTCTCTGAATCTTTTGATGATGTTATACACCGTCAATGATGAGACCTTCAAAGCCTTTGCAATTTGATGTTGAGGAATATTGTTTTTAAAATATTCCACAATTTTTTTACTTGAGCCTTCACAGGTTGGAGAGAATCTGGCCATTTTCAGTTCTTAGAGACTCAGCCTCTCTAAGAAATGCCTTTTATAGCCAATCATGCTACACAGCTGATGCCAGTTAACTTAATTACTTGCTAAATGTTCTTTCAGCTGATTCTCTTGTATATTATTTGCTTTTTCAGCCATGTTTTGCCTGTGTCTCAGCTTTTTTGAGACCTGATGCAGCCACAAAATTTGAAATAAGCTCATTTTGTGGATAAAAATGTAAAATGTCTCAGTTTCAACATTTGTTTCGATGTTATATTGTAAATAACATATTGGCTCATGATCTGAAAGTCATTGCATTTTGATTTTATTCACAATTTACACTTCGTCCCAGCTATTTCGGAATTGGGGTTGTACAAAGCCTATAATGTAGTAGTTGTTAACATAAGTGTTGTCTGCACGCTGGAGAGTAACTCATGTTACAAACGTATATGACTTAGGACATCTCTGATTTCACCAGATTAAGAGCCTGGGCCTAATAAGGTGCACAAAGACTATTTTCAGTACATACTATAGTGCACAGGTTTCACATTATGAGGTCTACTATACTTGCGTACCCTTGAGTGCATTTGAATAATTATTTCCTGGAACCAGCTTTGTTTGTGTGGATATTTTCCTGAAGCCTTCGCCCCCTCACACTGCCCCCCTGATGCATGAGCCTGCCCTTCGCCAAAATACGCCCCCAAAAGGGCATTTGTACAAGCAGCTTATTATGACCTGAAGTTACTTTAAAGAGTTAAGTGACCTTTAGCGGTCGAGTAAATAACGACAATCTGGGGTCCATTGTAGGCCTTGCCGTCTCCGAGTCCCTAACCTTACCCTAATCCTAACCCTAACTCTAAGGCGTGTATTCAGAAAGGAGTACTAAAACTTAGTAAGTGTCAAATTACCCTAAACGAGTCTGAGGTTGCCCTAACACTCATTTGCTTTCAGAGACTTCACTCACACTGAAATTAATATCCCTATCTGAGTGAAGATTGAGTGCAGGGAACACCTCCCTTGAGCCGCACTAACTTGCGCCGTTATTTCGTTGTCAGGGCTGTCAGGTGGTTACAAACATTAGAAACTCTGGATCATTTACCGTCACGTGTTCGACGCAATCGCAACTACGCAAATTTTTACTCTGATGATGATAACGATGCCGGTAATTTACTAACTAACCACATGGTGCCTGTCTCACGAAGCTGGATTAACATACCCTTGGTTTCCCTCAGTTCCCCAGTTGCACTAAACTAGACATCCGCGGTCTTTATTATCGGTCTCAAGAAGCCGGTTATCAACTCGTTAAGTGAACCCAGTTTCCAATCTAGATCTGTGCTCGTGCACATAAAAGGAGCGGTGGTAACTCCATTTGACCAATTGTGCACCATGGAGAAGCCACAGAGAGCCATTTATTTCTAGACGGAGGAGCAAACAATAATTCTAAGGATGTATGAGACATCATTCAGGCAAAAAGCAACACTGTTGCAGCTGCCAGAAACTGCATGGAATCTTGGCAAAAACATAATATTGGATTGGATTGGATTAGCCTTTAATGTCTCAGAGCAGAGAAATTTGTCTTGGGCAATCGAGAGATAGATTACATAGGTTACATACACACATTCACATTCATACACCCTCCACAAATTGACAAATGAGTATGCACAATCCCATACACAAATTGACATATGCATACACACAATTAAACACATATTACATCACCACTGTGTGTGTCTCTCAAATGTAGGCCCCTATGTGCCAATTTCGATTTCTTTTATTCTTTTTGACAATTCAACCTCATTTCAGTTGCAATCCCAGTGGAGCCATAATGATAGCGCGGTGAAGTTAGATTGATATTCGAGATTCAGACATTCGGCGAACGGCAAATCTAGGGACCGTCAAAAAAGTGCGCAACTAAAAAAGGGGGAAACATGCTAATATTTTGCTTAAAAAGCTTATGGTAGCTTTATTTTATTCCATACCCTATAAATAAGCACGTCCTGGATGTGAACTGGAACTAAGTTTAAAAATGCCTGCCATTTGATAACAAATTATTATAGGAATGGGGAAAAATTGGTCTTTTCCCAGAAAATGTTTCCCATCAATGGGAATGTAAAATCAAAAGCTAGAACTCTGGTAAGAATTTTATTTGTATTCACACATATGTAATGACCTTGAACAATTTTTCATTTTGAGGAAACCCTCAAAATATATATATTTTATTCCTTTTGCAGATCTTTTTATTTCAATTTTTCAAAAGCTTTTCCAATTTTCAGTACAAAGCTTTGGCAAGTCAAGTTGAGGTTCTGTGCCTATGCAGTCAACATTTCAGAGCATTTCTTGACATGAAAGAATTTTATAATGGAGGCAAATATGCAACCTGGGCCCAAATTTTTCAGTTTTTCCCATTTTCATTCTCGCACCAATGAAACTGCCTTCATTTAATCTGCTTCAATGTACCCACCTTTCACAATCTTTATTTTTGGACAAAATTCCAATATTACGGGGAAATAAGCAGGCAGGACCCAAAATGTTCAGTATTTTCTCAGTAGCTTTTCCAATTTTCATCCTAGCACCAGGGAGTTTGTGTTATTTTAGTCTGCCCCCATATGGCCACCTTTCACAACCTTTATTTCAGGAGAAAAATTCCAACATTATGGGCAAATAAGCAGCCTTGGCCCAAATTTTTCAGTTTTTTTCTCAATAGCTTTTACAATTTTCATTTGAGCACCAGGGAATTTGTGATATTTTAGTTTGCCCCCATCTGAGCACCTTTCACAACCTTTATTTTTGGCGGAAAATTCCAACATTATTGGCAAATAAGCCGCCAGGTGTTATGATTCTGCCATGCCTTGTCCATGCCATGTTTTGATATTTGTTTTATTGTTTTCCTGGCTCTTTGCCATGTCTGACTATTCTTTACATTATGTATTGTGATTTGGTAACTTTGATTTGTCATGTTTTGTCTTAGTTTACTTTTCCATGTTTTGCATTTTGCCTTAGTCTCATTCCGGTTCATGTTTTCCATCATGCATTGCACTTTGTCTCCCCCGTCTGGTCTCTTATCTTGTCATTGCACACAGCCCCAGTCCTGCATGTTACTCTTGTGATTTATTGGATTCTGGATTTCAACCTTCCTTCCGATCTCGTTTACTTACTTCGCCTTACTTTTCTATCTTACTAACCATACTAACAGTTTGTTATTTTCGCTAGAAGTTACTAACACCAACTAACATTGTATATAATACTAACTTACTAACAAGCACCAAGGGATTGTATAGTTCCACTTACTAATTGATTAACAAGCTCTCAGCACTCGCCCTGTTCTAGTCTCCGCCTCGTCTCTCCCTGATTACCTTTACTGCATTTTCTCTGGAAGCTCCACATCTTATCACAATGTCCTTCCTTATGTATCTATGCACGTTAGAACTCCTTCACTGGAGCTGTATGTCTTTGTATAGGTTTGTCCCGTGATCCCTGTCCGCGTTTTGGCTTCTGCCAAATTGCATGTGATTAGGTTCTCCCTCATGCGCTGTTCCCTTGTAATTAGTCTGACTATTTGCACCTGTGTCTCTCACCATGTGATCTTCCCTGAAGTGTATATTAGGTGTCTTTTCACAGCCATTCTCTGTCAGATTGTTTCCCTTGCTGCTATTCTTCTCATCTCGAATTCATTGAGTTCTGATTCTGACTGGATTGCCCGACTTCTGATTTTTGGTTTGCCCTTTTGGATTACTTGTTGCATCTGTGCGTTTTGACCTTTTTCTGCCCGACCTCGATTTTGTGGATTGCTGCCCTGTTACCGATTCAGCCTGTCTTCTGGCTTGTGAGTTTGCCTCTCCCACAAACCTTTGCCTGTGAACCGGCTCTGTTTTTGCTGACTACGATTTCTGTGATTGCTGCCCTGGTTACGAACTCTGCTCTGTCCCATTGGGATTTGATTTTTAGATTGCGGACTCTGTACTGTTGCCCACTGCCCTGTGTTGGTCCCACCCCCCCCCCACCCCCCCCCCCCCTTGCTCAATAAAGCTCCTTTTTTTTGCAATCCCGTGTCCTCGTATTTGGTTCCAGATCGCTACCTCACACCAGGACCCAAAATTTAGAGTGGGGTTTTTTTTTTTTTTTTTGTTTTCTCGATTGCTTTTCCAATTTTCATCCTAGCACCATGGAAATTGTTTTAATCTGCCATGAGGTGCACACCTTTCACAACCTTTGTTTCTCAGAAAAAAATGGTAAAATTCACAATTTGGTCATATGCGTATAGTATGTCATACAATTCCAGTTGCTTGAATTTCTCCAATAAAAACTCACTTCTAACTTGCAACAGCAGTACCTTTTGAGGGTACTGCCCCAGTGACAACCAAGGCTTGTCACTAGGGCAGTACCCTCCGAGGTACTGCTGTTGTACCTTAGAAGTGAGTTATTTGTTTTGGAACATAAAAGTACCTTTTAGACCCTAAAAAGGTTCACACAGGTACCTTGAGGTCCTATAATTAGCCCTAAAGGGTACATAAGTGCTAAATGTACCTTGGGGAACACAAATGGACTCTTGCTGTACCCCCATTTCTGAGAGTGTAGGGGAACATAACTGGACGCAATACCATCTCTTAATTTCACCACGAACAGGGTAACAGGCAAAGAGGAACGCATTTCTTGAATGTAGCAGCTTTGGTGAACAAGTGAAACAGAGGTAAGGCAACGCACAGTATATCAAACAAGTTGTCTAAAACAATATACAGTATCTCACAAAAGTGAGTACACCCCTCGCACTTCGACAATTAATTATATCTTTTCGAGGGACAACGTTGCAGAAATGAAACCTAAATATTTTCTAGAGTAGTTCTTGTACAATATGTGCAGCAGGGTATATTTACTGCACAGTCCAAATAACTGAACAATCAGTCTATTTCCAAAATGGGTGGCAACAAAAGTGAGCACACCTCATTGTCAACATGCCAAATTGTGTCCATAGTGTCAATATTTAGTGTGACCACCATTGTTGTCCAGCACTGACTTGATTCTCCAAGGCATGGAATTCACCAGAGCTGCACAGGTTGTAGCTGGGATCCTCCTCCATGACAACATCACGGAGCTGGTGGATGTTGGACACCTGCTGCTCCGCCATCTTCCTCTTGAGGATGCCCCACAGGTGCTCAATGGGATTGAGGGCTGGAGACATACTTGGCCACGCCATCACCTTCACCTTCAGATTCTTCAGGAAGGCAGTTGTCATCTTGGAGGTCGTTATCATGTTGGAAAACTACCATGCAGCCCAGTTTCCAAAGGAAGGGCATCATATTCTGCTTCAGATTGTCACAGTACATATTGGAATCCATTATTCCATGAATGAAGCGCAGCTCCCCAGGACCAGAAGCACTCATGCAGGCCCAGACCATGATACTGTCAGCACCATGTTTGACTGTAGGCAGTACATACTTGCTTTGGTACTCCTCATCAGGGCGCCACCACACATGCTGGACACCATCTGAGCAGAAAAGGTTTATATTGGTCTCGTCAGTGCATAGAACATGGTTCCATTAGTTTATGTTCTTGAACTGGTTGTCCTCAGCAGACTGTTTTCAGGCTTTCTTGTGGGCTAAATTCAGAAGAGGCTTCTGTCTTAGCCGACGACCATGTAAACCAACTTGGTGTGGAGCATGGCGTATGGTCTGAGCACTGACAGGCTGTTCTCCCACTGCTGCAACCTTGAAGGCAATGCTGTTAGCCCTCCTGCATATGTTTTCTGAAGCCGACTTGCGTACCTGACGCAGAGCACGAAGATTCATCCTCTTCGGTCAACCCTGACAAGGCCTGTTCTGAGCAAAAGCTACCTCGGAAAACTGCTGGATAACCTTGGCGACCGTGCTGTAGCTCAGTTTCATGGTTTCACAGATCTTGTAGCTTAGACCATCTTTGTGTAGAGCAACAATTCTCTGATTCAGATCCTCTGAGAGTTCTATCCTATGAGATGCCATGTCAACCATCCAGTGACCAGAATGAGAGCATTGCACCCAAAGCACCACAGTTAAAACCTTCAAGACATGTTACACAATCTCATATAACCAAGTCCAACAGACAAAGGCATGAACATGATGAATAAAACACATTTCATTGCTTGGTTTGACCATTACCAATTGGGGCGTGTACTCACTTTTGTTGCCACCCATTTTGGAAACAGTGACTATTTGTTCAGTTATTTGGACAGTTCAGTAAATCTAGACCACTAAACATATTGTACAATGACTACTCTGGAATATATTCAAGTTTCATTTCTGTAACATTGTCCCTTGAAAAGATATAATAAATTAACTATGGAAATGTGAGGGGTGTGCTCAGTTTTATGAGATGCTATAAGTCCATGATCATCATAACTACGCTAATCTTGAGACTCATCAATCCAATCTCGAATGAGATGTCCCGAGGTCGACTTTCGCTGTGACAATTCTCTCTGACCAATCAGAGGGCTGCGATGTTGTCACATCACATTTTAGTACTTACTAGTACCCGGTCGGCTGTTTTTGGAACCCCAGGAGAGCAGGTACCAGTAAAAGTACCGACTAGTACCAAGTACCAGGTACTTTTTTCAAACGGAAAAGCAAAAAAGGCAAGCAGAGTGCAGTAGAGTCAGTACAGTGTAGTGGAAAAGCGCCATAATAGAACTGGAGAGAGCGAGGAAGTACCAGCCCTATTACTTTCAATGGCGGATGCTTGGCTGTCTACCTCAGCCCAGGAAGTACGGAACTTGCTGATGCTATCTATGAAAATGGCGTTCCATGGGTGCTTATTTCCGCCGCCATTTCATACGATTGCCAATCTGATTACACAGCACAAATGGCCAGGAAAATGTTGTCTGTGCGGATTGGCGAATGTTTTGGAAGGGAAATGACAAGCAACACTGTTATTCCGGAAGATGCACGCACTTTTCACTTTTTTCTTTGAATTACTGGAGTCAGAGCAACAGCTGGACAACCAACCTTGGGCACGAGCTGTCATCCAGCTCTAAGTATCAGTTCTTATTTAACAGGCCCTCTTGAAAACAGTTGTGTCAGACAAAGAGTAAAATAATACATTTTACAACAATACATTTTCTTTTATTTTCGCTTTATTTGGAAAGAAAAAAATACACAGTTTTCAGTTGGCGTCTATGGAGCTGCCGCATCTTTGGCCGCAAAATTGCCTCCAGTGAGAAACGCGGAAGCAGGAAATACCTGGAGCTAACATGCTAACTGGCTGAAGCTCGTCCTCTCTGGTTCTATTATATATCTCTGTAGTCAGAAACAGAGGAAGACCGTGTTGTGATTCTGCTTTCTGTCTGCTCTTGCCTAGTTTAAGTTCTGTACCTGGCCCTGCCATGATTATTGATTATTGTGTTTAGTGACCACTGCCTGTTTTTGACTATTCTCTGCTTATGTATTGTGTTTTGGTAATTTTAGATTTCTTGTTTTATTATTTTCCATGTCCTGATTTATTCCTAGTCTTTGCCATGTTTCATAGCCCCTTGCCATGTTTATTTTCCATGCCTTGCACTTTGTCTCCCCTGTCTTGTCAGGTGTGTATCTTTGCTCACGGTCCCTTGTCTTGCGTGCCACTCATTCGGGCGAATGAGTTTCTGGGTTTCTGGGTTTCAATCCTTCTTTCATTATCTCGCGACCTTCCTTCATCTCTCTTTTGCTATCTACTAAAACATACTAAAAGTTTGTTATTTTCGCCAATTACTAACCACACTAACCTTGTATATTTTTAGTAACTTACTAACATGCACTCGGGATTGTATAGCTGCACATACTAATTGACTAACGATCTCTCAGCAGTCGCCCAAACTGCAGTCGCGGGCGTCTTCAGCACGTGTATGTGCACTGTTTGACGGCTGTCAGCACCATCCTGGCTCTAATTGGTTCTTTTTGGTCGGTCCGAATGATTCCTTTAAATTGCAGTAGAAGCATTAGGTGGGTTTTAAGGAGCCTTTTAATTACAGAGTACTAGTTTTATGTAATACTGTCTGTACACAGTGACAGTTTTAGCAAAAATGGCAAAAAGTTACTTTTAAATAACTTACCAACTGCAGCTTTAAAGCAATTAAAAATATGCAATTACCTATGAACCTAAGTTCTGAACATGATGAGAAATACGCAAGTTCTAGGACAAAAATGGGACAAACAATTGAAAAAAAAAAAAAAATTTCATTAAAATATATACAAGTATCTTTGCACGTTATGTTGGGAACTCCTCTCTTTAAAAAAAGGTTATAAAAGGTGAGTACATGACCAGAGATTTCAAAAAAAAAAAAAAACCCTATCCCTGGCGCAATGGTGAAAATTGGAAAAGCAATTGAGAAAAAACAGAAAACTTTGGATCCTGGCTGCTTATTTGCCCATAATGTTGGAATTTTTCCCCAAAAATAAAGGTTGTGAAGGGTGGCCAGATGGGGGCAGACTTAAATAAAACAATTTCCCTGGTGCTAGGATGAAAATTGGAAAAGCTATTGAGAAAAAACTGAAAATTTTGGGTACTGGCTGCTTATTATCCCCCGCCAACACGAAGTGGGAGGGGGATATAGGTTTGACCTCCGTCCGTCCGTCCGTCCGTGCGTCCGTCCGAGAGAAAGGGGACAGTTTTTCTCAGAAACTATTACAGATAGGACAACCAAATTTGGTGTGTAGCTTCAGACCATAAAGGCCTTGATGGAGATCGAAAATAAGAAGCACACGATTGGCGGGGGATGTTGTAGACCATGTCGACTTGTTTGCCCATAATTTTGGAATTTTTCCCCCCAGAAAAAGGTTGTGAAAGGTGGCCAGATGGGAGCAGATAAAAAAAAACAATTTCCCTGGTGCTAGTATGAAAATTGGTTATGCTACGGAGAAAAAAACTGAAAATTTTGGGTCCTGGCTGCTTATTTGCCCATAAAATTGGAATTTTTTCCCAAAAATAAAGGTTGTGAAAGGTGGCCAGATGGGTGCAGATTAACATAAAACAACTTCCCTGGTCCTAGCATGAGAATTGGAAAGCTATTGAGAAAAAAATGAATATTTTGGGTCCTTTCTGCTTATTTGCCTGTAATGTTGGGATTTTTTCCCAAAAATAAAGTAGCCGAAAGGTGGCCAGATGGGGGCAGATAAAAAAAAAACAATTTCCCTGGTACTAGTATGAAAATTGGTTATGCTATTGAGAAAAAAACTGAAAATTTTGGGTCCTGGCTGCTTATTTGCCCATAATGTTGGAATTTTTACCCCCCAAAAAAGGCTGTGAAAGGAAGCCAGATGGGGGCTGGTTAAAATAAAACAATTTTCCCTGGTGCAAGGATGAAAATTGGAAAAGCTATTGAGAAAAAACAGAAAATTTTGGGTCCTGGCTGCTTATTTTCCCATAATATTGGCATTTCCCCCCAAAAATAAAGGTTGTGAAAGGTGGCCAGATGGGGGCTGGCTTAAATAAAACAATTTCCTTGGTGCAAGGATGAAAATTGGAAAAGCTATTGAGAAAAAACTGAAAATTTTGGGTCCTGGCTGCTTATTTGCCCATAATGTTGGGATTTTTCCAGAAAAATAAAGGTTGTGAAAGGTGGCTAGATGGGGACAGACTAAAACTAGAAATGGTTTTTACACGTAAAAACAGACGTCTCCCCCTTCCCCCATTTCACATTTTAGAGTTATGGTCCGGAAACGAGTCCCACCCTTCAATATGCATAAGTCCAAATTGTTGCCATGGAAATAGAAAAAATATTAAAGCTGCAAGTAGCGTTGGACGGGTCCTCGCCCTCCCGCGCAAGTCAAAACGGGGGCGAGACGCGTTTGAGCGCCGTTGAGCATTGTCATTCGTTGGACAGAATGAGACTGAGGAAAATGTTTTATGTTGAGTTGAGTGCAAACCCCTTTACTGAAAGAGATTTTTCTTTAGTATAATGGAGCTATGACCCATGCGATCTGGTCAAACTTTCTGAAGCAGATTTTATCACTGCTGCGTATTGTGCAATCTTCCCCCATTCGTGAACTTAGTGAAGGGAGATGAGCCAAGTGATCCTACTGCTACCCGGTGGTCAGAATGTGTAGCAGCGCAAAGAAAAACACTGAAAATCAATAATAATCAAGAAATTAATAAATGCTTCTTCCAGGTAAATCCTAGAAAGCTGAAATTTCGGGAGCATGTTCACCGAAGAAAGACAAAAGTTTTATACACTGCAACTTATGGTGAATTCAGAAGTGCGTCACTATATTTTTCAAAATATGAATATTCATAACATGTTTATATCTCAAGAAATATCAATTGTAATGGTACCACTCTTAGCAGTTTGTTTGGCGACATGGAGATTATGAATTATACCAAAGGACATTTTGATACAATGAACGGTTTGTCCACAGCAAGAATGTATATCTTACTGTACAGTGTATTATGTACGTAAAAATTTTTATTTCAAAAAGTCTCAAATGGATTTTCACAAAATTGGGTGACAGTACAGGGCATGGTACAGCAATGATGAGAATTTTTCAGAATTTTATGACATTGCAACAAGCTGTGGTGAAAGCGAAAGTCCCATTTTGGCGTATTTAGGTGGCGCTAGAGAGCCATTTTGTCTCTGTGGTGGAGAATTTTCAGATTGTGAAAATATTTGAAGCCATATAGAAATTACTGCAAAATTTGGTTTGTTTGCGAGCGTGTTTAAGGGGTCAAATGAAGGTGGGAAATTTCCTAGGTATCGAAAAAAGGCAGTGAAGGTGGCTGGGGACCCCATCTTTGACGCCTCATAAAATCTGACCTGTTCGACTTTCGAAAAAGTTGTACAGTAGTTTTCATCGGCAGAGTGTGCTTTGTCATCTTTCAGCATTTGGGGTCGATAGAATGAACGCCCTTAAAGGAGTTTGCGTTTGTTCGAGGGCAAATTTTGGCGAAATTTAGGGGAAAAAGGAAATTTTGATATGCAAATTGCGGACTTCCTGTTTCATTTAGGTAATGGGTGTTGATTGTTCATTTTTAAACCTTGATGAGATGAACAATATAGTGTTGGTTCCATCTCTCTATGACTTTCCTACCGGTCGTGGTGGCCGTCTAAGTGCAAATGAAATGTTTCTTGGTGGCGCTAGAGAGCCATTTAAATTCAAAAGCAGTTCAAACCCTCAAAAGGCACATCTACATGTTATGGAGAGACACTATATGAAATTTGGTCAGAATCGGTCAAACAGTTTCAGAGTTATGCTCCGGAAACAAATGGGAACGCTGACGCCGACGCCAACGGGAATTCAGGCAAAAACAATATGTCCCCCCCCCCTCCAGGAAGGTGAAGACATAATAAAAAAATTTCCCTGGTGCAAGGATGAAAATTGGAAAAGCTATTGAGAAACAACTGAATATTTTGGGTCCTGGCTGCTCATTTGCCCATAATGTTGGAAATTTTCCACAAAAATAAAGGTTGTGGAAGGTGGCCAGATGGGGACAGATTAATATGAAACTATTTCCCTGGTGCTAGGATGAAAATTGGAAAAGCTAATGAGAACAAACTGAAAATTTCGGCTCCTGGCTGCTTATTTGCCCATAATGTTGGAATTTTTCCCCCTTAATAAAGGTTGTGAAAGGTGGCCAGATGGGGGCAGATTAAAATAAAACAATTTACCTGGTGCTGGGATGAAAATTGGAAAAGCTAATGAGAGTAAACGCAAAATTTTGGCTCCTGGCTGCTTATTTGCCCATAATGTTGGAATTTTCCCCCAAAAATAAAGGATGTTAAAGGTGGCTGGATGGGGGCGGATTAAAATTAAACAATTTCCTTGGTACTAGGATGAAAATTGAAAAAGCTATTTAGAAAAAACTGAAAATGTTGGGTCCTGGCTGCTTATTTGCCCATAATATTGGAATTTTTCCCCAAAAATAAAGGTTGTGAAAGGTGGCCAGATGGGAGCAGATAAAAAAAAAAACAATTTCCCTGGTGCTAGGATGAAAATTGGTTATGCTATTGAGAAAAAAAACTGAAAATTTTGGGTCCTGGCTGCTTATTTGCCCATAATGTTGGAATTTTTCCCCAAAAATAAAGGATGTGAAAGGTGGCCAGATGGGGGCAGATTAAAATAAAACAATTTCCCTGGTGCTAGGATGAAAATGGGAAAAGCTATTGAGAAACAAGAGCAACGCAGAGCGTAGCATATGCCCCCGCCTGTACGTTGATCAAGGGCATATCGAGATGACCACTGTGGCGGCCATATTAGATATCGCACGACGCTGGTTTTCGAAAAGAACGTTCCTCCAGACACTCCCAATACGTCATCAGGAAACGGCATCAATCGGGCAAGATGTTCTTCACTTATCGGCCGGAATCGAAAATCAAGATGGCTGCTGTGGTGGCCATATTGAATATCGCATGATGCTGGTTTTAAAAGGAACCTTCCTCTAGCCAACCCCAATACGCCACCATGAAATGGCATCAATCGGACGAGGCATTCTTTACTTATTGGGCGGAAACGAAAATCAAGATGACTGCTGTGGCGGCCATATTGAATATCGCACAACGCTGGTTTTCGAAAGGAACCTTCCTCTAGCCACCCCAAATACGCCAACATGAAATGGCAGCAATCGAATGAGGCATTCTATAGTTATCGGGCGAAAACGAAAATCAAGATGGCTGCTGTGGCGGCCATATTCGATATCGCACGATGCTGGTTTTCGAAAGGAACCTTCCTCCAGCCACCCCCAATAAACCACCAGGAAACGGCATAAATCCGACGAGGTATTCTTTAGTTGTTGGGCAGAAACAAAAATTAAGATGGCTGCAGTGGCGGCCATATTGAATTTCGCACGATGCTGGTTTTTGAATGGAACCCTCCTCTAGCCACTCCCGATACGCTACCATGAAATGGCATCAATCGGACGAGGCATTGTTTAGTTATCGGGCGGAAACAAAAATCAAGATGGCTGCTGTGGTGGCCATATTTAATATTGCACCATACTAGTTTTTGATAGGAACCTTCCTCTAGCCACCCCAAATAAGCCAACATGAAATGGCATCAATTGGACGAGGCATTCTTTAGTTATCGGGCGGATACGAAAATCAAGATCGCTGCTGTGGCGGCCATACAGAATATCGCACAATGCTAGTTTTTAAAAAAAAGACCTTCCTCTGGCCACCCCAAATACGCCATCATGAAATGGCATCAATCGGACGAGGCATTCTTAAGTTATCGAGCGGAAACGAAAATCAAGATGGCTGCTGTGGTGGCCATATTGAATATCGCACGACGCTGGTTTTCGAAAGGAACCTTCCTCTACCCACCCCCAATACGCCACCCTGAAATGGCATCAATCGGATGATGCATTCTTTAGTTATCGGGCGGAAACCAAAATCAAGATGGCTGCTGTGGCGGCCATATTGAATATCGCACGACGCCGTTTACGGACGACGGATGGACGGACGGACGACGGACGGACATGGTGTCGACATAATGCCCCCTTCCTCTTTCGAGGGCGGGGGCATAAAAACTGAATATTTTGGGTCCTGGCTGCTTATTTGCCCATAATGTTGAAATTTTCCCCCAAAAATAAAGGTTGTGAGGAGTGGCCAGTTGGGGGAAGATTAAAATCAAACAATTTCCCTAGTGCCAGCATGAAAATTGGAAAAGCTATTGAGAAAAAACTGTAAATTTTGGGTTTTGGCTGCTTATTTGTCAGTATTGCCTGAATTTTTTCCAAAAAACAAAGGCTGTGAAAGGTGTCCACCTCATGGCAGATTAAAGCAACACAATTTCTCTGGTGTTAGGATGAAAATTTGAAAAGCTATTGAGAAAAAACTGAATATATTGGGTCCTGGCTGCTTATTTGCCCATAATGTTGGATTTTTTCCCCAAAATTAAAGTTTCTGAAAGGTGGCCAGATGATGGTAGATTAAAATAACACAATTTCCCTGGTGCTAGGATGAAAATTGGAAAAGCTCTTGAGAAAACTAAATTTTGAATCCAGGCTGCTTATTTGCCCATAACATTTAGATTTTTCCCAAATCGAAAGGTTGTGAAAGCTGCCCACATTGAAACAGGTGAGAATAAAATTGATCCCCATGCTCTGACAGTGCGTCCCATACCTCTCCTGGAGGCCCACCTGTCCTGCGTGTTTTAGATCTCTCTCTGCTCCAGCACAGGTGATTCAAATGATCAGGTTGTCATCAATCAGCTGTAGTGGGTGTATAATGAGCTGATCATTTGAATAACCTGTGCTGAAGCAGGGGGAGATCTCAAACATGCAGGACAGCTGGGCCTCCAAGAGAGGTTTGGGAACCACTTCTCTATAATTTGAATGAGAAAAACCATTGAGGAAAAAAAAAAAAAAACTTGAGCACAGATTACATGTTAAACTGTAGGTATTGTTTCCCCATGAAGAAAATTTCTGAAAGGCAAATATGAAAATCACCTTTCACTCTGGACTCTCCATAAAAAATAATCCCCATGTTCTGGCAATATTACAATTTCAATACTTCTCATAGAGATATCTGAAGCTAACGTTACATAAATATAATATCAGTCACATTGAAGAAGTCGTTTTTAGGTCACATTTATGTTGCAATATACATGGAATTACATATATCCATTGGACAATATAGAGAATATATTATATCAATATCAAGAAAATATATTTTGTCAGCTATTTCAAACAGCATTTTCTGTTTTAAGGTTTACAAATGTTCTTCTATAGTTAGCTGAATGTGTGAATATAAAAGATCAGAATTTTTTATAGGTTCCACGTTTTTCAGTTGTTGCGTAATATTTCGACGGTCTGTAAATAACCGACCGCTTCTGCGCGCGTGGTAGTTTTTCTTGTGCACTTCGAAACAAAAGTAAAACTATTAAAAAAAGAGCTGTGAAACGTAAGTTTACTTCTTTGATTTCATGCACATTGTGTTTGAATTACACTGATAGCGTGAATAAAGAGTTACTGAAATTCTCTCTCGCCGAATGTCTGAATATCGAATATCAAACATAACCTCGGTCAAAAAGCCTCGGGAGCAAGTAAAAAATTAAAACAAGAACATAGTTCAAAGCGGTCAGTAAGTTTATTATAATATCCTCCAGGCTACATATATGATGTAACCAATATACATATATTGTCTACAATAGTCTACACTACAACATGCACAAAGCTTTACCTTTAACGTCGTCTTTGTGTGCAGCTCACAGGAGAAAAAATGTTACAAGAAAATGATGGGAGAGGGTCTTCTTACACAAGCTTACACACCCTCCTGGTCATAGACATTATATACGTAGACGCCTCATAGACTGACGCTGCCCATAGGAGCTGATGTTACAGCGCCCCGCCAATTTGGATGGGTCCCCATACGCCCCCAATCCGTTTATTTAGCCTAGTGCATTTATTTCTACGGAGGAAGGTGTGTGCGCAACTTCAATAATCGTGACTCCCCGAAATTTTCTCCGATTTTCACACTGTTTGGTTTGTTACTAACGGCAGAGATGTAGTTATGATACATACGCTGTCACACATTATAAATGCGCGCTTTCATACGGAAATACTTTGTCTTCGTTAAAGAGCGTAATACAGACATATGAAATGGCATATTAATAAATGTGTTTCGGTCGGCCCAACGAGTTCCGAAATTCACCAGACGCTACAAACACGAGCCCGGTGAAATATGTATTATATGCGCCATTTCCAATCCGCTTCAAATACTCGCACCGTAACCTGCTGCATTCTGAAACGCGTCACGCGAGCCGTGTTTTTGAGACACGACCATAATACATACTGAACACGCATGAAACGTTTTATTACAGCTCTTCAAATAAATATTGCCGCAAAAGGCAGCAGCACATCTCGGCATATTCTCGCTTGTATCGACTTATTTGAAATTGGCCTCAGTGGAAACCATTCATTTTTATGAAGGCGTCCGGGTGCTTCACTTTGGATAATGTAAATATGACGACATCAGCAATCTAGTGTTCTACAAAACCCAAAACCAGTGAAGTTGGCACGTTGTGTAAATCGTAAATAAAAACAGAATACAATGATTTGCAAATTCTTTTCAACCTATATTCAATTGAATACACTGCAAAGACAAGTTACTTAATGTTCGAACAGGTAAACTTTGTAATTTTTTGCAAATATTAGTTCATTTGGAATTTGATGCTTGCAACATGTTTCAAAAAAGCTGGCACAAGTGGCAAAAAAGACTGAGAGAGTTGAGGAATGCTCATCAAACACTTATTTGGAACATCCCACAGTTGAACGGGCTAATTGGGAACAGGTGGGTGCCATGATTGAGTATAAAAGCAGCTTCCCTGAAATGCTCAGTCATTCACAAACAAGGATGGGGCGAGGGTCACCACTTAGTGAACAAATGCGTGAGCTGATTGTCGAACAGGTTAAATAAAACATTCCTCAACGAGCTATTGCAAGAAATTTAGGGATTTCATCATCTACGATCCGTAATATCGTCAAAAGGTTCAGAGGATCTGGAGAAATCACTGTACGTAAGCGACAAGGCCAAAAACCATGTTTTTATTTCATATCACAGACGACGATTTATGCACAGGTCGCTCTGCACATCAAACTTTTCTGTCTGTACATTTTGTCCAGTTTGTCAGGAATAAAAGGGGTAAAGTTCATTTCTCTCTCTGAGTGTCTTCATCCTCCCATCCCGACTGTACCGAGGCGAGAGAAAATCAGCTAGGTCACATGTACACTGTAGGTTTCTCGATCAAATGGGTATATATATCAGGCCACGGAATACTGGGCCACTAACTAGCATCATCTACCCACTCACTGATACCATACGGATCTGGAAATTGGTTGCCATTTGTCAAAGTTAATTTGTTTAGGTAGAATTTGCGATCTTTGATGGCTAATGCCCTCCATAGCTTGACAGGCTATTATGGTCCGCCATACCTCCGTTGCCAAGATGCGCGCGCTGCCGGTTTTGTTTGCAAACAGTAAATGGGTCTACAGTACGATTCGTAAAATCGCGCCCCGACATACATACACAAGATGGCGGCCGAGTGCTGCCACTGAAACGAGGCCTTTGTCCACTCTAGTTTTTAAATTAAGCAAATACGCCATCAGATGAATGATTGTCGTCTTATCTAATCGGGGAGAACAAGCAACACCTGTTCAGTGTGGAGAGCTCTCGGAGTGAACCTTCTGTTAATCATGAAAATGACTGAAAACAGGTCAGGACTAATAATTGTTTAAAACGGATGTTTTGTCCACCCCAATTCTCAGTAATACTGAATGTACCCCATGATTTCATCGCTGTTTTGATTGCATGGAGAGAAACCGTGTCTTTAGTTGCCAACTACAATAATTGGAAAATGCGTCAAGGAAAATGATTGAGAACTAGCCAGGACTATCATAATTGTCATAAAGGGACATGTCTGTGCCCCCCCAATTCCCTGTTCTAGCGCCGGGCCTGCTTCTATTTAAAGTTTATTAGTATATTCAACTTACGCACATACAGACGCGCGAGTGCACACACACACACACACACACACACACACTGTCTCTTCATTGCCTCGATTACTGTCCAGATAGTTTCATATGCTGGAATGCACAGCATATATTCTTGTTGAAATAATTACTGCCTTTTTAAATCATGTTCAAAATGTATTAGTGTATTTAACATGTGCACGTGTGCATTCTCACGCAAACACACAAATACATGCATGCACACGCACGCATACGCACACACACACGCGCGCACGCACATACACTACTACATTCATTAACATCCAGGTCATTTGCTAATACACACAGCACACATTTCTTCATGCCATCAAGAATGTGTTTTTGGGGCAGCATGGTGGTGCAGTGAGTATCAAAGTTGTTGTGGGTTTAAATCCAGCCTGAGGCAATTCTAGAGTGTACCTTAGTACTGCCAATAAAGTGGATAAAGGTTAGTCTTATTCTGTTATGCATTACTGATTTATGTGAAAAATCATTAAAACTTAAGATGAAAGTTCAGCATTTATGTTATGCGCCTGGTTGTTAATGTTTTTCAGTCAGTGTGTCATGACTGATGACGTATGCTTTCTGACTGAGGATTTGCGCCAATGTAATGGTCATACAAGATTATTTTGAGACGTGTGAAGTATTTTGGTGGTTTGAGGTGAGATTACCTTTTTTGAACAAGATGCATGTTGGCAATGTAGACTTTATGAAAGAATTTGAAAAGAAGGCTTCAGTATTGACCAATGCAAGTCAGCAACTTAAAAAACTTGTTAGCAATTGATTTAAAAAAAAAAAACGGTTCAGACTATATAAAATTTGGGAATTTCAACAGTCAGTGCAACAATTGCAAGAGTCTTAGAGAAGCATAAAGTAAGGATGAGTTAATTGTACACTTTTCCCTTTGAGAGAACCAATGAACATGTGAAAGAACTTCATTATCAACGTATCCAGGTAAGATGTCAGCTCAATAACCAAATAGGGTACACACACTGCAATACATAATGCAAAGTCTTGAAAAACTGTGGATTTGCTTTATTTTTGCAAATAACAAATATGGAAGCCAGGTAAACTTCGCATACACTCATCTTTGTCGATGGAGCTGGATTCAACCTGGCAAAAACACGCCGCAAGGGAAGACGCGATTGGACGAAAAACAACAGTGGATGTCCCAGACGAAAGAATAGCTAACGTCACACTGTGTGGAGCACTGTGCACTGAGGGTTTGCTCTTACACACGCTAATCATTAAACTCTAAAATACTGAGAGGCTGATTTCTTTTCTGGATTACCTGAATAATTGAGGTCCTTACTGTATGTCATGAATGTGGAGTGTGGATACACGTATGCTTTCTGACTGAGGATTTGCGCCAATGTAATGGTCATACAAGATTATTTTGAGACGTGTGAAGTATTTTGGTAGTTTGAGGTGAGATTACCTTTTTTGAACAAGATGCATGTTGGCAATGTAGACTTTATGAAAGAATTTGAAAAGAAGGCTTCAGTATTGACCAATGCAAGTCAGCAACTTAAAAAACTTGTTAGCAATTGATTTAAAAAAAAAAAACGGTTCAGACTATATAAAATTTGGGAATTTCAACAGTCAGTGCAACAATTGCAAGTGTCTTAGAGAAGCATAAAGTAAGGATGAGTTAATTGTACACTTTTCCCTTTGAGAGAACCAATGAACATGTGAAAGAACTTCATTATCAACGTATCCAGGTAAGATGTCAGCTCAATAACCAAATAGGGTACACACACTGCAATACATAATGCAAAGTCTTGAAAAACTGTGGATTTGCTTTATTTTTGCAAATAACAAATATGGAAGCCAGGTAAACTTCGCATACACTCATCTTTGTCGATGGAGCTGGATTCAACCTGGCAAAAACACGCCGCAAGGGAAGACGTGATTGGACGAAAAACAGCAGTGGATGTCCCAGACGAAAGAATAGCTAACGTCACACTGTGTGGAGCACTGTGCACTGAGGGTTTGCTCTTACACACGCTAATCATTAAACTCTAAAATACTGAGAGGCTGATTTCTTTTCTGGATTACCTGAATAATTGAGGTCCTTACTGTATGTCATGAATGTGGAGTGTGGATACACTGTCAGGGTTGAATAACACATTCCAGAAGACTCTTTGCAAGTTGCAACACCAGAGAAGAAATTGTCACCAATAACTTGAGGCTAAATGCAGGTGAAGGGGGGAACTCTGACAGAACTGAACATTATGAGTGATTATACTATGTGTTCTGTATATTGTGGATGTAATTTTTGTAATTACCAACACAAACATTCACAATGCTTTATAGTGGATTATTAATACATTTGATTTGCGATGTTTTTCTTTTACTTAAGTTACTTTTGAGACATGTATGAAGTGTTTAGGTGGTTTGAGAGAGTTCTGGGGGTGAGATTAACAGCTTGACCAGGATGCCTTTGATAAATGCAAACTGTATGAGGAGTTTTGAAGAAATGGCTTCAGGATTTTCCAGTGCTTGTCAGCAATTAAAAGAAATTAAAAAACTGATGTCAAATTAACTCTCTTATGCATGAATTATGATAAACTGAGTCAGGATTTTTTTTTTACTGAGTGGTTTTCTACATCCTTAGGGATGTAAAACAAATGAAGGAACAGACTGGAGCACTCGAATCACTGGTATCAGTTTATTGCGATGCCAAAGCTACCGTTTCAATGCACAGTGTCTTCCTCAGAGTCAAACGAGGAAGACACTGTGCGTCGAAACGTTAGTCTTGGCATCTCAATAAACTGTTGCAAGTGATTTGAGTGCTCCAGTCTGTTCCTTCATTGCCTCCCGCCGCCCGGAACGCGCAAAGCGGCGGGACATAGTATTCACGACCATCCGTCCGTACGTCCCGAATCCTTTTCAGGGAGATATCTCAAGAACAAATTGACGGATTTCCTTCAAATTTCATGTCAACATGTATTAGGGTGATACCCCAGCGCCAGTCGATTTTGGTGACCTTTGCGTCACTCTCAAGGTCACACTGAGAGATTGCTCATTTTGACATGATTACACATCTTGTGGCGGGGGACAAAGACACGTTAGTGGCAAATACTTGTTTGTTGTTAATTGTCCTTTTTTGTGAGCACCGACATCTGGCAAGAGAGGGGCTGAACTGCAAGGGGTTCCTTTATTTTAGGATGTAAAGCAACGTTTAAAAAAAAAAAAAAATTCTATCTTTATTCTATAAATGATTACTTTTTATAAGCTCGCCGGGACGAATGTCCGGAGAGCTATTGTCGTACCCCCGGCTTCCGCGTCCGTCCGCGTGCAGAAAAACTTTAACCTTGCCTATAACTTTTGAACGGTGAGAGATAGGGCTTTCATACTTTGCATGTGTACTCCTTGATGCCAGACCTACCTACCGATGCCAAAATTTCTGACCTCGTGACCTTGACCTTTGACCGACCTTTAGAAAAACTTTAACCTTGCCTATAACTTTTGAACCGTGAGAAATAGGGCTTTCATACTTCGCTTGTGTACTCCTTGATGCCAGACCTACCTACCGATGCCAAAATTTCTGACCTGGTGACCTTGACCTTTACTCGACCTTTAAAAAGCTTTAAACTTGCCCATAACAAAAACTTAAACCTTGTCTATAACTTTTAAACCGTGAGAGATAGGGCTTTCATACTTTTCATGTGTACTCCTTGGTGCAAGACCTACCAACTGATGCCGAAGTTTGATCTGATGACCTTGACCTTGCCCTTTCCCCGACCTTTAAAAAACTTTAACCTTGCCCATAACAAAAACTTTAACCTTGTCTATAACTTTAAAACCGTGAGAGATAGGGCTTTCATACTTTGCATGTGTACCCCTTGGTGCAAGACCTACCTACTGATGCCGAAATTTTGACCTGGTGACCTTGACCTTGACCTTAAATCGACCTTTAAAAAACTTTAACCTTGCCCATAACAAAAACTTTAACCTTGCCTATAACTTTTGAACCGTGAGAGATAGGGCTTTCATACTTTGCATGTCTACTCCTTGGTGCAAGACCTACCAACTGATGCCGAAGTTTGACCTGATGACTTTGACCTTGACCTTTACCTGACCTTTAAAAAACTTTAACCTTGCCCATAACAAAAACCATCCAATCTCATATTGTAACCTTCTTCTTTTGATGCAAAGCTTTAAGTCTTAATTGTTCGTGGCAACTCTGCTTGGGCTATTGGAAGCCTATTTGCTATTGGAAGCAGAGTTTTGCTTTTACATAAACAAACTTATGTTTGTTCATTCTGTTCACCTTCAGCGTGAGATTACATATTGTCTGAAGACCTGATACCATTTTGTGTGATAAATAAGAAATATTCGAGGGAGTAAGAAAGGGGGGACCTTTTTTTTTTTCTTTACGGAAATGTGAATAGCGTATATTCCTCTGTACCATGTACAAATAAGTTGCGCATTGCATAAAGAGAAAATCTCCTCTCCATTCCAAAGAGTAATACTTACCGAGAGTCTCCACTGCGTGGACCTCCTTCTCGAACCTCTGGTCGACGGCGTAGGTGTAGTAGAACCAGCAGTCTTCGGTGTCACGCATCTTGCAATGCACGAGTGGTAAGTCCTGCACAGGCTGGGGTAGCTGGTCGAGATGCTTCACCTTGATCAAGTTGAAGTAGCTGCAGTCCCTCTCACACTTGTCCTTCTTCTCCCCAGTGCCGAAGGCCCGGCACTGCACACAGTCCCTTGGAGAGGGGAGAGGAAAACAACCATTTATTTTATTTAACCCTTATTTAACTAGGGAAGTCCTGTTGAGATTGAAATCTCTTTTTCGAGGGTGCCCTGGGGGTTGAGGTGAGGAAAGAGAGGGAAATTTGCACAGCCATTTAGATCAAGGGATGATCAGGTGGCAGGTGGAAAGATCTATGTTGGGACTTTGGCCATGACACCGGGGAACCCCCTACTCTTATTGATGAGTGACATGGGAACTTTAATGACCACAGTGAGTCAGGACCTCAGTTTAACGTCTCATCCAAAAGACGGCATCTCCTTCAATACAGTGTCCCCATCACTGCACTGGGGCATAGGAGATAATTCCACCAGAGGGAAGATCACAACCTACTGGCCCCCCAACACTTCCTACAGAAAATTGGTTTTTCCCAGGTGGTCTCCCATCCAAGTACTGACCAAGCCTACTAACCACACCTGCTTAGTTTCAGCCACGTGGTTGGAGCAGATCAAACAGTGGTATTTGGGGCATTTAAATACAGCGCAGCTACTTCTACAATCACTGGTCAATCCTCATTGGGGAGGTGAGTGGAGGGGGGAGGGGATAAGTTGCAAGAGGTGCTTATAGGAGTTTGACATATATAGCAGAACACAACCTATAACTGCTTGAGGTATTACAGCCCAACACTACTTCCATTGTTATCCAACAACTGCCAAGCAATCTGCAGTAGAAAGCTTTCAATTCATCTTGTTCTTCTGGGCTAGGAGGGATGAGGCAGAAGGACCTGTCGCACAGCACAGTGCTGCAGGACACTCATGCACAACACAGGTTTTCCTCTAGATAAACAGGCTGGAAAAGTGCTCTCACTCCAGATGAACACATTCCCCGCCATTGACAAGACTTTCCATCGATCTGCATAATAAACATACTCAACATGATTTGAACCCCATTAAATGTAGCATTTTGATAAAAATTTACATGGTTAACATGGAAACAGCATTTTAATGACAAAATCTGAAAATATTTTGTGGCACTGATATATCAATAACCCATGGTCAGATTTTCCTCAAATTAGTCTCATGAAAGGTTTAAGATAGTTCTTTGAAATAACATAGGATCCTTTTGTTTGGAATATTTCTGAATATTTAATGAGCTCTGTTATGTAACCATAACAAAAATCGGTATCATCAACTTGCTTCATTTTCAAAATTATCCCCCTGGGGCTGTGCCTATGTAGACATAAAATCTTGTCATTTCATCTCCAACAGAAATAACTTCAGTCCAAATTTCAAGTCATTCAGATGAATATTAATGATTTTATGAATGCCACAAAGTTGAAAAACAGTCAAAATTGTGATTTGCGGTAATTTGCATTTAAAGTCACAAGTAATAGTTGAGGAAAAACATAGATTCTTGGGGCTCTAATTTCCTGGCACAGCGCAGGTGGCGTAGCGTGGTGCAGCCCACGCAGTGGTAATTTCGTCCGGCGCAGCCCGGGCAGTGGTAATTTCGTGAGGTGCAACACCGTGCGCAGACGAACGTGCGCCGAGATGGGTGTGGCGGCGTAGTAGGGGGAGGTGTCACTTATTCATCAAGACACAGTGACAGTTTCGTAGAAAAGTCTTCGCTGCAGTTGTGCAGAAAGCTCGCCAGCTCCAACCTGGTTCACTTTCTGTGCAGTGGTAATTTGGCTGACCGGCACACAGTGCGCACACATTATCGAAACCTCACAGGCAGGTTTCCAAAATGTCAGGCACATTTCAATACAGTAAATAATTACAGCAACCACTGTTTAATGTAACTGAATCAGCACATAAATTATAGTATCTATATCGATTGTCCTCATGTCAGATCAAAGGCGGTTGGCACGCGTGATGGAAACTCGACCTGACTAAATCAACGCAACTGAATCAATGATGCAAATTAACGAGTTCACATCTTTCTCAACCAGCCCCGGCATCACTCAGTGCGTATATAATGCTTGCGTTCTATGCTCGCAAAAAAGCGAGCATAAAGCTATCGACTTTTCTTGGTCTTTTTACTCGTCTGTTTTCTTCCTTTGAAGATAGACAACAGTCTTTATTCGGTCTTTCTTTTGAAAATTAGTCAGATGGATCGAACAAATTCACGCTTTATTTCCACAGCAGAGATAAAATAGTGCTTGCAATCAGAGAGCAAATCAATTCCATGACCATTGACAGTGTGAATAAATTATCGCATGCACGATCAAGACTGTCCGACGCGAAATGCAAAATACTCCATGTCCGGCACCCAGCAAAAAATAAAAGTATTGATATGAGAACAGATTTATAACGGAATAAAGATTAAAAATACTTATACATCACCAACCAACAGAACATCCAAAAAAGATGACCCGCAAATAAATTAATCGCAGTGTTCGTTGGATGTTCTGTTGTTAAAATGTTTCTTTTTATTCTTTATTTCGTTATCAATCTGTTCTAATCGTCCTCTTTTTTTTTTTTTTTTGGCTGTCAGACACGGAGGCATTGTACATTGTCTCGCGCCAATATCGACTCGCTTTCCTGAGCAGAGCTTAAACAGAAACATTGATTGAAATTCTCGGTACTCATCTTGAAGAGCTGAGCCCTCTTATCAAAACATTCACGTTTAATATCTAAAAGAGTCAGTAGATTTGAAGAAATTAAAAACAATGATAGACTGTCGGACACGGAGATATATTAAAACCCTGTCAGACTATCGGACACAAGACACTGCTTTCAACGCAATCTGTCGAGCGAAAAATTTGTTTCGCGTCCAGTGAACAAGTGGCTTAATACTAGGCCACTATTATTGTCACTTAGGTTTTATCGTTTTTAGTGGGGGAAAGGAATACAGCCTGATTGCTATGATCTCGTATTGAGTGAAGATCACATATTGAAAATAAATGTGTAACGTATCTTGCATTGTTGTCCATGCATATTAATCCGAAAACTTTAAGCAGCAACAGGTAATAGGAACACGCTATCCATCGTTTCTCTTGCCAATCAGCAATATTTGACTCGGCTGTGTTATACCCAAACACGCCTTCTTTGCCAACTTGCGCTGGAAGGAGGGACAGAGGCGGGACAGATGAATTACTTGTGCTAGGCTACGCCGGGCACGAAATTGCAACATACGCACGGACACACCCCTTTGGCGCGGCGCATCCCCCATTCACTGCGCCTGCGCCTGGTCTACGAAATTAGAGCCCTTGGTGTTTACTGGCATCTCATTGCATTCCATTTTTTATGTGAAAATCAAAAATATTGAAATTTTCAGAAAAAACTGACATTTCTTACCATGAAGACCCCTTAAACCGGAATTAGGAATCTTGACCTTGGCGAGCTAGATTGGTGATTCACTCATTACGTAAGATTAGCCAGGCTATTCTGTGAATCAGATTCTGACCAAAGTTTTGGCTTTATTTTACAGTATATAGAGACTAGTCAAATTAGCCGTTTGTCAATACTGGGTAGCCCCTGTACGATTTAATTGTTCAGAAAAATTTGTTCAGCCCTTGTCAAAAGAGGCTTTTTTCAACCTTTTTTGCTGTGACTGCCACAATTTGCACTTCTCAATTGTGGTCTTGGTGGGATTCATTTTTATTGATATTTTATTTTATTAATATTTACAGAGAATTAGGATGAGAGTGAATATGTAGCCATATATGTAGCCATATGTAACTATGAGATGGAAATTGCAGGATGAATGCATGGCTGGAAAGCAATTTCCCACATGAAATTATCTGCCACCAGTGCCAGCTCATTCATCAGTGCCTAGAGTTCAAGATTCTGGGTCTCAAGGGCCAAGTAGAGGTTTCAATGAAGAGCCATAAAGTTAATTCCTATTATAAAGTTAAAAGCTTTGTGAGAACACTGAAGAATCTTAGTCTCGGTAACCTTAGTAAAAAGTCTCATTGGGTTGATCTGACTGAGGTCTTCAAATACACTGAATAAAAATATAAATGCACGAACCAAAAATGCTGAGTTAAATTGACCAATAATGAAACTCCACACTTATCAGGTCTTGCTTGTTCTCCCCAATTAGGTAGGATGACAATCATTCATCTGGACGCGTATTTGCTGAATTTAAATCAACGTCAAATGGTTTGAGACGCATGCTTTTTATAGCCTATTTCACTGCCAAGTGCCACTTTTTTTCACTCAATACAGAGAGTAATTTTGAATAACATTTATTTAAATTAAGCAAACGCGTCCAGATGAATCATTGTCGTCTTACCTAATCGGGGAAAACAAGCAACACCTGTAAAGTGAGGAGTGCTCTCGGAGTGAACCTTTTGTTAATCATGAAAATGACTCCGAACAGGACAGGACTAATAACTGTTTGAAACAGATGTTTTGTCCACCCCAGTTCTCAGTTTTACGGAATTTACCCCATGATTTCAGTTGCCAATTACAATAATTGGAAAATGCGTCAATAAAGAAAAATAATTGAGAACTAGCCAGGACAATCCTAAATGTCATAAAGGGACGTATCTGTGCCGTCCCAATTCCCTATTCTAGCTTCGCCACTGTACTCTATTGATAAAAAAAAAAAGGCCAGCCATGTTGGGCTGAATGGACTGGTCTTCTCCCTCATTTTCTGTTATGTTCCTCAAACCTATTGACAATTTAGAGTCTCTTATTAGTCAGGCATGCATGTCTTTGCACTGTGGGAAGAAACCCGCTTCAACAAAGGGATAACATGCAAACTCCTCAAAGAAAGGCCACAGGCTGAATTTGAATTCAAGGCGTTCAAGCTTCAAGCCAACAGGGGTTACTACTGCATCACAGTGTTGCCCAGAGGGATTGATAATGGCTGGATGGATAGATGCAGACTCACTTGTGCTCAGTGCAGACCCCAGGACAGGTGGGACAGATCTCGCAGGTGGGGCCCTGGAACTTGGGGTCGGTGCACTTGCAGGTCCCGCACTCGCAGATGCCCCGCCCATTACATATCTGCTTGTTGGAGGCCAGGCAGGTGGTGGTGTCCAGAGAGCAGTCGCAGGCACTGCTAGTGTAGTTGGCATCGCAAATGCAAACCCGGCATTCACAGCGACCGTGCCCTGCAAATGTCCAAAAATTACCTGCTGAATCTAAGCCAAATCACAGACACAGCAAAAGTGTAAAATTGCTAAATTATTCTTTGAAGTCAGTGACTAAAACTGTCCAGGAGATCTCGTATTCAGGGATGTTGACCACTGTTCCTAGCAGAAGCACATAAATAGCACATAATTCCCAGCTGATGGGTCAAATAACACTCATTTAAGCAACTGAAAACTTCAGAATTACTTAAATGAGTATTCAAGCCATTTTGCACAATCAATCTTCCCCCATTCAAAGCCATATCTTCGGTTCTAATCATCGTACAGACTTCAAACCAAGTGTATATTGCTCATAAACGAAAGGACTATCTTACTTGACCTAGGAATCTAGGTAAAAGGTCAAAGTCACAAAAAACTTCAAAAACACATAGAAGCTATATCTTCGATTCTCATCGTCCTGGAGACTTCAAACCAAGTGCATATTGTTGATAAACCAAAGGTCTATCTTACTTGACCTAGGTACTGCACTATTTTGGTGAATCTAGGTCAAAGGTCAAGGTCACCAAAGCAGCACTCTATTTTGGTTTGATTTTTGGCTGTCTGTCTGTCTGTGTGCACTCTACAGGCCACTATTTTCACATTATCTTCATCAAACTTGGTGACAACATGAAATAGCGTTGTGGCGAGGGACCAGTCTCTTTTCGAGGCCAAAGGTCAAAGGTCAAGGTCAAGCTCACCAGAAAGGTCAAAAAAACATTTTGGTTCCTAACTTTGCTACTATTGTAGCGAGAGACTTGAAACCAACTCCATTCCGTTCATTCTGATTCAGAGATCTATGTATTATTTCGGCAAGTCGTCATTCTATGAATGACATTTCATTTGTTTGTTTGTCTGTCTGTTTGTACAAAATAACTCAAAAAGTACTGCACGTATTTGTCTGAAATTTTGTGGGTGGATTGCGATTACAACAAGGATGGGGCCAATTCATTTTCACCGTGATCAGTCTAACAATATAGAAATTGTATGACACGCAATAACTCAACTTTGCTCCCACTCATGAAGAGTTGGATTGTACTGCCTTGGCGGAGGTTTGCACTCTATGAGTGCCTCTAGTTCCAAATATTTTTGTCACCCATACACAGGCAAAAAATATCAGATCAATTCATTTCTAAACTGCAATGCCACTCACGTTGTTTATATTCTCAGGTGTCCGTGTGGATTGGTTAATGTCGGCCACACTAAACGCTCCCTTAACCTCCGCATCGCCGAACACAAGGCTGCTATTTGTAATCAAAATATAGTTTTGTAATCATAAAATAGTTTCCTCCCGGAGAGGCGATGATGTTATTAATAAATTACTCAAAAGAGAGGTGGATTCAATCTACACATTGAATACAGTAGAACCACATGGATTAGATGAAGAATTAAACTTTTCCTGGTTCCTGCAAATGTATTATTGTAAGTTCCTTGTTATTTGTCTATGTGTTTCATATTGTTTTTACTGTGATTATTTGGATTAATGGTGATTCTCAAGGTAACACCTCATTTTTTAATGGGGTCACAGTATTGGTATAATATGGTTACCTCCCAATTCACTTGTTTTCCAATAGGAAGTTTTTCTCTGTGTGTAGGAGGTTATTTAACTGTCCCAGCTTCATCATACACGTTTGACTCTGAGGAAGAGGCAGTGCCCCGAAATGTTAGTCTTGGCACAAAACACAATATTAGCCTACCAAGGAAGCAACCAATAGGCAGGGATTTGTCCCCTCAATCTTCTGGTCACATTGCCTTTTACTCGACTATGTCACCCCCAAGCTCAACCAGGGACTATGGCAGCAATCGTCAAAAAACAAGGCATGTTGTGGCAGGACTCACCTCCACAGAGCTTGTTATTGGAGCGGTCACAGTTGAAGTTGTCACACTCGCAGTACTTCCCGCTGTAGCGCTCCTCTGGGTTCTCTCTCTTCCTGCACTCACATGTGCCGCAAATGCAGTACCCGTTGTTGCTGCAGATGTCAGTGCCATTATCCCGCCTACAGTTGGCATCCAGGTCCTCGGTGTTCATGTCATCGATGCTGCATTCACACCGACTGCCAATGCGGCCGCCATAGCACCTGAGAATCGGGACGATGACAGAATTCCGACTCCATTGCAAACAACTTTATTTACACAAAAATATTAGTTTGAAAAATCTCCTGCAAGAATCCATATATATTCAGAAGACAAAGTACAAAACCCTAAACCAGTGAAGTTGGCACGTTGTGTAAATCGCAAATAAAAACAGAATACAATGATTTGCAAATCCTTTTCAACCTACATTCAATTGAATACACTGCATAGACAAGTTACTTAATGTTCGAACAGGTAAACTTCGTAATTTTTTGCAAATATTTGCTTATTTGGAATTTTATGCCTGCAACATGTTTCAAAAAAGCTGGCACAAGTGGCAAAAAAGACTGAGAGTTGAGGAATGCTCATCAAACACTTATTTGGAACATCCCACAGGTGAACGGGCTAATTGGGAACAGGTGGGTGCCATGATTGGGTATAAAAGCAGCTTCCCGGAAATGCTCAGTCATTCACAAACAAGGATGGGGCGAGGGTCACCACTTAGTGAACAAATGCGTGAGCTGATTGTCGAACAGTTTAAAAATAACATTCCTCTACGAGCCGTTGCAAGAAATTTAGGGATTTTATCATCTACGGTCCGTAATATCATCAAAAGGTTCAGAGAATCTGGAGAAATCACTTCACGTAAGCGACAAGGCCGAAAACCAACATTGAATGCCCGTGACCTTCGATCCCTCAGGCGGTATTGCATCAAAAACCGACAACAGTGTGTAAAGGACATCACCACGTGAGCTCAGGAACACTTCAGAAAACCACTGTCAGTAACTACAGTTCGTCGCTACATCTGCAAGTGCAAGTTAAAACTCTACAATGCAAAGCGAAAGCCATTTATCAACAGCACCCAGAAACGCCGCTGGCTTCGCTGGGCCCAAGCTCATCTAAGATGGACTGATGCAAAGTGGAAAAGTGTTCTGTGGTCTGACGAGTCCACATTTCAAATTGTTTTTGGAAACTGTGGACGTTGTGTCCTCCGGACCAAAGAGGAAAAGAACCATCCGGACTGTTATAGGCGCAAAAGTTCAAAAGCCAGCATCTGTGGGGGTGTATTAGTGCCCAAGGCATGGGCAACTTACACATATGTGAAGGCACCATTAATGCTGAAAGGTACATACAGGTTTTGGAGCAACATAAGTTGCCATCCAAGCAACGTCTTTTTCATGGACGCCCCTGCTTATTTCTGCAAGACAATGCCAAGCCACATTCTGCACGTGTTACAACAGCATGGCTCCGGGTGCGGGCACTAGAATGGCCTGCCTGTAGTCCAGACCTGTCTTCCTTTGAAAGTGTGTGGCGCATTATGAAGCGTAAAATACGACAACGGAGACTCCGGACTGTTGAACAACTTAAGCTGTACATCAAGCAAGAATGGGAAAGAGTTCCACCTGAAAAGCTTCAAAAATTGGACTCCTCAGTTCCCAAACGTTTACTGAGTGTCGTTAAAAGGAAACGCGATGTAACACAGAGGTAAAATGGCCCCTGTGCCAACTTTTTTGCAATGTGTTGCTGCCTTTAAATTCTAAGTTTTTTTTTTTTGCAAATAATCATTAAGTTTCTCAGTTAGAACATTAAACATCTTGTCTTTGCAGTGTATTCAACTGAATATAAAAGTTGAAAAGGATTTGCAAATCATTGTATTCTGTTTTTATCTACGATTTACATAACGCACCAACTTCACTGGTTTTGGGTTTTGTAAAATATCCAGACAAACAGATACATAACAGACTATCATGCATGGTGAAGCTTGAAAGATGCCAAATTGACTGCCTTGCTGCAGCCCAGTGTATTGGAAAGACTGTACCTGCAGGCTCCACACTCAAAGGTCCCATGTCCGTTGTGACAGTTGGGGCTGTTCTTCTCTCCCTCTACTTGACATGCGCACTCACATGTGAAATTTAGGACAATCTACACCTCCTCGGTGAAGCCCAGGGGCTTAATCTTGATGGTCTCAGATTGGCCCTCCTTCGGACACTTGTGTGCTTGGATGCTGATTTTGAAGGACACCTGAAACAAGGACTCCAAAATGTCAATATGACACCCAGTCATTTGATTTTGAATCAGCCCATAAAAGGACACTTAGTCAGGGCCAATATTTGTGTCAAGTCTGATCCAAATCTGCCTTGTTGAACTTATTAAGAAGCTGAAAATGCATCAGCCAACAACAATGCAAATTAACACACCAAGCCTGATCCATATCCATAGGAAAAACCAAAAAAGGGTCAACCAATCAGAGGGCAGGGCTTTCCCTTTCCCCATTCCCTTAGATCAGTTTCCCTTTGTTTCTGTATTCTTTGCTGACTGATTTCCTGGTTTTTTTTGACATTTTGCCTGTCGCTGACTACGATTGAGCTTTTCTGTGATATTCCTGATTTCTGGCTATTGACCTCTGTTTCTGTCTGACCATGAGCAACGGTCATGTGAATAAAAGACGCTCTTCCGAGCTTGAACCACGATAGGAGTCTCCGTACGTTCATTACAGTACGAATCGACCACCGCAGACTCCAGCGGAGGATTCTATGCTGCAGCTACTCCGGTCTCAGGAAGACGTGATTCAACTGCAGCAGCGGGACATGCACGCCCTGAAGGAGACTATTCAGCGTCTCACTCTGAGCTCACCCAGCACTGCTATCGCCCTTACAGAGGCAGCTCCCATCCGGGAGCCCCGCCTTACTCCCCCATGAGAATATGACGGAGACTCCAAGACCTGCAAGGCGTTCCTGTCCCACTGCTCGATTAATATTTGAGCTCCAGCCCCTTACGTTCCCCACATCCAGATCCCGCACGGTGTACGTCATCACCCTTCTAACTGGGAAGGCGAGGGACTGGGGAACTTCTATGTGGGACGCTGGCCACCCCTGTACTCGCACCATCGAGGAGTTCATGGCGGAGATGAGGGAGGTGTTCGACCGCTCTTTCCAGGGGCGCGAGGCGCGTAGCGCTCTCCTGAGTCTGACCCAGAATTACCAGAGTGTTTCTGACTACGCCATACAGTTCCGGTCATTGGCTGCCGTCACCCAATGGAGCGAAGATGCTCAGTTTGACGTGTTCTACCGGGGGTTGGCCGAGCGTATTAAGGACGAGCTGGCGTCTCGTGAACTACCCTCCGATCTGCACGGGCTAATTCGAGTAGCTATCCAGGTTGACTCCCAGTTACAACAGCGCAGGAGGGAGCGCTAGCGTCAGCCTGAGCTGCATCAGTTCAACCGACATGGGAACTTCTGGTCCTCCCGGGGCGATTCTCCTGTACGCTCCGTGCAGGAGACCGGCGTGCCCCAGAAGCCTGAGGAACCCATGCAAGTGGATCGATGTCGTTTATCTCCACAAGAACGCGCCAGAAGAATGCGTATGGGCGCCTGTCTGTATTGTGGAAAGGAAGGTCACCGCATCAAGAATTGCCCACTCCTCTGCAGATCTGATGCAAGGGGGAAGGTAGGACAAACGGGGGATGCTGAGAGTTTTCGCAGTTTAATTCCTGTTACTGTCATTGCTGATGACAAGTTAATTGCTGCTCATGTTCTCTTCGATTCAGGATCAGATTTCAATCTGATAGATGTCGAACTGGTTAATTGTCTGCAGCTCCAGCCCCAGAAGCTCCCTACTGCGCTCCGACCCCTGGGAATCGGTGGGCAATCCCTGGGTCAAATTACGCATATCACCCCTGAAATAACTCTTGTTGTCTCTGGCAACCACCAGAACTGATCAAACTCCATGTTATGCCCTGCACATCTGCCCCCATTGTCCTGGGTCTCTCGTGGTTAAAGATCCATAACCCCCAAGTCAACTGGAGGACCGAACAGGTGGTGGAATGGAGCACCCATTGCCTGCGCTCCTGTCTCCGTAAGGCTCCCACCAACCACAAGGGGAAGCGTACCAGCGAACCACCTTATATTCCGGACTTATCCAAGGTGCTTTGTGAGTACCATGACCTATCTGAGGTGTTTTCTTAGTCTTGTGCTCTGTCTCTGCCTTCGCACAGACTCTCCGACTGTGCCATCGAGCTGCACCCTGGTACTACGCCCCCTAGGGGTGGGCTGTATTCCCTGTCTCGTCCGGAACAGGAGGCCATGGAGAAGTACGTGGAGGAATCCCTGGCTGCTGGCATAATACGTCCCTCGTCCTCCCCAACTGGCGCCGGTTTCTTCTTCGTGGGAAAAAAGGATGGGTCCCTCAGACCTTGTATCGACTACAGAGGTTTAAATTACATCACGGTTAAGAACCGTTACCCATTACCCTTAATGAATTCCGCTTTTGAGTTGCTACAGGGGGCAACTATCTTCACTAAGCTTGACCTTCGTAATGCTTACAATCTAGTCCGTATCAAGGAAGGAGATGAGTGGAAGACTGCCTTCAACACCGCTAGGGGGTACTATGAGTATTTGGTGATGCCTTTCGGACTGGCCAACGCACCCGCAGTCTTCCAAAATCTCATAAATGATGTTTTACATAATATGATAAACCAGTTTGTCTTTGTATACCTGGATGATATCCTTGTGTTTTCCAAGTCCAAGGAGGAACATGTTCACCATGTCCGGGCAGTCCTTCAATGTCTACTGGAAAACCAACTCTTTGCAAAAGCTGAGAAATGTGAGTTCCATTTGGACACTGTTCCATTTCTGGGTTTCGTGGTCACTCTGGGAGGCATTCTGATGGACCCCGAAAAGGTTAAGGCAGTTAGAGATTGGGCCACCCCTGCTTCTCGCAAAGAGTTACTATGTTTCCTGGGTTTCGCAAATTTCTATTGGAGGTTTATTAGAAACTATAGTTCTGTTGCCGCTCCGCTCACTTCTTTAACTTCCCCAAAGTACAGTTCCTGTTGTCATCAGATGCGGAGAAAGCCTTCCAGGAGCTCAAGAACCGCTTCACCAGCGCACCTATCCTCCAGCAGCCAGACCCTGTGCGGCAATTCATCGTCGAGGTGGATGCTTCGAACACTGAAGTGGGGGCAGTTCTTTCACAAAGAAACCTCCAAGACAAGAAGGTACACCCATGCGCATTCTTCTTGCGAAGACTTAGCCCAGCAGAACGCAACTATGACATAGGGAACCGTGACTTACTGGCTGTCAAGATGGCGTTGGAGTAGTGGCGCCACTGGCTGGAAGGTGCTTAAGTACCATTTCAAGTATGGACTGATCATAAGAACCTTGAGTACCTTAAGTCTGCTGTGAGATTAAATTCACGTCAGTCTCGCTGATCTCTCTTTTTTGACCGTTTCAATTTCACTCTTGCCTACCGTCCCGGCTCCCAGAACAAGAAACCTGACGCCTTGTCCCGCAAGTACTCACTCGACGCCGCACCTAAGGTACCTCAGAACATCCTGCCTGAGTGGTGCCTGGTGGGGTCGCTGATCTGGGAGCTGGAGAACCGAGTCAGACGAGCCCAACCTTCCGGTGAGCCACCCGCAAACTGTCCCAGTAATTGTCTGTTTGTGCCCGATGCTCTCAGGCCAGAAGTGTTGCAGTGGGCTCATTCTTCCCGGCTCGCCTGCCATCCTGAAGCCAACCGTACCTTCTCCATGCTTCGCCGAAGATTCTGGTGGTCCACAGTTCGGAGGGATGTCAAGGAGTTCACTGCCGCCTGCTCCGTCTGTGCCCAGAATAAGGCCACTCACACCCCTCCAGCCGGCCTCCTCCATCCACTCCCGGTGCCATCTAGACCACCATGTCCGAGCAGTCCTTCAATGTCTACTGGAAAACCAACTCTTTGCAAAAGCTGAAAAATGTGAGTTCCATTTGGACACTGTTCCATTTCTGGGTTTCGTGGTCACTCTGGGAGGCATTCTGATGGACCCCGAAAAGGTTAAGGCAGTTAGAGATTGGGCCACCCCTGCTTCTCGCAAAGAGTTACTATGTTTCCTGGGTTTCGCAAATTTCTATTGGAGGTTTATTAGAAACTATAGTTCTGTTGCCGCTCCGCTCACTTCTTTAACTTCCCCCAAAGTACAGTTCCTGTGGTCATCAGATGCGGAGAAAGCCTTCCAGGAGCTCAAGAACCGCTTCACCTGCGCACCTATCCTCCAGCAGCCAGACCCTGTGCGGCAATTCATCGTCGAGGTGGATGCTTCGAACACTGGAGTGGGGGCAGTTCTTTCACAACGAAACCTCCAAGACAAGAAGGTACACCCATGCGCATTCTTCTTGCGAAGACTTAGCCCAGCAGAACGCAACTATGACATAGGAAACCGTGACTTACTGGCTGTCAAGATGGCGTTGGAGGAGTGGCGCCACTGGCTGGAAGGTTCTTAAGTACCATTTCAAGTATGGACTGATCATAAGAACCTTGAGTACCTTAAGTCTGCTGTGAGATTAAATTCACGTCAGTCTCGCTGATCTCTCTTTTTTGACCGTTTCAATTTCACTCTTGCCTACCGTCCCGGCTCCCAGAACAAGAAATCTGACGCCTTGTCCCGCAAGTACTCACCCGACGCCGCACCTAAGGTACCTCAGAACATCCTGCCTGAGTGGTGCCTGGTGGGGTCGCTGATCTGGGAGCTGGAGAACCGAGTCAGACGAGCCCAACCTTCCGGTGAGCCACCCGCAAACTGTCCCAGTAATTGTCTGTTTGTGCCCGATGCTCTCAGGCCAGAAGTGTTGCAGTGGGCTCATTCTTCCCGGCTCGCCTGCCATCCTGGAGCCAACCGTACCTTCTCCATGCTTCGCCGAAGATTCTGGTGGTCCACAGTTCGGAGGGATGTCAAGGAGTTCACAGCCGCCTGCTCCGTCTGTGCCCAGAATAAGGCCACTCACACCCCTCCAGCCGGCCTCCTCCATCCACTCCCAGTGCCATCTAGACCACCATGTCCAGGCAGTCCTTCAATGTCTACTGGAAAACCAACTCTTTGCAAAAGCTGAGAAATGTGAGTTCCATTTGGACACTGTTCCATTTCTGGGTTTCGTGGTCACTCTGGGAGGCATTCTGATGGACCCCGAAAAGGTTAAGGCAGTTAGAGATTGGGCCACCCCTACTTCGCGCAAAGAGTTACTATGTTTCCTGGGTTTCGCAAATTTCTATTAGAGGTTTATTAGAAACTATTGTTCTGTTGCCGCTCCGCTCACTTCTTTAACTTCCCCCAAAGTACAGTTCCTGTGGTCATCAGATGCGGAGAAAGCCTTCCAGGAGCTCAAGAACCGCTTCACCTGCGCACCTATCCTCCAGCAGCCAGACCCTGTGCGGCAATTCATCGTCGAGGTGGATGCTTCGAACACTGGAGTGGGGGCAGTTCTTTCACAACGAAACCTCCAAGACAAGAAGGTACACCCATGCGCATTCTTCTTGCGAAGACTTAGCCCAGCAGAACGCAACTATGACATAAGGAACCGTGACTTACTGGCTGTCAAGATGGCGTTGGAGGAGTGGCGCCACTGGCTGGAAGGTTCTTAAGTACCATTTCAAGTATGGACTGATCATAAGAACCTTGAGTACCTTAAGTCTGCTGTGAGATTAAATTCACGTCAGTCTCGCTGATCTCTCTTTTTTGACCGTTTCAATTTCACTCTTGCCTACCGTCCCGGCTCCCAGAACAAGAAACCTGACGCCTTGTCCCGCAAGTACTCACCCGACGCCGCACCTAAGGTACCTCAGAACATCCTGCCTGAGTGGTGCCTGGTGGGGTCGCTGATCTGGGAGCTGGAGAACCGAGTCAGACGAGCCCAACCTTCCGGTGAGCCACCCGCAAACTGTCCCAGTAATTGTCTGTTTGTGCCCGATGCTCTCAGGCCAGAAGTGTTGCAGTGGGCTCATTCTTCCCGGCTCGCCTGCCATCCTGGAGCCAACCGTACCTTCTCCATGCTTCGCCGAAGATTCTGGTGGTCCACAGTTCGGAGGGATGTCAAGGAGTTCACTGCCGCCTGCTCCGTCTGTGCCCAGAATAAGGCCACTCACACCCCTCCAGCCGGCCTCCTCCATCCACTCCCAGTGCCATCTAGACCACCATGTCCAGGCAGTCCTTCAATGTCTACTGGAAAACCAACTCTTTGCAAAAGCTGAGAAATGTGAGTTCCATTTGGACACTGTTCCATTTCTGGGTTTCGTGGTCACTCTGGGAGGCATTCTGATGGACCCCGAAAAGGTTAAGGCAGTTAGAGATTGGGCCACCCCTACTTCGCGCAAAGAGTTACTATGTTTCCTGGGTTTCGCAAATTTCTATCAGAGGTTTATTAGAAACTATTGTTCTGTTGCCGCTCCGCTCACTTCTTTAACTTCCCCCAAAGTACAGTTCCTGTGGTCATCAGATGCGGAGAAAGCCTTCCAGGAGCTCAAGAACCGCTTCACCTGCGCACCTATCCTCCAGCAGCCAGACCCTATGCGGCAATTCATCGTCGAGGTGGATGCTTCGAACACTGGAGTGGGGGCAGTTCTTTCACAACGAAACCTCCAAGACAAGAAGGTACACCCATGCGCATTCTTCTTGCGAAGACTTAGCCCAGCAGAACGCAACTATGACATAGGGAACCGTGACTTACTGGCTGTCAAGATGGCGTTGGAGGAGTGGCGCCACTGGCTGGAAGGTGCTTAAGTACCATTTCAAGTATGGACTGATCATAAGAACCTTGAGTACCTTAAGTCTGCTGTGAGATTAAATTCACGTCAGTCTCGCTGATCTCTCTTTTTTGACCGTTTCAATTTCACTCTTGCCTACCGTCCCGGCTCCCAGAACAAGAAACCTGACGCCTTGTCCCGCAAGTACTCACCCGACGCCGCACCTAAGGTACCTCAGAACATCCTGCCTGAGTGGTGCCTGGTGGGGTCGCTGATCTGGGAGCTGGAGAACCGAGTCAGACGAGCTCAACCTTCCGGTGAGCCACCCGCAAACTGTCCCAGTAATTGTCTGTTTGTGCCCGATGCTCTCAGGCCAGAAGTGTTGCAGTGGGCTCATTCTTCCCGGCTCGCCTGCCATCCTGGAGCCAACCGTACCTTCTCCATGCTTCGCCGAAGATTCTGGTGGTCCACAGTTCGGAGGGATGTCAAGGAGTTCACTGCCGCCTGCTCCGTCTGTGCCCAGAATAAGGCCACTCACACCCCTCCAGCCGGCCTCCTCCATCCACTCCCGGTGCCATCTAGACCCTGGGCCAGTATTGCACTGGATTTCGTCACAGGACTACTGCCCTCTGGAGGTAACACCGTCATTCTGACAATTATTGATCGATTCTCCAAAGCAGTTAATCTTGTCTCTCTACCCAAGCTTCCCTCCGCAAAAGAGACTGCAGACCTTTTAATCCAAAATGTGATCAGACTTCACGGCATTCCTGCTGATGTGGTCTCTGACCGTGGTCCCCAGTTCGTCTCCCAGGTGTGGAGGGCCTTTTGTTCCGCGCTGGGGATCTCAGTTAACCTGTCCTCTGGTTTCCATCCTCAGAGCAACGGGCAGAGTGAAAGAGCCAATCAACAGCTGGAGACGGTGCTCCGGTGTCTCACCTCCCGTGACCAAAGCTAGTGGAGTGACCAGTTGGCATGGGTGGAGTACTCCATTAACAGTCTGCCCGCTGCTGCCGCTGGAGTCTCCCCCTTCCAGGCTTGCCTCTGCTATCAGCCCCCCCTGTTTCCCTCCCAGGAAGCAGAGGTCAACGTCCCCAGCGTGCAGGACTTCGTCCGGAGATGCCGCCGGACCTGGCAGGAGACTCGCAATGCCCTCCTAAAGGCATCTGACCAGATGGCTCAGCAAGCTAACCGCCACCGCTCCAACGCTCCCGAATACCAAGTTGGCCAGAGAGTCTGGCTCTCATCTAAAGACATTCCCCTCCATGTCCCTAGTCGCAAGCTAGCTCCCCGTTTCTTAGGCCCTTTTCCCGTAGTTAGTCATCAATCCTGTTTCTGTACAGTTAAAACTGCCCCAATCCATGTCCCGGATTCACCGTGTGTTTCATGTGTCATGCATTAAGCCTGTCTGTTTCCCCCCTCTCCCCTGACCCGGACCAACCTCCCCCATGTCTGATCGATGGTGCTGAAGCATTCAGCGTACGCAAGCAGCTCGACATCCGGCGCCGTGGACGCGGACTTCAGTACTTAGTAGACTGGGAGGGCTACGGTCCTGAGGAGAGCTCCTGGGTGCCTGCTAGGCACATCTTGGATAAGAGACTTATTCGGGACTTTCACCGCTCTCGAGTTGTTCGGCCGCCAGGTGGCGACCGTAGGTGGGGGGGGGTCTGTTGTGAAATAAGTAATTTATGCTTTGTTTTTGTATGTTTTTAGTTTCATGATGTTTAGAATTATTTGTTTCTTTGTGTTAGATGTACTTCTAGTGTGATTGTTCATGTTTCATGAATGCTTGTCTTTTGTCTCTCGCTCCCTGGTGTGTCTAAGTGTAGTGTCTTGTTTCCATTCACCGTCTTTTCCCCTGTTTTTTCTGGTTGGGTACTTCCTGCTTCTTTCTTCCTGTGCTTGTTAATTGTCTGCTCCTGAAAATAGTTTAGCTGAGGCACTGGTGATTAGAAAAGGGTAGGACTACACATTAGAGCAGAGTAGTTAGGCACGGTGATTAGTTAGTTTGAAGAAGCAGGGCACACCTACCTACTCAATCTGTCCTATCACTATCCTTTGCTGTTCTAGATTCTGCCTCCTCTCAGCTGTCCTTTATTTCTTGGGCTAAACACTCTAATTAGTTTGTTTATACTTTTCCGCTTGTCTTTTTCGATTCGTGTCCGTTCCTTGCTCTGCCTGGTCGTTCCGTTCCTGCGTTTTTTCTCCGTGTGTTTCTGCGATTGAGAGTTTTTGTCTTTTGTGATTTTCTGTATTCAAGTAATTGATTGTATTCGTCGAGTGAGTGTGGTGAGTTTGAGTCTCCTGTTTCCCCAGTTCCCTTTATACTTCGACTGTTTAGTTTATTTCTGTGTCTCCCTCCTTTCCCTTCCTATTACCCTTTCCCTTTCCCCATTCCCTTAGATCAGTTTCCCTTCGTTTCTGTATTCTTTGCTGACTGATTTCCTGGTTTTTTTGACATTTTGCCTGTCCCTGACTACGATTGAGTTTTTCTGTGATATTCCTGATTTCTGGCTATTGACCTCTGTTTCTGTCTGACCATGAGCAACGGTAATGTAAATAAAAGACGCTCTTCCGAGCTTGACCCGCGATTGGAGTCTCCGTACGTTCATTACAGCAATTCTACAAACCAAAGGTTTGGCCTGGTGGTGGCACAAGTTTGACCTCGTGGTAAACCTACAGGGAAGGTTGCGGGGTCCCACAAAACAATGGGGTTTGTAGTCTTTTGCCAGGAATGAACCCACAAAAACTGCGCCAGTTATCGTGATGACAAAGGATTTGTGGTGGCAGTGGCGACTGCATCCAAGATGAATCCATAATATCCCTATAACAGTTTGGGGATGTAATGAGTGAGATCAAACAAGAAAATGAACAGGTTTCAAACAAAGGAAGACAGGAAAAGACGGTAAAAGCAGAAAGATGAATACTCAGCTAACCTCCTCCCCGATGGAGATGTTGGAGCACTTCCTGCCGTTTTCTCCCTCTCCAACCACACCATTCTTACAGCGGGACTGGTATGTGATGGTCACCCCATCAGGAAGCTTACTATTCTCAAGAATCACCTCAGAGGACAGGGACTGCAGACAACAGCACAGTAACAGAGCTTGATTCACAAAATGGTGGCATATAGACTAATTCTAAGGGCAATTACAGAATTTATTATCTTTGCCTGGAGGGAATTATGCGTTTTGTCCTTTGTGTCTGCGTATGTGTGTGGCTTCTTGTACTTACCACAGAGAGGACTAGAAATGGCTTTTCTTCCAACAGAGATGGGACATTTTTGGAAAGTTATAACATTTTTTTTGCATGTCCTCACAACTACAAAGGCAAAGTGAGACTTAGTAATTGAGGTTAGGGGTGAGGTAAGAATTAAGGATAGGTTAAGGGTAGGGTTCGGGTTAGGCATGCAATGCTGATAGTGAAGACTAGGGAAAGGCTGTAGTGACGCACAAAGAATGAATGGAAGTCAGTCTTGTATCTTCACAAGGATAGAATTATACAAGGAAGAGTGTGTGTGTGTGTGTGTGTGTGTGGGTGTGCGTATGTCTGTCCGTAGAGAATTTCGTACTATTGGACCCATCGGCCGAATAATTTTTCTGCATTTATGATTGTATGCTCACGGACCTCTTGTGGTAGCGATAATTCAAGAGATTTGATAAATCTATGTAATTGACTGCTCTGTTTTAAACCACTGACTGCTGACTCCTCACTCCTCTTAATTGGGCAGTACGGGCCACGACTGATCAAAAACTGCTTTGGTTTGGAATCTTGTAACTGTTAGGGACGTACACTCCTGTCAAAGATCTGCACTCAACTCGGTGTACTCCTCTTGTTTGCATATGAAAACTTTACTGTCAACATCTTTTTAGCTAAAAAAGTCAAATACTTTTCAGCCGCAACAGCACAACATATTTAGGTATAAAAATTTCACCGCAGAATACAGCACAGAAACGAAAATAAAATGGTGTGCCAACAGACAGAGGGAACAAAAAAGTGCCTTCTTCAGTAGATCTACTTACATTGTAGGCATCGATAATGAGATTGATCACATTGCTGGAGTTGGCAGACAGCGTACCAACTGCAGACTTTGGAATGAGATTCTTCAGTTCCTGCCAAAGAAATTTCAAGCAAAATTACTTAACTATCTATTAATATAATTTTAATGCACTAGACAGTCATTTTTACCCTGAGAGACATATTTAGATTTCCGGCCTGACGTTTAATTTTGGCCCAATAACACACATTTCCACAACTGCAGCCTAGAGTTACAATCCTTTTTCCAATGTTGCGGTTTGGTCGCCACAAAGAAAGTTCCAAGTTAAAGTTCAGCTCTTCAGTACCACCCAATTCCAGCCTGGTTGAGTGTTCCAATCATAACTAAAAACCATACAAGGCCATCATTTAGCAGGAGGAACCAAACCAGCAAGAACAGGGATGGGCACAGAGAAAGGCCAATGGGGTACAAATAAACTAATGGAGAGCAGATGGTTCAGTCCCAGGGCAGACATTCCACAGGCAGTCAAATAGCTGGATCTCTCCCAGGCATGAGCACATGCAACTCGGCAATGATCCCCATCCTTCCATGGACTCTCACACAGACTCACGCAAGCGCACCTTGTAAACAGGCTGGAACTCCTCAGTGACGGCAAAGATGATTTGAATATTGTTGTCACTGAGTTTCTGGACCAGGTGAGCGATTGAGGGGTAGTCCTGGAAAGGAAGAGGCAAAGCAAATGTTGCCGTTGACTGAACAGAGCCTTTGTATGATGAAAAGTCAACTGTCCTTTGTGCACAAATAGGTGAAGTAAATTGTAGCCGTAATCTGCCTGGTAATTTTAATGATAAATGAAAACAATTTGGAAGTTTATAAGATGGTCTCTGTTCAAGTTAGCTACGCACATAATTGTGACTCTTGGTGTACATGCTGTTCTCCAGGTGGCATTTCCCATCATTGGGCAGCACAATGCCCCCCAATTTCCCATCTCCTGCGAAGTGGAAGCCAGCATCGGTGGAGAAAACCAGAAGGCGAGTCACATTCCTCCAGCCAATATCTTCCTAGGGGGGGTCCGACTGAGTGTCATCAACATGAGCTCAAAAACAAAGTCAATAAAATGACAAACTCTAATTCGGAAGGGAATAATCATAATAAGAATTCACCACTGCACATCTACTTCCAGGTCAAAACACAGGGAAAGGAGTCAAACAGTCACACCATTTTCACATAATTTGCGGAAACAGGCAGCCAATTTCACTTACACCACAGACCGCAACTTGCATAACAGCATCAAAGCCACCCTCGGGTGAGACAAGGTTGCCCGATATCCGTTGCTGGCCCACCAGTGTGTTGAACTTCTGGCCATCATTGGTGAGTTTTAGCACATTCTTGTAGCTGAAGGGGCTGGTGCAGTTCTGGTCCCCAGTGCAAGGGTTCAGGAGCTTTGCTGGGGGAGTGCTGATGTCGGGCGTGACTTTCTTCTCCACAAAGGAGCCAAACCCTAAATTTGAGAGGGAATGAATCAGGAGGACTGAGTCCATACATGGAGTGATGTTTCAGGGACAAGATCCCAGGCATAAATCCAGAGACTGAAGACATCTGAAAATTGCAATGTAGCGATCAGGAACCAGTCGCGAGAACCAGGAAATGCAGTAGAGCTTGTTTTGTTAATAAAGGGGGAGCACCCCCGCAGGGCAGAAGGCAAAAGTACAGAGTCCACAATCCAAAAGTCAAAATCCAGTTGGGCAAAAATAGAATCAAAAACCAATGCAGCAGTCACAGTAATTGTAGTCGGACAGAAATGGGTCTGGTTCACAGGAATAGTACTATCAAAGAAGCAAAGCCAGAATCCACAGGACGTAATCCGAATCGTTACCAGGGCAGCAAACAGAGATCTCGTAGTCGGGCAGAAAATGGTCAAAACACACAGATGCAACAAAAATCACAAAGGCAAAAATCAAAAGTCGGGCAGTCCAGTCAGAAAGATAAACACAGTAATCAAGGCGAGAAACGTAGCACGAGAAGACTAGGGAAAACGATCTGACACTGGAAGTGCTTGAACAGACATCGTAAATACACATTCGGGGTGAACACATGACCAGGGAGAAACAGGCGCAATCAATGATACAATGATCAGGAGTGACACATGAGGAATAATCTAATTACATGAATCTGGCCAAAGCCAAAACGCAGACAGGGATCACAAGACAAACCTATGTACAAAACAACAGCTCCGGTTAAGGAGTACTTAAGTGCATAGTTTAAAGAAAAGGAAAGCCTAAAGTGTAAGTGGAGATCCACAGAAGCTGCAGCAGAGATAATCAGGGATAGGCAAGGAGGCGGAGACTAGAATTAGGCGACTGCTGAGAGATCGTTAGTCAATTAATATGTGCAGCTATACAATCCCGAGTGCATGTTTGTAAGTAAGTAAAAATATACAATGTTAATATGTGTTAGCAATTATCGAAAATAACAAACTGTTAGTATGGATTAGTAGATAGTAAAAGAGAGAGGAAGGAAGCACACAAGATAATGAAAGAAGGTTGAAACCCAGAAACCAATAAATCACCCGAATGAGTGGCATGCAAGACTAGGGACCGCGGGCAAAGACCTACATAAGACAAGACAGGGTGGACAAAGTGCAATGCATAGAAAGAAAAACATGGCAAGATAACTAATGATCTAAACATGAAAAATAATAAAACAAGGAAATCCAAACTACCAAAATACAATACATAATCCTAAGAATGGTCAGTCAGAGCAATGGTCACTAAACACAGAAATCCATAAACATGGCAAAGCCAGGCACAGAACTTAAACAAGATCATGAGCCTAATCCAGAATCATAACAAAAATATTCTACCAAAAATAAGAGGACAAATGTGGAGAGCCTACATTCTTCCAAAAATCCAAGATGATTAAAAGTCATGACTTCTCCTAATCCAGCCCTGCAAAAAATGTGCTACAGGAACCCTATAGGACAATTCAATAGAATTCTATAGAACTTTAGTACCTCAAGTCGTATAAAAAAAGTTCATAAGAACATTTCTATAGGAAAGAGTTCCATTGAAAATCTCTGGAAGACCTTTTTTTCTCAATTTGGCATCTTCAATCCCAGCCGAATTTGAAAGGCAACTACAAACAAAGCAACCATTTTATATTACGTTTCCCAGCAATCCTTTCCCAACTTGCATCCCTGTAGCACAATGACCACGTGTGCCACTCTGACCAGGGCTTGAACCCAGAGACTTTTGCTCCACAATGCAATGCGTCTGTCTTCGTAAGCAGTGGAGGAACACAAGTTTTCCATTATAGTATAATAAAGTTGTAATGCCTTAAATTTATATTTTTGAATTGCTGCCGAGGAAATGGAAAGAGGCCTTCATATACCATAACTGAAATACTGCTAAGTTGTGTGGTCAGTCAGTCAATCAAACGTCTGATCAGAGAATCAATGAGTAGGTATGTGCCTGGTACCCCATGTGCTTAAGCACACCTTAAATTTAAAAGGGACCAGATTTCCTCGCTACCTCAGTATCATGGATATCACTGCATACTGCACATTTTCATACCATTAGTCCAGTTTCTCACTTCTAGAACCCCGGTACACATAAGGTAAATTGACTCTTCGACAGAGCATTGCAAGGATTCATAAGATTTATTTTTATTTCACCCTTATTTAATATGTCTTTCCCATTAAGCTTTTTTATCCCCCCGGCATATAATGTGGGGGGATACAGCGATCAGTTTGTCCGTCCGTCCATCTGTGTGTATAATCGTTTCCGGAGCATAACTCATAACTCAATAACCGTTCACGAAATTTGGTGTGTACATCTGATATGCCATGTAGATGTGCCTTTTGGCATTTAGGAATTTTTTTAATTTTAATTTTTTGTGTTTCCATGGCAACAAGTTGGACTTCGTCTCTGGGGAGGGTAGGGCTCGTTTCCGGACAATAACTCAATAACCATTCAATATTTCTTCACGAAATTTGGTGTGTACTTCTGATATTCCTTATAGATGTGCCTTTTGGTATTTAGGAATTTCTGAAATCTTTATTCCTTGTGTTTCCATGGCAACAAGTCCCATCACACTGGTGTGTGAAATTGAAACTTCTGCTTGTTTTCTGAGTGTGTTATGAATCTTTGATGCATGTACAGTCAGGAAATTTTCTTGGCATGCACCTTTTTCTCCCCCCGGCACGTAATGCGGGGGGATATAGCTATCGATCTGTCCGTCCGTCTGTCCGTCTGTAAACATGAGTTTGTCTAGGCCATATCTCGGAAACTATATGTGCCAGCTTCACCAAACTTGACACACATGTCAATCATGATGTGTAAATGTGTCTTTTACTATCGCTCTGTCTGTCCGTCTGTCTGTCCATCTGTAAACATGAGTTTGTCCGGACCATATCTCGGAAACTATATGTGCTAGCTTCACTAAACTTGACACACATGTCAACCATGATGTGCAGATGGGCCTTTTGCTATCACTCTGTCTGTCCATCTGTAAATATTAGTTTTTCTGGCCCATATCTCGGAAACTATATGTGCTTGCTTCACCAAACTTCACACACATATCAATCATAATGTGCAGATGTGCCTTTTGCTATCCCTCTGTCCGTTCGTCTGTCTCTCCGTCCGTAAACATGACTTTGTCCAGGCCATATCTCGGAAACTTTATGTGCTAGCTTCACCAACCTTGACACACATGTCAATCATGATATGCAGATGTGCCTTTTGCTATCGCTCTGCCCGTCCGTCTGTCTGCCCATCTGTAAACATGAGTTTGTCCGGCCCATATCTCGGAAACTATATGTGCTAGCTTCACTAAACTTGACACACATGTCAACCATGATGTGCAGATGTGCCTTTTGCTATCACTCCGTCTGTCCATCTGTCCGTCTGTCTGTCCGTCTGTAAACATTAGTTTGTCCAGGCCATATCTCGGAAATTTTATGTGATAGCTTCACCAAACTTGACACACATGTCAATCATGATGTGTAGATGTGCCTTTTGCTATCGCTCTGTCCGTTCGTCTGTCTGCCCATCTGTAAACATGAGTTTGTCCGGCCCATATCTCAGAAACTATATGTGCTATCTTCACCAAACTTGACACACATGTCAATCATGATGTGTAGATGTGCCTTTTGCTATCACTCTGTCCATCCGTCCGTCCGTCCGTCCATCTGTCTGTCCGTCTGTAAACATTAGTTTGTCCGGCCCATATCTTGGAAACTACATGTGCTAGCTTCACCAAATTTGACACACATGTCAATCATGATGTGTAGATGTGCCTTTTGCTACCGCTCTGTCCATCCACCTGTCTCTCCCGTCCGTAAACATGACTTTGTCTGGGCCACATCTCGGAAACTATACGTGCTAGCTTCACCAAACTTGACACACATGTCAATCATGATGTGTAGATGTGCCTTTTAAAGGTTGTCACACAACCTACTGCCAGGGGGATCCGCCATTGCCAGATGGCTCTTGTTTCTATTAGAAGGTCCAAAAAAACCATCAAATGTGATGATACGCTCAGGAACCAGAAGCAAGAACCAAGCAGTGCAGTAGACGAGAATTTATTAAGTGAGGGGGGAAACCCCCGCAGGGCAGAAGGCAAAGGAACAAAGTCCACAATCCATTGCAATGCAGTTAGGCAAAATCCGAGTCATAAAAACCAGGGAAGCAATCACAGTACTCATGGTCAGACAGAAAAGGGGTCAAAAACAGATGCAACTAGAATCCAAAATGGAGCCAAAAATCGTAATCAGGGACGGTCCAATCAGAATAAAATCACTGAGAGTACAAGGCGAAGACAAGCGTGGCACAAGCTAACTGAGAGAAACGTTCTGACAAGGAAATGCTGTGAGAAGACTCCTAATATACACATGCTGGAAGTCACATGCTTAACCGAACACAGGTGCAGGAAGTAAGACTAATTACAAAGGAGGGAACATGAGGGAGAACCTTATCACATGAAATAGGCAAAAGCCAAAAGGCGGACAGGGATCACAAGACAGCCTATAGACAGAGATACGACTCCGGTTAAGGAGTTCTAACGTGCACGGATAATGAGAGAAAGGACAGCTTGAGCAGGTGTGGAGGAGCAGCAGAGAAGATTGGGTGAAGACAAGAGGCGGAGACTAGAACAGGGCGAGTGCTGAGAGCTTGTTAATCAATTAGTACGGTCCTGCTATACAATCCCAAGTGCTTGTTAGTAAGTTAGTATTATATACAATGTTAGTCTGGGTTAGTAGTTTTAACAAAATAAACTGCTAGTACTGGTTAGTAATAAAGAAAAGCAAGGCGAAGGAAGTAAACGAGATAGGAATGAATGGTTGAAATCCAGAAACCATTAAATCACCCGAAACAGTGGCACGCAATACCGGGGCTGTGAGCAATAACCAGACAGGAGACCAGACAGGGGGAGACAAAGTGCAATGCATGGCAAAAACAAAAACATGGACGGGAATGTAACTGCAGGAATGGAAAATGGCAAAATACAAAACGTGGCAAAACTAAACTAGACAATACATGAACATAATCAAGCATCCAAATCACAATACATAATTAAAGACATGGTCATGCAATACAGAGATCGAAATCCAAACAAGACAGAATGGCAAACAGATCAGAATCACAACATCAAAGTCATATAGAACAGGATTTACAACTAGGGTGTTCTATAGGAAGGCCTTATAGAACAGCAATAATCTTACAGGACTTTCTTTTCCATAGAGGTGCTCTATAGGTTTCTAGCACATTCCTACAGAACATGCGGAAAATCCTATGGAACATGCTGTTCTACTAAAATGCTCTATAGAGTTCCATTGATGTTCAATAGAGTTTTATAGAATGCTACAAAATTCCATAGAAGTCTTATTGAACATTTTTTGCAGGGAGGGGTGTCCAACTGGTTCGTAAAATGGCCAAGAAGCTGCAGGTTTTCAATCCAACCATGCAGAGGCACACGTAATACAACTAATTTAATCTACTAATCTTAGCCTGCACAGTTGACTGTTTACTTAAGGTGTGTTATTGCTCTGTTGGAATGAAAACCTGCAGCCTCTCTACCCCTCGACGCACCAGTCTGACACCCCTGCCCTAATCCACCAGAATAGGACAACATCACCTTGGATACTCACCAATTCTGAAATCTGAGGTAATCTTTGACATTTCTGCCATTAGGTTTGATCCCATGTTTTTAACATTTTCCAAGTCATCTTCCATGGAAGAAGAGAGCCCCATAAGGTAGTACAGATCAATAGGGTAGTCCTCTGCCCTTTTGAACTTCAGATCAAAGGACAGTGCTTCACCTGTAGAGTTTGATTGAGACAGAAAGGGGACAGAAACCAGTGTATGAACTATATACTTCATTCAGGGTAAAAATCCTTTGGAAAAGATCTTTTCAAGCAGCGTCAAATCACTGACATGACCACAAAAAAAGCCATAACAGCAAGATAGCAGAAACAGACTGAAACTTTAGATTGGCACTGGATGCTGATGTGACCAGTGTGACTAGCCCTTTCATGCATGAATTATGAAATCTTAGTCAGGATTTTTTTTCTGAGGTGTTTTTGTTTCCCATTAGACATGAAAAAAAACTGTTCAATTAAAAATGTTAAACACCTATTTTTCATGGAGTTACGCATGTGTGCACTCAGCTGGAAAACATGCTTTAGTTTTCAACCAAAGAAATATATAGTTAACGAACCAACAATATTAAATCATTCACTGTGCAAAAAATATTGAATGAAATATACTCATGCTGTTAAACTAATGTTGTGACATATTGTAAGGTATTATCATACTTTTCAGAGCAAAGCAAAAATGTTGAACATTGGTCTTGACAGCTGATCTGCAATGTTTTTACCATAATCAGTAAAAATAAGCAAAAAAAAAATATTTTCCATGACTCTCCAAACACTTTGTCTCAGAGGGAATGTTAGCAGCATAGTCTCTTCAGTTGCAAGCGGATCTTCAATGAAAATTGGCAAAACATTCAGGGCGCAAACCAAATAAAAATATTGTCCATGTACAAGGGATATTTTTTTGCATCAGTTAACTGTGGCCAAACATGACCTCAGAGAGAGCGCAAAACAATGTCAGCTATATTATGTTGAACTTAAATTAATTTTTTTAAACAAGAAAAAAAAAAGAAAGTCATTGTCAAGAGGTGTGCAAATGTTTTCCCCCCTCTCATTTGCTGTGTTCCTCTCACATCCTCACCCTCTCATCTCTACTTTCTATCTATCTACAATGAAAATTGGCAAAGCAACCAGGGCAAAGAGCCACAAGACATTGCATGCAGATGTGCTGTGTTTTTTGAGCGTTTGCAGCATCATGGCATCTGTTGGTATTTTTTGCTTTGGTGAGGAGGGGCCAGTGGTTAGCAGGGCCAAACCTGGTCCCAGGTCGTGACCTGGATGCTGCTCTACACTTCACTGGAGGCGGGGTGCCACTTGGTCTTCCTCTTGTGGATGTCTTGATGAAACCTCCAATTATAAGTGCACAAGCAGTGGTGGGCGGTGGGAAGAGAGCAAGGAGGGCAATAAACATGTCTTTAAACTGCTTATTAGTCCTTTTTTAGTCCAGCCAATTTACCCGGTAAAAGACACTGGAACTCTCCCCTCTCAAGTGTAGTTAATTGTCTTTGTTAAAACGAGAAATCAAACGCACCAGTTGAACGCAAAAAAAGCACATTTCAATCTTTTTCAATTAAGCAATCATTACGCACAGGTTTGATGACTTGCTCAGGATGAAACAAAATTTAATGCGGAAAATCCACAGTGGCTTTGTTGTGAAGAGTTGCCTCTTAAGGCCTGTGAATTTAACATTTTATAGAATTTAGTATTCACTCGCCTAAACATTTCATTATAAGGGAAACTAATATGTTGACCCAGAACAATGATTGAAATCGGGTCACTGAATCCTCACTTGATTCAGATGGTAGAAGCTCCACTATCCTGGAGACCGCTCTATCACGCTCTGCACATGAGCTCCACAGAATATAAAGGCACTAACCGTTACTCACAATACTGCACTAATCAGCAAAAATGTTGGGTTTATTACGAGAACTGCTGGTTACATTCTAATCACAAAAATTAATTGATTCTTGTACAACAATGTTGCTGCAGATTAACTATTTTCAGGAACAATAAAGTCACAGTAACAGTATGAAGTATGAATAGTATCAGCTATTCATAGTGTCTCATTTGTAGTTGACAGATGAATAATTGTAATTTTCTCCAAATATGAATTCAATAATTCGAAAATTTAATAATAATATTATGCAGTAGTTGTTGCATGATGCCACCATATATATATATATATATATATATATACAGTGGGGGAAATAAGTATTTGACCCCTCGCTGATTTTGCAGGTTTGCCCACTTACAAAGAATGCAACGATCTATAATTTTAATTGTATATAAATTCTAATGGGGAGAGACAGAATCACAAAGAAAATTCCAGAAAATCACATCATATGAATTTATAAAAATTGATAACCATCTGATGAGGAAAAATAAGTATTTGACCCCCTACCAAACAGCAAGTATTCTGGGTCCCACAAGCCAGTCAGTCTTTCTTTAAGACCCATCCCCAATCCCAACTAATTATTTACATCAAATACACCTGCTTCACCTCATTACCTGTATAAAAGACACCTGTCCACTCCCAAACAACCAGATTCCAACATCTCCACCATGGGCAAGACCAAAGAGCTGTCTAAGGACATCAGGGATAAGGTTGTTGACCTACACAAGGCTGGGATGGGCTACAAGAGAATCGGAAAGCAACTTTGAGAGAAAAGATCAACGGTCGGTGCAGTTATCAGGAAATGGAAGACGCACCACACTGCCGCCAACCTCCCTCGGTCTGGGCCTCCATGCAAGGTCTCGCCTCGTGAGATGTCCCTGATCATGCAAATGGTGAGGAATCACAAGGGGGGAACTGGTTAATGAACTGAAGGCAGCTGGGACCACAGTTCCAAAAGAAACAGTTTGTAACACACTACGCGGTCATGGATTGAAATCCTGCAGGGCACGCAAGGTCCCCCTGCTCAAGAAGGCACATGTACAGGCCCGCCTGAAGTTCGCCATTGACCACCTGGATGACTCGAGGCCTGGAAGAAGGTGATGTGGTCAGATGAGACCAAAATAGAACTTTTTGGGCTCAACTCGCTGTGTTTGGAGGGCAAAGAATAGAGTACAACCCAAAGAACACCATCCCCACCGTCAAGCACAGTGGTGTTTTTCAGCCAAGGGGACGGCACAACTCCATTGCATTGAGGGGAGGATGGACGAGGCCATATACCGTGGAATTCTGGACCAACAGCTCCTTCCCTCTGTGAGAGCTGAACATGGGTTGAGGATGGGTGTTTCAGCACGACAACTACCCTAAGCACACTGCCAACGCAACAAGAGTGGCTGTAGAAGTACATCAAGGGTCTGGAGTGGCTTAGCCAGTCTCCAGACCTGAATCCAATTGTAAATCTTTGGAGGGAGCTTAAAATTTGGGTTGCAAGGCGACAGCCTCGGGACCTGATTGATTTTGAGGCTGTCTGCAGGGAGGAGTGGGCCAACATCCCTGCCAAAATGTGCACCAACCTTGTCAACCACTGTAAAAATTGTTTGACATCTGTGCTGGCCAATAATAGCTTTTCTACAAAATATGAAAATGCTGTTTGTCCAGGGGGTCAAATACTTATTTTTGACCAAAAATAAGCAAATAAATTCCTAAAATGCATACAATGTCTTATTCCACTTTTTTGGTTATATTCTGTCACTCACTGTTAAAATAAACCAATCATTAAAATTATAGACCGTTGCACTCTGAATCCTCACTTGATTCAGATGGTAGAAGCTCTTACCTTTGATATTTTGTCATAAACTGCTCAAGGGTAAGTCTGCGCCTGCTATTGTTAGCCCAATGTGTTTGTTATAACGAAACTAGATCTGCCAGTATCCTAGCATGTTCTATCCCAGGGCGTTGCTTCAAAGATCTCCGCTCCTTGGCATTCAGCTTGCTTGCAATGTATTTTCCTCTCTGCGATTGGCTTGTGATGCTGTCAGTGAGATTATGCTGCTAGGTATTTGATTCTATGAGTCCTTATGTTTCCAACGAACTTGAAACCACCTTAATCAAAAAAACCTACCCTGAGCTACAGCCTTGCATTCCCAGTGCATAGCACAACAATATAAACGCATAACTAGTTTGTCTGAGGTATTGTCCGAATTATTATCCGCTAAATATTCAACATTCATTTTCAAAGTCGTTTGAAACGGAGCCCGCTAATCATTTTTACCCCAAAGTATACGCCTTTTTAATAACCATTAGCATCTGAATGTTTTATGTTGTGTGTATGTGTTGTATCTGGGTTTTTTTTTTTAAACTTATTACATATTTTTGTTATCTGTTTTACTGAGCTGTGCTTCGAATAATAAAGTATTATCTTATCTGTTTTCTGACAATCTTTGCATTATTCCGCACAAATACTGAGACTAATACAGTACGTATTTTCTTTACCCATTTGTTAAATATGCAATTTGACCCCTGAATTGTAGTCAGTTGGCGTAGCCCAATGGATAAAATGCCTCGCTGTGAGGGAATGTCTGAAGGTTTGATCCCTGAGCAAGGCATACTTTATTGGGAAATAATCCCAGTTTCTTTCTACAAGTAATTGCTCGGGTTTTTATTCTTACTTTTCAACTTTTTTCACGTTGCCTTTGTATTTATAATTTATTTTTTTTTAATTAATCTGCTCCAGTGGAGTCCAACTTCATTTTGATTGTATGTATAATCTTTGAATAGGAGATTGTATAGGCAACAAAACTGGCAGAAATTATATTAATGATTATTTTATTCTAAAAATTAAATAATATTGTATTGGATGGAATGGATGCCTGTACTGATATTTAAGTGAAATTAAATGAGTTTTACAGTTTGGTATCTGAGAAATCTGAAATAGAACACAAGGTACCTAAATTACCAAATTGGAGAATCCACCTAGACATTCCTCTCTAATTTTGCTCTTATTGACCTGATCAGAATAAACTTTGGCACAGATAATGAGATTCAGTGCTGTAATTTTTTAGAGGTTTCAGACTGCAACTCAACAAATATACAAGGGTAGAAGTAAAACTGTTTGGTGCGAAATGAGATCTTTCATTTACTCTGTGTTCCATCTCCATTTACTCTGACTTTTTTTTGATTAAAGGAGGAGACAGCACCTCGGAAAGGTATATTTCAGCGGAAAGTAGAATACTTGAACTGTCTAAAACGCATAGTTTTATAAATCTTAATTCAGTAATAACCCAGTGTGACGCATTTTTAAATCAGCGAGTCTTCAAATTGGCTTCAAAACCAGGGGGCAGAATCTTATGGAATCTTCTGATTTTTATTTTGATCTTCGGAAACCTCACCTTTAAAAACGCATAATCTTAACCTCTCGCAGTTTACATCTCCTGATGAGCCGCAGTTGCTCAGACTAATAGGTAAAAACCAAGGACAGTCTATTTTACTTTTGATAGCATGGTTATGCATTGCACCACAAGATTGAGGCGTTTTCTGCATATAAATGACGACATAACATATCAATATGTCTTCATAATTTCAGCGCTCGTTAAGGAGAACAGATTTGCAGAAATTATTTTGCGAGACTGCGGGAATCCGTTCTTTATTTTGAATGTTGTCACGGCTAATCCCAAGGATGGCGAAAATAAATGTGCGAAGTTTTGGATATACAATGCCATATCAATTATATATATGTGGGCAATGGGAATTCACCTTTCATTACCATTTCTAATTACAGGTCATTTATTGGTCTTGGTCGCTCAGTCGATAAATTGTTTGATTGCTAATCAGGCCAGCTTAAATAAAAACATATTGCGGCCAGCCAAGCCATAAAGGCAGAGCTTACTGAAGGCCCTTTGAAGTACTCCATGGCCCGAATGAAAGGAAAGAGAACAACTGATGTCACGTGAGGGCACTGGCGTTTGAATGGATAATGCATTCCAAGTGCACACTCACCCACTATATAGGGCACTGTGTAGTGAATGTTCAACATTGAAAACAATATAGAGGGTGAGTGAGCGAGTGGAAAAGTGTGCATTTGGAACGCAGCCTTAAATTCCTCAAGTAAAAATGTCTGCCCCCTGGTAATGACATCGATCTGAAGACTTTCCAGTTTAAAAATGCGTCGAATTGGATAATTCATTCATCTTCTATACCCGCTTATTCCTCACTAGGGTCACGGGGCAAGCTGGAGCCTATCCCAGCTGGCTACGGGCAAAGGCAGGGACCCACCCTGGACAGGTTGCCAATCCATCGCAGGATGCACACACCATTAACAGACCATTCACTCTCACACTTATGGGCAATTTAGTGTCTCCAATTAACCTGATATGCATGTCTTTGGACTGTGGGAGGAAACCGGAGTACCCGGAGAAAACCCACACGAACATGGGGAGAACATGCAAACTCCACACAGAAAGGCCCCAGGCAGGATTCAAGCCCACAACCTTCTTGCTGTGAGGCAGCAATGCTAACCAATGTGCCACCGTTACCAAATTAAAATTGATAAACCTATGTGTTTAAGGCACTTCAAGAATTCTACTTTCCGCTGAAATATACTTTGCCGAGGTGCTGTCTCCTCCTTTAAATGCAATCTTAAAAAAAATTGGGTTGTACTGCTGAAAAAAAAAGATTTGAATAAAATGCCAACAGCATCAGCATTCAACGACAATGGTAAACATAACAAAAAACTTATGTTTGGGTCTTGAACACAAAATCTTATTACTGCAAGGCAACCATGGAGACCAGTACACTACTGCAAAACCTGAGACATGGTTCACACTGAGGGTCTATTTTAACTCAAACCATGATCTCCTCTTAAACCTAAACAAGCTTGGTGACTAAACCTAACCAAGTAGTTTTGGGCCCCAAACCTAGCCAAATAGATTGCTGCCTGACAAACCAAGTATTTTTGGTGCCTAAACCTCCCAAAAGATTCGGAGCCTAAACCTGATTAAGTAGATTTGTTGCCTAAACGTAACCAAGTAGTTATGGTTCCCAAACCGAATCCCTTAAAGTGCAGTCTTTTTTAAAAGAAAACCTCCACCAAACTAAAGGGCTCACTGTTCTGAAACCACTTTGAACACAGGCATAATCATGGTCTCATTTGAAAGGTGTAAGGGCCCTGCCATGCTCCTAAATGATAGCCATGGAGGACAGGAAATTGAGGTTCGGACTCAAGTGCAAGTATAGACTTGGTTGTGAATTTATTAACACTCCAACTGAATAGCCGAAGACATGCACAAAGCTATAGACATAAAACTAAAACGGAAAATGAAGTTCCTTAATCAAAGTGCTGGCGTGCAAAATAACAGCATTAAAAATACAGGGTTTTCGTGGGAGAATGTAAAAACGCGGTGAATACGCCTGTTCCAGACTAACAACGCAGCTAAGACATGCATTGCCCCAAGACTTTGCACCGACTCAGTGCAAAGCTTGGACTTAAATGGCACACAGTGACAGTGAGGAAGAGGTGCCAGTGATAATTGAATAATGCGGTAGGGTGCAGTCCAGATCTTAATAGACCCCTGAGCTGAGGGCTGGAGGTGAGGCCTCACAAAATGTGACTTGTGGCCTGTTTCCACCGAAGAAGTTCCTGGTAGTATTTGGGGAGCCGGAACTACTACAGGAACGTCCTCTCACTCAGCCCTCTCAACTGCCGTGTCTCCTCCGAGAGGGTAGGAGAACTCCTTTTAAAAATGCGACCCCTAGTCGTCTGCGGAGTTTTAAAAATGCCGGCTATTTTGTTGCTTTCTGTAGCCGTTACATCTCGCTCTGAGTAAATCCAATCAGCGCTAAGTAAACCCCAAGCCCCACCCAGGAGTTTTTCGGGGCCATTCAGACTACCTACTCTGAGCCAGGGACTTTTTTAGCCCCTGTAAATGTTCTGGTACTCTGTCCTTCAGGGGTGGTTCCAGCGGTGGAGACACGCAACAATGGCCCCGGCCCCGTAAAATTACCATGAAGTTCCTGCGGTGGAAACGGGCATTTTCAGTGGACTTCTTCTGCCCCTGTGGCACTGTGACAAAGCCTCATAAGCCTAGAAAAATAATACAACTAAGGCCAGACCCCCAAAACAACTGAAGGTTCGAATATTAAGATTCTGTAACTAAAATTGAATATTTAACAGATTTTTTTCTTGGTTATGTTCGTGAGTATTTCAACAAACAATTTTGGTGAGTTCCTAGTCGTATTTGCATTAGCTTTTACGATAATTTTACAACTTCCCTCAATCAGGTCCTTTTTTCCATCCATCGTCAAATTGTCACTCCAATATACCCTTCCAATGCCCTGCACTGCAGTGAGATTGTACAGTATATGCATGATTAAGTTGATTCCTTTTTGTCAGAGAATCACGACAGTGTCACTGACGAGTCAAGACGAGAGCTTGTTGAAACATTATGCTTTCAAATAGTCCTCATTTGGATTTCAGAGATCAATGAAAATTTGCCCTGTTCCACAACTGCACCCCCAGACGAGAGGATTACAGGAATTTTCTTATTGAAAACACACCGGGGACCGACCCCACAGTGCACTGTACTGTATACTGGGAGAGAGTCAAGACAGAGTACACACTGTTCAGTTATGATGAAAAGCAGGCCAGGTTACCTGGTCGGAGGTTCAGGGTGATTTTTTGAGGCTGGATCTGTGTCACATCCTCCGCTTTTAATTTTTCCTCCCCATTCTTGTTTGGATCGGTAACGGGCTTGTTCTTGATGATGGTCCAACTCCCACGGGGGTTCTCTATAAGAGTCAAGGGGCAGCCCATATCCCGCAGTGAATCCACCTCATCACAGCGATCCCGCCAATAATCCTGCGAGAGATACCCATAAACTTTGAATTACCTTGAATGCAATACGCCTCACTAACTTTCATGACTGTCTTTATTATCTGATGTGCTTTTTATCATTTTTCTCATTCATCTTAAATATTTGCATAGGAGTTGTTTTAAATAAAATTGCGTATGTGTCATGGTTTTGGCACTTTGTTAGCTCCTTTTGTTACTCTCGTCTGGCCCGACATCGTTTTGCTCACCATCAGATTTCCTGGGCCAGCTGGCATTAACTGGGGGCGTTACCCGGACTCTATTTAAGCTCCTGTTCTACCTTGTTCGGGTTGCTAGAGTGTCATATTCCCCTTGGCCCTTTAGCCAGTAAGGTCTTTTGAGAAGAGAGAGTTTTGTCAGGATCTTAGCTGCATAACAGGAAAAGTGTTGGTGAGAAAGGGATTCATTTGGTTTATTTCCCTTTTCTTTTGTCTTTAGTCGAGCTCGCCTGTTTGCTACCACGGACGGCGTCAGGTCCGTTAGTAGCGCGAGTCTCGTGATTTCTATTTGTTTGAGTCTCTCAGCACGCTGCTGGTTTTGTCCTTTTTATTTCTGGCCACTGCTCTTGGCGTCCTACTACCAACGCCATCACTGTATTTTGCTTAAAGTCCTCTATGGGTTCAGGAGGCCCACTGATCAGAATAAGGGTATTTTTTCCATAACGGAAAGTTTGATGCTAAGTATGTGTACCTTGTACATTTACTGATACAAACATAAGTTTGATGCTAAGTATGTGTAACTTGTACATTTACTAATACAAACATAAGTTTGATGCTAAGTATGTGTAACTTGTACATTTACTAATACCAACATTAAGGCTCTATGTTACAACTGGCATAATGAGGCACCAAGTGCAACGCAAGTGTCTTTACTATTTTAAGACTGACGCAGTTGTCATTTTTGAGTCAAACGCCCACACAGTTCAAACAGTGAATGTTCTTGCCCCCTTCTGACCGCCCATGTGTATATTGGACTTAAAATGAGGTGCAGTCAGGTGTATTGCTTGTCAGAATCAGAGGCTACATTTATCTCTGGCTTTAATTAATACAGTTTTATACCAAACTTATCAAAACTCTCAAAAAAACTATTGAGAGAAGACTTCACTCAAGCTGTCAGAGTCTCCTGAACATAGATTATTGTCTGACATGATTTTCTGGTACTGTAGACATAATCTTGGGAACTTTTGTAAAAGAGAGAGGGTAAAACCCTTGGCGGACTGCATAAAAGACGTGTAAAGAGAGTGTGATGGTCTTTTGAGTTGATGTTGTGATGTCACAGACCAACTTTGCTGTGCCTGTAATGAAATATGGTGTTGCCCACAGCAGCTGATTTGAGTTTTAAGAATTTATTTTCTCGGTCAAACCACTTTAAAAATGACTTTGGTCTCAAACTGATGTAGTTTCAGAAAAAAATTGTTAATTTTTTGGCCTCAGTTTCCCATTAATGGTGAGCAGCAGGAAATTATGATATGTGCATTAAATCATCATGACTTAAGGATAAGTTCAGCTTCACTTATGTAAACAATAATGTCTTATTGTAAAATGTTAAGAATTAAATCAGCTATTTCTAATGGCCATCAGTTTTGTCAACAGAAATACATACAGGCAGCAGTCTAATCCAATAAAAGGGATGAAATAATGATGGAATGGAATGGATGTGTGCTATTCAAGATGGAGGCCACGGAAATTTTGAACCGGCTGTAAGGCTTATCTTTGGAAGAGCATTAAAAAAAAATATTTCCCTAGATAAGGCATTTTCTTTACTATGGGTCTTCTCATAAGAACAACTGGAACATTTTAAGTGACATTTCTAAGGAGCGATATTGTTTTTCAATTGCAGCAAAATAATTTTATCTCTCTCTCATAAAAATATTGAACAAATAGAATTGCTAATTGATTCATCATGGAACGCACCACATTGCTTTTAATTATTGAACAATTCCTTAAAATAAGGATCTGGTGCCAACCTTTTTTTCAGCATTGAATAAAGAAAGACAAGTCTTAGCAAAAAACAGATTCACTGAAAATTGCTTGCAGTTACGTGACCCAGTTGTTAGGCAGAATCTGATAGAATCACACAACTGGCCGTCATACCAGATGTTGGCTATGAAAACTGGTCAGAATAGAAATGTTCTCAGGTTTTACTGGGGGAATAAGGAAGGGGTTCCACAAGCTAAGAATCTTTAATTATACTTACAGGGTCTGTACACCACCCACACTTCTCTCCTACTTGAATGCACTCTCCACAGGACTTTGCATTGGCCTTGATGCAGTCATTACCCTCTATAATGCAAAAAAGAAAGAACATTCAGAAAAGGGGATACCATGACTTACCCAGAGTGATGAACACACAATGCTTGGTTTGAAGAGAAGCTGCTTTCCTTTCCTTTCTCCATAGGGCAGGCTGAAATAAGAACATTCCTCTCCTGTGCGTGTGCCATGTTAGAGGAGGGCGGTTCCTCAGAATTATGACATCACCCCCTCAGTTCAGAGTTCTCACCTCCCTCACAGAACAGCAAGGTACCAAGTTTTTGCTCCATTACAATTTTCTGCACGCGACTATAATGTCACACTCCTTCACAATGCTACAGAATGTGCAATGTACCTTACTACCATTTTAACATAGCCAGAATGATTCACAGTTATGATCATGTGACAAAGCACCCACTGACAAGCTTGTTGCGAGTTACACAAAATCATTAAGCAGTTTGTGGAGAATAGCTCTTACCTTGCTTTGCACAGCTGTAACAGATTGCAGCGCAGAGAGTCGCTATAAAAAGTATCATCAGGTCCATCTAAAAATGATTAAATAATTAAATAATAGCAGTTACACATGAGTAATTCAGAACACACAACCTGGCACAAATTCTAAACCTTATCAATAGGGCTGGCGTGGGGGCAGGCTTTCCCTCCAGGCAAGCAGTTACACACAATTCAACTGATTCTACCCACAGTCTTTTGTCATAGGCCTTGATGAGCAAAATTGACTATGTAATGTTCGATTGAAATGAAAACTTGCAATGCTTAATAGTATACAGTAAGAAACAGTTTCAACGGGAATACATCGAGCAGTTTGTGAGAGTTATTCCAGTTTTTATGCCCGTACACCAAAATATAGGCTTATGACATGATCACTTTCATTACTAAAAGTTTAGTTTCCATCATTAACTGAGAGGAATGTAAATCATGCATAACTGCCTTGATTTCCCCTAAAGCATTCATTACTGACTGCTTGGGAGCTCTACAGAGAAAAGCTTTAAGGAGTGCAACCAAAATCAAAGTCAGCCAGGGATGAAAGTGCAAGTGCATGTGCGCGCGCGCGTGTGTGTGTGTGTGCGCGCGTGCGTGTATAGAAGGGAGAGACAGATGGAGAAAGAAAGAATAAGTGTACGTGTGAGTGGGAGGATCCCTATGGTTAAGGTGAGTGTTAGGTGTGTGCGTGTCTACATGCAAGTGTGCAAGTGTGTGCTTGCATATGTCTTTGAGCAATGCTATTGTCAGGCAGTGAGAGGACTGCAGAGGGGGCTGGTGTGAGCCGAATGCTGGGCTACAGCCCTCTGTCCTGTCAATAGCACAGGACCCCTATGGTCAGTCACCCTCCATCCAACTTCCTGAACCACCCCTCCTCCCTTTTGTCCAGGTCACCTCTATTGATCCATGGGTTGTCTAGAGAGTGCGCAGGTCAATGAATAACCCTTGAACAGTAGCTAATGACCTTGGGAAGGCTAAATGCCTCATCTATAGCACTCCCACCTCCATTCCTGCTGTAAACAATTGTTCATAGCAAGAGAGCAGCAACCCTTGAATAAGACATGAACCCATATTTTGACCCTCATTTACATTATAGAACAGCTTTTATGGTTTCTAAATCAAAATGACCATGCAACAGAGCCATCCTAATTGAGCCCAGTCTCATCCAAACGTGTCAGATAGTGACGCTACCTGACCAAGCCTTGGTATACTATGCAAAATGAGGCTTTTGCCGTCTTTATTTGATGCCAGTTTAAAACAAACCCTGCCCCCAAACTCCTAGCCCTTAACTCAGACTGTAACCCTAAGCAACAAATAAGGACGCCAAAAGCCTCCTTTTTCATCTCAAATCAACACTTGGTCAGGTAGCATCATTATATGATGAGTCAGGATGATGTGTTGTCCAGACAACTTTTTTTGGTAAAGGTATATGAACAGTAGCCAGAATTTTTTGGGTCAGCCAAGGCAGCAAAGTTGAAAATGATAAAAAAAAAAAAATTCAAACAGTAAACAGTGAAGTAATATACTTGCAGTCCCTGTGCCATAAAATCAAGTCTATCGATCTCTGCAACTCATGGTAAAGGTTCTTGGATACAACCAAAGATACAGACTGTTTGCATTGGCTCAAGCAGAGGATCAGGATTAGCTGTAAATTTCGTGTTCTTCTGTGTCCTACATGCTTGCTTGGATTAAGATTTTGGTTGTGACTTGTACAGAAGAATTATAAAATGAAATTCAAATACTGTGGTGGAGTGGCAGATGGTTGTTGAGACGGTTTCTGTTATTGAAGGTTTAGAAAGGAAGAAGGCTGAGGAAGGATGAATGCTAAAAAGTCGAATGGATCAGGAAGTCCACCAACTGCAGCCATGAAGCTAATGTGAGAACAAAAGTCTACTCAGAGTGGGTGCTGAAATACAGGACATTATTGATTACTTAAAGAGCTATTTTCCTTTCCTGACACTCATCATCGAAATGATGTATCTATGTAGTATGTGAGATTGGCCCATAACACATTGGCACATAACTTGAACTCCAGCTGAATTTACATTAATCTTCAGTCAAATAGTGAGGAAAATGCAATGTCCAAAAATTAAAAAAATAAAAACTCAATTTTAATTGAAGCACTGATTACTAAAACCCCACAAGTCAAGTCAAGTGTGACTTATAGGGTTTTAGTAATAGGTGCTTCAATTAGAAAGCCTATAAAGCAGCAGTTGTTAACATATACGTTGTCTTCACGCTGGATAGTAACTCATGTTATGAACGTATATGACTTAGGACATCTTTGATTTCACCAGATTAAGAGCCTGGGACTAATGAGGTGCACAAAGACTATTTTCAGTACATACTATAGTGCACAGGTTTCACATTATGAGGTGTACTATACTTGCATACCCTTGTGTGCATTTGAATAATTATTTCCAAGGGCATTCCGTGAGTATATACACGATGATTTGAGGAATGAATATAATATGAAGGCCAAATTTATTTCATGGGCCAGCATTTATCCTCAGCAAGAAAGTAAACCCAAAACCCCCTGCAAGAAGTTAAAAACATAAACACATTTAAAAAAAAATGTGCATGAGGAGACAAACTTCTAATCAAACCCCGAGCTGTGAAATAAGTTTTCTCCTGAAGGAGACAAGGAGAGAGGAGCAGAACAAAATATTCCTTTTGCTGGATTGTGTGAATATTTTCCTGAAGCCTTTGCCCCCTCACACTGCCCCCCAATGTACGAGCCTGCCCTTCGCCAAAATACGCCCCCAAAGTTCCTTTGTACAAGCAGCTTATTATGACCTGAAGTTACTTTAAAGAGTTAAGCGAGCTTTAGCGGTCAAGTAAATAACAACAATCTGGGGTCCATTGTAGGCCTTGCCGTCTCTGAGTCCCCAACCTTACCCTTATCCTAACCCTAACTCTAACTCTAAGGCCCGTATTCAGAATCAACACTCACACTCGAACTTAGTTAGTGTCAGGTTATACTAAATGAGTAAGAGTTAACTCTAACACTCATTTGCTTTCAGAGACCTCACTCACTCTGAAATTAATATCCCTATCTGAGTGAAGGTTGAGTGCAGGGAACACCTCCCTTGAGCCGCACTAACTTGCGCTGGTATTTCATTGTCAGGGCTTTCAGGTGGTTACAAACATTAGAAACTCTGGATCATTTACTGCCACGTGCTCGACGTTATCACAAATACACAATTTTAACTTTAATGATGATAACGATGCCGGTAACTTGCTGACTAACCACCTGGCTTCAGAGCTTACGAGCTGCACTGTGGTGAACTCGAGGTTAGCATTTGTGTACCCACCAGTGGCTACTGGTGAACTGGCAATAGGGGAGGCTCAAAACCATCCCTTAAAAATAATGATTGGACATGACCGGTTTTCAATCATTTCATAAAATTTTATTAACTTGAACTCCAAAAATCCTAAGGATTATCATGTGTCGTAAGTTGTATTTGTTAAGTTGTGAACTGGTGATAGCTTGACCGCAGTTAGAAAGAGCACTGATAATTATTGCCGTTTTCAATTCATTAAATTAACATTGCAGAAACTCCGAAAACTATCAACATTATCAGGCATGGCCAGTTTTCATTAATGACGCATATCTGTCAACTCTCACGCATTCGGATTTCTCTTGCTTTTCTTTACTTATGGGTTGTAAAATTCTGCGCTCAGCGGCTCGTGGGGCGCGTGTGGATTGGTCTGCGAGGATCGTGTAGCTCTAAGTCACGAGAATCCATTCTTTTCTACATTCTTAATTGCTGAATGTAGAAGGAAATGTCCGGCACGTTTCACAGCTTGTTGCTTTGTGAGCCTCGCGGGCTGTCCTGAACCTTTCGCGAGCCACTCGACCACAGAATTTATGAAGACATGCTGATATTTACGTCGTCGTTTTTGTGCAAAAGAAACGCCTCAATTTTGTGAAGCAAAGTGCAGTATAACAACGCTATTAAAATACATTTCATTGTCGTTTTACCAATTAGTCTGAGAAACTTTCTAATCAAGAAAAGCAAACTGCGTCAGGTTTAGGTCATTCAGCACTGAAGGGTGAGGATTGAGCGTCACTTTACAGCAGCCGACGCCCCGCCTGTTTTACCCAGTGCCCACTACTGTCAGTTATGCTCAAGTGGCGTTTGTGAATATCACCTGGCGAGGAGTGGGACCGCTCCCTCGGTTAGAGGTAGTTCGATCTCTCTCTCACACTCCAGTTATATTTCAATCGTAATCACTATATGGTGAGTGTGGGTGTCGTTCCTGAATATGGGCCTAAGTCTTACTCTAAATGTGGCTCTAACTTCCTGCTGTCAGTAGGGGCGCTACTTTAGGCAATGCTCCTCTGGGTTGTATTACAGGGTAGGAACAGACAAACAATCTACAAACCCAATTCCGAAAGAGTTGGGACAAAGTGTACACTGTGAATAAAATCAAAACGCATTGACTTCAAAATTACACCAGTCAGTATTTTATTCACAATAGAACAGAGATAACATGGAAAATGTTGAAACTGAGAAATTTTTCAATTCTATCCACAAAATGATCTCATATCAAATTTGATGGCTGCTACAGGTCTCAAAAAAGTTGGGACAGGGGCCTGTTTACCATGGTGTAGCATCCCCTCTTCTTTTTGACACAGAGTGGCGGCATGTCGGCATTGAGGAGAGAAGTTCTTGAGTTTAGCCATTGGAAGTTGATCCCACTCTTGTTTAATACAGGCTTCCAGCTGCTGGAGAGTTTTGGGTCTCCTTTGACAGACTTTTCATTTAATTATGCGCCAAATGTTCTCAATCGGTGGAAGATCAGGACTGCAGGCAGGCAAGTTCAGCACATGGACTCTTCTACTACGAAGCTATGCTGTTGTAATAGCTGCAGTATGTGGTTTTGCATTGTCCTACTGAAATACACAAGGCCTTCCCTGGAATAGATGTCGTCTGTGGGGGAGCATACGTTGCTCTAAAAACTTTATATACCTTTCAGCATCCATGGTGCTTTTTAAAACATGCAAGTGCCCCACACCATAGCACTAATGCATCCACATACCATCAGAGATGCTGGCTTCTGAACTGAACGCTGATAACAGGAGGGGTAGTCTTTCTCTCCTTTAGCCCGGAGGACGCGACGCCCATGATTTCCAAGAAGAAAGTCAAATTTGGACTCGTCTGACCACAAGACGCATTGCCACTTTGCTACAGTCCATTTTAAATGAGACCTGGCCCACAGAACATGGCGGCACTTCTGGATCATGCTCAACAATGGCTTCCTTTTTGCATGATAGAGTTTTAGGTGGCATCGCCGGATGGCACGGTGGACTGTGTTTATAGACAGTGGTTTGTTGAAGTATTCCTGGGCCCATTTATCAATGCCAATGACAGAATTATGCCGATGAGTGATGCAGTGGTGTCTGAGGGCTCGAAGATCACTGGCATCCAGTAAAGGTCTTTGGCCTTGTCCCTTACGTACAGAGACTTTTCCAGTTTCTCTGAATCTTTTGATGATGTTGTGCACTGTTGATATGAGACCTTCAAAGTCTTTGCAATTTGATGTTGAGGAACATTGTTTTTAAAGTATTACACAATTTTTTTTACGCATGGCCTTTACAGGTTGGAGAGTCTCTGGCCATCTTTACTTCTGAGAGACTCAGCCTCTCTATGGCATCTCTTTTATAGCCAATCATGTTACACACCTGATGCCAGTTAACGTAATGACTTGTTAAATGTTCTTTCAGCTGATTCTCTTATATATTCACCTTTTAAGCCCCAGCCTCTTTTTTAGGCTTCTGTTTGAAAATGACATACCCAAAATGAATAGAGTATATCTCTGTTTGTGTAGCATGAAGTATCAGAGAGGGAGACATGGAAATGTGTAGAGAGGGTTGATTTTCTGACGCTACTCGGATTTTGATATTTGAACATTAATATGCTTGGCGTTTGAGTTGTGCTCGGTGTATGTAAAAATGACTTATATGTGCTTGTAGCAGAGGCTCTCCTGTTTCATTTGATGTGTAATATGACTATATTGCTACTTAATTAGCGCGGCATTGTAGGTATTTTGCTGCGGTGAGTCTCAGAGTTTAAGAGGTTAATGACTTATTCAGCCCTTTTTTGCTTGCGTCCAAACTTTTTTGAGACCTGCTGCAGCCAAAAAATTTGAAATAAGCTAGCTTATTTTGTGGATAAAAATGTAAAATGTCTCAGTTTCAACATTTGAAATGTTTTCTATGTTCTTTTGTAAATAACATATTGGCTCATGTGATCTAAAAGTCATTGCATTTTGATTTTATTCACAATTTACACTTCGTCCCAACAATTTTGGAATTGGGGTTGTATTTAGGCGTAAGGTTGGAGGACAGGTAGTGATGAACTGGCAAAACCACATCGAAAATGGGCCTCAGCTCCTAAATCCCTCTTGAGCTGCATCTCTACAGTCTAGTGAAAGTAGTCTGGCTAATAATGGCCCACAGTGCGTAGAGCTGACATTCATGCGCTCCCATATATGAATAGGTGGCAGGCTCAGTACCCCAACTTCCCAAGGGGAATAACGTGGGATCGATGAGTCAAGTGATTGACTGCTAGTGCTGTGCTTAAGTTCAACTAAAGGGAGCCAGGGCGTGTTTTTGTCAAATACTTGCACAGTATCAGGAAGCGAGAGCTGGCTGTCAGAGTAAGGGCATTATCTGCAGATACGCAGCTTTACTTCTGTCTGCTCATTAAATCTGTGTTGGCTGTGGCTCTGATGCAGCAAATGCAATTTTGTGAAGAGTCAAACAGTTTTACACCTCGGCAGTCAGCATAGACTAGAAGTAATTCCAACCAGACTGTAGCCCAGCCAATGATCGATGAGTACGAACTGGTAAAGGAGTCTTTTGACCTGTTATAAAATCACCAACTATACAATCCAATCAAATTGCCCAAACCCACCCAGGAATGGATAAGTAAATCCCTACCAACAGGGCCGTTGACAGCTTTGGCTGGGCCCGGGACAACATCACCTGAGTGGGCCCCCCCCCCAACTTTCCCGCACACATACACACCGCCACACAGTAACCACCCAAAACCCCTTTTATCCGTCTCTACTCACTCCAATGCTTAAATAACAGGTATTCCAAACCCATTTAACCAGTGAACCATTTTATTTCAACATTTCAACATATTTACATATTTAAACCGTTTTATTTCAACATTTCTACGTATTTACAGTTTTAACATTTCAACATATATACATAGACTGGAGCCGCAAAAAATTAAAAGCCTTATATAAGCCTTATAATGAAGACAACACATGCTGTATGTATCTATATTAGCTACTGTATTTTTCGGATTATAAATCGCTTCGGAGTATAAATCTCACTAGCCAAAAATACATAATAAAGAACGAAAAAACCATAAGTCGCACTGGAGTATATGTTGGGGAAATTTATTTGATAAAATCCAACACCAAGAATAGACATTTCATCTTGAAAGGCAATTTAAAATAAAAATAGAATAGAGAACAACAGGCTGAATTAGTGTAGCCTACGTTATATGACGCATAAACAACGAACCGAGAACATGCCTGGTAGGCTATGTTAACGTAACATATTACGGTAAGAGTTATTCAAATAACTGTCGCATATAGAACATGCTACAACCAAACAATCAGTGTCACTCCTAATCACTAAATCCAAAGAAATCTTCGAAATCAAAATCGTCATTTCTGAACAACTCCGCCAACTCCAAAGGTGGACAATGCGCCGCTTCCTCTTCTACCGGTACGTCGCTTACGTCAGAGTCATCGTCAGTTGACACGAAAGCGAAGAATAAAAATGATGATATAAAATTTAAGAGGTCAGTTGTGAAATATGCAGAGGTATTTTTCTGTGGACCTCATAAGGGTGAGGGAGTGGAAGAAGCAGAAAACAGCTTCAACACCTGTCAGAACAAGAGGGCGGCTATTGTCTGATACTGAAAAAAGTGATGACTGATTTAAAATTTTTGATTTGTCTTGTGGATTATTTTACAATTGTTTCGTTTAATTTGTAATTTCAGCCCATTTTTCAACACGTTTTTATTCATGACTTTTGCCTCAAATAGAAAGAAATATTTTTTTTTTGTCCCGAAGCTGAACCCTTAATTCGGGCAACTATCGGGTAGGTCTGCCTATGGTGTGTAAAGACGAAAATCCCTTGCGTGTGCTTTCGCATGATGTTTTAACAACGCAAAGCCATACTTGAATAAAATAAATAAATAAATAAATAAATAAAACAAAAATATATATTTCCCTCCCCCATCTTTTTCCATTTTCAAACTTTTTTGAAAAAGCTCCAGGGAGCCATTAGGGCAGCGCTAAAGAGCCGCATGCGGCTCTAGAGCCGCGGGTTGCCGACCCCTGGTTTAGAGCTTCTTGGGCTAGTTTCATTGACTGCACTTTTCAGTCTGCGCCTGGTTATCATTTTTCTGGAATCATGGACTTATTTAAAGGGTATCCAGTCTACACTAAAGTTTAATCATAAACAGAACACCAAATTTAAAGCCCGTTTTTTTACATTAAACTTTAGGCCTACCTAGGAGCAATTTCAAATGCCGCCATGTCTACACGGGCTGATTTCCAACGAAATAAGATTTGATTAACAAGAGGCAGCATTCCACTAGCTAATCGGAGTGCAGATAACGTGCCTGAAACATTAGGATATGATTGCGGGCATAGGCCTAATGTGCATATTCTTGACTTCAATAAGACATATGCAACACAGTGTTTTTAAATTGATATGTTTATGAAATAATCCAATGGCCTGTGCATGTGTGCAGATCATTCTTCACTCTGTGTAACTTGCTATCTCCAACTATGAATGGCGCATCGCACGTACGGGTTAGGCTACATTACGAGGCTCGAAGAAAAAAGTTTCCTTTACCTGGCTCAGCTGTCCCACCTGCTGCATTATCTGAATCTTTTTTAAAATATTTATGGAGTGAGCCCCTGAGGCTCTTTGCTTCTTCCTCTCTTTTTCTCTTGTCTTTTCTTTTCTGTGCTCCTGATTTGTGCATGTTGTTGGCAAGCGAGCACGCAGGCTTATTGCCGAAGCCGTGTGATCAAATAGTGCCGCGCTTTTTTATGCTTTAATCAAAGACCAAACCATTTCTGCATTATGGGTGATATAGGGGTGTTCTTGACTCTATTTTCGAGGACAATACAGGCAAAAGAACCAGAAATCATTTATTGAATGCAAATATATCACATTTCACCCCCAAATCAACACATTTTGAAATTAAACAGAATGATTAATCGTATCTTCATGAAGGACCAGTTCTGGGCCCCCCTATATGTCTGGGCCCGGGACAACATACCCGTTTGTCCCCCCCTGTCGACGGCCCTGCCTACCAATATAAAAACATTCTACTCTTAACTCCCACTCCTCACACATGCTTGTGAGGAGTGGCTAGACCTTGCTTGGAGCCGGTCTAGAATGGAGAAATAGGACGACTCCTTCCCTCCACTAGTCCGAGGGCTCACCTTGGGCAAGTGACAGCACCATCTTGCCCTCCTACCTAGGGTTACAGGTGGAAAGCGCTGGCAGCAGGGCGCTGGATGATGCCAAAGGCAGATGAACCTTTTGGGTCAATGGCAGAGACATCAGCTGGCATGCAGAAGAGCCACTGGCTGGCCAATGGATGGCAGCACCTGACTAGTTAGCAGTCACTGCTGGGCAACCTCTTTATCCCCTAGGTCTGTTGCACTTTTGTGTACCACTTAGGATCAGATACTGAGGTCCAGAGAGGCTTCTCGGTGGGGGCACGACACCGAAAGCCTTCATCACTGTGCAAGGCATGGTTGAGGAGTTTTTGCGGGGAAAAGTACCTCCCCAGGTTGAAAGCCCTGAGGTGACAGACGGAAGCGTATCGATAACAGGTCTAAGAAGCTGGAAGTTATTAGCGAATCCTCTGCACACAGGCGGATTATGTTAGATAGTCTATACCTTGTCAACCCTGAGCAAAGACAACTATTGGCAGCTTCATGAGTGTCCAGGCAGCCCTCTTCAGGGATACCACTGCCTGCCCCAGATGGGGAAACTCCTAGAAAAGGTGTGGGTAAACAAAGCTTGCTCAGGTTTAACCTGGCTGGCAACTCGTGGTCAGCGGGTCTTCATTACAGCAAGAGAAAACACAGAAACAAAATAAACAAATTTACTGTGGCAACGTGGAATGTAAGGACAATGTTAGACAACGAATCCAGCCCAGAAAGAAAATCTGCACTCAGCCAGTACAACATTGACATTGCTGCTCTGCAAGAAACAAGAATGGAAGGAGAAGGGCAATGGCAGGAGAGAAACTACACTTTCTGCTGGAAAGGGAAAACATCAGGACGGCGGGATGCAGGTGTAGCTTTTGCAGTTCATAACAATCTAGCAGCAACTTTGCTGAAACTACTAACAGGATTCTCTGAGAGACTTATGAGCTTACGAGTACCTATTGGTAAGTCACGACACCTGACCCTGTTCTGTGCCTATGCCCCTACCATGACCTACCCTGACGAAGACAAAGAAGGTCTCTATCAGGAACTGAAGAATTGTCAAGAGAAGGTCCCAGCTGAAGATAAGCACCTAGTGCTTGGTGACTTCAATGCACGCATTGGGAGTGATTCTGATACACACCCAGAAGCCATTGGTAAGTTTGGCAAAGGAAAGAAAAACCAAAACGAAGACCTGCTTTTAAACCTCTGTGCTGAACATGATCTGTGTATTACCAACACTTTCTTCAAACAACCAGACAAGAATTATTTCACCTGGATGCACCCAAGATTTAAGCATCTTCATCTGTTGGACTACGTATTAACTCAAAGATCATTTATCTTTGCACTCGAACAGATGGGAACCCTTTCAACCTGGCCAGAGCTAAAACAAAAACCAGAGAAGTCTGCGTTCGTGAACTTCTTTATGCAGATGATTCAGCTCTACTAGCAAGTGACCCTGCTACATTGCAAAAAACTGTGGACGCCTTTGTAAATTCTGCAGACCTTTTCGGGCTTAAGATCAATGTCTCTAAAACAGAACTGCTCTTCAAACCTCCTCAAAACAAAGAAAGTTTTCCTATGCCAGTTATAAAAGTTCATGGAGAACCACTGAAATCTAAAAATTGCTTCACTTACCTGGGAAGTACAGTTACTGACAACAACTCATCAGATGTAAAGGTTGACAGACGTATCCAAGCGGCATCAAAAGCTTTTGGAGCACTCTAGAAAAAGCTCTGGTCGAGACATGAAATCAGACTTGACACAAAGATCAAAGTTTACAACACAGCTATCTCACCAACTCTACTGTATAGCGCAGAATGCATGATCCTATACCGCAGACACATCAGAAAGCTTACAGCCACACAGCTCCGATATTTACGACACCTAATGAAAATTTCTTGGAAAGACAGAGTGCCAGATGTTGAAGTCATTGAACGTGCCAACACAGTAAGTGCTGAAGCTCTTATTGCTGTTGCACAACTCAGATGGGCTGGGCATGTAGATAGAATGCCGGACAACCGTCTGCCAAAAAACATCTTCTATGGAGAACTGAGCTGTGGTAAAAGGAACTGTGGTGGCCAAAAGTTAAGATATAAAGACACACTGAAATGGCATATGAGGATGTGCTCTATCGATGACCTTACATGGACAGATAACGCTCTTGATAGACATAAATGGCAGGCAACTATACACCGCGCCAAGAAAGCAGTTGAAAATGACAGGCAGGCAAGGTATCTCAAAGCACACCTAGTCAGACACTGCAGCTGCACAGATACAGCCAATAAATGCCCAAAGTGCGGAAAGCTCTGCCGATCTAAAGCTGGGCTTACAGCCCACACACGCAACTGTTTCGCCACGTAAAAAAAAAAAAATCTCTCAATCATAGTCATCATCGTCAATGATGGACAGCCAAGTCTGAAAAACCTAAACACAGGAAGCATGGGCCACTCCAATGAGCAGAGGCTGTCTAAGAAACATAGCAGAGCACCGAGCAATCCTTTTCAATTCTAATATCCACTTATACTTTTTACAGCATCTTAAAATCATGCAGCAAGATGGTACTCTGGTTCTGTGGAGCAGTGCGAGCATGACAGCCAGATTCAGGAGCATGTGGCTCATTTGCTATTCTCTAGAGTTCTCTTAGAGACCAGCATTGGGCTTGGGCTTCTTGACCATAGGCAGAATCACAAATTACAGTGATTGGTTTAGTCCGTGTTTATTTTCTCAAAAAAGGAAGCATGCACCCTGGAAAGAACAAGGGAGATCATACCGAGAAATAGTTGTGGTGCTAGTTTGATAATTGCAGTTCTTCCATGCTTTTTAAATTAGGCTTCTTCTCTGTATGTGGAAAAAATTGATCAGAACCTTCATAATTTCTTAACTATATATCTATTTTATATATTAAACCTTACCTTCCAATGGAAACAAACAGGTACCAGCATCGTCAAACTATGACAGACCACAACTGTTATAATTTCCAAACCATACAAACTTCATTTGTTAAACCTTACATTTTAATAGACCGTAATAAAAGGTACCTGCGTCATCTTTGCTTTCAGTTCACCAGTGAATCTAGCGCAGAGGAAAAGTTCAAGGGCCTGTTAAGAGATACGCAATACTTCTAAATCTCTATGCCAGAGAACATAGAGAATTTTGTAAATTGATGCCACTTTCACCTGAATCTACACAGGGTCCAGAGTTTATACGTGAGGCCACCGACCCCCTCAAAAACAGTTGGTTCAGCTTTTCTGCTCCCGTTGCTCAAAAAATACTCCCACAGAATGTTTGTCTACAAGGGAACAAAATAAGAGGCGATTTCAGCGGGGGGTTTCTCCTTTGCGTTAATCTCACCTGCTTCCCAACTGAGTCACAGTTAAAGCCTTTTTTGATTCCTGTCCTGAATCAACACTGTTTTTGCTCTCGCTTTATAAAGCACTGTCATATGGAATCAGAATTGTCTCATAATTCATAAATTTAATGAAAAACGGAGTCCCATTAAGGGAATTTTCTGGCCCAAACCACCGAGTTCAAAATAATTTGATAAACCACCTCACTGGGTTCAGTGATCCATCTGAGAAACCTGCGATATAAATTTTCTTTATGACAAAAAATTATGTTTTTAACATTTTTAAGTTCTTTGGAGGGGCTACCCATTCTGGGGCCCCGCAGTGTCACCAATGATCATAATTATGTGCTTATCAATGCACATTGTAGCTGATATATTTTCCTAATAAATGAAAAAAATTATGTATTAAAGTTGATGTCATACTGCCGAAATAGGAAGATATTTGTTCAAAAATATATTAAGGAGATTTCCAACGGCCACATGTGGAAACAACGGTACATTTGATAAAGTTCCTGCCCATGACACTAAGGAATTTGCTGAAATTTGCCATAGGGCAGGGGTGTCCATTCTAATGCATGAAGGGCCGGAGTGGGAGCTGATTTTTGTCACAGCCCAACACTAATACACCCAATTCTACTCATCAAGGTCCTGATTGAACCTTCTGATCAGTTAATTAGTGAGAACAGGTGTTGTAGCACTGGGCTAAAACAAAGACCTGCACCCACTACAGCCCTTTATGGATAAGATTGGGCACCTCAGCCCGAGGGTATTGCTAACATTCAGTGAAAAAACCCGGATGTGTTGACACTGGTCACATCTTCATCCGAACACTTGCATCAAATGACTGTTGTAAACCCTAAAATGGGGTGCGTTGATACGAAATGGATTGTGTGAGTATGGCTCTCACTTAAATCACTTAAAAGTTTTTTTGGTAATATAGTTATTAATATAGTGATTAACTATGACCCTAATGATGTTTATGCTTAAAATTATTGCCTATTCTTAGACCTTCAAACTTAAATATACAAATTTATTTTTTGATACGTATACAATGAAGGTGGTTCACAAATTTTTTTCATCCAATGGATGAGTTTATGAGTATTCCTGTATTTACAAATGATTGCTTCTGGAGCACACACAAATATTGCTCCTTTCAAGACGATGTAATAGAAATTCTCAAAATCCTGCCACCTTTTGGATGCAGTTCCAAAAAGAATTTCATATTTTGATTGGTCAGACCAGCCAGTCAAGTCTAGCATGCAAAAATTTTCCTCGTTCCTCCTGTATGCAGGGCTTGCTCTGCATGATTTTACGGGGCCTTTGTTGAGTTATATTTTGCTTTGCAATGTGCCATAAATCCTCAGTTGGCCACAAGGCTTGTCTAGCAGGCTAATCTGGTGCCAGCATTCTGCTTACATAGCCATGAACTTGTAATCTGCGCAGTCTGTGTTTTTTTTTTTTTTTGTCTTGCAGGGAAAAAATCAGGGATGTCCCCTGAACAGACAACATACGGATAGCACTGTAAGTGACACCAAAATTTGAACATATCTTTCGGTGTTAATGTTCCCCTTGGAAATATTCAACACACTTATGCCATGGGCATTGACACACCCCTACACCCTGACAGCTGCCGGCTTTTGGGCGAGACGCTAACAACAGCTTGGGTTGTCCTTGTCCTCTTTGGTCCAGACACAGATCTTTTCATTTATTTTCCCCAAAGTCCAATTGAAATGTTGACTCAAACCCACATGACACCATATAAACATTTACAGGGATCTTTGGACAAATTCAAAAAAGAAAAAAAAAAAAGTCAGGCAAAATGCCCAAAATCCTACTAAACTGTCTTTAGGGACTGCTGTTCTCAGAGCAATGGATCATCAGCTTACACATCAGTGGGCAAATAACAAAAATGAGTCGTATCACATCACCTCATTACTGCAACTTTTATTAGTCCCAAAGGGCTTCTGTACCAACTTTTATGGAGTGATCAAATTTGAGATAAGCCTATTTTTTCAATAAACAGTTCAATTGAAACATTTAAGCATAAAATAATGTGTTGGTGTAGTTTTCCAATTCAATACAGGATGACTGGATTTTTCAAATAACTCCTTTTTGATTTTAGTAGCATTTTCCATGATGTGCCATGTTTTATGGAGTTCAGGTTGCACATAGTTTTGCCCATTAAAGGCAAAAAAAAAAAAAAATCAACATTCTTATTTGTTGTTTTTTGCATGAAAAAAATCTGTATTGATATTAATTCATGTAATTCAAGTCTAACTCAAAGCAAAATTGTGATTGTAGAGGTCAATTAGTAGATTATGCAATAACTAAGTCTGCTTATGAAAAAAGTGGAAGGCTATTATAGCAACAAAATACTTAAATAAGCTCTGTCACTCCTACCCCAACATAAGTGTTCTCTAAATCAAAATTGATTGAATGGAATGACATAGATGCCTGCTAAATGAGAACAGTTATCAAGACCCCTTGAAACAGGCACCACCTAATCCATCTACACTCGTGACACACACAAACACACACGATACTTCATTATTAACCCACAGCTATTTTCCCAAATTCAAATGACAAATCTAGAATCATCTACCTGGTCTCCTGAGCTAATGTTCAAAGCGTGGTTGAGCTGCCAACCGTTTTATTACTTTTGATCCCCTATAATGGAGTCTATTGTTATGTATGAGTATTTTACGTAAAGAACTGTATATCATTTATAAATGGAGATTTATTTGTGCTGCCTTACTGGTCAGCTAACGTTAATGATTAACGCCCTTGTGTCCGCTAGATGGCTTTGATGATCGCTCCCATCAGGGCGTTAAAGGAAAGCTACCTTGCGGCGCTTCGCCTGAAATTTTTTGGCTGGACCAATCAGCACGCAGCTTTGGTGTTGACGTCATTTCCTTCTTCAAAAGCCGTCTTCCGCTAGTGCAAAAGCCGCTGAATGCTCCTTTTGAACCCTTGAGAATGAGTGATTTACTGGCTCTTAACAACTTGTTTTTTGCAGTTCTATATTGTTGCAGCAGTCTGAAACATTCTCTGCACAAGGAGGCTTCCTGTTCGTTAGCTACTGATTTGAGTAACACCTCGCGATCAGTTCCAGACACAATTGCTAAATCACCGAGAATGTCTAAACCATCGCAACATTTCAATGCATTGCTTCTACATTCGGCTTGTTGATTAGACGAATCGAAAGTGTCATCACACTGAACACATGCAGAGCGCAAACGCATTGTTAGACACAGTGCACCTTTCACTTTGGCGAGGCTTTGGTGGGAATTCGATATAAGAGGAATAGGTAAATTTATGTTGAATGAATCCAGTAGTTGGCGGTAATACACTAACATGTCTTTCAACCCCCATAAACCCAAAAGGAAGAAGAAGAAGCCTCCCACTCATAACGAGGCCGCGAAAAGCACTTTGAGAGCTTTCGCGTACAGGCGTTAGTATAGCGACAGTCAGTCAGTGAGGAGCGCATCATAACGACTATCATACAGGTTACTGGTCAGCTATTTGTTTATGTTGTTCATCATTTAGCCCCCTCTGGTGGTAAGTCTGTAGAAAAACATGATCTGATGCAATACCAAGTTGTTAGTGATGAAATACACTGGTAATTTCTACAGGTGTCTGGAATCTTCTTGCCGGGTGAGGGCCGGATCATCCAGGACTCCTGTAGATCTTTCCAGAATGTTCCTAGTCTATATAAATACTGTGATTTTGGTCGGAGGAGAGAGGTTGTAGTTTTTGCATCAGAGTTACATAGTGGCATTCGAGTGTTATAATAAGATTACACAGTGGATTATTTACAGAAAATTTTGGACCTAATCAGTGAAGAATGAATTTGTTTAAGTTGTCATTGCTGTTTCTCTTTGTTGTGATTTTCAAGTCAAAACAAATTGTAGGTTCCACCGAGATAAACCATTCATTGGATCAACAATTAGATTCACCAAAGCTGAACTATCATTTTAAATCTTGTGACTATTTGAAAAACCAGCAATCATGAGTTTTGATGTTGAAAATTTTCTTAAAACTCCAACCCAGGAATCAATTGTGCTGGCAAAGAAGGACTTGCTACAAATAGCCTCAAACCTTGCATTATCTGATGCCAAATCATCAATGTAGAAATGAACAAGAAATATTGCACATCTTAGTGCAACATTTCATCGATGAAGAGATCTTTGGGAAAGAAGCGGCAGAATTGATTAAAGATGTGGAAGTGTCTGCAACAGAGCTGCAAAGACTTGAGATGCAACTACGCCAGAAACAACTAAAACTGGAAGGAAGAAGGTTGGAGAAAGAACTGGAAGAAAGCAGGTTGGAGAAGGAGAAAGGAGGATGGAAAAAGAGAAACAACTAGAACTAGAAGAAAAATGATGCAGTGTGAACTTTAAATGAAGAAAATAGAAGCAGCTACTATAACAAAATCTTTTGGACCTTCTGATCATTTTGATGTGTTGAAACAGATTAGACTTGTTCCTGCCTACCTAGAAAATAATGTAGACTAATTCTTTACCCATTTTGAGAAAATTGCTGAAAATTTGAAATGGCCAAAAGACCATTGGACAATGATGTTACAAAGTGTTCTTACTGGTAAAGCTAGGAAAATCTATAAACAGTTATCTGTCCAACAGTGCTCCAATTATGATTATGTCAAATCTGCCATTCTGAAGGGTTATGAATTTGTCCCAGAGGCTTACGGGCAAAAATTTAGGAGTTCTTACAAGGAAGTTAGTCAAACTCATGTTGAATTTGGCAGGTTAAAGGAACAGTTGTTTGATCAGTGGTGTAATTCCATGAAAGTTGAGAAAGATTGTGACAGAATGAGCTAACTTAATCTGGTTGAGGAATTCAAAAGGTCTATCCGGCCTGATAAAGACTTTCCTTGAGGAGAAACAAGCCATTACTTTGCAAGATGTTTCCACCCTGGCTGATAGTTATGCATTGACTAATAAGTCTTCTTTTGTCCAAAAATCCACTTTTTCTAAATTTCAAAGCAAGTCTCTGCCCAAGACCTTCTTCTAATAACACTTCTAATGATTCTAAGGAAACCTCTGAGAGGAAACCTTCCAATGAGAGGCAATCCTCTGATTCTTTACCTTCTGTGTTTGCCAATACTGCAAAAAGTAAGGTCACCTTATTTCTGCGTGTTATGCTCTCAAGAAAAAACAACGAGAAGAAACCAAGCCAACTGCTTTCACCAGGAGTGAATCTCTTGTATCAGAGATCAGTTCACCTGATCTTCTACCTTCTGTGTCTGATTCTGTTATGGAGGGTTTTGAACCATTCGTCACCGAGAGTTTGGTCTCACTTTCACATGATTTTTCCTCAACTGCTCCTGCTCGAATTCTAAGGGATACTGGGTCTTCCCAATCTCTTATTCTTGCAGATATTCTGCGTTTTTTGGACAAAACGTCTACTCAGGCTAATGTCCTTATTCAAGGAGTAGAATGTGATTTTACAAGTGTACCTCTCCATAATGTTCATCTCAAAACAGACTTGGTCTCTGGGCCTGTTACTGTTGGTGCTAGGTCTTTTCTTCCTTTCAAATGTTTTCATTTGCTTTTTGGTAATGATCTTGCTGGGATAAGATTGTGCCCTACTCTGTTGTAACTGACACTCCTTTGACTGATCAAGAATCTGAATCTATAGAGGAGGAAATTCCAGACCTCTATCCTTCATGTGCAGTAACTCGTTCTATAACTAAAAAGATCATTCAAGATGGTGCTGACCTGGACTTCAACCTGGCTGACACCTTCATTGGGCAGTCTTTTCATCAGGAACATTCCAGTCCCGAGATGTCTGGGAAATCTTCAGACTTTTCCTTGTTAGGTCATTCTAATGACATTCTGTCCCGGAAACAACTTATTCAGGAGCTACAACAAGCTTGTGATCTAGCGCATCTTCTACCACATCCTGCAAGTGAACAAGAGGCTACTTAAGTTCTTGTCCGTTTTTACAACAAAAATGGTGTGCTTATGAAAAAGTGGCATACACCTGATGTTTCTGCGGATGAAGGACAGATCTGGCCCATGACAATCCTCAGTCAGGTCATTTGGGTATCAAGAAGACCCTTCAACCTGTCAGGAATAATTTCTTCTGGCCTTCCATGAGGTTCGATGTCCAGGAGTACTGCAAATCCTGTCATACTTGTCAAATGGTTGGGAAGCTGAACCAGAATATTCCAAAGGCTCGACTTACAGCCCATTCCTGCTTTTGAAGGACCTTTCAGTCGGTTCATCAATGACTGTGATGGACCATTGCCGAAGACTAGATCTGGTTGTGAGTACCTATTGACTGTCATATATGCTTTCACCTGGTTTCCTGAGGCAATTCCACTTCGTAATATCAAGGCGAAGACTATCATCAAGGCTTTTACTAAGTTTTTCTGCTTTGGTGGTCTTCCTAAGTCTATTCAGTCTTATCAAGTGTCAAATTTCATGTCTGGCATATTTTAACAACTTATGCATGAGCTTGGTATTAAACAATACAGGTCATCAGCTTACCATCCTGAGAGTCAAGGTGCTTTGGAGAGGTTCCATCAAACCCTGAAGAACATAAGGACCTACTGCCTTGACACAGAGAAAGACTGGGATGAAGGTGTCAATCTTCTTTTGTTTGCTGCTTGTGAAGCTGTTCAGGAGTCTCTTGGGTTCAGTCCTTTTGAGCTTGTTTTTCGGCATGCAGTCCGTGGGCCTCTGAAGCTTCTGAAGGAAAAGTTGCTGGCCGAAGATGATGTCCCAATCAACTTGCTTCAGTAGGTCTCTGACTTCTGTAATCGTCTCTCTAAGGCTTGTGATTTTGCTAAGTCCAATCTCAAAGAGGCTCAGGGCAAAATACAAACCAGATATGACCTTCATTGCCAAGATAGAAGTTTTAAAGCTGGTGACAAAGTCCTTGCACTTTTGTCAGTTCCTGGAAACCCTCTGAGAGCCCAATATTTTGCCCCTTACACTGTCCTCAAAAAGGTCAGTGACCTAAATTATGTTATTTTAACCCCTGGAAGGAGGAAACAAAAACAAATGTGTCACATCAACAAGCTGAGAGACAGTGTTGGGAAGGTTACTTTTAAAATCTATTCCACTACAGATTACAGAATACATGGCCTAAAATGCAATCTGTCATGTATTCCGTTACATCACTCAATCTGAGTATTGTAATCCGAATACTTGGATTACTTCCACATTTTCTTCAATTTTATAAATGCATGAATTTACACCCTGCTTACTAACAAAATTAGTTAAATCAGGAGCAGCACCATTAAGCTGCTTACCGAACGTGAAACGAATTTTTTGCGCTAATGATTACATTCAAAGTCAATGCAAAGACGCAAATACACGCAAAATGTCTGTACTCACGTCTTTGCATTGACTTTGAACGTAATCTTTAGTGCGAAAAATTCGTTTCACGTCCGGCAAGCAGCTTAAGGTCTTTATTGAACCGCATGATTAGTTAATATATTCGATGATTCAGGCGTCGTAGCTCGAGGCTAAAATGAAAAGCTGCACCCGCAGCAGCCTTTTGCAGATAAGATTGGACACCTCTGCAATACACTGAATCCATTTTGCTAGCCAAGTGGCACAAGTAGGCAGTGGACTAGGCCCTAAATGCCAGCAAGAGCATGCAGACATGCACCTAAAAATCACATTGTGTACTTAAAGACATTACAAAAGCTTTTAGAGTAGCGCTATTCCCAAATACCCGAAGTTGGCAGGAAGCTTCTTTCCAAAACTAAATGAAGGCTAACGTGCGCTGATGTCAGCTAACATTAGCTTAGCTAGAATGACAAATGGGCTACCAAAGCTGATGTTCAGCCATATTGATATTTTCAAGTTGCACGTCGACATAAGCCGGCTACCTTCACACATACCAATATAAAAAAGTAAGGTTAAGATAACAGATACAATGGCAGAGACGAGTCCAATAAATAACTTAATTTTAGATGCTTACTCAGATTGGAGGTGGAGTTCCTCGAGGCTGAAAGCATATTCGTAATATTAATTCATCATTTACGGATCATCTGGATTTGGCCTGTTCAAGAAGAACAACCGTGTATCTTTGTGCAGATGTGTCTGCCAGAGGACGTGGAGCTGCCATTTATGCACGCAGTTACAATATTCTATCACTACATGGCACACCAGGATCAGTTATTGAATATCACCAGTGTCAGTTATTGAATATTCACTCACTCTCCCCGTAACAAGTTAGGAGTCAATTGACAAACCATGACCGTCCAAAGCTGTTAAAATGAGGTTAAAAAAAAAAAAAAAAAAAAAAAAAAAAGACCCATAAAGCAAATATCCTACATAGTTCTTCGACTTTGATAAGCAGTTATTTAAAAAAAGTGATGAAGTGATTACCTGATTTTGGGCTTCCACTTACAGTTCTCTGTCGTGTGCACACAATAGCATTAGCGTGTGTGGAGGACGTGATTACGGCGCTGCTATTTCACCTAGCAACAAGAAATACTATTTTCCGATTGGCTGATAGTAATGTATGAATGGATGAGGCGAACCTAATCTCTTAGTATTGTATTGCAGCGCGTGATCAGACAGTGCTACAATTCTGGGACCAGCTGAGAAAATGCGTGGGAAAGAACTAATTTCTTCAGATTTGATTTGGGAAATAATTCTAGTTTAAAATAACGGAAAGTAATCCATTGATTTTTAAAATGCAACTGTATCCTAATTACCATGTATAAGAATTGTAACTGTAACGGAATACAGTTACTCATATTTTGTATCCTAATTACGTAACGCCGGTACTTGCATTCCGTTACTCCCCAACACTGCTGAGAGAATACATTGTCAGAGACACTCAGCAAAAGCAAGTCAATGTGGTAAATACTACTGAACTGGAAAATTCTGAAGAAGTTTGTGACTGCCCCTTGGAAAATGAACCTGGTCCAAGCCAAACTTGAAATTTCAGACATTCTTCAGAATATTGACAGCAAATTATCCCATCATGACCCTTTAACAACAACAGCTAAAGCAGCTCATTTTTGAATAGTCACATATTCCCTGACGTTCCCTCAAGGACTGATGTAGTTTGCTGTGATGTCATCCTACAATATAATGCCAAGCCTGTAAAACAGCATCCTTACAGAATGAATCCATAGAAGAAGAAATACCTTAAACAAGAAGTCAAATACCTAGTTGAAAATGACTCTTGAATCAAGTAACGGTAACTGGAGTTCTCCATGCATCCTAGTTCTGAAACCCAATGGAACATATAGAATGGTGACAGACTACAGGAAAGCAAATACTCTTTCAAAAACAGGCTCATCATATTCTTAGGATTGATGACTGCATTGACAAAGTTGGACAGTCAAAGTATGTCACAAAGCTTTTAGCAAACCTTTTCTTAAAGAGGGGAAGTGTAATGTATGAGTATTTTTTGTTCAGCTGAGTATATAATTAATAAATGGATATTTATTTGTGCCGCCTTACTGGTCAGCTATTTGTTTTTGTTAATCACTTAGCCCCCTCTGGTGGTATGTCTGTAGCAAAACATGATCTGATGCAATACCACTTGTTTGTGATGAAATAGTTTAGTGCTTTCTAGAGGTTTCTGGAATCGTCTTGCCTGGAGGGGGCCAGATCATCCAGGACTCCTGAAGATCTTTCCAGAATGTTCCTGGTCTATTTAAATGCCGTGATTTTGATCAGAGGATCAAATTACATCAGAATTACATAGTGGCATTAGAGTGTTATAAGATTACACAGTGGATTATTTAGAGAAAATTTTGAACCTAATCAGTAAAGAATAAATTTGATCAAGTTGTTATTGCCGGTTCTCCATGTTGTGATTTTCAAATCATAACACTGAATAAAACAAGCACCAGATCTCACACAGATCACCAAATATGCACATAAATATCTTAACATTAAAGACAGGCCACATTGTGACTTCATGGTCATTTTAAAATCCAATGCTCTGGATCAGAGAGACAAAACTAGAAAATGCCCTTAGATCTGGGAAAGTTGGAAAAACATTTATCCAAGTTCAAACACCTGAAAAATGGTAAAATTTTAAAAAATGAATAAACAAACTATGAGGTGCATACCTTTTGGGTCCCTATAAAGCACACAAGTATAAGCTCAATAAATTCTGCAGAGCAAATTTTTGAAAAGAAGTGGATACTCTACACCCCAATTACAGCAAAGGATGAGGGAAAGTTAACAAAACTCACCTCAGTAAAAACACCAAAAAAAATAAAAAGTTTTGAAATTCAGAGGCTAGGCACGAGACGTACACCTTTCGTATGCCTACAAGGCACAAGTTCATTGAAGACGCATGTAGCTTTCTACGAGCGGTACAAACCACCCGTAGATCTAAGGTAATTTCCCAGAAAGTCTTTAATAATAATGCATCAATTTTATATAGCGCTTTTTTGGACACTCAAAGACGCTTTACAATGGAGGCATTATTCATTCACACTCTGATGGTGGTAAACTACGTTTTTGTAGCCACAGCTGCCCTGGGGCAGACTGACGGAAGCATGGCTGCCAGTATGCGCCTACGGCCCCTCCGACCACCACCAAACATTCACACACAGCCATACAGGAGGGAGGGTTCCTATATTGCATGTTTTGGATGGGTGGGGGAAACCGGAGTACCCGGAGGAAACCCACGCGAACACGGGGAGAACATGCAAAAACACTCCATACAGAAAGGCCCCAGGCCGGATTCGAACCCACAGCCTTCTTGCTGTGAGGCAGTAGTGCTAACCACTATGCCACCATGCCGCCCAGTTAAAACAATTTTCAGGAACACTCGACAAATGTAAGAGGCTTTTGAAGATGGTTTCTACAACCATCTTAGTCTTACAATGCATTTGGGAAACAAAGCCCTGATCTTTGACACTTAAGGTACAAGTATAAACTCAAAAATTATTAATACCATGACAGTTGCTAAAAATAGCGCATGTGGAATGAATGCCAAATGAACACAAAGCAGGACAACAATCATATTTGGTACTTTAATAAATAAGTTCAGAAACAGTACTGCAAAAAGTGAACATAATGCAGAAAAGGCACTAAAAACAGGACCAGAACACGAGGAGTGTGTCCAAGAGGCTGATCCCTTAACACTGATCTTCAGACTGTAATGAGATGGTTCATTTCGAGTTTCCACACAGAAAAAAAAAAGTTACACAGCCTCTTTCCTTCAGAATAAAAAAAAAACAAAAAAAAACAAACACACAACCTGTCTGTACCCTTTCAAAAACAAATTCACTTAAGGTGACTGATGCAAAACAAATAAGGCATTAGTCTTGCAAATAAGGTAACAAATATTTGGTATAGCGATAAATTTGAACACAGAAGGACCTGAGTTTTTGAACAATTTATAGCAACTTCAATAACACTGCCTGCTGAAAATCATTGACTTTATGGTTAACAAATATTCTCTCCTACATTTGAACATTTCCTTTGAATGCTTCAATAATATTCAAAAACAACCTATCTACACCCACCTTATTTCCATCCTCATTAAAATTAAAATCAACATACAAAAGCCCATACTGCTCCTCTGGACTGCTGTTCCGAGCAAGTCTCCATACCTTGCCAAAAAACGTCTTGTTCTTGGTTCAAGTCTGCTACCAATAGATAAAATTTCCCCATATGAGCAGACTGATCAGAGAAAGGCACAATATGACCCTAGCTACTTTTGCCAGCCCCCTAGCAAAAAGTCTGTTTAGTTAAAATGCTTAAAACAATAAACAAAGAGTTAAATCCAAGTTTACACAAACTGTACATATTTTTTCCAAATGATGCATAGGAAAAAAAAAAAACAAAAAAAAAAAAACTGTAAACTGCGACCTTAAAACATACAGCAAGTGTGACCTATTGCGATGATAATACAGGGTCTATATAAACAAAATCAAAAAAAAAAATAAAAACACCCACCCATGTCCCTCCCCTTCCATCCCCAGGAGTATTTTGCATACAGTGTTGTAACGAGAGAATGGAAGATCCGTCATTTGCCCTCATACTTGGGATTGACCACAGTTGTCACAGCACTTTTGTAGATGGGATTCTCGCCCTGGGGGAGGAGAGAAAAAAGTAGAATGAGTGGACATAAGTTAGCTAGAGATGAGCCAACTAGTGAGGGGCATGTCGTTAAAGCGAATCACCAAACATTACCATTCCCTATAAACAGCAAATCCACAAGCAGGGCCATCTGTCTATGGTTTTACGATGTAATGCCCTATTTCAGCTGATAACACTGAACCCAGTTGGTTTCAAACAAGATTTACAGTGGGGTGCAATATTTGGGCACCCCTGGTTTAAATGTCTGTTACAATCAATCTCTAAGCGGTTGCCTGAACATTAAATGCTATTAAGTTAAACATGACACATTTCATCACATTTTAAAACAAGAATAATTTTTATTTTCAACTTTTTACAGTTTCAAAATAATAAAATAAGGAAAAACACATTGTACAAAGGTTTCGGAATCCTGTTAGCTTGTACTTTGTAAGTCCACCTCGGGCAGCTATAGCAGCTTGCAAATGCTTCCTGTAGCCAGCTAAGAGTCTTTCAATTCTTGGCTCTGGAATTTTTCCCCATTCTTCCTGACAGAACATCTCTAGCTCAGAAATATTCTTCAGCCTTCTTGGATGCACGGTATGTCTGAGGTCTCTCCACAGATTTTCAATAATTTTCAAGTTTGGGGACTGTGATGGCCATTCCAAAACCTTCATCTGTCTTTCCTGGAGGTAGTTCATGGTGGATTTTGAGGTATGCTTTAGGTCAATGGTCATCAACACTGGAGGGCCAGTGTGTCTGCTGGTTTTTGACGTTACTCTGCACTTAATTGATGAATGAAAGCAGTTCATTACACACTTAACTCATCTCACCTAGTCTCTTAGGTTTAAATAGGGTGGAGAAAACCAAACTCAGCACACCCTGTGCTGTTAGCAATACTCCTGCACTGAGGGAAGAATAAGCCAATCAATCAATTACCAGGAACTACCCACAAGACTCCTAGAGCCAATTAAACAGAAAAGCAGGTTGTGACAGAAGTCTAAGTGGAAACCGAGATTTGTCAAAGTAGTTGAACATTGAGCATAGTTGTAATCCAGACAAAGTGGAGGTTCAAAGTAAAGATAAACGTGTATAGGGCAGGGGTAGCCACCCCTGGTCCTGGAGAGCCACAGGGTGTGCTGAGTTTGGTTTTCTCCACCCTATTTAAACCTAAGACACCAGGTGAGATGAGTTAAGTGAGTAATGAACTGCTTTCATTCATCAATTAAGTGAAGAGTAACGTCAAAAGCCAGCAGACACACCGGCCCTCCAGGACCGGTGTTGACGGCCACTGCTTTAGGTCACCGTCTTGTTGGAATATCCAACGTCTCTTCAACTTCAATTTCTAGACTGAGCTTTGAACATTAGCCTCTAGAACAGGGATGGGCAACGAGGGCCGTATCTGTCCCTGGTTTTCATACCAACTTCTGGCCTTTGATTACTGGATTATCTAAATTAGCCAAACTATTTATGAAATCAGACATCTATGGTGTATTTCTTTAAATTATCATGAACGACCACCAAAGACCGTTCATATCTCCCTACATAAAACATTTTTCTTAGATCAAACCTTTGCACAAATCTATATTTATGTATGCAACCAACTAATTCAATTATTCAGGGTGATTGATAGAAATAAAAACCTGCATACACACCGGCCCTCCAGGACCGGAGTTGCCCATCCCTACTCTAGAATGTCTTGATATCTGGTGGAATCCATTCTTCCTTCCAGCCGCACAATATTGCCTGTGCCCCCAGCTGCCACACAACCCCAAAGCATAATGGATCCACCTCCATGCTTTACAGTTGACATCGTGTTCTTCTCTACAAATGCTTCACCTTTATTTCTCCAAACATACCTTCTTTAGTTGTCGCCAAAAATTTCAATTTTGATTTCGTCAGTCCAAAGCACATTATTCCAATAGGCTTGAGGTTTCTCAAGGTTTTCTTTTGCATACTTCATATGCTTCATTTTGTTTTGAGGTTGCAGGAAATGCTTCTTTCTTGCAACTCAGCCATGAAGGTCTTTGTTATTTGAAGTACAATGTATTCTTGTCCTGTGGACAACTAGACCTGTGTCTGCTACTCTTTTTTTGCAGCGTTTTTGCAGTGATGTGTGGGTTCTTCTGAGCATTTCTCACCAGATCTCGGGCCATTCTATCAGAAAATTTTCTTGGTCTTCCAGATGTTGCCTTGACTTTATTTGTTCCATTTATTTTCCACTTTCTTACGACATTTCTGACAGTAGAAATGGGTAGTTTCAAACATCGCGAGAGTTTTTTGTAGCCCTCTCCTTGTTGGCAGAAGTGAATTATCTTGATTTTGACATCCTTGGACAACTGTTTAGAGGTACACATGGTTTTTAACACCAGGCACAACAGCCACCACAGTTGGATATTTTAGGAGGCATGGAGTTACTTCAGAATATATTGTTCAACCCTGGAATTATATTCACCTGACTCAATGAAGCCCTAACAAGTAAATCACCTGGGTCTGGGCCTTAGTAATCATCATCTTTAAAGGTAACAAAGAATAATCCAAAAGGGTTCCCAAACTTTTTCACAGTGCCCTTTTTCCTTTCTTATGATTTAAAAACTCAGAAAAATTTGAATTAAAAGAAACCTTGCCTTAAAATTTGTAGAAAGGTGTCACGTTTAACTTTGTAGCATTTAGTGTTCAGGTTTGCTTTCAATCACTTGGAGATTAATTGTAACAGACATCTAAACCAAGGGGGGCCAAACTTTTGCACCCCACTGTACCTTGTGTTATCCTATTGCTTTGTTGGGTACTCAATTTTGATTGGTTGAGGGACGTTTTGAGAGTGTACATCATTTTCCCATTACTGCAAACCTATGAAGTAGTTCTAAAGGTTTTAGTGTTTACAGACTTTGTGTCAATTCTCCAGACTAGAATTCACATTTAAATGTAGCTGCTGATTTGCATTAAAAAGTAACAAATGTCAGAAGTGAAAGCCAAAATACAGACTGACAACATGTTTGAGTTGTCCGATATAACGATTCATTTAGTTGGCGAGTATGGTTATTCTGACAACAGAAAGAAAGTGCAAAGTTGCAACAACTGTTCACTGAAACTTCAGCACTGAGGAACTAGTTGGCCTCAGTTTGGAGCACAATTAGTTTAGTATAATGCCAGTATGGCATAATACATTCCTTACTCAAAAAGGAATTCAAGAGGGAAAAACCATACAAGATGGCCAATTGAAGTCTTGATGTCTCAAAAATACCTAAACTTTGCAACAAATATATTATATGGCATCATTCTAAAAGCTTAGCAATCAGTAAATAGATTCTTTTACTAAATGAAACCTTCAAGCTATACCCAATTCGGCGATATCGATATTAATATTTTTGTTAGAACTGAATTATTGTCAAAAATATGGCAAGCAAGCGAAACACAAACAAAATAATCACAACATGCATTTGGAAGCTGGTTTCAACATTGACAAACACATTCCGTGAATGATGCATTTATGCGAGTGTGTGCGCATTTGTTTAGTCTCCCCTTCAAGGGCTGGTACTGCTCCACCCCTGATTTATGCACTCTTTGTGTCATTTCAAGTGGCTCTGAAAAAGTGTGTACACCAGACTGAGCCAAAAACAGTAGGCTGAAGTTGTGTTTTAAACAGAGTTACATAGTCTGATCAGCCAGAACTTTAAAACCACCAGGCTAACATTGTGTAGGTGTCCTTGTGCTGCCAAAAAGCTCTGTCATACGGATTTCCACTTGAATTCCCGAACCCAGGACTTCCAAGCAGAATTCTTCCCACAGCATCACACTCCTTCCACCAGCTGGTTTTCTTCAGGGCATCCTGGTGCCATCTCTTCCATCAGTAAATGGTACACAAGTACCTGACTTAAGCACATAATAAAAATAATATATACAGAACAGACTGAATGAGGCAACTGTCTTCAAATGCTTCAAGGTCCAGTTCCGACACCAACCTACCCATTGTAGGTGCTCTCAGCAGGGTGGACCAAGGTTTGTATTAGCGCTCCAACTGGTGTACAGGTGTAAAGCACTATATGAAGCAGGGTGCCACGCACTAATTATTGATACACATTCCTCATGTACAAATCATCAAAAGTCTCAGACTTATGCCACAGTAGCTCTTCCGTCGGTTCCACCAGATGGAAGAGCAATACATTGTTTCCGGGTCATGGTCTGTCCCTCAGACGGCAGTCGATTCTCGCCACTGCTGACTAGGTGCACCCCAGAAGCCTTGCCTTTTCAGTGATTTGCTGACCCACCCCTCCGGCCATGACAATCTGGCTTTTGTCAATGTCACTCAGATCCTGCTCTCCCATAACCAAAACGTCGACTACGAGAACCTACTGTTCACTTTAACATTCAAGATCTGCCTTCAGAGCCTTGACATGCACCGTTGTTATGAGATCAACGCAATTTGCTTCATTTGTAAGTGGTTTTATTGTTTTGGCTCATTGGTGAATATGTTCAGTGAAACAGCACAGTGCAGGGTGAAGGACGGCAGTAAATGAAGAGGCACATGGTCTTTTACACCACCACGCCTGGTACTAAATATCTCTTCCCTGAATGTCCATTCACGAAAGGTCTATTTATTAGAAAATGTACACCATGCACAATTCACACAAATTTAGTGTACCTGTATACTGATGGACCTGTTCTGAGGTAGTGCAAATAGCGTGACTCAATGAAGCAATAGCAAAGCCTCAGAAATTAAACTGTGGCTACATCGCCTTTTGGTTATAAACTTAGATCGTTTGAGCCACAGTCTATAAACCTCACATGAAAAGAAAATGCAAAATGGCTTCCTTCCTGAGTTAAATGTATGCGCAGATGTGACAGAAAGTTGGGATTTTGTGAAAGACAAAGCAAGTTAAGAAAAGTCATAATGAAAAAAATCCCATGCAGAAAAAGACAGAAAAGGGAATACAAACTCAGAACTTATAGAGCCACAGCTTTGCGTCCATAGTTTGGATTCTGGAATTTATTAATAGGACTCTTGTATATGGGATTTTCTTGCTAAGGGCAGAAAAGAGGACAGATAAATGAGAGCAGAACTGAAAGTGACAGATCAAAGGCATAGAGAATGAGAATGGTGTGAAATAACCAGCAGCCAATGGAGAAACTGCATTATTCTGAGAGACAGCACTTTTGCCATTTACATTCATGCCAACATCTGTGCAGCCGAATGCTGCATAGAAGGAAAATGAGCAGAAATGCAAGTGCACATTGGCCAGTGAAAACAGACACACAAATACATACACACCCAGCAACTGCTGCCCAGAAGGGATTCTATAGTGGTAGAGAACTAAAACTAGCACAAAAAGAAACCACAAGTAACCCCAATACGGATTCATTTGATGTGGATTTTCAGTGCGGCAGACAAGAACACTGAAAATCCTCCCTTTAATTAACCTTACGGCAGCCTTCATGTGACCAATTGTGAAATCGTTCATGTGTGGAGGAATGACGGTCTACAAAGCCCCATGCCTCACCACCCTGCTCACGAGACCAGAGACTTGGGGGCGGACAAGTCATGAGCAGGTCACTCCACCCCCATTACTGGCATTGTCCTGGTTTCGCCCTCTGACAAAATATACCTGCAGTACCACAAGCTGCACAGTAGGGGTTAGCACTGCCTCATTGAACACAGAAGCCACTCCCAGGAAAAGTAAGGGCAGGCACTCCCACTGAATGTCTGGGTCTTTAATTAGTCTGCAGCTCTCCCTGTTATAACAGCCCCATTCATAGCAGCTGCCATTGTTGACGGCTGTGGCCAGAGGTGGTATTCGCAGAGTAGGCAAATCAGAGTTTAAACAGGCAGTCGGGCGGGGGTTGGAGTTCTGCTGAGATGGCTGCAGCAGCTCTGGAGAAGGCAGAACTACAGTTCCTATACAGGTCAGTGGAACAAAGCTCAGGCCTGCTGAAGACAACAGGGACTGAGGCTTGTCTGAGACAGACAACCTCACCTCATGATTGCTGGAAATTTCTCTTGGCTCATTTTCCACGAGAACTGACAGAACTCTCCTGTACTTAAAGGACAGGCTACAGAGCTTCAATGGGGAATGACAGGGAAGGCGGACAAACATGGTAGGCAGACATCCCATATAAGCACTGAACCAAGTAACCCCCTTACCGTGTCCCATTTGGCGTTCATCTTCTCCTTCTCAAACTTGGCGAACTCCCTCCTGTCGTGGATGATCATGAGCAACTTCCAAATGAGAAGCAGCGCCAGGCCAATCAGCACAATGCCAGCAACCACTCCTGCTATGATGGGGATGATGTCAGGGCCCGAGGGACAATCTGTCACATGGCAGGGGGGAAAATGAGGATAGTTTTAATGGCACAGGGCTGTAAAAAAGCATTGGCCCCTAGTGCTGATTCATCTCTTTATGCATACGTGTCACACCAACAGGTTTCAGATCCCCACACAAAATATGATGCCTGACCAGGAGAACATTTGGAAACAGAAAATACTGTTTTCAAATTATTTCATTTATTGAAGAAAAAGTTATTGAACAACCATGGCACTTATGTATCAAAAGTACTTGCTCCCACCCCCCAGAAATTCACAACAAAATTTTTACAATGACTGGAGATTAGTTCTCTAAATTGCTGCAAAGGAATTTTGACCCCCGCTTTTTTAGCAGATTTGCTTTTATTGAGCTACATTAGAGGGTTTAAGTATGAAATGCATGTTTAAGGTCCTCCCACAGCATCTCAGTGGAATTTAGTCAGGGAAGTCAGAGGAGGGTTTGATCTGTAAGGACATTTTTTTTTTTGAGCCATTAGGAGATGGCCTTGCCCATGTGCTTTGGAACCCTGCACAAGATCATCTAGCAGCAGCTCGGACAAAAGTTATGACAGTATGAAAAATTAACAAAAAACAGAAAGCAGTGATTTCTATATTTGCTTCAAATCGTATTTAATGGCAGAAAATATGAAAAAATACTGTATATTTAATGTTTTGTTGGGTCAACTTCATTTTATTTGCTAATATACACCCATTCTTGCGATTCAGGCCTGCACAGCACTCCAAAAAGAGTTGGGACAGGGGCGATTTAGGACAAGCAATGAGGTAAAAAGTTTGTTCATATAATTTGGTAACATGAAACAACTGGTATCAGCAGGTGAGCGTGATCATGATTTGCTATAAAAATAGCATCCAGGAAAGGCATAGTCCTTTCAGAGCAAAGATGGGCTGATGATGGCCTATCTGCTGACAAATGCATGAGAGAATTATGGAAAGGTTGGAAACAATGTTCCTCAAAGGAGCTAGGAAGAGATGAGGATATTTCCTACCTCTGTCCCATACCATTCATTCTTCTTCCTCATTCATTGAGCTAATTGAAAAAAATTCAACGTTAACAAGCAGTCTACCAGTCTGTAGCAACGAGCAATGGAGTACCCATATCCTGATGAAAATGCGGAGGTTGGCGATAGGGGTCAATATCGAGTGTGACCACCTCTAGCATCAATTGTCGCCTGACAACAACTTCCCATACTGTTCACAAGTCTTCTCAAGCGATCCTGAGGGAAGTTTCGCCACTCCTCTTGCAGCTCCACACAGTGTTCAGGCACATTTGTTGGAGGTAGAGGGCAATCCGAAATGTCTCTCTTTAATTGATCCCAGAGGTGCTTAATGGGATTCAAGTCTAGAGAACTTGCAGGCATCTCTAAATGAGGAACTCCGGCCCTCTGGCTGCCCTCAGTGACAACTCACGCATGGTGTTCAGGCATTGTAATCCATGAAGAGAAAATTAGGGCAGTGACGGCAATGTAAAGGCACAATAATTGATTAATTATTGTGTCCAGATAGTATTGGTCAGAAATTTACCCATTCATGATGATTAAATCGATTTTAAAGTCTCTTGACATGCCTGCCCACATTATAACACCACTACTTCCATGACATTCATGTTCAAAAACAGTGACATCAGCATAATGATCGCCACGCTGTCTCCAAACAAGCCTTCGACCATCTGATCTGAACAAGTTTGCCTTGTTTTCATCAGTAAAGAGCGCTGATGACCACTGACGACGTGTCCAGTTGACGTATTGCCTTGCCCGTAGCAGCCGTTCCTTGCAACGATGGTTCATCAGGGGTTCAGCCAGCAACGGACGTCTGGCATTCAACCCATGCCGATGAAGGCGGTTCTGAATAGTTTGTCTGGATGCTTCGAGTTGCCTGACCTATCTGAGATGCAGCTGCAGTTGTGTGGTTTTGACAGTTCGGCAACGTAACACACATATACAAATGTAATGGTCATCTTGACAGGTTGTTACACGATGACGCTCTCTGCCCTGTCTTTCCTGATTGTATGAAAGGGTGAAAGGAGTCGAGAGATGACGGATTTCCACTACATGGTACCGGCTCTGCTCTACTCGGCACCAGGTACTTTTTTGGGGTTGCTTTTCCATTAGAGGATAGTGCCGCCTCCGTGGTACCTGCTGGTCGTAGCGAAACAGCATGTTACTGCCGCAATGGCATCGCAGTTATATAAAGTTTACTTTTATTCTGTCGATTTTGTTAAATGTTTATGTGTTTAAATCAGGGGATGCGCACTACTGTCACCACGCTAGGGCACTAAAGTCCGCGAGTGTTTAATTGTAATTTCAGTTTGACATTCTCCTGATGCATAGGATAGCAGCTGGTTTTGTGTCCGATTTGGTTGCACCTTAAATAACATACCGCCTAAAAACACAAAGCAATGATATACGTAAAAGGTACAGAGTATTCATATTCATAGTAGAGTATTAGAATTTATCGCTTTACAATGCATCATCTCATCTGATACCTTTACTTAGAACAAAATGCATCATCAGCACTCGTAAAGTTATTTTTCGCGCAATTTTCGTAAAATAGGGGCATCACAATAACTTTCTCAAGGGGAATTAGGGGACCAGAATTGCACTTGATTTCGCTATGAACAGGGTCACAGACAAAGAAACGCATTTATAAATGCAGCAGCTTCGGGGAACAAATGCAGCCTTGTTTGAAAGGTAAAGCAACGCACAGAATATTCATCAAGCTGCCTAAAACAACACACGTTTCAAAAACACAATTTGAGGACCTGTTTCAATGATGGCAAGTGAAGCCAGCTTCCTAGCGATAATGCGGAAGCGGTTCTCTCTGACCAATCAGTGGGCTACAATGTTGCACGTCACATTTTAGTACCTACAAGTACTTGGTCAGATGTTTTTTGGAACCTTGGGAAAGCAGGTACCAGAAAAAGTAACTACTAATACCGACAAGTACCGCGTTTCCTAATGGAAAAGCAAAAAAAGTAGAGTAGAGTAGAGCTGGTACTGTGTAGTGAAAAAGCACCATCTGACTTACACCAAACTCTCTGGCTCCTTCAACTTGGCAACTTCCTGTTTGGAGTCTTGCCAATGCTAGGTGGCACAGCTCTACAGTGAGACATCTCCGGTTCGGCATTTCGAAACAAATCACTGTATAATCACAGCAGCTGACTGTCTCCGACTAAGAAAAAGCTCTATGCTCATTTTTATAGGAAAAATCCTGAGTTTTACTCCATAACCCCATGTACACAACACTTAGTACTGTTGAAATATAAATCATATTGTGCGTTCATAGTTGGTTAATTCTAAGATGCAATATGAACAAGGCATCTCTCAGAGCTTTAAGGAGTGCCACATTTCAGGTACCTTTACAATATCCCCATATTTTTGTGACCAGTATAAGGTCTTTGAAAACATCTTTGTGCTATTCCATTGCTTCCAATGGTCTTATTTCATTTAAACAATCAAGAAAAGCATGCATTGCTTCCAACCCGAGTAAACAAAAGTGTGAGAAGTCCAAAGTCATAATCAGTTTCCAATTACTAATGGTGAAATCCATCATAATGCACGTGAAAATAATAAGCCTCCATGCACAAGGACTTCAATTCGCGCGAGAACCTCTTACATACGCATTTAGGGGTCTATTCTCCCATTTGCGCATAAGTCCTTTTTTTACGCGATTCGAGTTATGCGCTTTTGAGTTACACGTATTCTCCCCTACTCGCTTCGATCACGCCCACAGCGCTTAAATTCAGAATGTAGGCGGCCTAATGAAAGAGGTGTGACTGATCCAAAAGTGAGGCAGGCTCTGTACAAAGCTCATTGATTATGGCTATCAGGAAAACAAGGAACAAGGATTTTCTGATTAACCACGAAAATGCAGTTGTGGTCCAAGGAAAACGCAAACCAGACTTTAAATTTGAATATTGTGGGCCTGCTGATAAAACCGCTTATCTCCAAACTGATAAACAAAAACTCGTATGTTCACTATTCTTACATGCAGAATTAAGCTTTTTTTTAATTGTGTATTTATCAATTTATATAATTGGATTTTTTTTAAAAAAAGTTTATTATATATTTTCTTATTTTCCTGTGAAGGTTATAGTTTTGAAGATACGAGGTTTTATCAGCAGGCCGACGATATGCCGCTGTAATAGTAGGCCTATGTATGTCTATGCCAATTACAAGAAGTAATGCGGACATCACTTTTATGTCTTATTCTAGCCACCATGGCATTAAAGCATGCAAACAAACAAATTGCCGCGATAATTAAATAATAAATCAAGAATTAAGCGGTTCTCAACTGGCGTAATCAAAGCATTGAAAATGTGCCCCTCCTACACCAGCCTGTTTGTTATGTGGAAGACAGGGAAGAAGACAAAGAGAACATTCTAGTCACACAAAAATAACAATCAATGACAGTTTATATGATCTCATGTAGAAATTGCGCACTTGAAATTTCAAACTACTCTGATGTGAGGTTTGCAACTAAAGGACAAGGCAACGCTTTAACAAACAAAGGATTCTTACCCCACACGCAGAAAAATCTGCGGGGCACTGTAAAAGCCAGGCACACGCAACTGGTGGTGGGCAACCATCATCCCCGGTGCACTTCACTGCACTGGAGGAGGAGGTGGCATCCACTCTCTGCAGTGGAAGAGCATGGAGAATAACTTGGAGTGGACACGGATGAAGGAGGGTTACGTAAAATTGTCATTTTTATTTGCCTATACTCAAAGTCTCACTGTGTTAGATACTGGAAACAAGTTTAAAATGGTTTCAAATATTTATTGTATTTTTTGGCATTTCAAGCAGTTGCGCAGAACATGGGCGTCGTGGGCCGAGCCAGGGAATTTGGCGCAGATGCTTAATATGGCCGTATCATGATCGCACACAACCTGAACACTAATGCTGTGCCGACATCTACGGTCTCTGTACATATTCTTATTCGTAAAAGGGGTTTTGATTGCGACGTGAGTACAATCAATGGCTCCCACAACACTGGGGGACCTGGCGATCTGGTAGAACTCCCCTTTAACTCTCCGTCTTTCTGCTGGTGCTTCGGGGAACTTTATTAAGTGGCTGATGTGGTGCAGCATAGCGTCAACCAACTGTGTCAGACACCTTGACACAGACGCCTGTGATATGTGCATGATATCACACTCTCTGGAACGACCCAGATGCCGGGACCGACAGCGCAGTTGTGACCTTGATGACCACCGGTATGTTTGTAATTGTTTGCAATGCGTTTGTAATTCAACTAATTGAAGAACAGGCTGTTGCGTAATATCATATGATGATTTTGTTTAATAATGTATTATGGTTATGAGAAATGTAGTGTACAAATAAGGGTGAACAATCTGGTATTGAATGTCTCAACCTTTACCATGTTAAATGAAATAAAATTAATGTTAAAATTCGGCCTATAACCGACATCAAAGGCAATATTCCATTTCGCCTTATGTTGGCACTTGACCTTAATACAGCTCTCAAAAGCGCTTAACAGGAAAAGCATGTAAGCCAGGGAAAGAATACGCGTGTTTTTTGCCTGAGAAACGCACGGAAACACCCCGACCTAGGCCTTGCTCCGCCCCAAGTGCGTAACTGCCTTCGGGGCATGTAATGCACAAACTTAAGTCGAGGGGAGAATACGCTTAGGCTGAAAAGCGTGTAGCTACGCGCTTTTTTCGACTTAAGCGCATGGGAGAATACATGCCTTATTGAATAATTGCTGACTACAGCAGGGGAACGTAAACATGCCACTAAAACTCACGCCAAATGCATGAGAGTTGACAGGTGTGCGTTATTAATGAAAACTGGTCACACCTGATAATGTTGAGAGTTAATGGAGTTTCTGTGATGGTATTTTAACTGAATGATTGAAAACAGGTCGTGACCAATCATTTTTAAGGGATCAATTTGAGCTTCCCCTATTGCCAGCTCACCAGCTGCCACTGGTGCATACGTCTGCAAGTAGAGTCCAACAGAGCATACTCCTCCGCACCATGTACAAATTCCAAAAAACTTGCACGTGGAATAACACACAAATCCCCTCACTCACTCTCTCATGCAGTGCCACTCACCAAGAGTCTCCACCACGTGGACCTCGTTCTCTGTATTGTTGACGGCGTAGGTGTAGTAGAACCAGCAGTCATCGGCATCGCGCTCCTTGCAGTGCATGAGTGGGAAGGCCTGCACAGGCTGGGGTAGCTGGTCACGATGCTTCACCTTAATCAAGTTGAAGTAGCTGCAGGCTTTCTCACACCTGTCCTTCTTCTCCCCAGTGCCGAAGGCCCGGCACTGCACACAGTCCCTTGGAGAGAGGAGAGGAAAATAACCATTTAAAACACAGCGCAGCTACCGCTACAATCATTGTGGCCAATCCTAAGTGGGGGTGGTTAAGTTTCACAATGGTGCTCACAAGGTTGGACATTTACATCATGAGACAACCAGCGCCGGTGGACTACAATTCCCACAGGCCCTACAGCACAATACAGAATTCAACACTGAACTAAAACTCCCACGCGCACTGCAGTGGAGACCTTTCAAATCACCCTATTCACCTGAGATGGTCCAGCAGAAAGAATGATTGCATTGCATGGTGAGTAGCTCAGTTAACACAGCACTAAAGCACAGCAGATTTGCCTTGGGATAAACAGGCCGGACACGCACTCTCCCTCTAAATAAGGGCAAGAATTTTATCACTGGGTGGGAAGGAGAGCGGAAATGATCCTCGCCTTCAAAAAACAGGATGTGGCAATTATCTGTGCCCGATTCTCAGATTTTCTTCTTTTTTTCCCCTAGCCTTTTTCAACGAACTACAGCAACACATGCGCATGCTTGCACACATGTTTGTTCATGTCGACAGAGGATAAGCATGGTCAGATAACAGCAAGTCATGAATAACGTAATATTACATTAAAAATAAAATTAATTAATACATTCATTTAGCCACTATTCACACTGGTTTGGAAAAGGTCTCCTCAGCGACACTGGCCTCTCAATGAATTTAATATTAACTTGTATGATTTAGAAAGAGTTTTCTTAGTATTAATCTTTTTTATTTCTTATATTATTGGGGGATGTTGTAATTTATTGCCCTTCATTTTGATTTTTGATTTCAGGATAGATTGTAATTGAAGGTATTGAAGATATTGTTCCCAATGTTATACTTGTGGGTCAAATCTTGAAATGTGATGAGAGAGTCATTATGAAAGATGTGTTGGAGATGAGTGATGCCATTTTCTTTCCAGAGATTAAAGCAAAGGAGTGTTTTCTTGAGAGAAAAGTCGGGGTTATGCCATATTGGTGTATATTTACATGGTGACATAGTGAAATTGAAGATTTTGCTATAATTGAACTGCAAGCACTTTACTTGCAATCTGGCATCAATAGGCATAAAAAAATCAAGTTAGCCAACTAACGTTGACGAAAGAATTCATCAAACTAGATCACAGGGTAGGTTAGCAAGCTAGTTCACCTGCTCAGCAAGTTAAATTTTGGAACATATAAACCAATAAAACAGATGAATTGTTGTATAACTCGTGTTGGATTCACAAGTAGTCATGAATTAGCTAACTAGCAGGCAAATTAAGCATTCGAGCACCTCAAGCTAGCTATGAAGTCTTTGTGTGAACTGACATTGGCCAAAGATACATGGCTATTAATGTAAATTGGTACTAGTTGCAAAACATTAATATCTAGCAAGCTCGGTAAGCCAAACTATGAAGGCTAGACCTTAGAGTAGCAAACTATGCACCAAATGTTACTGTTAGCTAGCTAGGCTAGTGACCTAGCTAGAAAGCCTTTTTTGTCAACTTTGGATTCGGACTATGTGATTGCTAGCTTGCTACTAAACGGTGAAGTTATAATTAGGAACCAGGATGAATATGTTGGCCTAAAACATTACAGTTACGCAGTGTTTTGATGGGTGTATCATAGTGGTATGCAAATGAGGTGGTGTCGGATTTGTTTCAGATCGAGGATTTATTCCATGATATACACTCATGTGAGTCTTTTTACAAATGCAATTTTTTTGGCTATGATTATTACTTCGTTGGTGTGTGTTGTTGAGCTTTTGATTGATAATCATATCCGTCTCATCTAAGGTTGGTAGCACTGGTGATTGTTGACAGCAGAATATCAGGGACTGATTAATGACCAAATGGAGCAGGTAAGGTGCTGAAAAGTACATCATGGTTCAATGACTTTCAGCAATACGGAAAGCTCTGTGTTCACATATAGTGTCTGGCTGGGCATATAGTATATCCAGTTTCCGTGTCGGATTGTGGATTTGGTAAACGCTTTTTATTCAGAAGGGCCTCTTGAACTGCTTAGGAAGTACCAATTATTTCTTTCTGTGTGATGTCTATCACCAGTGCATTTGCGTGCATGCGTGTGTGTGTGTGTGTGTGTGTGTGTGTGTCTATATATATATACATATATATATGTGCATGCGTCCAGCGTTCAAGTCGGTCATAGCTGGTAATGTTCTAGGTCGCAGAAAAACTTGTTTTACTGCTTTTTTATTGTGTATTTATTATTATTATTATTATTAATTTTAATAGTAGCAAGTCATTTTAGGTATTGAGCACCCACCAACATAAGCAAAAACAGGCGCCTATGCTCACACACACACACACACACACACACACACGCACATACACACACGCACACACACACACACGCGCGTGCGCACACACACACGCGCGCGCACTCCTATGGGCCGTTAAGGGTTTCCAGGTATCCCAGTATAAATGTGCTGGGAAGAACCTGGCGCACTCAAAAGAAGGAGACCCACATGAACATAGGGAGACCATACAAACATCACACAGAAAGGCCCAAGGCCAGATTTGAAACAATGCCAGTGAAGCTCTGAGGCACAGTGCTGCCCAGTGCGCTTAATAATGGCTGGATGGTTAGATGCAGACTGACTTGTGCTCTGTGCAGACTCCAGGACAGGTGGGACAGATCTCGCAGGTGGGGCCCTGGAACTTTGGGTCAGTGCACTTGCAGGTCCCGCACTCGCAGATGCCCCGCCCGTTACAAATCTGCGCGTTGGAGGCCAGGCAGGTGGTGGTATCCAGAGAGCAGTCGCAGGCACTGCCAGTGTAGTTGGCATCGCAGATGCAAACTCTGCATTCACATTGACCGTGCCCTGCCAATGTCCAAAAATTACCAGCAGAAATCCAAGCCAAAACACAGACATCACAAAAGTGTAAAACTGCTAAATTGTTTTTTGAAGTCAGTCACTAAACCTGTCCAGGAGATCTACTATTCATGGCTGTTGACCTCTGTTCCAAGCAGAAGCACATAAATAGCACATAATTCCCAGCTGATGGGTCAAATAACACTCATTTAAGCAACTGAATGCTCATTTAAGTAATTCTTAAGTTTTCAAGCCATTTTGCACAATCTATCTTCCCCATTCAAAGGAACAACAATGGCAGTATGGTTGTTCAGGAGTAAGAAACTAACAATTCAACTCAGATGTCTCAGGTTAAAATTCTACCGCTCTCAGACACCCACTTAATTGCACTGCATCAGTAACTTTCAAGCCAATTAAATCGAAAGCACGAAACGTAACATTAGCCTACTAACCAATAAGCAGGGATATGTCCCCTGAATCTTATGGTCACAATATCTTTTACTTGACTACCCCAAGCTCAACCAGGGACTATGGCTGGAATCTTCAAAAAACAAGGCGTGTTGTGGCAGGACTGACCTCCACAGAGCTTGTTGTTGGAGCGGTCACAGTTGAAGTTGTCACACTCGCAGTACTTCCCGCTGTAGCGCTCCGCCGGGTTCTCTCTCTTCTTGCACTCGCATGTGCCGCAAATGCAGTCCCCGTTGTTGCTGCAGATGTCAGTGCTATTTTCCCGCTGACAGTTGGCATCCAGGTCCTCGGTGCTGATGTCATCGAAGCTGCATTCGCACTGTCTGCCAATGCGGCCGCCATAGCACCTGTGAATCGGGACGATAACAGAATTCCGACTCCATTGCAAACAAGTTTATTTACACAAAAACATCAGTTTGGAAAAAGTCCTGGAAAAATCCATATATATTCAGAATACAAAAATGTCTGGTAAAATATCCAGACAAACAGATACATAACAGACTATTATGCATGGTGAAGCTCGAAAGATGCCAAATTGGGTGACATTTTAAACACTGCCTTGCTGCAGCTCAGAGTGTTGGGAGGACTGTACCTGCAGGCTCCACACTCAAAGGTCCCATTTCCGTTGTGACAGATGGGGCTGTTCTTCTCTCCCTCTGCTTGACATGCGCAGTCACATATGAAATTTAGGACAATCTCCACCTCCTCTGTGAAGCCCAGAGGCTTAATCTTGATGGTCTCAGATTGGCCCTCCTTCGGACACTTGTGTGCTTGGATGCTGATTTTGAAGGACACCTGAACCAAGGACTCCAAAATGTTAATACGTATACCAAACACATTCTCGTATTCAGGCACACAGACCAAAATGTGCAATGCCATCATCATGAGCACTGACAGTACATTTTCCGTCCTTAGAAAGTGATAAAAGGGATCTCTCACAGAAGGATTATGTTGTTCCAAGACATAACCTTCATGTCATATAGGGAAAAATAAAATGGAGTATTCATGGAAAATATTACTTCATATCCATAAGAACTGTTTTACTTTTTGTATAATTGAAAAAAAATAGTACCAAGGGTCCTGTAGCTTACTGGCAAGCAGTCTTACAGCGATGATACATGTTCTGAAAATTTAATGTAAAGTTTGTTATTTGAATCATTTAAAAAATCAATGTCAAGGTCACTAAATAAAAGTTCATAGATTTATGATTTAGCAAGCTAGCTAATGTCCCAGAGATCTACAAGCACACTTGGGTCGCAGTTGCACAACACTGCCGTGAAGCCTCGGATAAGTTCGTGCATATTGCAGCTAGCTCAGTTAATAGAGTTGGGGCAAAGACCTTAGATAACGTTAGCTAGCATACTAGCTGCCGAGGTGGGTACGTCCCAAGTGCAACATAGCCTACTGCGCGATGGCACACAATACACAGCAGCCTAGCCATCATGACATTATCAGTAAGCCTCCGTGCGTACAAGCACTACTCAGAAGCTTATTGGTTGGTAAGCAAATGAGGAACATGGTTTCTGTTCGCGCCCCTATTGAGTGACGTTCTAGAGGAAGACCCGCTTTGATGAGACACTAACAGATTACATTTTAATTTTCATTGTGTCCCAAAAAGAGCGTGGTGACATGTATTTGAAAATGCAATGGACTGGGAGGCGCCGTTTCCCTTACTGCGTTTGAATATTGTCCCACGTATTTCTGGATAAGTCTGAAAATTATACGTCAAATGTCGTCATCATTATTATTATGTCATTATTTCCAAGTGATTAGAAAACAACATTTTCATTATCCTGTTGACCCTGAAAGAGCGTGATGACATGTAAATGTAAATGCAATAGGCTGGGGGTGCTGTTATGCTTATTTTGAATATTGTCCACTGTATTGCAGAGCATGACGTTGAAAATGAAATGTCAAACAGCTTTTCATTATCTTTTGAATATAGTTATAGATTTATCATATGTGTATATGAAAATGAAAGTGATAATTGGATTAATGCATACTCAATTTAATATAGTCTCAAATAACTCATAAGTGGAAAATTATAATGCAATAGTGGGATTACATTTTCATTTGAATATTGTCCACTTCGGGCTTCCATACATTTGGCCTACACAGGCCATCTTGCATGTTCATAAAGTACAGCGACCCCAATAGACCCACTTCCATCGATTCAATCAAAATGGCGCTCGCACTGTACATTGACCGTACCAAGGTAAGTTGATTGCCCGATTTAGAAAAAAAATGTATTATGCAGTTTTTGAGAAATTATTATTTTTTTAATGTCTCAGTCCTATCTTTAACATTGGAGCTAAAACTTCAAGGGCCCATATAACGGAAAAAAATGATTCAATCAAAAATCCAAGAAAAAAGTCTGGAGATATGGTTTACTAGTATGTTATTGCAAATTTACACGAAAATGCAGGCCAAAAAAAAAGATGAAAAAATCTTTCTGTCGACGGACGCCACACCATGACAATAGCTTACCAGCTCTAAAAAGTAAGTATGGTGGTGCTACAGGAAGTCATAGTATCACCAGAACAAAAGAATTTGCTCTTCATGCACAGAGGCCAATGTTGGTCTCATTCCCATTAAAATGGTTTGACTTATTGCATTTGGAATATAGTTTCACCTAATGGCACAGCAGTAAAGTAACCGAGCCATCAGAATTGATAAGGTTCCTCCTCAATGCAACAGGAATATTGACTATAGATGTGACAGGATTTCCAAAAAACTGTCTGAGTCATTGTGTTTTTAAAAACAACCTCATCTGGTTTGGTATAGTAACAATTTACTTCAGTTATCTATAACTGTAAACATGAGTATACTGTACGACATGCTGGCATAGTCATTTTATCATCTACAGAAAGCACTGAAATGATGCCAAACTGTAAACAATCAGGTGTAGCACTAACTACACAAATAATTGGGTGTGAAGTCACTCTAATATGAGAAAATATGGATTAGCAAGTCAGTCTTCAGGGCTCAAAACTAAATGATTTTTAACCCATGCAATGAAAAAAATACCAACATTTCAACTTCAAGCGGACCAAGACTTGGAACACTTGGCAAGTTTTATCCAAATCTACTCACTGCAACTTAAGCTGAAAATGTGTCAGCCAATCAAATACGAGGACAATCATACAGGATTGTAAACTGACCCAATTGGTCAGGGATAAGAGGACAACAAATGTAGCAAGTTTGATCCAAGTGGCAAGAAGTCAAATATGCAGCAGCCAATCAGAGGCTAGAGACGTCAATATCGATCCTGCATTGGCCTGAAAATAACAATACGAAGTCAGGGCCTTGAGACACATATTTGCACTAAGTCTAATCGAAATCTGACCATTTGAATTGCATAAATTATTGAATATGCATCTGCCAATGATTGGATTTTGAATCAACCCAAAATAAACACGATCAGGGCCCCAAGATGAATATTAAAGCAGAGTCTGATCCAAATCTGCCGTGTTGAACCATGAGAATCTTAAAATGCATCAGCCAATCAGAGTCCAAGGCAGTCATAATGGATTCCAAATCCAGCCAAAAAAGAATAACACCCAGTCATGGCAATAAGACAAATATGCACTTTTTAAATGTTAATACTACTTTTATGTCCTTCGTTTTCTTACATTTTTTAAATTTTAAATTATTCTATCCCCGGGTCCTTGGGTACGTTATCTCGTGCCATTCCATGCGTGAGCATGTGGTTGGTATGACAAAGTTCCTTGAATTCAACTGTAATCCAAATCTGACTGGTGCACTGGAGGAAAAATTAAAAATACGACAAATCAGAGACCTGGCAGCGGTATTGGACTTTGAATCAAGCCAAAAAACAATAAACAAAACACTTTTTCAAGCCATGACACAAATAAACACACCAAGCCTGATCCATATCCACTGTAAAAGTCAAAAATGGGTCAACCAATCAGAGGCCAGCCAGAAGTCGAGCCAAGAAATAAAAACCATTTAGTCAAGGCCATAAAACAAACGTGCACCAAGTGTAATGCAAATCTGACCAGTACAAGTAGATAAGTAGTAAATAAATAAATAAATAATCTGCCAATCTGAGAACAGAGCAGCCATTTTAGATTTTGAATCAAGAGAAAAATAACAACAGTACATCAGTGCCATTAAACATATAAAAAACACTATGTCTGATCAAAATCTGACAAATGGAACGAGAGATGGAGACAAAATGTGTCAGCCAGAATTGCCATAATAGATTCCAAATCAAGCCGAAAAATAACATTACTTGGTTAAGGCCATGAGAAGACCATTTGGACAAAGTCGGATCCAAATCTGGTCAGAAGTCAAGGGGGGGAAAAAGTTGACTGGCAAACAACGGATGGAAGGACAACGGACATTGCACCATGGCTAAAGATCACTCAGTCCTTCATACCAGCTCAGCTTGTGAGTAGTTTGGCCTGTTGGTGGAACTCCAGAGAAGGTCATAGGTACACCTATATCAGCTCAATACACCAGGAACAATCACATAAGGTTTGACATGATTCCTTAAAAACTGTCGGTAATTACATTTGGAAATGTTGAATTTGGCCTAATGGAGGCGCGATAATTGTATATTTGTCACACTTAAATTTTCTTAAAAATTACAAAGCCTACAATCAGTAAATTCCTCCTTAATGCAACAGGCATGTTGAAAGCAGATTTGATTAAAATTCCCTGAGACTGTACGACGGGGCTCCTCAAATCACGGTCCTCGAGGGCTGAGAACTGCTGATTTTCCACCCTCCCTTTATCTGGGAGTCAGGTAAGATGGCACTCTGGCCAATCAGCAACATTAATTGTTCACTTAATTGCCAAGAAGGAAGGAAAAGCTGGACTGTATTTGGATTTGAAGGCCAGATTTGGAAAGCCCTGCTGTATGGGTTACTGCAATTTTACAAATTAAGAGTTTGGCCCTCCTTATAATAACAGCCCTCCTTTATGCATCAGAAACAATCACAAGAGTGACATGATTCCCATAAAAACCGGTTGAGTTAATTCTCTTGGAAATTTCACATTTGAGCTACAGTCACCCAACAGCAGGGCTATTCAACATTATCCTGAAAGATTGGTGTGGGTACAGGCTTTCATTCCAACCAAGCACTTACACACCAGATACTACTAATCAACTCTTTAACAAAGACTCTTGGGGTTGATTAGTGGTGTCCGGTGTGTAAGTTCTTTGTTGGAATGAAAACCTGCACTCACACAGGCTTTTTCTGGATAATCTTGAATAGCTCTGCCCTACAGTGATGGTCTTCGGGTCCCACAAAACAATAAAGTTAGTCGTCTTTTCACCAGGAAATGAACTCACAAAAACTGTCAGTTATCGTGATGACAAAGGATTTGTGGCGGCGGCAGCGACAGCATCAAAGACGAATCCATAATATCCCTGAAAACTCAATTTTGGGGATATAATGAGTGAGATCAAGCAAGGAAATGAACAGGTTTCAAACAGAGGAAGACAGGAAAAGAAGGTAAAAGCAGAGAGATGAGTACTCAGCTAACCTCATCCCCGATGGAGATGTTGGAGCACTTCCTGCCGTTTTCTCCTTCTCCAACCACACCATTCTTGCAGCGGGACTGGTATGTGATGGTCACCCCATCAGGAAGCTTACTATTCTCCAGAATCACCTCAGAGGACAGGGACTGCAGACAACAGCAGAGTAGCAGAGCTTGTTCACAAAATGGTGGCACATAGATCAATTCTAAGCACAATAACACATTTAATTATCTCTGCCAGGCATAAGGACTTTCTGTCTTTTGTGTGTGTGCAACAATACAACATATTTAGGTACAAAAATGTTACTACAGAATACACTACAGAAACTGAAATAAAATGGTGTGCCAACAGACAGAGGGAACAAAAAAGGGCCTTGCTCAGTAGATCTACTTACATTGTAGGCATCGATAATGAGATTGATCACATTGCTGGAGTTGGCAGACAGCGTACCAACTGCAGACTTTGGAATGAGATTCTTCAGTTCCTGCCAAGGATATTTCAAGCAAAATTACTTAAAAATCTATTAATATCATTTTAATGCACTAGACAGTCATTTTCATTTTGAGAGACAGATTTAGATTTCCGGCCTGACGTTTAATTTTGGCCCTATAACACATATTTGCACAACTACAGCCTAGAGTTACAATCCTTTTTCCAGTGTTGTGGTTTGGTCGCCACAAAGAAAGTTCCAAGTTAAAGTTCAGCACCCAAATACCACCCAATTCCAGCCTGGTTGAGTGTTCCAATCATAACTAAAAACCATACAAGGCCATCATTTAGCAGGAGGAACCAAACCAACACGAGCAGGGATGGGCACAGAGAAAGGCCAATGGGGTACAAATATGCTAATGGAGAGCAGATGGTTCAGTCCCAGGGCAGACATTCCACAGGCAGTCAAATAGCTGGATCTCTCCCAGGCATGAGCACATGCAACTCGGCAGTGATCCCTATCCTTCCATGGACTCTCATACAGACTCACGCAAACGCACCTTGTAAACAGGTTGGAACTCCTCAGTGACGGCAAAGATGATTTGAATATTGTTGTCACTGAGTTTCTGGACAAGGTGAGCGATTGAGGGGTAGTCCTGGAAAGGAAGATGCAAAGCAAATGTATCCGTCAATTAAACAGAGCCTTTGTACGAAAGAAAGTCAACTGTTTTGAGCACAAATAGGTGAAGTAAATTGTAGCTGGACTACGCCCGGTAATTTTAATGATAGATGAGAACAATTTGGAACTACAGCTGGACTCGCGAGAGTCCATACCTCCACCAGCATTGATGGATTTGAACTTTGGCCTATATCTCAGCTATACTTTGGCCTAATTATGCCAAAATGTAATTATTTGTTCCTCTTCTGCTACTTTAACATCCTGCAAAGATGTTACATTTTTGAGATATACTGCTAACAGACAGATAAACAAATAAATGACTCTCGCCTAGCGGGACCTTTGTCAAAATCGTCTGGTGTCTGACTTGAGACTTCAGAGCTCCGCCAGCATAGCTGGATTTGTACTTTGACCTATATCTCAGCTGTACTTTTGCCTAGATATGCCTAAATTTAATCACATGTTCCTCTTGTGCTACTGCAACATCCTGCAAAGTTTGGTTGAGATCTATGTAGCAGTTTTTGAGATATCCTGCTAACAGACAGACAAACGGACAGAAAGACGACTAATGAAATGAAGTGACAAACAAACAAAAGCAAAAACATAACCTCCAGGTGGAGGTAACAAACTTTAGAAAATGATCACAGTTCAAGGTAGCTACGCACATAATAGTGACTCATGGTGTACATGCCGTTCTCCAGGTGGCATTTCCCATCATTGGGCAGCACAATCCCCCCCAATTTCCCATCTCCTGCGAAGTGGAAGCCAGCATCGGTGGAGAAAACCAGAAGGCGAGTCACATTCCTCCAGCCAATAGCTTCCTAGGGGGGAGGGACAGAGTGTCATCAACATGAGCTTAAGTAAATAAATAAGTAAATAAAATGGCAAACTAATTTGGCAGGAAATAATCATCATAAGAATCCACCATTGCACATCTACTTCCAGGTCAAAACACAGGGAAAGGAGTCAAACAGTCACACCATTTTCACCTAGTTTGCAGAAACAGGCAGCCAATTTCACTTACACCACAGACTGCAACTTGCATAATGGCATCAAAGCCACCCTCGGGAGAGTCAAGGTTGCCCGATATCCGTTGCTGGCCCACCAGTGTGTTGAACTGCTGGCCGTCATTGGTGAGTTTAAGCACATTCTTGTAGCTGAAGGGGCTGGTGCAGTTCTGGTCCCCAGTACAAGGGTTCAGGAGCTTGGCTGGGGTGGTGCTGATGTAGGGCATGACCGTCTTCTCCACAAAGGAGCCAAACCCTAAATTTGAGAGGGAATGAATCAGGAAGACTGAGTCCATACATGGAGTGATGTTTCAGGGACAAGATCCCAGGCATAAATCCACAGAGACTGAAGACATCTGAGAATATTCTGCCAATTATTTTCTCATAAAAATTCTCTTCTTTTTTCTTCTAAAAACCCAAGATGAGAAAAGGTCATGGTATCCCCTAATCTAAGGGTGTCAATCTGGTCCGTAAAATGGCAAAGAGGTTTCAGATTTTCAATCCAACCATGCAGAAGAACACCTAATACAACTAATTTAATCAACTAATCTCAGCCTGCACAGTTAATTGTTCACATCAGGTGTGTTTCTACTCGGTTGGAACGAAAACCTGCAGCCCCTCTGCCCCTAAACGGACCAGGATGACTCCCCTGCCCTAATAGGACATCACCATGGATACTCACCAATTCTGAAATCTGAGGTAATTTTTGACATTTCCACCATCAGACTTGTTCCCAGGTTTTTTACATTTTCCAAGTCATCTTTCATGGAGAAAGAGAGGTCCATAAGGTAGTACAGATCAATAGGGTAGTCCTCTGCCCTTTTGAACTTGAGATTAAAGGACTGGGCTTCACCTGTAAAGATTAATAGTGAAAAACTCAGGAACAGAAACCCGAGACTGAAATATATTCGTACTTTAGGATAAAAACCCTTTGAAGAGTATCCTGTCAAATAAATCAATGGCACTGAAATGACTACAGAGGAAGCCAGTCTTAGTGAAACTGCTTCCTTCTTTTAAGTTATTAGAGGCACTAAGAATAGGAGTTTCACAGTTGTAAGACAGTAGACACAGAGTGGAACTTAGGTCTGCTCTGAATGTTTATAAGGCCTGTTTCGCTAGGTCTAAAAAAAGTCAGCCGAGACAGTACGAATAACAAAAACCAAATGCTAATGCTTAATCATGACACAACCTCGTATACAAAGACATAATGCAGACGAGTTCATTGATTTTACGCAATAGTAGAATTTACAATAATCCGCAAAAGTCAGCAACAAATCAGAAATTCTTTGAAAAGAAACAAATAGTTATTAAACAAAAAAAATTAAGAGTTACAAGTGTAAAAATAAAATCTGATCAACTTTTGGCTTGACAACATTTCACCTAAAAATTAGGCAACCAGTCCTGTAGTTCTATAGTTTCATAATAAAACTGACTGCCGGGTTGTTTTATGCAACAGTGGAGAGCTTGTTACACCTCTGCGGACTTGCTGTCTCACTTGATACCGTTTCATGGTAATTCCAGACAGCCTTGATGATGTTGAAATGAAGGCTCCGTGAAGGCTATACCATCTGGTACCCACTTTAAGGAAATACTGTACAAACGCTTCACTGTAGCGATTATTATTTTTTACATAATTTTTTTTAAAAGGTAATTGGGTAATTTTCTACAAATGTAGAAAAAACAAAAAACAAAAACCATCTGAACCCAAAATTTATGCGTAGAAAAAATTAGAAGTTGGGTGCAAAGGACTTTTGTTCAGTGTTCTCCATACAGGAAGGGTGAGATACAAGCAATGAGATACCAACTTTCAGACAGCCCTCATATGGTTCTTAGTGACCAATGAGAATTGAATTGCCATGCTCCACTTCTACGCCCCCATACAAGGAGTTAAAAGGCACTTTCTTATGCAGAACACATGGGGAACAGACCCCAGAGGGCATTCTGTACCGGGAAAGAGCCAAGATTGAGTACACATTGTGCACTCTGATGAAGAAAAGCAGGCCAGGTTACCAGATCGGAGGTCAAGGGTAATCTTTTGAGGCTGAATCTGCGTGATGTCCTCTGGTTTCAATTTTTTCGCCCCGCTCTTGTTGCGGTTGGTGACGGGCACGTTCTTGTTGATGTTCTGACTCCCACGGGGGTTCTCTATAAGAGTCATGGCACAGCCCTTCTTCTGCAGAGACTCCAGCTCATCACAGCGAGCCGAAGTGGGCTCTCCCTGCTTTAAGAAGTCCTACGGGGGACAAGAAAAATCAATCCACTGGCAGTGAGTAGCCTGTGTGCTAAAATTGGACCATTTACAAAGCTTAATAAGACCAGGAAATGTTGCAGCAGGTTTACTCCTGCTAATTTTGACTCGGAGACTGTCAAATGAGCCAATATATGCAACAGACACTGAACTACACAGCGTTCAAAAACAAACCTTCAACAGCTATAAATAAGTTATTTTTAGCACAAGGCAAAATTTTGAAGAATTGTAATGCTCAGTTATATTTGACCCAAAAGCATCGGTTAGTTAACGTTCCTGTACTGAGGGCTTTTTGTTTAAGGCCAGCAAGGAGTTCAGGACACGCCCTGTTCCTACCCAAGGTGTAAGAAAACACTGTGGAGAAGCAGAGCTTCTGTCCGATTATGCAAGACTGAGAGAAACCCATTTCCTGAATGATTTTCACAGTGGTCAAAGGTATAAATAGTTTTGACACAGACAAACCCTCTGACTAACCCTTGGTCAATAAAAAACACACAAAAAGCGCCCATGACAATCCTAAGTCTTGACACAACAATTTTGCAGCAAAATAACCATTACAAATAGAAACATTGGTAGAGGGTTATAACATACCATACTAACTGAGGATCGCCATTTCGATGTCAAAAGAAAAATAACGAGACAACTTTGAACTGAAATACAAACTTGAGCTTTGCATATAAATTGTATATGTGATAACAGTGAGTGAAAGCTCAGGAGAAATAAGGTAGTCAACGTGAGGTCTGGTACAATACTGGGACCATAATGGATATGATGCAGTCTGATGGCTGGAGGTTTTAGCTGTATTTCCTGTGGGATCCAAGTGACACACTCTCTCAACCCCTGCGCATTAGGCATACACCAAATATACACATCAAGAGAGCAAACACCCTTCTGTGGCCTTCCAGGCGAGCTCAAGCTGTACCAAGACAAATCCTGGCAAGGGGCCTACCAACTAAAACGTCTTGGCAGATCTTGAACCCAGCTGTGAAGCAGATTCCAACAACATCACACAACTGGCCACCATGCAAGATGAAGGATTTGAATACAGGATGGACTAGAAATGTTTTCACATTTCAAAGGAAAAATGAGGGAGGGATTCTCTAATATTAGATGAGCAGCTTTAATTATACTCACGGGGTCAGTACACCACCCACACTTCTCTCCTACTTGAATGCACTCTCCACAAAACTTTGCGTTGGCCTTGATGCAGTCATTACCCTCTATAATGCAAAAAAGAAAGAACATTCAGAAAAGGGGATACCATGACTTACCCAGAGTGATGAACACACAATATTTGGTTTGGAGAGAAGCTGCTTTCCTTTCCTTTCTCCATAGGGCAGGCTGAAATAAGAACATTCCTCTCCTGTGCGTGTGCCATGTTAGAGAAGGGCGGTTCCTCAGAATTACGACATCATTCCCCCAGTTCAGAGTTCGTGCCTCCCTCACTGAACAGCGAGAAGCTAAGATTGTGCTCCACTGCAATTTTCTGCATGTGGATATGATGCCACGCTCCTTCACAATAGCAGCAAGTGTCTGATGTGCTACTGCTACCATTTTAACACGGCCAGAATGATTCACAGTTATGATCATAGAACTAGCAGCCACTTGCCAGCTTGTTGAGAGCTACACTGAATTACTAAGCAGTCGGTGGAAAATAGTTCTTACCTTGCTGAGCATAGCTGCAACAAATGATCCCTGAGAGTGATACTATAAAAAGTACCTTCGGGTCCATCTAAAAACAAATAAACAAAGTAGTTACACATGAGCAATACAGGATGCACAACGCAGAGCAAGCTCTAAACTTCATCCATAAGGGACGTTGAGGGTGCTGGCTTTCATTCCAAACAAGCAGTTACATACATGATTTGACTCATTCTAGCCAACTATCTCAATAGGTAGAATCAAGCTTACAAAGCTTGTTTTAAATGCAAATCTGCGATGCTGTATGAGGTTTAAACCCCTAATGTAGAGGTTTTTATGATAGGCTGAAAGTCATGACACCAATTATTTCATATGCAGCCTTTTCGTGACCTCCAATTACATGTGATTGTGGTACTTTAATAGCGAATAACCAAAAAAATATATGCAGAGCGATGAAAACATATTTGTTGCCTTCCCAATTTCTTGCACATTTCCCACACTAAAATTTTTCAGATCAAACTAATTTTCATCTTGAAAGAATGATAACCAGAGTAAACAAAAAATGCAATTTTTAAATGATGATTTCATTTATAGAAAGATAAAACTGTTCAACCTTACCGGGCCGTATGTGATAAAGTAATTGCAGCTACTAAAACAAAAAATTACAGAAATTTCATTGATAATTAGGTTTCTCACAAGTCACATCCAGGCACAATTATTGCCAGCCCTGTTGAATCAAAACATCACCTAATTAAAACCTGTCGGGCAATGTGAAGTAGGCAAAAAGCAACACATGATGCCATGCCACAATCTGAAGAAATTTTATAACAGAAGAGAAACAAAGTCATTGACATCCATCAGTCTGGATAGGGTTACAAAGCCATTGGGACTACAGCAAACCACAGAGAGCCCCACTACTGTCTACAAACAGAGAAAAGTTGGATCAGTGATGAACATTCCCAGAAGTGGCTGACCCTGCAAATTTCCCCCAAAAGTGCTTCAACGACCCATCCAGGAGGCCACAAAAGAACCCAGTATAACATATAAAGAATGGCAGGCCTCTCTTGCGTCAGTTCAGGTCAGTGTTCACAATCCCACAATAAGAAAGAGACTGGGCAAAAATGCCATTCATGAGAGAGCTGCTGAGCAAAACTCAGTGTTGACGAAAAAAAAAAAAAGAACACAAAGGCTCGTTTCACTTTTTTTTTTTTTTTTTACAAAAGACAAAACCCCAGTTTTTTTGGGACAATATTCTGCAGACTAATCAGTCAAAAGTGGAACTATTTGGAAGACATGGGTCCTATGACATCAAGCATAAAGGTAACACAGCAGTCCATGAAAAGAATATCATACCAATAGTCCAATAGTCAAACGTGGTGGTCGTAGTGCGATGGTCGGGAGCTACTTTGCTGCCTCATGACCTGGGCGACTTGCCATAATAAATGGAACCATGAATTCTATCTAAAATCCAGAGGGAGAAAGTCTGGCCACCAGTTTGTGATCTATAAGGAGGGGTCTTTTGACCCTTATGAGACAAAAAGGGGTCCCATGTCCCCCATTACTCTTTTGCACTTAAGCTGGATGGCATTAACCGAAGTACTGGATACAAAAATAATGCTCAGTAAAGGCTCATTCCTGGCATTTTCAAATGATAATGGGTCTTCTGACCCTTCAGTGGCAAAAAGAAGTCATACGTCCCCAATTACACTTTATTAACAACAAACATTTGAGAATCACACATTTCAGAGGTACATTTACTTGGAAGCCTCATTTCGCATTCAGTACAAGCTAGGATGAACTGTTTGGCTTCAAACTTCAAAATGAATGTGCACAGAACCATTTTTAGGTAAAATGTCAAAGTTTGAAACAATCTCAAAAATTACCTAAAACTTACACTCAACAAAAATATAAACGCAACACTTTTGTTTTTGCTCCCATTTGTCATGAGATGGACTCAAAGATCTAAAATTCATTCCAGATACACAATAATACCATTTCTCTCAAACATTGTTCACAAATCTGTCTAAATGTGTGATAGTGAGCACTTTTGCTTTTCTGAGACAATCCATCCCACCTCACAGGTGTGCCACATCAAGATGCTCATCAGACACCATGATTAGTGCACAGGTGTATGCAAATTGGTTTTATGCAAACCAATTGTTTCAGCAGCTGTCTGAGTAGCTGGTCTCAGACGATCTTGGAGGTGAACCTGCTGGATGTGGAGGTCCTGGGCTGGTGTGGTTACACGTGGTCTGCGGTTGTGAGGCCGGTTGGATGTCCTGCCATATTCTCTGAAACGCCTTTGGAGACGGCTTATGGTGGAGAAATGAAAATTCAATGCCCGAGCAACAGATCTGGTTGACATTCCTGCTGTCAGCATGCCAACTGCACGCTCCCTCAATGCTTGCGCCATCTGTGGCATTTTGCTGTGAGAAAAAACTGCACATTTCAGAGTGGCCTTTTATTGTGGGCAGTATAAGGTACACCTGTGCACTAATCATGGTGTCTGATGAGCATCTTGATGTGGCATACCTGTGAGGTGGGATGGATTGTCTCAGCAAAGCAAAAGTGCTCACTATCACACATTTAGACAGATTTGTGAACAATGTTTGAGAGAAATGGTAATAATGTGTATCTGGAATGAATTTTAGATCTTTGAATCCATCTCATGACAAATGGGAGCAAAAACAAAAGTGTTGCGTTTATATTTTTGTTGAGTGTATGTTTGTATTCATTGGAAAGGGATCGACAAGTGATGATAGAGCAATTTTTGAGAATTTTTGCCATTATTAAAATTTTACCAAAAATGGGTCTGGGTGTTAATGGGTTAAAGAGTGGGTTGCCAATGTCCACTGACAGGGGCCATTTGAGGAGGCACAAAAGTATATAGCATCTGTGGCCCATCAAATCATACGATACTGTAGACATTGTTCTCCAGTTCCCAGCCGCAGGTTGGGTGCTTCAGTACACTGTTTGTATAAGCCTCATGCCACATTCTAGCGACAAAGCTTGTTCTTGCATTTTCTGCTCAATTACAGCCTCGGAAGGTGGAATGACGCTGGCATTGATTCCCTTCAGTTTTTGGAATGGTTGGGCTGCCTTTCGGCCCATAGGCTTTTTAAAATACTCTGTAGCGATGGCTATTGAGGGGGACCGACTTCCATGCATATAGCACACACATGTAATCTTCAATCACTTGCAGATTCGCTTTGACTCTGTGCAAGTGGAGTAATAGTATTGCCAAAATGTCAATGTCTGTCGCCCTCACAAGAGTTGAGACTTTCACCATGACACCAGGGAACCCCCTAGTCTTATCGATGAGTGTTGTAGGATCTTAAATGACCACAGTGAGTCAGGACCTCAGTTTAACGTCCCACCCAAAAGACAGCATCACCTTCAGTGTCCCCATTACTGCACTGGGGATTACTCCACCAGAGGGAAGATCGCAAAATACTGGCCCACCAACACCTCTTCCAGCAGCAACGTGGTTTTCCCAGGTGCTCTCCCATCCAAGTACTAACCAAGCCCACACCTGTTTTGCTTCAGCCATGCGACTGGAGCAGATCGAATACAGGCATGGCATCAATCATACGAAGACATAGCCTTGTATCTGCTGCTGGTTTATAATCTGCTTTGCGTATTCTTTCTGAGTAGTCACAGTTAGCAGAAATCTACCAGAGCCTTTTGAATCTCCAATTTACCTGGAAAAGATTGAGGAAAATGATCTTGATGAGGAGGACAACATACACTTCAAACAAACCGAAACTCTCTTCTAAGCCAGAGATCTCAAAATTTCAGTGGAGACAAATTAAATGTAGATCTGGTAAAAAAAGTAATCCTGGCCCTGGCCCTTTCCTATCTGCAAGATGTTTCAACATTATTTGCAAACACTAGGAATGAGGGCCTGTCTGAATATGGCATTTGTCCCTCAGATAGGACCATTAAAGTTAAGAGGACCTATGTCTTAGCGAAATACCAATTTTGGTTCAAATTTTAGTTTTGAGGTAAGAACATGAAGTGGTCCTTCAATTAGTCTACTTTAAGGACATACATTCACTTTCTGCCTAATTGGTCTTAAACTTGCACTAAAATTGCTCTAAAATTACTCTTGCCTAGAAATCTAGACATATAAAAGCGGTAGCAAATAGTTTTGCTGAGCCAGTACGTCTAGCCACGAGCCATAGGGCCCCAGTGCTCCTAAGTGATTGGTCCGACTAAGGTATGTTCAGACCAATCACAATGCTCTATGTAGAAAGTCGTTGGGTTGGCTTAGCATGATGATTACGACAAAGCTGCGACGATGCAAAACAACTGAGATGGCTGTGGCAGGGAATCGGCTTTGGCAGTGACTTTGGAAGAGTTAGACTTGGGCTTTTCTTTGAAAGATGAGCAGAAAAAGGCACTCAAGTAATTTGTTTCAAAGACTGATGTATTTGCCATTTTACCGACGGGATTCGGCAAAAGTTTAATTTACCAGCAGGCTCCGCTGGTAGCGATACGAATAGGAGTCAGTGAGTGACTGCGTTTACATGCACATCATATTCAGATTAAGGTCCATATTCGGGTTAAGGTAATATTCCGAATAAGATGTTTATATGCGCTGAGCAATGGGAATATTCTGTTTACATGTTAATGGTCCAATCTTTGGTCCAATTTCAACATCAGGTTTTCAGCAAACATAACACTCAAAAGCAATTGCCATGGCTTTGGTTGCCTTCTGTTAGAGCTTCAAAACCCAAATCAACTGCACTCTCTTAGCCATTGCCATCGCCAGCGGTCTCTGTCTGGCCTCTGGTATTGTTTTGTTTTTGGCTGTGGCTATTTTACGCCAGTCGTGAGCTTACCGTAATTTGCTTTTCTTACGAACTTCCGTATCCGCAGGCACAATAGGAAATTCGGCCTCGCAAAATGGAGGGCCAGGTCACAGAGGCGACCAAATTTGGACTCTCAGCCATGCAACTTGGTGTACTTAACTTGAAGGAAATTCGAAATGGCCATTGTCAGTTGGTCTTCAGTACTCCTGAAGCCTGGCTCATGCAGAGGAAGTAAGGCGATATGTTGGCTACCAAGGTCTTCAGAGATAACCTCCGAGGAATCGTGGTGGATGAAGTACATCTCATTTACAAATGGTAAGAGGCATCAAGTAAACTACGTCATAGCGATAAAGTCTATATTCAATATTTACAAGTAATGTGAACTGAATGTGCAGCCAGTTGTGTTACACACGGCCCCATTGTGATATTATAATCACAGCAGACTGAAAGTCGGAATGCTCCTCTTTTATCCTCCTCTGCTGTCGGTGTTAAACTTTAAATAGCTTATATAATATACATTAGGACCACGGGGATGGACGCTTGTGTAGATGGATGGACTTCTCCATAACTAGCTGTATCCCTTCTCTGTTTACTCCCCCGTTGACTCTTTTCCGTCACTCTGAATACGTCACCTTGTTTGTTGCTCTGATTGGTCGTAGCGCTATCCTATTGCGTGCAGAGGCAGTTTGAAAGACAACCGCTGATTCAGCCCCTAGGATTGAGCCCGGTCTATCAGTCCTGGCCAGACGATACATTTTCATGTTATAGTCTGGCTTGTCAGGCTACTTTTAAACTAAAAAGCACTTTCAAACCATGATAAAAATACAGATGATTTTCAACAAGAAAATACATATTTCTCAGTGACTGTATATCCAATAAACTTCATATTTGGCGATTTTCTTCATTTTGTGATAATCTGTGTCTGTACATAGCTCTTTTAGCAATATATACTGCTGAATATGAGTGAATAAAAATATGCATATTTTTTTTGGGGGGGGGGTCAACATCAATACCAGAACATGGAAACCTGGAAAAAAAAGTTCTGTAGTGACATTAGGAATGTTTTTTCCTTCACATTACAGCTAAAACTATAACGAAACACTATTTAGTTATCTCAAAAACTGTGTTTCTCCAGGTATCTATACATTCATTAAAAACAGCTGTTGCCATGGCAACTACTGATGTGATGCTACAGAAATTCAGTGTTTTAAGTTGCAATTTCCAATAAAATTATTTTGATAATAAGTCTTAGTTTAAAAAGTGAATATCTTGGAAAAATGTTTGCTTAACTTTAAGTCCCCTTCAAATGTTTCTCATTTGTATTAATGGCCCCCTTTTGTCACTTGAGGGTCAAAAGACCTTTCATCATTTGAAAATGCCAGGAATGAGCCTTTAGTGAGCATCATTTTTGTATCCAGTACTTTTGCTAATGCCAACCAGCTTAAGAAGTTTCCATAAGTGCTAAAGAGTAATAGGGGACATGGGACCCCTTTTTGTCACTTAAGGGTCAAAAAAAACCCTTCTTATATGGAAATGCCAGTATTGAGCCTTTCTTGAGCATTATTTTTGTTTCAGATATGTTAGACGAGACAAGAAAAGCAAAGGGATTTGTTTGTACGCAAAAGTGTAATTGGGGTGCATGGCCCCTTTTTGTCATATAAGGGATAAAAGACCCCTTCTTATCTGAAAATCCCAGGAGTGAGCCTTTCTTGAGCATTATTTTTGTTTCAGATATGTTAGATGAGACAAGAAAAGCAAAGTCATTTCTTTGTACGCAAAAGTAATTGAACCCCTTTTTGGACCCTTCTTAAATGATAACGCCAGGCAATTACTTTCCTTGAGTTTTATAGTTTACTTTATTACTGTTGATTACCTGTATCACAGGGCCAAATTTCAGACTTGTACATAAAAGTGTAATTGAAAGTGAATTTTGGGTGGTTTGGGGGGTCCCCCACCCCTGGAGGCCAGGAATGCCAAACTCAAGAAATGAGTTCTCTTTTTTACCGCACTAATACTTGAGGATAGTCATCATCAAACCTTTTGTACGCAATAGTGTAATTGAAACCAAGCTGGCTCGCGGTCTATAAAGTTTTAACTGGCATTTGTAGATGAAAATATGCATTGTAATATTTGACTAAGATTTGCAAAAATTTTCCAGAGCCCATATGGGTATATCACTTAGATAAACAAAAGCTCTTAATGCAGTGCTGTCTAAAGGGATCGGATATCATGGAGTAGGGCAATTCCAGGTCAGTTGGCACTCTCTCCCCAGTGAGCAGTTTCAGATTTTTCCATAAAAATTCTTCAAAATCTCTAGCCATGAGAACCCCCCTGTTTTAGCCCTCAAAAACTTATAGATTGAGAGATATGGTCATTCAAAAAAAAAAAAAGGTCACTAATTTTAGGCATGTGTAAATTGTGCATTTAATTTGAAAGTGATTTTCGAGGCTTGTATCTTTTAAAAAGCTAATAGTAAAAGGCTTAAACTGGGTGGATTTGCTAACTCTCGTAGTCATGCAGTAGTGACCACCATGGTCCAGGCTCAAATCCAAGTGCCACGGGTGCAGACTATGGCCAGCAGCCTTTTGAAAGCAGTGTATATCAGCTTCACACAGCAAGAGATTTGGAAGGGATGCACTCAGCTATGGTTTGCATTGCTCATTGCTCAAGCACATCATGCTCTGTGAAATACACATTTACAGGGTTCATCTGCCCGCATTTTGGGCAAGTTAAGTTCCAAGTGCCAAGTGCAAAAGCAGGGGTGGTTGATCAGCATGTTTCTTCTGAGAGCCACAAGCTGTCAATGCTCTGCCGAGATGACAGCGAGGGTCGCATACAAGCATATGTTTTACATTCACTGGACAAAAATATAAACACAACACTTTAATCCTCTCAACACTCTGAAGAATCATTTCTGTAGCCGACTTGGTACAGTTTAACTATGTGACCAAGATTGTATGCCACTGATCTGAGTGCATTTCAGTCACCTTCGCCATTTCACTGTCAATTTCACGCCCTTTGTCAAAAATGAACAGATGGTGTGTCAGACAGGTGGGGCCTGATCCAGAGCAATTGAAATCAGATATAGTCAGCCCAAACACACCCTGTTCCTCTGGTCAATAAAAGGCCATCCCAAAAGTCCTAGAGCAGTCATTTTTCAAAATGCCACAGATGACTCAAAATGCAGCAATGCCTCTAAGGACTGTCGCAAGGGCTCTTAATGTCCACATTTCAACAATAAGGCATTTAAGACTCAATTTTGAAGAATTAGGCATGACAGGAAACCACCCACATGCGCACAGACCCCGTGTGACGACCCCTGACCAAAACTGCCACATCCGGACTCTCCATCTCCATCTAAGACCAGCAACTGCCACTGCATACGAGACATTTGCTCTCCACAATCGCCGCATTTCTGCCCAGACCATGAGAAATCATCTCCGGGAAGTCCATCTCCATGCATGTTGTTCTCTTCGTGAATTGGACCAAACCTAACCCCTCCTCAACGAAGAAATCGGCTTGACATGGTTAACAGGGATGTCCGGCTGGCTGATGGCAGAATAGAGGACTGTTCTCTTTGCTGAGAAGTCGCATGTCCAGCCTTACAGAGAGAAAAGACTGCAGAGTGTCTGGTGCCACATAGGGGAAAGTTATGCCAACGTCAATGTGGAGCGCAGGGTGGCATATGGTGGTTTGGGCAGGAATATTCCACAGGCATCGCACCCAACTGCATTTCATAAATGCTAACTTGAATGGAGTGTGATATTACGATGAGATATACAGTGGCCAATCACTCTACCATTTGTCTGTCAAAACATGGCTAGATTCCAGCAAGATAATGCCAGACCTCACCGTCACATCTGTATGAACAGACTTTCATGAGGCCGAAAACATTTGCTTTTTTATTTATTTTTTTTTTTGAAAGGTTACATAGGTCATCTCAGTAACATTAAATTCAACTGCTCACCCTCCAACTGTATTATCTGGATTTTTCAAAAAAACGTTTCAATTGTTGCATACCGGAAATCCTTTGGTACATTACATTGTCATCAGTAAAACTATCAACATTGTATTTAAAGTCTGACAATGTACAGTCACTAGGCCAACAAAAAAAAATCCCCTAACATGCCAAAAATTCTGAATACATACAATTATTTGATATGTTTCACAAAAAAAACAAAAGTGATAAAATGAAAATGTCCTTAATTTCAACGATTTGGGGGGGGCTTTAATGCAGACAAATGTAATCCATAGCAGACACATTAAATAAATCAAAGCATCAAGATATTTTTAATGTTTGTATAGCATTGTATCCAATATTGCAGAAATGTGAAATATTTTTTGCAGTACTCTCTCCCTGGAATGCCATGCTTCAGGCCAATATATTGGGTTTGACTTTGTATCATGAACTTTTTGCACTGAATTAACAGTTAATTAATTAATTAATACAAACAAACAAATAAATAAATAAATAATGTGCGCTAAACCCATGGATAATGTCCTCCCTTTGGGGCACAGCCCCAGGCGTTTCAAAAGTGTATACACTCGCCTGATTACGATCATCCGCCGACATCAACAGTTTCAAATCACATCATAATTAAATTTTTGGCCCCAGCACTATTTTTGGAATGCACAGCAGGCCTGAATGGTAAGAATCAATGTACATTTACAAATCAAATGAACCTGCCAGACAAGACATTAGATATCCAGTCTTCTGCCATGAAATCCAAGAGAAGGTAAATTTAGAAATCATGGCTTTTGATTTTGTTTGCACTTCCCACGCCCTCCCAACCTTTTCAGAGTTTAGGTTGTAGTATACAACATTGATTGATTGATTTAATCATTAAACACTGTTTAAAAGTTTAATTTCCATCATTAACCATGAGGAATGCGGATGCCACTCAAAGGCTTTGATTTCCACAAAGGCATTTATAAGACAGCCTGGGCGCTCAGCAGAGAAGAACTTTCTCCGAGGGCTTCCTAAATTCATGTCAAGCAGGGAACTGTGCCAGCGCGTGTGTGTGCGCTCATGTATGTGTGTGCGAGTGTGCGCGCGTGTGTGTTTGAGTGAGACATAGAGAAAGAATGAATGAGTATGGTAAGGGTGAGTAAATGTATGAACTAAGTGTGTGCGCCTATATGAACACGAGTATTAGCATTAGCATTATGTACATCTTTGAACAAGTCTGCCTGCTTGTGGGCCAGTAATGCTATTTTCAGTCTGTGAGAGGACTGTAGAGGGAGCTGGTGTGTGCCAAGAGCTGGGCTACTGCCCTCTGCCCTGTAAATAGCCCAGGGCCCCTATGGCCAATAACACTTCGTCAAACTCCTGAACCTCCCTGCCTCCCTTTAGTACAGGTCACCTCCATTGATCCATGGCCCTCTGGTGAGAACACCGATCAATGAATAACCCTTGAACAGTAAGCTCATTGCCTTGTGAAGGATAAATCCCTCATCCATAGTACCTCTACCTCGCTTCCTGCTGGGAACAAATAGTTGACAGCATGAGCGAGTAACACACCAAGAATAAGACCTGAAACCAAACCCTGTGTAGATTAGACTCCATTTCCAGTCACTTGCGTATGTCAAACGGTAATGGGGGGCGAATCAGCTCTCTGCGAGCTTGCCTGTTATATGAGCCGCGAGAGAGCCAGTCAGTCTACAACCCTCAATTAGATCACGGACCAGCTTTCAGGGTTGCAGTGCCAAAATTAGAGCTTTAACGGCCAATGCCTTGTGACAGGGCTGTCCCAAACTAATCTTTGAAGGGCAAGGGATTAACTAAAAATGTGCAGTAGCCACATTTTTTGGATCACAGAGCATAAGTGAAGATGATAAAATTCAGTGGGGACAAACAGAGGAGTCATATACCAGCGGTTCACGTGACATGATATCTATCCTAAATCTGTCATACGACTGAATATGTCAGTCTAGTTTCTTTATAACATTGTTAGCGATGGCCCAAGATAACCTACTAAGTCCATGACCTGCTGCGACAGATCCTATGCTGCTGGCTTGAAGTTTTCACATCAAGATATTGGTTGTGAAGAATTATAATACCCATTTCAGACGCTGGGGTGGAGACGGGGGTCTAGAGTTATGACAGAGGGTTTGAATGGAAGGAGAGGAGATAAGGGAAAAGTAAATGCCCCAAAGGTAGCCTCAAAGCGAACATAACAGAAAGGAAATATCCTCGGTATGGCTACAAGCAAAACAGGAAAGTGTTCATTTTCTTCCAGCATTTCCTGAAATCTGAGAGACTGGCACAGACTTGGACTTCAACTTTGAGTTCACATTAACCTCAGGGACAGAGCTTGAAAACTGCCTTGTCGCACTCAAAAAACTACAAAATCATTAATGTAGCAAGTTGCTAATGTGAGCGTAGTCTAGGAGCTAGACTGTAAATTCTGTAAAGTACACCAGTGGCTGAAATGGACATCCATCACAACACCAGAGTAAGAGCCACAGACACCAAACACAGTATTTGCGGGCTTTTCCAGGCTATGTTCAATAGGCTAGCATATAATGCACACATTATGGAGTTTTATTCATTTTACATTTGTACTTAGTTTACACTTTATAAGTATTTGTGTGAGCCTGTACACGCATGTATTTGGTGAGTAGATACGGTAAGATTTGGAATAAATACAACATAAAGACCAAATTTAACCCTGGAGAACCCAAGACATCTTTTTTCCTCAAGAAAAATATTAACTTGGCATGAAGATTGACATCTGCTAATGTAGGGTAGGGGCTAATTAGGTGAGGTCAAATTTGACCCCGTGGGTTCTCCAGGGTTAATGTGATTTCATAAAACACAATCTATCTACAGCAAGATGTGACGGATAATTCACAACAAAAGCCAAAGGCTTGAATAAAATGTGATACCCTTTAGATATAAAATACGGATGGTTGCAAATTCAAAATTACTACATCAGTTAAATTAACAAGATATAACCAGCTTCTATTTCTTGCAAAAAAGTGAAAACAATACCCCTAAGATGAGTTAAAAAAAGGAAAGAAAAAAAAACCTCATTAAAAAACACCGGATCAAACATTCAGTTTGGCAAAGTGGTCTCTGGGAGAAGACAGGGAAATATTGGCAGGACAAAATAATTCTGCAGCAAACCAGCTTTGTCGGGTTAGTTAGTTGCAGTTTTCTCACCACACACTGGCCCCTGAGCCTCAATCAGAGACAAACAGCCCTGCTTGCATAGAACTCCAGGGTGCTAAGTGCAAATAAACTCGTCAGGCGAGCCTGTGTTGCACTGCCTGAAACAGGTCTAAAATGGGCTTCAGCTCCCGAATTCCTGTAGGACTCAATCTTCAGTACAAGTGGTGTACGTTTAACGGCCCACAGGGCGTAGAGCTGACATTCATGTGCTCCCATATATGAATAGGTGGCAGGCTCAGTACCCCAACTTCTGCCCAATGATGGACAGCACAGTTAGAGACCTCTCTGCATTTGCTTTACTGTAGGAAGGGGGAGAGCGTGGGATATGATTGACCACAAGTGCTGTGCTTAAGTTCAACGAAAACGGGTATGCGGGCAACCATTCACTTGCACAGCATAAGCCTGGGATACACCGTCTTTTCCAGAATGAGCCGCAGTGGGTGCAGGCTTTCATTCTAACTAAACAGTCACACACCTGATTCTAATAATCAAGTGTCTATGACAAAGGCTTTTAGGGCTGATAAGTAGAATCAGGTGTGTGACTAGTTAGTTAGAATGAAAGCCTGCACCCACTGCGGCTCGTTCTGGATAAGAGTAAGTATCCCTGGCATAAGTGAACATGTGTTGTAGGCTGTCAGAGAGAGGAGATTAGCCACAGCTACTGGCTTTATATCTGTCTTCTCATTAGGTACATTAAAAAGAGAAAAACTATCAAAGTCAGCACAAAAACCAGTCACATCTGCACCGGCTGCAACTCCTGCAGCCAAAGCAATTTTGTGAACAGTCCAACCGCACTGTAGCTAGGTGGTTAACGAGGACAAGAGGAAATCCCTCCCAGAACTTCTGCCCACAAATGATCAGATTTTAAGGAGCCGTAAGTCTAAACAGGAAAAACAGCCTTTCCTCTGAGGGATACAAATATGATAATGTGACAAACTGTACTCTCCAAACTGCCAAAACCCAGTAGGTAATGGAAAAGTGGATCACAACCAATATAAAAAACAATCCTTTTTACTGCCACCCCCTACCCCAATCCATGCAAAATCCCAAATACAGCCCCTTCAACAACAGCCAAGAGCTGGCAGGAAGGACAGCCCACTCAGATAAGCTCAGGCTGTCTGAGAAAGTAGGTAACGCACCACAAAATCTTTTCAACAGACAGAAAACATCATCCGAGCAACTGCAAAACTGAGCAGCAAGACTATGCTCAATAGGTCTGTGGAGCAGAGCGAGCGGGACAGCCAGAAAAATAGCATGTGGCTTATTCGCTATTCACAAGTTCTCTGGGAAGATGGGAATGGGCCGGGGCCTAATGGCCACAAGCAGAATCACAAAATGTACAACTTAACACTGGTTCAGTCAATGTTCATTTCCTCAAACTGGGAAGTAAGAACTGAAAATTTATACCAAGAAATAAAAGTTGTACAAGCTAGGTCATTTCAGTTTTTATTTATTTTTTTCAAATAAACCATCTTTGCAATATGCAAAAAATTAAATCACAACCTTCCCTCATTTCCCCATCTGTCATATATCTTCCTCTAAAATTCACAGAAACGTTGAGGTTCCTGCATCATTTTGCCTTACAGTGCACCCATAATCAAAGAGCAGAATGAGTCCTTTCAGAGATATGCATCACTTTTAAATTTCCATGTCGGAAAACAGGATAAATTGTCGTGAATTAATGCAATTTTCCTCTGAATCTACAGAGGGTCCAGAGTTCATATGTGGGGCCACCAACCCCTCAAAAATTGCTGATTCAGCTTTTCTGCTCCCGCTGTACAACCCCCCCAATCACTTTGGGCATGCTGTCTGGCGGGCAGCCAAAAGCACAGAGCTTGACAGAAGAGAATAGGTGCTGTCTCTACGGTAACTGAGGAATAAAAATAAGAGAATTTCAGCATTAGCAGCAGGGGTTTTATTCCCTGGAGTAAGTCAACTCCTTCCCAATTGTGTAGCAATTAAAGCCTCCCTTTGATTCCTGCCCTGAATCAATCTTGCTCTTGTTCTCCCTTTTGTTTAGCACCGCCAGCCCAAATCTAAATTGAAGTGTTCAAACAGGAATTAAGCTGATAAAGCCAAGACAAACCAATTTAAACAAAAACTGAATGCGATAGTCAAGTTAAACACCAGATTAAATAACAGCCAAGATAAAGCAAAGTTCATAATTTATTTAATGCAGATAATAGGGAAATGATATTTGATATGAGGTTTACTTGAACACATCATTTATAGTTTTGAAGATCACATGGTTTTGCAGGGAATCCTTGCCTGCCCATTAACAACCAAAACCAGCCATTACTTTTAAACACTGGCGTAACACTAAGTTTATGAACAACTGACACGCTTATGTCCACATGAATACATTATATTTTTTCTCATTGATATTTTGTTTATACAGCACATTTTTTGGGAGCGTGAGGGAGGCGGGAATTAAATTGCAAGATTATGTTGTGCACTCCTTGCACTCCTTTCAAAAAAAAAAAAAAAAAATCTTGGGATAGCATTTGATCAGCATTCACAAAAGTTTGACACAACACCTAAAGCAGCTCCTGAATTTCAGCGCACATGGCAGACTGCGTGATGAGCTTCCCTTGGCTTATCATTTTAAAGCCAACAACAGTGGTCTCACAGGTTAGCAGGTATGCATTTATCCCATTGCTGTATAGCCTTTCGATCAGAACAAGGTATATAACTGGGAATCATACGCTGCCCATCATGGCGAACTGTGGACACCCGTTCAACCCTGCAACTCTCATGAGCCAGTAAATAAACACAGGTCACGAAAAAAAGGAAAATGAAATTCCATTTGGATTTCAAATTTCCTGTTCTGAAGTGAAGACGGACCATCTAATTGCTGTTAGGCTTGCCCTTTTGTGGAATAGCTTCATTCAGTGTAATCAAAAGAGATTGTAGCACTTTTAATGTTTAGAAGCACTACATCAGGAATGATCAAATAATGGCCTTCGGGATCAAAGAGCTGCAGGTTTTCTACTGACATTTTACCTGCGAGTCAGATGTGAAGACCCACTGGCCAATCAAACGCAAAAATTATTCAATGAATCAGCTGGACAAAAAGAAAATCTCTGCTATACGCAGCCGGTGCGACAAGGGAAAGTGAATGCACTTGCCAAGTACCCCTTCTGATACCATAAGTCTAAGGATGTCTCTCTGAATAAGTTTTCAGTGCATCTAATAAAAGACATGAGGAAGTGACCAAGCACAGTTTTGGTTAAGCAACACCAAGTGATGTCTGAAGGGAAATGTCATGCTTCTAACTTAAGTCATTACACTGCCAAGTCATACTTCTGTTACAGCACAATTTTAGTGTTCGTATTCCTAAGTGTATTTTGATCACATTTACCCTCCAGGAGAATGAGATTTTTCAGATTTTTTTTTTCCTTTTTCCAAATGTCTACGATTTTAGAGGATATATTTTTGCAAGTTATTGTTGTCAATAAAGTCTTGTTCAGGACTAATGGCTTTTTGAAGAGAACTTACATTGAAGATGACAGGCAACCCTAGAATTAATCAGACCAGAGTTTGACTTTTATTTAACATTGTATGTCAAAGTTCATACATTAAAATATGATTGGTGGTAATTTTGCCATCTTTTAAAATTCTGTTCACAATTTAGGTAGGTAGCTGAAAGTTTTACAGTTCCAAATGGCAACTATATAATCTGTATGAATAATGCTAAAAAAATTGTTTAAGTATTAGGCGCGTTTCCACCGGGTACTTTTTGGAAAGCGGCTGAGTGTTTTGGCTACGCCCACTTTTCAGTTCCTCTCGGCCCTCCGTTCCCATTAAGTAATTTAATAGTGGCTCACCAACGGAGTTGGAGTGTGACGTTAATACTCCGGCGACACTTGCGTCCTTTTGTTTCTTTTGGATCCTTCCAGGCTCGTCTGGACCCCCTCTTGCCCCCAGTAGACGAGCAAGACCTGAACCTCGCAGTCAACCCACTGGTCGGCGGTCCTTCTTTTAACGTTTTCCATTATTGTTTTTCTATTCTTGAATTCGATTCTCTCAAATGTTGCTCTGCTTATTTCTTGGCGATGTTTACGTTGTGGTTTGTGTCGAGTTCTACTCATGTCATATCCCGTCTCAACGGTATCCAATCAGCATCGACTAGTGCGTAGCGGCTCAGACAGCGGCTGAGAAAGTACTTGCCCGAGGTAGATACTTTCTCAGCCGCTTATCGGTGAATGTGGGCAGATCCGCTCTCCCAAGCCACACCCATAGCGGCTCACGAGGGCAAAAAGTACCTAACGGAAACGCGCCTATTATTTTCTATAGTACACAATGGCTAACAAGCTAAACGCTCAAATTTATTATCCTGGCATTACATCTCGAGCCATCAACACAATTAATCTCTCACATCTCACACAGAGCATTGCCATTCGATTCCAAAGATCTTTGAAAGCCAAGCACCATGGCTGGAATTAATTGAATTTATTTCCATTTATATGCCTAAAATAAGAAAAATTAATATGCTCATCATTCATACATTTTTGAAGCATCAACTATTGCTATTTTCTGGACACAAGTGCAACTATTCATACCAGTGGCGTTGCACTATATTTTGGGGCCCCCCTGCAGATTAGACTATGGGGCCCCTACCTCAGCACTATCTAAAATGATAATAGACTGACATGGGATAGACATTCTGGCCACTTAATGCTTTAAAAAAAAAATTATTTTTCAGGTATCACAAATTTTATCAAGTGGCTTTTTTGTAACATTAATGAATTGTAGAATATTCGTATAATTTAAGTTCAAAAACAGAACAAAGTAGCCAAACAAAAAAAATAAATAAATAAATAAATAAAGGACCAAGGTTCCTGCAGCTTAC